>OZ025868.1:3924642-4072142 GCA_964019415.1 Ianthella basta | reverse complement strand
CACACACACACTTTCACACACATTCACACACTTCCTTTCTACATAATGATTAGGAACATTAGTTGGAGGTCTTGTTGGAGGAGTACTGACCCTTGTGGCTTTATGCATTAGTGCCACTGTTGCAGGACTGATATTGGTCATTGCATGCAGAAGAAATTTAAAGCCTGTAGCAAGTAAGATCTGTAGACACAGACCACATGTGCAGATGTACATGTGTGTATCAACTGGAATGTACATCCTTCATAGTGAACTGGAATTCAATGTTGCTGCAGTGATTAAAGCTCACTTCAAATTAGCTCCAGAAGGGAAGGAGCCACGAAGAAGAGAGGAAGAGGAGGAGGGAGAGAAGATGCAGGCTAACCCATCCTACCTGCCCATTGAGACAAGCTACAAGTCACAAGAGCATCAATACATGAATGTCAAGATGGCTCCACAGGATGTGGCTGATGTTGAAGAGCATGCAAAGTTGCAGGTCAACCCATCCTATGTGCCCATTGAGATGAGCTACGCATCACAAGACAGCAAGTGCATCAACACGCGAACATAACATGATATAGAAGAGTTGCGTTAATACTGTGTTAAAGCAAGAAAATTTCGAATGCAAATAGTCAGATGGTTCACTGCAGCTAAGATATACTTTTACTAGAGTTCCTGTTTTAAATGTGTAACATTCTTGGCTCTGGATTGGATTTGTATCATGTGCTAAACCTGTGATGACATCCAGCTACTATATTGTTCTGTGCTCTTCATATTCATTCTTTGCTCTCATACTTAATGTGAATGACTATATCTCATACTTCCATGTCACGCAGGATGTGCTATATACACAGGTATATTACCAAACCTTGCTATGTGCTAGTATATACGTGTAATGTTGCATCTACCTAAGTACAAATCTTCATGCCATGGGTACATGTACAAATGCTACAAGGTGTGTACATTCAGTGTGGCCATTATAACAATAAGCTAAGCACTAGGGGAACACCTACTGAGACCACAAAACAAAATGGAGATCTACTTCAAAACATTGGCTATATGTCTATGTTGTCTACTGTCAGGAAGAGCAGGTAGCAGTGCTGTGTGGGTACTGATAAAATGCTATATATAAACGATCGTTGGAGACCCCAATGAGAGTTGATTTGCATTGTCCCACTGTGTCATAGAAATTATCTCGTTGATAAGTGTTCATGTAAATTATTCAGTATGGCTGACATTGGAATGCAACTACACCTCTTCTGCTAGTAACTTGCAAGCTGGTGCATGAGCTGACAAAATAGTCCTATGGCACAAACAATGTCAGCCTAGTCACTTGTGCTAATTGACTTTAATTTTCTTAGCAATTGCACATGACTAACCCTCAAGTTTATGACAGTGTTTGCAGCAGCTGAGTACATGCATATGCAAGTTACTTGCTTATATAGGACACAACTAGGTACTGTTTGTGCTAGGACTTGACTTGTGTCTGGGCTGGTCTTGATCCACTCGAGCTCTGTACAAGTGTAAGTGTACAAATTAAATATATTCATGAGTTGTTATAACCATGGGGAAAATACCTAGTGCAAGAAAATGGAGACCATATCTCTGTGTGTACATGTACTTCTGTGCGTTTTTGCAGTCTCAACTGGTGAGTGATGAGCAAGGTCATTGCACCAACAGTACCTACTGCCATTGATAATAAGTATGGCTTATCAGAGAGTACGATAGTACTCTCTATGTAGGGATGGTACAGGGTGTTTCGATTCACAATACATTGGTATAAGGACGAAATCGCGAAAAGCGTCGAAAACTGCCAAAACGAGGCTTCGTAGGGCTAAATACGAAACATTCATACACTAAACTGACCTGGAAGGCAAGCGAACGTGGTCTGTCGGCGAGAAAATGACACTCGAAAACATCCATTTTCGTCTTCATATTCTTCTTTGCCAGCTGTAACTGACGAACAGAATTAGCTATCGAACTAATTCGGACACGAAACTACTGAAAATTAACCGAGCTGTATTCTTTCGATGTATAGGCTCCGAAAGCGTATTGTTCACACTTTGGGGTTACCGAGTCTTTCGGGAGACGTTGCTACGCGCAAGACGCCATTTTATGATGACGTTGAGAACGGCAGTTTTCCGCCTACTGTTCCTTCAGTTTCTGTCCAAAAGCTAGCCAACATCGTCAGGAGACCGCTTGAGGTGTATACAAGACAAGGGCTTAGGCCAAAGTTAGCTTGCGCGTCGTTTCTAAAGGTCATCCGTGGACCCGCCATTTTTAATTAGCTCGGCTAACTTCCGGTCACTGTTTCTAAGCTCTTAGGTGGGCTGGCGCGGAAGCTAGGAGATAGCTGACACCTCGCTCCAGGATTACAGAAATAAGGTCCTATACTGTAACCTGCATGGATGTCCTCTAGTGGCACTTAGCATGTGCAGGTGCACACCAAATAAGGTCCTATACTGTAACCTGCATGGATGTCCTCTAGTGGCACTTAGCATGTGCATGTGCACACCATAAAAGTATAGAAACTAGAAATAATAAAAATTTTCTAGAAAAATTGTAAGGATGTAGGGATGGCACAAAAAGTACAGAAACAAGTAAAGTCTGTTACACAGTGGAGCATTAACCATCGTCCCTACATTCAAGGGTGTAGGACTATAAGGTGTGACATTCTTGCATGTAGGGACCATGATTAATGCTCCACTGTGTAACAGCCTTTACTTGTTTCTGTACTTTTTGTGCCATCCCTACATTCTTACAATTTGTCTAGAAAATTTTCATTATTTCTAGTAATTAGTGTCTCTGTCTTGTGTGGCTAATAAGCAAGCTAACTAAGTGAACAGCTAGCTATAGACAGCCAGCCAGCCCTTGAGTTCTGTCTTGTGTGTGTCTAGCTGTGTAATTGTTTGTAATGAGATATACGTGCGATACACTACACAATAGTATGTAGCTATGGTACTTAATGTTTATTACAGGTTCAGTGGTCCTCACTCAGATCCACCCAGCTGCCCCTTATGTGTGTAGAACAGCTGATAACATCACCCTCAGGTGTACCACAACAGGAAGTATCACCTGGAGGATTGGTGACATGTTCAATGTGGACCCATCTACCATCCCTGGACACACTGCCCTCCCTCGTACCACCACCTATCAGGGGGTAGTGGTGGACAGCTACACCAACTTGAGGGAGAGGTATCAGTGTACTGATGTTGATGCTATATTGACCAGCAATGTGTTTATGCCAGTTAATGAATGTAAGTGCTTCTCCTCTGCCAGTTAACACATTGACACAATCACCAAATATTGTAATTCATTTCACCCCTAGCTATGGAGGTGAATGTCTCCTCCCTAACCTTGACAAGCAAGACAGCCACCACTTTGACTATCACCTGGTCATCTGGCTACCCCAAGTGCTACTCCTTCACTGTGTCCCACTCCACCCAAGATGGCTCCATCACTGTCACCCAACCTGCTGACAGTGACACCTCCCACACTCTGACCTCCCTCCAACCTGGCACCACTTACAGGATTGAGGTGGAGGCTGTGAGGAAAGGAGAGGGAGCAGACGGACAGAGGGCAAAGGTCATGGGGAATTTCACTACTGACGGTGAGCGAAGTGTGACTTACAATTCTGTGGGTTTAGTAGTTCAGGTTGTGTTTAATTTACTGACTGCACTGCTGCATGAGTACAAGGTAGCAGTGAGGGAAGATTGTACGTACTTGTGCGTATTGCTTGCTTGTACATGACATATGCTGACAGACATTACCACTACAACTTCTGGAACCACCTTGCCAACAGCGATGAGTTCGTCTCCTCCTTCAACGCCTACTGTAGCTTCAACTGGTGAGATGTACACATTCATGGTGCCGTAAGTGCAGTTGCCATATTGCCATTCTGTACCTCTACTTCAAGGCGTTGGTGTATCTATATTAGTGATCCTTATGGCATTGCATTGATTAGTCAGCTATGCATATTGATTGGGCCTATCAGAGACCTTGCTGTACAGTAGTAAAGTGTGCTGATTATTATTTGTGCGTTGATTGCATGTGTTGTACTTGCTTGCCATGCATTTAATCATTCATAACTGTCATGAGGTAACTTCTCAATTGCAACATTTCCTCAATTGCCATACATGTTATTGTACGGTTTTGTACTTTTATGTCATCAAACAGCACCAAACTCACACTGCATTTCTTGGCATAGGCTCAGCACTCTTCTGTTGTTTGTCACCTATGCCGTGTCACACAATGCAGGTGTAAATGCCATTGTTGGAGGTGTTGTTGGAGGTCTGGTAGCTCTTGTGCTCGTTGTTGTTCTGATTGTAGCAATTGTCCTTGTGTTGCACTTTGTGTGCAGACGAACAGCTATGCCTGGTAGGTGTATGTTTGTTTGTGCAGTAAATGTTGAAGTTGAGTTGTCATGTGTACCCAAACTCTAATTGTTGTGCAGCCGCCAAAACTGAAGCATCAACAACCCCCATTGCAAGGTAGGCACTATGCTGCACTATTGTGATATATTTAGTTACGATGAGTATTTTTTTATGTACTGCTGTTCATACAGTAGTCAGGGAGCTACCACTAATGCCAGTGAAGACACAAAACAGGTAAAGCTTAGTAAAGTGCCTTGCATAAACTTAAAACTAGACAGTAGAAATACTGTCGTGGTAGAGTATGAGTCTGTAAGAAGTAGGGAATAAATGAATGTGGAAACATTTGAACATTCGTTCGAAAGTTTGAAGATGAGCATTTCCAGCACTTTTGAGCATTCTATATAAATACACCACAACCAGCAATAGTGTACATTAAGTACAGTTTGTTACTTCTAAAGTGCAGAACAAAATGCCTGCTAACATCCAGGATTTTTGGATGGCATCAAGGGTGCCCGTGTATTGGTCTTCTTGTGACTTTCTGTTGCCATTTCTCTCTGTAGTCTGGCTAGCCAGGCCGCAGAAGGAGGGTCTGGCTTCACTTGTATAACAGTTTTGTGCGGAATCTGCACGTGCGTAAACGTAATGCATATGCATTATGCCATGACTCTGCATTCAAATTATACAAGTCTGACAAGGAGTACAACTGATGGCTACGACAGAGGGATTGTGAAGACTTCAGCATTTCATAAAATTGGTTGCTTCGAAGAAGAGAAGGCTGTTCAGTACAGAAGCATCAAGAATAGTCACAGCAAATACGTTTATGCGTATACGTTATGTTTACAGTTCACGCGCATTCTGCAATCCGATTGGTCCAACCAGTGGATCGCGAAAGTCAGATCCTGCACAAATATGGTATATGAGTGAAGCCAGACCCTCCTTCCACAAGGTGGAGGTGCTGGCCCACCAGACTGATTTCTCTGTGGCCGAGCTCCATATTTAGTTATTGCATCAACTTGTTAGTTTGCTTTGATGTCTAAACCTTTTTAGCGCAATGACGCAATCATGTCTATGAAATATCACCAAATCATTAAAACATACGTTTGTTCTTACTAACGAATGCTTGAATGTTGAAATTCCACATTGGTTTATGCCCTGGTAAGAAGTCATCATTAAGCTACAATTCTGTCATACATGTTCTGCTGGCACTGTAGTATGAAGATACCTGTGTGTGTGTACATTGCGAGAGATGTGACAGAATCTTTGTTTCTCTTTTATAGACTTATGCCCAGCTTGACTGGCAAAACCCAGAGCAGCGCCCTATTAAAGCTCCTGACAATGAGTGGTTTACTGTTCAGTATTCTGAAGTGAAGTTTAGTGGCACTAAGTAACCCCGTATATGAGTGCAAAGAATAGCGTTTGCATATGTGATGTACGTATACATTAGCAAAAGTACTATTGGTAGTAATGTATATAACCTCCAACCTGAGCGTGTCAATCACTGTGTTTGTGTGATTTAAACACTAACTGTTTGTATTGAGTAAACACTTTGCTAACATGCCCTGGTGTGTTCTCAATTACTGTACTTATTACATGTTAAGCAGTGTGCATTCTGTAGCGAACAATCTAGACTGAACTCGTTCGGGACACCGAGACGCACACAAACACTGATTCAGCGCTGGAGCCAACACAGATCATTAAACAAAGGACTGACTCAGCATACAAAAAGCATACAGATATAGCTAGAGTCTCCGAATGTTCCGGAACTACTAATCACAAATACACAGCTAACAGCGCTAACAATCTAATAGTTACAGCCATGGTCATGCCATGCCTAGCTCTAGAACAGTCCATAGCTATGGTCAACAATGTGCTCCGCCACATCTCCTCTCCCCTTCATGATAGTGGTGAGGGTTCTTCCTCTCGCCGGTATCATCTGGTGTACGAGATAAGGCATCAGCATTGCCATTCATCGCTCCCTTCCTGTATGTCAGCCGGAAGCAATAGGGCTGCAAGAACAGTGCCCACCTCGTCAACTGGGCATTGTTGGCCTTCATCCTATGCAGCCATGACAGTGGTTGATGGTCAGTTTGGACCTCAAATGTGGCCCCAAACAGGTAGGTGTGGAACACTTGCAATGCCCACACAATGGCCAAACACTCCTTCTCGATAACTGCATAGTTCTCCTCCCTGGGGAGTAGCTTTCGGCTGGCATACGCGATTGGGTGTTCTTCCCCATCTGCCCCAATTTGACTCAGGACTGCTCCCAGTCCCCGGCCAGATGCATCAGTTTGCAATGTGTAAGGCTTGTTCGGATCAACGATCTGCAGTACTGGAGCACTCACAAGTAGCTCCTTCAAAGCCATGAAAGCAGCCTCACACTCCTGAGACCAAAGGATCTGCTCCGGTTTCCCTTTTCTGGTTAGGTCTGACAAAGGAGCTGCAATGGTGGAGTATTTAGGGACAAAGCGTCGATAATAGCCTGCCAAGCCAAGGAAGGATTTGACATCCTTCTTAGTCTTTGGTCGGGAGTGCTCCCGCACACAGTGAATCTTGCTTGGATCTGGGTTCACAACTTCACCCCCAACCACATGACCTAGGTAGTGAACCTCCTTTGCAAACTGACACTTAGCCACCTTCAGAGTTAGCCCGGCCTCCTGCAGCCTTTGGAACACCTCCCGAAGGTGGTCCAGGTGTTCATCCCAAGACCGGCTGTAGATAATCACATCATCCAAATAAGCACCTGCAAACCCCTCGCAACCTTGGAGGGTGTAATTCATCAGCCGCTGAAAAGTTGCTGGTGCATTGTGCAGTCCAAACGGCATTACCTCAAACTCAAATAATCCAAAAGGGGTTGTAAATGCTGTCATCTCCTTCGACTCTGGGGCCAGCGGAATCTGCCAGTAGCCCTTCACTAAGTCCAGGGTAGTGATCACAGTGGCAGGACCAATCCTATCCAGGACCTCCTCAGTCCATGGCATTGGGTATGCATCAAATTTGGCCAACTGGTTCAGCTTGCGATAGTCCACACACAGTCGGACTCCTCCATCTTTCTTGGGGACAAGCACTATTGGAGAAGCCCAAGGGCTCTTAGATGGACGGATCACCCCATCTGCCAACATCCCAGCAATCTCTTTCTGGACTAGATCCCTCTGTGAGTAAGGTACACGGTAGGCCCTCTGCCTGATTGGCACTGCCTCCTCCACATAGATGGAATGGGTAACCATAGACGTCCTCCCTGGCTTCTCGCTGAAGAGTTTTGGAAACTCCTGTAGGATCTGCTCCAACTCTTCATGCTGGTCTTCAGTCAGTGTGGATACGTTGCTTGGGGTCTCCTCTTCTGATTCCCCAAGTAAATTGAGACCGTCTGCTACCCCAACATCTTGCACATGGTCACTCTCACTTTGCCCTCCAGCTCCAACCTTAGTTAGGGCTAAGAATGCTGTGGCCGCTTCAGTTTCAGCAGGTCGGTGCCACTTCTTCATCAGGTTCACGTGATATATCTTCCTTGCATTCCTCCTACCATGTGTAGCTACCTCGTAGTCAACATCGCCAACTTGCTTGGTCACCTCGAACGGCCCCATCCACTCCAGTTTCAACCGGTTCTGTGGATGCGGTAGCAAGACTAGCACCTCATCACCAACTGCAATTTTCTGCTCCCGGGCACCCCTATCATAGTGTCGCTTCTGCCTTTGCTGGGCTTTCTGCAAGTTTTCCCTGACAAGTCCTGTCACCTCACGCATCCTTTCCTGCACGTCTAACAGCTGTTCAACTGTCTCCCTATTCTGCTCTTCTCCAGTCCAACACTCCCGCAGGACATCTAGAGGGCCCCTGACTCGTCTCCCGTAAAGAAGCTCGAACGGGGAAAATCCCGTAGACTCCTGAGGCACCTCACGGTAGGCGAACAGAACGTATGGTAGATAAGAATCCCAGTCCTTCTGGTTGTTTCCAACAAATTTCCTCAACATACTCTTCAAGGTCCCATTGAACCTCTCCACTAATCCATCGGTCTGTGGATGGTAAGGGCTGGTTCTAATTCTAGCTCCGAATCTGCAGCAGATGATACAGCTCTTCTAATAGTGTTGACATGAAGTTGGTACCTTGGTCAGTGAGGATTTCCTCCGGGATGCCAACCCGGGCAAACAGTTGGATCAACTCCTTTGCCACTCTCGGAGCTACAACTGTGGGTAGGGCTACTGCTTCTGGGTAGCGGGTTGCGTAATCACAAATAACCAGAATGTATCTGTTACCCCGGCTTGTCTTGGGTAATGGTCCGACAATGTCCATTGCTATGCGCTGAAATGGCTTCTCAATCACAGGCATTGGGATCATTCGGGCACGTGGCGCATGACGTGACCCACTCCGCTGACAGACCTGACATGTCCGGCAGTACTTGGCAATGTCCGTGAAGACTCCTGGCCAGTAATACCTCTGCAGGATCCGGTCCTTGGTCTTAGTAACCCCAAGATGTCCAGCAAATGGAATGTCATGAGCTATCCTTAGCACCATGTCTCGGCACCTCCGTGGGAGAACGAGCTGCTCACACCCACGGACATCTCCCAACTCCGTTCCCTTTGGCCTCCATCTGCGATACAGCAATCCCTCTCTGTACAAAAACCCAACCCGTTCCTCTCCTGGCTCATCTTCCCCTTCTGGGGAGGCTACTGCTCGTGCGTGTTGTAGTGTGGGATCCTGTTTCTGCCACTCCTGCAGCTCCTCCTTGGACACCCGTGCCAAAGGACCATCCCTATCACTACAACTAGGTACCGTGGATATCTCCCTGGGGCTGACCGGTGTTCCCCCAGGCGAGCCCTCTAGCACATCAGAATCATCAGCCAACTGCTCACCCAGGCATTCCTCCTCTGTCTCCAACCCGTCTACCAGGCTGCCATCCATGTACAGCGACTGGTCACTGGGGGGTTCCTCCCCCCTTGTCTCCACGTCATCTGAGCCATCCCCTGACAGTTCACAGGGGAGCTCCTCTCCCCTTGCCTCTATATCCTCCGGGCCCTTATCTACTTGTGGCTGAGCTACCCCCTGTGCAAAGCCCCTCCTAGCCTGGCTCCTGGTCACCACTGCTAGGCCTAACCCTGGCTGCAGCTCCACCCCTGGACAGTAAAGGTCCCTCCCCAACAGGACATCTACCGGCAAACTGGGCGCTACAGCCACTTTGGCCCTCTTACTCCAAGGCCCGATCCTAATCTCCACCTCTGCGGTGGGATACTGCACCGTATCACCATGCACACACAATACTGGCACTCCATCACCCAGACTCACCCTCTCTGGTTGTACCCGTCTGGCTGAAACCATGGTCTGGTCGCATCCTGTGTCAATCAGAACTTGAACCCTCCGACCGTCCACTGTCCCGCGTCGCAAGTACTTGCTGCCTTCCGTGTTCCAGGCGACATCCGTACAGGCCTGCAGGGCTGGTTTGGGCTCAGCCCTCACCCTCGACTCTTTCTTGTTGGGGCAGCTGTACATAAGGTGACCCCACTTGCCGCACTGGAAACACTGCTTCTCTCCCCGCGAGTTGGTCTGACTTCTCCCTGAGTCCAGGTGTGACTTGGACGGTGGCTTGCTCTGGGTTGGCCCCTTGAACGACTCTCTGGACTTGCTGCTCCCTGGGCTGCTCACCACATCCTTCACAGATGTAGTCTCCCCCGTGCCATGCCTTGCTAAGGAGTAGTCGTCCGCAAGTTCGGCCAGCTGTTGTGCAGACTGTGGCTTCCTCTCACGCAGCCACACAGCCAGCTCCTGAGGGACGCTATTGTAGACCTGCTCAAGTAGGATCATCTGCTCCCACGGCAGGTCCTGAGATTTGTCCCACCTTTGCAGCCTATCCTGCAATCTGCTGACATACTCGCGGTATGACTCGTCGCCACGCTTCTTGTCTTGTCGGAACCTCCTCCGATGTGTCTCCTCATTTACTTCGTATCGCAGGAGGATAGCAGCTTTCACCTTTGCATAGTCTCCTGACTCCTCTCTGGCTAGGTTAGTGTAGGCTGCCATTGCTTTTCCTGATAAGAGGCCTGCCAGCTGTACCGCCCACACATCCTGTGGCCACTCTTGCTGGGCTGCCACCCTCTCAAAGGTACTCAGGAAATCCTCAATGTCATCATCTACGGAAAGTTTCTGTAGAGTAGGCTTGGGCACCCTCACCTTAGGCCGTTCCTCAACCTCCGTGACTTTCCGGAGGATCACGGACATCTCCTCCCGGTGCGCCGTCATTTCCTGCTTCTGCTGGTCGAAAACAGCCCGTAACAACTCTTGCTGAGCCCTTTGTTGCTCCATCATTGCGCGCTGTTGTTCCTGCTGCTGTTCCATCATCACACGCTGTTGTTCACGTAGCAGGTCAATCATCGCCAGGGACGCAGCCGTCTCCGTCACAGCTCCTGCTTCGCTCGCGTCGTCCTCGGTGTTTTTCCCGCCTCCCCTCGGCATCTCCAGTCACCTCTGACGGCGGTTGCCAATGTTCGGTCCTTTAGCACTCGCTGAATCGAGTCTCACCTTCCACCGACGAAGGAGAGATCCCACCGCTGCCACCAAATGTAGCGAACAATCTAGACTGAACTCGTTCGGGACACCGAGATGCACGCAAACACTGATTCAGCGCTGGAGCCAACACAGATCATTAAACAAAGGACTGACTCAGCATACAAAAAGCATACAGATGTAGCTAGAGTCTCCGAATGTTCCGGAACTACTAATCACAAATACACAGCTAACAGCGCTAACAATCTAATAGTTACAGCCATGGTCATGCCATGCCTAGCTCTAGAACAGTCCATAGCTATGGTCAACAATGTGCTCCGCCACACATTCATATATAGATAGAGAGTACATTTGTGAAATCTGTACAACGTGAACCAAAGCGTGCTGTGAACCATTATGAGAAGCCCTCCATCGAGATCCCTCCAAATAGGTGGCGTAGTCACTTTGCCATGTCCCTTGGTACGGTACGTACAGGTGCATCTGATCTTCAGTTGCAAAGGTTTTGCAATCTCCTGTAAACCAACCATTCTGATTGGTGAGTGTGATCACCCTTACATGGTTTTACATACACGTTTCTAGCTATTGGGTAGCTTTTCTTTATGGCTCAATGCAGTGGTGCATGTAATGATGCATGGCTTATCATCCTTGGGACATTGTAACCCGTATGCAATTTGTGGTGTTGCTGCTGCCCAGACAGTGCACTGGACGTGACAAATAGCAAACTTTGAATTCTTGTATCTGCCATTGTGTGAAATTCAATCACTTGGATGCAGACTACTGGGTGGTGTTCTCACCAGCATCCACGTACACCACACAAAAACATTTCAGGGAGAGTTCAAAATTGAATGTGATGTTTTGACTGCGAACCATCCCATTATGATGGTGAAACATATTGCTGTATGAAAGTGTATGTATGATTGACTATTTTCACTGTCCCAGTTCGGTTCGAAATTGGCTTGGGTACAGTACTTATGTTGAGTGTAAGCAGTGGTCAAACCAAACCAGACCATGCCATGCTGCCCAATCGTGAGAGGTGGAAAGGCAGCTAAACTTAGATTCTCTGCCACATTCACCAATCAGTGCCTTACATGAGTTAACTGTTCAATGTTTATTTGGGGCGAGCCTGAGCGAGCCCCACTCTGGCGTGGAGTGTAGGCGGAAGTCTCTGTTTTATTGGGGCGAGCGAAGCGAAGCCCCTCTCATCTGGGTGGTGCGAAAACCGGAAGTTTGGTACGTCGCGGTTGCGCAATAGTTTTTGGTACATCACGGTTGCACAATGATTTTTGGTATGGCGTGGTTACGCAATACTTTACCTTATATGGAACGTTCGCTGCATTGCGCAATAGTTTACCATCTTTGGTACGTAAGTAAGGTCTCTTACACTTGCTTGCTACAGCCGCCTCTGTGACGGGGTACTTTTGTCTCTTGAGCTGGTGCAATTACGCAGTCTCTGGTGCCGGCTTTTAGTGTAATCTTCTGCTGGACAGGTGACTGTCAAGATAGTGAAGGTGAACTGGCCCGTTTAGCCATACAAGGACTTTATGGGCCAGGTGGGATGTGTGCTGTTACTTTGATAGTTAAGTTCTCTTACTCTTGCTGGCTATATTATGGAATTGGGCAATATTTAGCACACCGAAGCTGCCAGTTCCTGGCTGTTCAGATGTACAGTTGATTTCAGAATGACTGGCCAACATGGCAAATGGCAAATGACGTGATGTCACAGCAAATGGCAATACTGAACAATAGGCATGACGTAATAGCAAACAGCAAAACTACTAGTGACGTCACGCCATTTGGCCGTTCTGCCATTTGCCATTTTGGCCAACCATTCTGAAATTAGCTGTAGTCTCCATCATACCCAGACCCCACCCATCTGCCCGCCGGCAATATTATTATGACAGCATGCACTACAACTAATTTCTAACTAAATCCTGATTGCAATTGTACGCATGTGTGCATGTATGTTCTTGATAATAATAATAAAAAACCATTGAGGACAAAAACAAAATAAACTTCCCGCTCGCCCCCACAATGCCTTGTATTCGTCTAGTTATTATTATTATTGGGGCGAGCCTGAGCGAGCCCCACTCTGGTGTGGAGTGTAGGCGGAAGTCTCTGTTTTATTATTATTATTATTATTATGTATAGATGGTACGTCCGTTTTGGCCCCCGGGGCCGATTTCGTCTAGGTCATAGCCCCAATCATAAGACGTCTATGCCCCAAGCTGAGTCTCTTCGCCGGTGTAGAAGAACACGGCAGCATGCCGTTCGCTTGCCAGCCGCGCACTCTCCAAAACAAAGACGCCTTACCAACCGTGCAGACTTCAAAACAAAGATGCCTTAGCAACCGCACACACCCCATTGGAACGTCGCTTGCACTCACGACGCTATGCCAAGGACGCTCTCCCCTACCTTTGTTGTTGCAGCTATGGGAAAGCAGCGGGTCCCACGTCGGCTAGGGTGCTGATTTTTGATGCACGGCTTTTGCGTGAACTTCATGCTCAGACGGCTACAGTCAACGTTTCACTGGAAGGACAGCGCGCTCCAGCCACTGTTCTAGCCAGGGACCAGATCTCTTCAGCGATCAAAGTTGGCTGCAGCGAGTTCCCTTCGATACAGGCTGCTCATCTAGTGCATACATGCTGATGCAGTGACGTTGTCAGTATATTCGTGGGCATGGGTATAAGTTGTCCGTCTGCCCCACTCCATGATATCACCATGTCTAGCACATTATGCTGAGGAAGACAGTCAGAGAGTCACCATCTTGCCCACCATTTTACATTGAAGTTTATTATGCGAAATAATTATGTCAAAACAAATGAAATATAATGCACAATACAATTAAGAACATGCCATTGTGACTCAACACAATCATGGTGCAGCAATCAGAACGCACAATCAGAACGCAGTAACAGGACAGATTAGTCCAGTTGTCCAGGGTGTACCCATTCACATACTAGAGATAAACTGGTATCAATGCAGTAACTTGCTGTCTTATGCTCTGCATTTGGTACTCATGTGCATGGAGGTGTGTCCGTCCTCAATAGGCCTATCCACATTTCCTATAACCTGTTTCATTCACCTACACCCATCATGCATGTGTGCTCCATTCCTGTCATCGCCCACTCTCTAGGCCACGATCACTGCAAGAGTACGTGACGCTCGCTCAGGCTCCCCCACAATGCTTGCATTCGCCTAGTTATTATTATTATGTATATATGGAATATTGGTCCGTCTTGTATAAACTGCATGCAGCGATCGCAGTGGGGTGGCAGCAAGCTCAGTTCAAACACTCTAACGTCTAAAGGTACTAAGGTATCAGTAGTGCTGAGCTTGTAAGGTCTGCCTTGGTCATGTTAGCTTGTTTAGTTGATGCGGTGGCTAGATCGGATCGTGACGATCGTGCGAGAGGTGCCAACAAGAAGAACTTACAGAATTATGGAGCTATGGACGGCGAAGAGAAGAAGCACAGCGTCGGCAGCGGAGAGGAATACAATGTAGATGAAGAGAAGCACAGTACAGGACCTGGATAAGAGAAGAACGACGACTTAATTGAAGAAGCGTATCTCTACCTACCATTCTAAAGGATGCCCTGACAGCAGGAAAAGAGTTATTCGAAAGAAGGCCAAGAAGTTTCAGGTGTCAGAGGGAGAGCTGTACTACAAGATGAAACAAACACATGAAGCTAGCAAGAACAGTGCATGATTCTGTAGTGACTGTGCATGTTAGCTAGCAACATTGTCTATGTACTATTGGGCACTATAATTTTAAATTAGCTATCCTATGTGTATTGTTTGATGCTGTATTATTATTCTTAGCCATGTACTATTGGACACTATGTAGCTATCCTATGTATTATTAGATGCTGTACTATTATAATCTACCTTGTATTATGCATACATAGCTAGCTATTTCAAGAATTGTGTCACCCTGTTTAAAGGGACCAAAATTTTCAGGGTAGGACCATTATTTTCAGAAAATTCTGGTCCGGGGGACCAATATTTTCGATGAAAAAATTGATCCTAGGACCATTTTTTTCAGGACCAATTTTCCAGTGACAGGCCCCCGGTGTCACAGTTTATTTAACCCCCCGTATAAAGTATCCCCCGGGTAACCGAAGGTTGGTTAAACGACACAGAAATGCTGATAGAAGCTAGTAAAATGCACCCTGCTGCAGGATGAGACTTACCACTACCAGAAGAGACTGTTAGGTGATGATATCTGCGAACCCTGCACTTCCTTCGCAGTCCTTGCAGAATACCACATCGATCTTGTTACCTGACGACCGCGGTGAGGTTTTTGTCCTTCTACCATGGCTGGGATGCTTGTGTAGTCCTCTGGGTTCTCGAAGAATGTCAAGAGGGCACTACTACAACGAGCAGAAGTGTTTGAGTAGCAGTACGGCGTGCAGCTTCGCAAACTGGTGGACATCGATGTGCAGTTACATCGACGCTACAGCCTGAGCATGTGAGGAGCATGAAACGGTCTGAATCTTAGATACTGCTTGTCAAAGCAGGGTTGATGGCTGTCAGAACAACCCCTCGAGGTGAAACACACCAAAAAGAGTTAAGAAATACTCAGAAATTCGAAGTCGGTTAATGTCCTCCACTGGGTCACCCCTATACCACCGACTACACTTCCTCCCCCTGCTAAGCACCTATCGTCAACCCGGTTCCTCTAGGGTCTTCCGCTGCTTGGGGGTCGTGTACAATATCTTTTCAACCCTTGCTTCCAAGGAAACAATGAGTTGGCGGAAGGCCCGGGTATGCATCCGAGATATTTTTTATGTTGTGAGGGCCAGGGGATAACACCCCCCTCACAACTCACCTTTACTAAACCAACCTGACAGGTGCCTGTCGGATTAGGGTAGCCGTAATGGCCCCTGTTGGCCCACCATGTAAATGTGTGCGACCCCCTTGCCTAATTTGAAGCGTGCGACATCCGATGTGCGCCTTCCGGAAGTGGAAACCCAAAGGAACCTGAAACGACACCCACTTCAATTCTACGCACGTGTTTTTTGGAATGGGGATTTTTAGCCACATACTGCCACGAGGGCTAGTGAACTGCCATAAACAGAGAATTAGCACTCCCCCAAAAAAACGACATAAGCAAGCAGAATTGAAGAATAATGGGCAAATTAACCCACACATTACACAATAGCATTGGATGGGCCATACCAAAAACAACTTATCTGTTGCATAACCATTGTTAGGATTTAGCTAAGATGGGTGAAATAGCCGCCAACTCCTGACGTGGGGTTTGTAAATACAACTGATAGGCTGAGCTTTCCCATCTTCCAAGCATCTTTATCTTGGCATCAGAAACTCTGAGAGAGCTGTAGTTGCTGCCCCAATGCGGAAGCTGTGTCCTGCATAATTGGAGTCATTGATACCAGCCAGGGCGAGAGCTTTTCTGAGACTGCCCACGAAATAGCTGCGCGTAAGTGGTTGACCCTCGCTGGTAAGAAACAGTGGACCTTCCTTTGTCCCACGCAGCTTGATGTATTCTAACATAGCTTCCACTGGGCATAGGGCGACACCAGTACGCTGGAAATATATCCACACCCCTTTCCCAAATTGGTCGGTTTTAGACATCTTGATTTTTACCGCCAACGTTGAACACTGAAGGTCAGGTGTTACCAACACATCCCCCAGAGTTAAGTGCTTAGATGGGTCGAAGGCATTGACTGTGGAGATGGTAAACTCTGCGCAACGTAGGAACCCAAAGAAGCCCAGGCAAGCTGCAGCCCAAAGCATACGGTTGTCCAAAGTGTTGCTCCTCCAAACTTTCTTTAGGTCCCCCAAAATAGCAGGGGTGATTGGGAGCCGAACTTTGGAACTTGCCACATTACACTTTACCCGCTTTATCCCTCTCAATACCAGATCCACCCGAGGGGTATAAATGTTAGTGATTTGAAAACCATGATTAATGAGTAAATTGCGAATAGATGCCAAGTAGCTCTTGATAGTAGATAGAGATAGACCCTCCAAGCCTAGTTGAGAAATAAATAACATGATGGTGTGCTCAGATGGAGGCAGTGCTGGGAGGTTAAACTTGGTGCAGAAGGCCAAGAAACGCTTTTGCCCGGAAGAGTATGCCCTCTGAGTAGAAACTGCTAGACCAGATGAATAAAATCCATGAAGAGCCTTCTCCACCTTTTGGAGGTCCAATCTGGCCGCTCCAGGACTAGGAGTGACCAGAGAGAGGCTGGAATTGCTGATGGATGGGGTTGAATGCCCGGAACCTGCACCGGGAGAGAACCCAGATTGTTTCTGGAAATGTTGTCAGCAATACTGTTTAGGGCCCCGGCAATGTGGCTTGAAGAAATTGTAAGATGGAAGATGGCAGTGAAGAAAGACAGACACCGCAAGAGGTGCATGACAACTCCTGAGGGCTCTTTAGAAGCCCCTTTTTGCAGCACCTGTACCACTGACATGTTGACAATATGAAAGTGGACATGACGCCCAGACCAATGAGGGCCCCAAATGGCACATGCCAATACCACAGGAACCAATTCCTTGACCATGATGTTCATGGTAGCCCACTCAGCAGGCCACTGACCCTGCAGCCATAGAGTGCCCCAACAAGCCCCGCACCCAAATGAACCCGAAGCATCGGTGGACACATTGCATGAGGGTACCAGCGCATTACACAGCTGGAGGAATGAGATGCCATTCCATGCTTCCGCAAAGGACCACCACCAAGCCAAATCTGAACGAAATTCGGCATTGAGGCGGATATGGTGATGGCCTTCTTTTGCTACTGAAAGGAGGTTTATCATCCTCCTGACAAAGGGCCGGCCTTGGGGGACTACCTTTGATGCGAACTGAAGCACCCCAATTAAATGTTCCAGCTCCCTCCTGGTGCAGGATTTTTTGTCCAGCCAGGCATGCAGCTCAGCCTTTAAACGAAGCAGCCTGTCTTCTGGAAGGAGGGCCTGCATCTTTTCAGTGTCCAATTCTATGCCTAGAAATGTTAACTGGGTGCAAGGACCAGCAACCTTCTCCAGTGCCAGTGGGATACCTAGCTCTTCGCAGGTTTCCCTCAGGCACTCCAGGAACTGTGAACATTCCTCGGAACCCGGAGTGCCAAAGACTAAAAAATCATCCAGGTAGTGGATCACGTGGGAGATACCCCTCTTCCTCAGGATCCATTCAAGGGCATCAGCCACAGCATTGAACAGGACCGGGGCTGATCTCAAGCCGAAAGGAAGCTGTTTATCGATAAACACCTCGTTCTTCCACTTCATGCCCAGTAGATGGCGATCATCAGGGTGGACTGGAATTATGCGAAAGGCACTGGCAATGTCGATTTTCGCCAGCAAGGTATTTTTTCCCAATTTTGTGACTACCTGGGCTGCATCTTCGACTGAAGAATAAGCCATGCTGGCATCATTGGCGGAAATGCCCTCATTGACACTGCACCCATGGGGGAATGACAGATCCACAATCAGCCTCCAACTACCGGGTTTGTGTGCTTTTGGGATGACACCAAAGCGATTCAAGATGACTGCATCCCTCAGAGCGACAAGAGGGAAAGGACCAGCCACGTTGCCAGCTGCTACTTCCTTGTGTAAATACTGCTCCACGATGGCGGGGTGAGCCATGGCCGACTGCATATTAGTTTTAGCCGAGCCACAAGACGCATTAGGGTTAAACCCAATCCGGACCCCCTCCTTTAAACCTGACAAAAGACTGTCCACCCAAGTCTTGTTGGGGTGATCCTGCAAAGCCTGAACCCAGGCATCAATATTTAATGGGGTATGGATCCCCCGAGCTGCCTCAGGAATCCAAGGAGATTGGGTCCCCTTTACTGCCTGCAGCCGACAAAAACGGTCTGCCAACAAAGGTGCAGCCCTTTGAGAGGTAGGTAGAGCACACTGGCTAAGCATGCCATCTAAAGGTAGCAGGGAATATGAAGAATTACTATTGTTACTATAAAATAATTATATAATATGTATATTTTAATTACAGCCCCTGTACCTGCGTATTTTCTTCTCCTTAATGTTATTATTATATGTTTATATTCACATATATATATATATATATATAGCCCTCAGCCTACCACTGACTGAAGGTATGCCACCAATGACCTTGGGCATGCTGGGGAGATCATAAATGATTGGTACAGGAAACACGCACAAGGAGTGTGTGTAAGCTGCTACAGCTGAGCCAATATGAACTCCAGCATGCTACCAGATACAACTATACTAGTACAGCAGTACAGATGATGCCTTAATTAGCCTTTCTTGAAGCTGGCGAGGAGCTGGGTGCCCCTGGACAGGTTGAAGCCCGATGCTGGGGGCTCAAGCAGTGCGAGCACGCATGCACGAATTTACAAGCCTTGAACGGGCAAAATACCCCCTCATTCCACTTGTAGCATGCCAGGGCCCTCCGCTTTGGTGGAGGCTGAGCTGATGACGTGCTGGAGCTCTGAGCCAATTTGCTAACCATACTCAGAGCCCACACTTCTTGGTTTAGCTTGTTCCACTTAGTGGACGGATCTGCCACAGCGTTTGCCCGGAAAATGCTCTCATACGAAGCCCAAGCAGCCCCTGGGTGATCCCGGGCCAACCTAGCTACAGTCCCCACAAAGACCAACAGATCACTGGCGATACTTGCGTCCCTAGTCAGAAGCGCCTGGCTGAACACTGAAAACGCCAGCACCCAGTCAACAAATTTGTCAATTGGCTGGGCCTTCTTTTTGTTTTTGCCCTCTGGGTAAAGGCTGGCTTCCTGAATCTTTTCAGGCAGAAACTCAGATAATTCTATATAAGAATTATCAGCCACTTTTTTCAGGATGTCTGCAGGGATAGCAGGAAGACCTCCCCCCAGCACGAGACCTGACTTCTGCTTGGCTGGTTCACCTGAAGCCCCTTTTACCACCGAAGCCACTGGGACCATGTCTTTGGCACTGACCCCAACATCTTGGGCCGCTGGGTGAAACAAAACAAAAGACAAGAACAAGGCACCAATTTAGCCAGTGACCGGACTGGCTATACCCCTGAACTTGCCCGACTGGTATGGACCCTGGTACCCTATACCCCAGATGTGACCACAACTGCCTACTAAACCACCAAAGCAAGCAGCCCAGACCATACTGATGGCTCCCCCCCCCAAAAAGGAGGGGGGGGGGGGGGCAGTTGGCCCAACCTATTCAGATTGCTTCGCCAATGACAACCGACCAAACCATTCGCTGCTTTAACAGCAAGCATACCAAACCATTATGCTGCCCCAATAGCAAGCAGCCCAGAGCCATTCTGCTGCCCCAATAGCAAGCAGACCAGACCATTCTGTTGCCCCAATAGCAAGCAGACCAAACTATTCTGCTGCACCAATAGCAAGCAGACCAGACCATTCTGCTTCACCAATAGCAAGCAGACCAGACCATTCTGCTGCCCCAAAAGCAAGCAGACCAGACCATTCTGCTGCCCCAATAGCGAGCAGACCCAACCATTCTGCTGCCCCAGTAGCAAGCAGACCAGACCATTCTGCTGCCCCAATAGCAAGCAGACCCGACCATTCTGCTGCCCCAATAGCAAGCAGACCCGACCATTCTGCTGCACCAAAGGCAAGCAGACCAAACCATTCTGCTGCCCCAATAGCAAGCAGACCAGACCATTCTGCTTCACCAATAGCAAGCAGACCAGACCATTCTGCTGCCCCAAAAGCAAGCAGACCAGACCATTCGCAAAAAAACCCTTCTGAACTACCGCCAGGAAGCCACCCTATACAGATGCCATTGCCTGCTGGCCATGGCATTCCCCGTAGCCCAGCAGCCGACCACTTGCTGCCCTACAAATGTGCCCACCGAACAAGACGTAACTACGTAGAGCAGGCCAAGGGACTCTGACCCCTAACCACTATACCAAGTAACCAAGTAAGTATGCTCCACCATAGGCGGAGCCCGTAGACCCCCATGAGCCAAAATAGGCCCACCTAAATGACCTGCCCCTAACATGCCAATGAAGCCTATGGAGTCCCACTAAGAGCAGCAAAATGAGACACTGAGAACTCCCCCTTGACCCTACACTCATGCATGCATACACACCCACATGCACACACGCACACACACACACACACACTGGTAATGGTAACCCCATTCCAAACCGACACAAGAATGTTCATACACACCCGCAAGCACAACTACCCAGTAACATGCATGCAGGGCAAGTAAATAGAGAGGAAGCGAGAGCACGGAGTGATAAAATAGTGCGTGATAAGAACTCACCGGAAGGAACTTCAAGACCGGTCGCCAGCGGAAGCCCCGACGCAGCGGGGGTGGGGGTAGGGGAAGAGGCGGAGGCGGAGACCGAGGCTTGCTGAAGAGCGCCTAGTTGCTGCAGGATAGAGGCCTGCGTCCGCTGCTGCTCCTTCAGCTGCTCCTGCAGGGACTTGAGGGCGGCTGCCACTCCAGTTTCGGAAGCAGAGGAGGCGTTTTCTTCGGCCATGCCGTAAGGACCGTAGCAAAGGCGAGCACCAGACGAGCGAGCGGGAGACGCAGGCGGACTCTTCAGGTAACGGTTGTTACTAACCGAATGACACTGTCGTGAAGGGCTGAGGCTCATATCCCCCCTAAACCGACGAGGATTGGATCTAGCGCATTTGAATATTTCAGACTCGGCGCCGGCCAAAGTTCGCCATAATGGCGGAAATACTGTGAAAAACAGTGACGCAACATTACGTCCATTAACCTTGTTTAACCGCCCCGTGGTTAAACTTCAAGGGATGAAGTATCCTAGTTTATTTTACCCGGGGGGATACAAAACTGGGGGGATGGAATAAACCGTGACACCGGGGCCGATTTCGTCTAGGTCATAGCCCCAAGCATAAGACTTCTATGCCCCAAGCCGAATCTCTTCGCCAGTGTAGAAGAACACGGCTGCATGCCGTTCGCTTGCCAGCCGCGCACACTCCAAAACAAAGACGTCTTACCAACCGTGCAGACTTCGAAGCAAAGATGCCTTAGCAACCGCACACACCCCGTTGGAACGTCGCTCGCACTCACGACGCCATATGTCAAGGACGCTCTCCCCTACCTTGGTTGTTGTAGCTATGGGAAAGCAGCGGATCCCCACGTCGGCTAGGGTGCCGATTTTTGATGCACGGCTTTTGCGTGAACTTCATGCTCAGGCGGCTACAGTCAACGTTTCACTGGAAGGACAGCGCGCTCCAGCCATTGTTCTAGCCAGGGACCAGATCTCTTCAGCGATCAAAGTTGGCTGCAGCGAGTTCCCTTCGATACAGGCTGCTCATCTAGTGCATACATGCTGATGCAGTGACGTTGTCAGTATATTCGTGGGCATGGGTATAAGTTGTCCGTCTGCCCCACTCCATGATATCACCTTGGATGTTGCCATGGTGTCTAGCACATTATGCTGAGGAAGACAGTCAAAGAGTCGCCATCTTGCCCACCATTTTACATTGAACTTTATAATGTGAAATAATTATAATGTCAAACAAGTGGAATATAATGCACAATACAAGAACATGCCATTGTGACATGGTGCAGCAATCAGAAGGCAGTAACATGACAGAATAGTCCAGTTGTCCAGGGTGTACCCATTAACATACTAGAGGCAAACTGGTATCGATGCAGTAACTTGCTGTCTTATGATCTGCATTTGGTACTCACGTGCATGGAGGTGTGTCCGTCCTCAATAGGCCTATCGACATTTCCTAACCTGTTTCATTCACCTACACCCATCATGCATGTGTGCTCCATTCCTGTCATCACCCACTCTCTAGGCCACAATCACTGCAAGAGTACTTGACACTCGCTCAGGCTCGCCCCACAATGCTTGCATTCGCCTAGTTTCCATATATGGGCAGTAAGCCGTTTATGGCCCCGGACGGTAAGCCGTTTATGGCCCCGGGGAACCAATATTTGTCTGACCATTGCGCAATAACTTACCTTGCGCAATACCATCCATAGTGCGCAAGTGCGTGCTGCCTTTAGCGGATCGGCTCAAGTCTGCCATGCCGTCGGCGTTTAGCATTTTGCCACTAACTCTTGCTCCTTGTGGTTGAAGTTGACTCGGTCCAGTAGCGCTTCACATACTTATGATTCCGCTGTAGGGCGGCCCGTCAGGATCACGCGTGAGGGTGCACTGGACCAGTTGGTTCTCAAGGACTCCATGGGCCAGGTGCGCAGTGTGCTGTTGCTTCGACAGTTACCTTCTCTTGCTTGCTGTCGCTGTAGCCGACTTTGCCCCTCTCTACTGCGCAATTGCAATTGCGCAGTCTATGACGCCGGTTTTTAGCGTTTCACACACACTTCCGCTTGACGGCGGGCCTGTAAGGGTAGTGCGGGTGAACTGAAAGCGTTTGCTCTACAAGGACTGCACGGGCCTGGTGCATAGTGTGCTGTAGCTTTAATACTTCAGTTTTCTTACTCTTGCTCGCTTTCGTCGACGTTGAGTCCTTCTATGACATAGCTAGGCAGCTCATAATAGCCTCTGTTGTCTGGGCATTCCAACTATAGCAATAATTGCTCACTACAGTGCCAAGTAGGCAATTTCCTTAGCCACACCCATTGACGGCTATAAGCATAACTCTATCCAGGACCTGCTGCCTATCATATGCATGCTATTCATCCATGATGTCTGACTTTGCACTTCATCGCAGACACATACACTGCATTGCCACCTTAGTGCACATCATGCTGTCTCGACCATTATATTTGCCAACGTGCCCCTTCATACTCCCGCTCGCCCCCACAATGATTTACATTCGTCTAGTTTATATACAAAGTTGGTCTCTACATAGATACACATATAGCTAGCTAGTATATGGCAACAGCTACGTAGTCATGGACAGGTTTGTATTATTATGTGTACACATGTAGCTCATTTATAATTGGAGAATATATTAGCTAAAAGCAATTTTGCAAATTGTGAGCATCAATCAGTTGTATATCATGATTGCTAATTAGAATATTTGATATCTAGGGGAATTCCCTCTCAAACCACAAAAATGAAATAGAGTGCCACTTTGGAACGTTGGTTGCTATACATGTACTTCTCTGCTGTACACTGTCAGGGGGAGCAGGTGATTAATGTTGTATAATATCAATCAATCAGTCAATGAACAGTTATTATGTATGGGCTAAGTGAGTAGCAAGTCACACTGTACAACGTGTGTAGATTTGCAGATAGGATCTCTAACAATGTATGCATAACATTATAATAGTAATACAATTCTTATTTCGATTGGGTTCAGTGGTCCTCACTCAGACCCACCCAGCTGCCCCTTATGTGTGTAGAACAGCTGGTAACATCACCCTCAGGTATACTACAACAGGAAGTATCACCTGGAGTATTGGTGACATGTTCAATGTGAACCCATCCACCATCCCTGGACACACTGCCCTACTCCCCACCACCACCTATCAGGAGGTAGTGGTGGACAGCTACACCAACTTAAGGGAGAGGTATCAGTGCACTGATGTTGATGCTATATTGACCAGCAATGTGTTTATGCCAGTCGTTGAATGTAAGTGTTTCTCCTCTGCCAGTTAACACATTGACGCAATCACCAAATATAGTAATTCATTTTAACTTTTAGCTATGGAGGTGAACGTCTCCTCCCTAACCTTGACAAGCAAGGCAGCCACCACTTTGAGTGTCACCTGGTCATCTGGCTACCCCAAGTGCTACTCCTTCACTGTGTCCCACTCCACACAAGATGGCTCCATCAATGTCACCCAACCTGCTGACAGTGACACCTACCACACTCTGACCTCCCTCCAACCTGGCACCACTTACAGGATTGAGGTGGAGGCTGTACGTGAGGAAGGAAGAGGGAGCAGACGGACAGAGGGCAAAGGTCATGGGGAACTTCTCTACTGACGGTGAGCGAAGTGTGACTTACAATTCTGTGGGTTTAGTAGTTCAGGTTGTGTTTAATTTACTGACTGCACTGCTGCATGAGTGCAAGGTAGCAGTGAGGGAAGATTGTACGTATTGCTTGCTTGTACATGACATATGCTGACAGACATTACTACTACAACTTCTGGAACCACCTTGCCAACAGCGATGAGTTCGTCTCCTCCTTCAACGCCTACTGTAGCTTCAACTGGTGAGATGTACACATTCATGGTGTGGTGTGTGTGTGTGTGTGTGTGTGTGTGTGTGTGTGTATGTGTTTTCGAAAGTTTTTTGTGCGTTCTACGAGTTTACTTGCTTCAGGAAATTCCAGAGGCATCAGTGCACAGAAGCAATATAGCTAGTACACCCTGTAAGATGTCAAATGATTGTGTAGGATTTATCAACATGAAAATTAAAGGTGTCAAATTTACTATCTCTTCCCACCACCATCCCATGTACTGTATTTTCTCTCTGCATTCCTAATTTCCTTGTACATACTGTAGCTAGCAACTTGGACCCAACTGTGTATAATTAGCTAGCATACTCCCATATCGCGCACACACACACACACATGCACACACACGCACACACACACGCGTGCGCACATACACGCACACACACACACATTCACACACATTCACACACTTCCTTTCTACATAATGATTAGGAACATTATTTGGAGGTCTTGCTGGAGGAGTACTGACCCTTGTGGCTATATGCATTAGTGCCACTGTTGCAGGACTGATATTTGTCATTGCACGCAGAAGAAATTTAAAGCCTGTAGCAAGTAAGATCTGTAGACACAGACCACATGTGCAGATGTACATGTGTGTACCAACTGGAATGTACATCCTTCATAGTGAACTGGAATTCAATGTTGCTGCAGTGATTAAGGCTCACTTCAAATCAGCTCCAGAAGGGGAGGAGCCACGAACAAGGGAGGAGGAGGAAGAGGGAGAGAAGATGCAGGCTAACCCATCCTACCTGCCCATTGAGACGAGCTACAAGTCACAAGAGCATCAATACATGAATGTCAAGATGGCTCCACAGGATGTGGCTGATGTTGAAGAGCATGCAAAGTTGCAGGTCAACCCATCCTATGTGCCCATTGAGATGAGCTACACATCACAAGAGAGCAAGTGCATCAACACACCAACATAACATGATATACACAGTAGAAGAGTTGCGAGGTACTGTGTTAAAGCAAGAAAATTTCGAATGCAAATAGTCAGATGGTTCACTGCAGCTAAGATATACTTTTAATAGAGTTTCTGTTTTAGATGTGTAACATTCTTGGCTCTGGATTGGATTTGTATCATGTGCTAAACCTGTGATGACATCCAGCTACTATATTGTTCTGTGCTCTTCGTATTCATTCTTTGCTCTCATACTTAATGTGAATGACTATATCTCATACTTCCATGTCACGCAGGATGTGCTATATACACAGGTATATACCAAACCCTGCTATGTACTAGTATATACGTGTAATGTTGCATGTACCTAAGTACAAATCTTCATGCCATGTGTACATGTACAAATGCTACAAGGTGTGTACATTCAGTGTGGCCATTATAACAATAAGCTAAGCACTAGGGGAACACCTACTGAAACCACAAAACAAAATGGAGATCTACTTCAAAACATTGGCTATATGTCTATGTTGTCTACTGTCAGGAAGAGCAGGTAGCAGTGCTGTGTGGGTACTGATAAAATGCTATATATAAACGATTGATGGGAGACCCCAATGAGAGTTGATTTTGCATTGTCCCGCTGTGTCGTAGAAATTATCTCGTTGATAAGTGTTCATGTAAATTATTCAGTATGGCTGACATTGGAATGCAACTACACCTCTTCTGCTAGTAACTTGCAAGCTGGTGCATGAGCTGACAAAATAGTCCTATGGCACAAACAATGTCAGCCTAGTCACTTGTGCTAATTGACTTTAATTTTCTTAGCAATTGCACATGACTAACCCTCAAGTTTATGACAGTGTTTGCAGCAGCTGAGTACATGCATATGCAAGTTACTTGCTTATATAGGACACAACTAGGTACTGTTTGTGCTAGGACTTGACTTGTGTCTGGGCTGGTCTTGATCCACTCGAGCTCTGTACATGTACAAGTGTAAGTGTACAAATTAAATATATTCATGAGTTGTTATAACCGTGGGGAAAATACCTAGTGCAAGAAAATGGAGACCATATCTCTGTGTGTACATGTACTTCTGTGCGTTTTTGCAGTCTCAACTGGTGAGTGATGGACAAGGTCATTGCACCAACAGTACCTACTGCCATTGATAATGAGTATGGCTTATAATTAGTGTCTCTGTCTTGTGTGTCTAATAAGCAAGCTAACTAAGTGAACAGCTAGCTATAGACAGCCAGCCAGCCCTTGAGCTCTGTCTTGTGTGTGTCTAGCTGTGTAATCGTTTTTAATGAGATATACGTACGATACACTACACAATAGTATGTAGCTATGGTACTTAATGTTTATTACAGGTTCAGTGGTCCTCACTCAGACCCACCCAGCTGCCCCTTATGTGTGTAGAACTGGTAACATCACCCTCAGATGTACCACAACAGGAAGTATCACCTGGAGGATTGGTGACATTTTCAATGTGGACCCATTAACCATCCCTGGACACACTGCCCTCCCTCGCACCACCACCTATCAGGAGGTAGTGGTGGACAGCTACCCCAACTTGAGGGAGAGGTATCAGTGTACTGATGTTTATGCTATATTGACCAGCAATGCGTTTATGCCAGTCATTGAACGTAAGTGCTTCTCCTCTGCCAGTTAACACATTGATGCAATCACCAAATATAGTAATTCATTTCACCTTTAGCCATGGAGGTGAATGTCTCCTCCCTAACCTTGACAAGCAAGACAGCCACCACTTTGAGTGTCACCTGGTCATCTGGCTACCCCAAGTGCTACTCCTTCACTGTGTTCCACTCTACCCAAGATGGCTCCATCAGTGTCACCCAACCTGCTGACAGTGACACCTCCCACACTCTGACCTCCCTCCAACCTGGCACCACTTACAGGATTGAGGTGGAGGCTGTGAGGAAAGGAGAGGGAGTAGACGGACAGAGGGCAAAGGTCATGGGGAACTTCACTACTGATGGTGAGCGAAGTGTGACTTACAATTCTGTGGGTTTAGTAGTTCAGGTTGTGTTTAATTTACTGACTGCACTGCTGCATGAGTGCAAGGTAGCAGTGAGGGAAGATTGTACGTACTTTCATTGCTTGCTTGTACATGACATATGCTGACAGACATTACTGCTGCACCTTCTGGAACCACCTTGCCAACAGCGATGAGTTCGTCTCCTCCTTCAATGCCTACTGTAGCTTCAACTGGTGAGATGTACACATTCATGGTGTGGTGTGTGTGTGTGTGTGTGTGTGTGTGTGTGTGTGTGTGTATGTGTATTCGGAAGTTTTTTGTGCGTTCTACGAGTTTACTTGCTTCAGGAATTTCCAGAGGCATCAGTGCACAGAAGCAATATAGCTAGTACACCCTGTAAGATGTCAAATGATTGTTTATTTATCAATTTGCAGATTTATCAACATGAAAGGTGTCAAATTTACTATCTCTTCCCACCACCATCCCATGTACTGTATTTTCTCTCTGCATTCCTAATTTCCTTGTACATACTGTAGCTAGCAACTTGGACCCAACCGTGTATGATTAGCTACGTAGCATGCTCCCATATCGCGCGTGTGCGCACACACACACACACACACGCACACACACACGCACACACATACACACACGAGCACACACCAGCACATACACAAGCACACACGTACACACACACACACACACACACACACACATGCACGCAGGCGCACACACATGCATGCACACACGTACACGCACACACACGCATGCGCACACACACACACACACACACACACACACACACACACACACATTCACACACTTCCTTTCTACATAATGATTAGGAACATTATTTGGAGGTCTTGTTGGAGGAGTACTGACCCTTGTGGCTATATGCATTAGTGCCACTGTTGCAGGACTGATATTGGTCATTGCATGCAGAAGAAATTTAAAGCCTGTAGCAAGTAAGATCTGTAGACACAGACCACATGTGCAGATGTACATGTGTGTACCAACTGGAATGTACATCCTTCATAGTGAACTGGAATTCAATGTTGCTGCAGTGATTAAGGCTCACTTCAAATCAGCTCCAGAAGGGGAGGAGCCACGAACAAGGGAGGAGGAGGAAGAGGGAGATAAGATGCAGGCTAACCCATCCTACCTGCCCATTGAGACGAGCTACAAGTCACAAGAGCATCAATACATGAATGTCAAGATGGCTCCACAGGATGTGGCTGATGTTGAAGAGCATGCAAAGTTGCAGGTCAACCCATCCTATATGCCCTTCGAGATGAGCTACGCATCACAAGAGAGCAAGTACATCAACACGCCAACATAACATGATATAGAAGAGTTGTGAGGTACTGTGTTAAAGCAAGAAAATTTCGAATGCAAATAGTCAGATGGTTCACTGCAGCTAAGATATACTGTTAATAGAGTTCCTGTTTTAGATGTGTAACATTCTTGGCTCTGGATTGGATTTGTATCATGTGCTAAACCTGTGATGACATCCAGCTGCTATATTGTTCTGTGCTCTTCGTATTCATTCTTTGCTCTCATACTTAATGTGAATGACTATATCTCATACTTCCATGTCACGCAGGATGTGCTATATACACAGGTATATACCAAACCCTGTTATGTACTAGTATATACGTGTAATGTTGCATGTACCTAAGTACAAATCTTCATGCCATGGGTACATGTACAAATGCTACAAGGTGTGTACATTCAGTGTGGCCATTATAACAATAAGCTAAGCACTAGGGGAACACCTACTGAAACCACAAAACAAAATGGAGATCTACTTCAAAACATTGGCTATATGTCTATGTTGTCTACTGTCAGGAAGAGCAGGTAGCAGTGCTGTGTGGGTACTGATAAAATGCTATATATAAACGATTGATGGGAGACCCCAATGAGAGTTGATTTGCATTGTCCCACTGTGTCGTAGAAATTATCTCGTTGATAAGTGTTCATGTAAATTATTCAGTATGGCTGACATTGGAATGCAACTACACCTCTTCTGCTAGTAACTTGCAAGCTGGTGCATGAGCTGACAAAATAGTCCTATGGCACAAACAATGTCAGCCTAGTCACTTGTGCTAATTAACTTTATTTTCCTTAGCAATTGCACAGGACTAACCCTCAAGTTTATGACAGTGTTTGCAGCAGCTGAGTACATGCATATCCAAGTTACTTGCTTATATAGGACACAACTAGGTACTGTTTGTGCTAGGACTTGACTTGTGTCTGGGCTGGTCTTGATCCACTCGAGCTCTGTACATGTACAAGTGTAAGTGTACAAATTAAATATATTCATGAGTTGTTATAACCATGGGGAAAATACCTAGTGCAAGAAAATGGAGACCATATCTCTGTGTGTACATGTACTTCTGTGCGTTTTTGCAGTCTCAACTGGTGAGTGATGGACAAGGTCATTGCACCAACAGTACCTATTGCCATTGATAATGAGTATGGCTTATAATTAGTGTCTCTGTCTTGTGTGTCTAATAAGCAAGCTAACTAAGTGAACAGCTAGCTATAGACAGCCAGCCAGCCCTTGAGTTCTGTCTTGTGTGTGTCTAGCTGTGTAATCGTTTGTAGTGAGATATACGTACGATACACTACACAATAGTATGTAGCTATGGTACTTAATGTTTATTACAGGTTCAGTGGTCCTCACTCAGACCCACCCAGCTGTCTCTTATGTGTGTAGAACAGCTGATAATATCACCCTCAGGTGTACCACAACAGGAAGTATCTCCTGGAGGATTGGTGACATGTTCAATGTGGACCCATCAACCATCCCTGGACACACTGCCCTACCCCCCACCACCACCTATTAGGAGGTAGTGGTGGACAGCTACACCAACTTAAGGGAGAGGTATCAGTGCACTGATGTCGATGTCATTAATGCCAGCAATGTGTTTATACCAGTCGTTGAGCGTAAGTGCTTCTCCTCTGCCAGTTAACACATTGACACAATCACCAAATATAGCAATTCATTTCACCTTTAGCTATGGAGGTGAATGTCTCCTCCCTAACCTTGACAAACAGGACAGCCACCACTTTGAGTGTCACCTGGTCAGCTGGCTACCCCAAGTGCTACTCCTTCACTGTGTCCCGCTCCACCCAAGATGGCTCCATCACTGTCACCCAACCTGCTGACAGTGACACCTCCCACACTCTGACCTCCCTCCAACCTGGCACCACTTAAAGGATTGAGGTGGAGGCTGTGAGGAAAGGAGAGGGAGCAGATGGACAGAGGGCAAAGGTCATGGGGAACTTCTCTACTGATGGTGAGCGAAGTGTGACTTACAATTCTGTGGGTTTAGAAGTTCAGGTTGTGTTTAATTTACTGACTGCACTGCTGCATGAGTACAAGGTAGCAGTGAGGGAAGATTGTACGTACTTTCATTGCTTGCTTGTACATGACATATGCTAACAGACATTACTACTACAACTTCTGGAACCACCTTGCCAACAGCAATGAGTTCGTCTCCTCCTCCAATGCGTAATGGAGCTTCATCTGGTGAGACGTACACATTCTTGGTGTGGTGTGTGTGTGTGTGTGTGTGTGTGTGTGTTTTAAAAAGTTTTTTGTGTGTTCTATGAGTTTACTTGTTTCAGGAATTTCCAGAGGCATCAGTGCACAGAAGCATTATAGCTAGTACACCCTGTAAGATGTCAAATGATTGTGTAGGATTTATCTACATGAAAGGTGTCAAATTTACTATCTCATCCCACCACCATCCCATGTACTGTATTTTCTCTCTGCATTCCTAATTTCCTAGTACATACTGTAGCTAGCAACTTGGACCCAACCGTGTATGATTAGCTAGCATACTCCCATATTGCGCACACACACACGCGCGCACATGCATGCGCACATACACGCACACACACACACATTCACACACATTCTCCTGGAAGATTGGTGACATGTTCAATGTGGACCCATCAACCATCCCTGGACACACTGCCCTCCCTCATACCACCACCTATCAGGAGGTAGTGGTGGACAGCTACACCAACTTGAGGGAGAGGTATCAGTGTACTGATGTTGATGCTATATTGACCAGCAATGTGTTTATGCCAGTCATTGAACATAAGTGCTTCTCCTCTGCCAGTTAACACATTGATGCAATCACTAAAATATAGTATTTTGTTTCACCTTTAGCTATGGAGGTGAATGTCTCCTCCCTAACCTTGACAAGCAAGACAGCCACCACTTTGAGTGTCACCTGGTCAGCTGGCTACCCCAAGTGCTACTCCTTCACTGTGTCCCACTCCACACAAGATGGCTCCATCAATGTCCTCCAACCTGCTGACACCTCCCACACTCTGACCTCCCTCCAATCTGGCACCACTTACAGGATTGAGGTGGAGGCTGTGAGGAAGGGAGAGGGAGTAGACGGACAGAGGGCAAAGGTCATGGGGAATTTCACTACTGACGGTGAGTGAAGTGTGACTTACAATTCTGTGGGTTTAGTAGTTCAGGTTGTGTTTAATTTACTGACTGCACTGCTGCATGAGTGCAAGGTAGCAGTGAGGGAAGATTGTACGTACTTGTGCGTATTGCTTGCTTGTACATGACACATGCTGACAGACATTACTACTACAACTTCTGGAACCACCGTGCCAACAGCGATGAGTTCGTCTCCTCCTTCAATGCCTACTGTAGCTTCAACTGGTGAGATGTACACATTCATGGTGCCGTAAGTGCCATTGCCATATTGCCATTCTGTACCTCTACTTCAAGGCATTGGTGTATCTCTGTTAGTGATCCTTATGGCATTGCATTGATTAGTCAGCTATGCATATTGATTGGGCCTATCAGAGACCTTGCTGTACAGTAGTAAAGTGTGTTGATTATTATTTGTGCGGTGATTGCATGTGTTGTACTTGCTTGCCATGCATTTAATCATTCATAACTGTCATGAGGTAACTTCTCAATTGCAACATTTCCTCAATTGCCATACATGTAATTGTACAGTTTCGTACTTTTATGTCATCAAACAGCACCAAACTCACACTGCATTTCTTGGCATAGGCTCAGCACTCTTCTGTTGTTTGTCACCTATACCGTATCACACAATGCAGGTGTAAATGCCATTGTTGGAGGTGTTGTTGGAGGTCTGGTAGCTCTTGTACTCGTTGTTGTTCTGATTGTAGCAATTGTCTTTGTGTTGCACTTTGTGTGCAGACGAACAGCTATACCTGGTAGGTGTATGTTTGTTTGTGCAGTAAATGTTGAAGTTGATAGTCATGTGTACTCAAGGGTGCCCGTATATTGGTCTTCTTGTGACTTTCTGTTGCCATTTCTCTCTGTAGTCTGGCTGGCCAGCCCCTCCACCTCGCAGAAGGAGGGTCTGGCTTCACTTGTATAACAGTTTTGTGCAGAATCTGCACGTGCGTAAACTGTAAACGTAATGCATATGCATTACACCATGACTCTGCATTCAAATTATACAAGTCTGACGAGGAGTACAACTGATGGCTACGACAGAGGGATTGTGAAGACTTCAGCATTTCATAAAATTGGTTGCTTCGAAGAAGAGGAGGCTGTTCAGTACAGAAGCATCAAGAATAGTCACAGTGAATACGTTTATGCGTATACGTTACGTTTACAGTTCACGCGCATTCTGCAATCCGATTGGTCCAACCAGTGGATCGCAAAAGTCAGATCCTGCACAAAAATGGTATATGAGTGAAGCCAGACCCTCCTTCCACAAGGTGGAGGTGCTGGCCCACCAGACTGATTTCTCTGTGGTCGAGCTCCATATTTAGTTATTGCAGCAACTTGTTAGTTTGCTTTGATGTCTAAACCTTTAGCGCAATGACGCAATCATGTCCATTAAATATCACCAAATCATTAGAACATTCGTTTGTTCTTACTATCGAATGCTGGAATGTTGAAATTCCACATTGGTTTATGCCCTGGTAAGAAGTCGTCATTAAGCTACAATTCTGTCATACATGTTCTGCTGGCACTGTAGTATGAAGATGCCTGTGTGTGTGTGCACTGCGAGAGATGTGACAGAATCTTTGTTTCTCTTTTATAGACTTATGCCCAGCTTGACTGGCAAAACCCAGAGCAACGCCCTATTAAAGCTCCTGACAATGAGTGGTTTACTGTTCAGTATTCTGAAGTGAAGTTTAGTGGCACTAACTAATCCCGTATATGAGTGCAAAGAATAGCGTTTGCATATGTGATGTACGTATACATTAGCAAAAGTACTATTGGTAGTAATGTATATAACCTCCAACCTGAGCGTGTCAATCACTGTGTTTGTGTGATTTAAACACTAACTGTTTGTATTGAGTAAACACTTTGCTAACATGCCCTGGTGTGTTCTCAATTACTGTACTTATTACATGTTAGGCAGTGTGCATTCATATATAGATAGAGAGTACATTTGTGGAATCTGTACAACGTAAACCAAAGCGTGCTGTGAACCATTATGAGAAGCCCTCCATCGAGATCCCTCCAAATAGGTGGCGTAGTCACTTTGCCATGTCCCTTGGTATGGTACGTACAGGTGCATCTGATCTTCAGTTGCAAAGGTTTTACAATCTCCTGTATTCCAACCATTCTGATTGGTGAGTGTGATCGCCCTTACATGGTTTTACATACACCTTCCTAGCTATTGGTTAGCTTTTCTTTATGGCTCAATGCAGTGGTGCATGTAATGATGCATGGCTTATCATCCTTGGGACATTGTAACCCGTATGCAATTTGTGGGGTTGCTGCTGCCCAGACAGTGCACTGGACGTGACAAACAGCAAACTTTGAATTCTTGTATCTGCCATTGTGTGAAATTCAATCACTTGGACGCAGACTACCGGGTGGTGTTCTCACCAGCATCCACGTACACCACACAAAAACATTTCAGGGAGAGTTCAAAATTGAATGTGATGTTTTGACTGCGAACCATCCCATTATGATGGTGAAACATATTGCTGTATGAAAGTGTATGTATGATAGACTATTTTCACTGTCCCAGTTCGGTTTGAAATTGGCTTGGGTACTGTACTTACGTTGAGTGTAAGCAGTGGTCAAACCAAACCAGACCATGCCATGCTGTCCAATCGTGAGAGGTGGAAAGGCAACTAAACTTAGATTCTCTGCCACATTCATCAATCAGTGCCTTACACGAGTTAACTGTTCAATGTTTATTACTTATTTTATATGCAAAGTTGGTCTCTACATAGATACACATATAGCTAGCTAGTATATGGCAACAGCTACGTAGTCATGGACAGGTTTGTATTATTATGTGTGTGCTATATGTCTATGTTGTCTACTGTCAGGAAGAGCAGGTAGCAGTGCTGTGTGGGTACTGATAAAATGCTATATATAAACGATTGATGGGAGACACACACACACACACACACACACACACACACACACACGCGTGCGCACATACACGCACACACACACACATTCACACACATTCACACACTTCCTTTCTACATAATGATTAGGAACATTATTTGGAGGTCTTGTTGGAGGAGTACTGACCCTTGTGGCTATATGCATTAGTGCCACTGTTGCAGGACTGATATTGGTCATTGCATGCAGAAGAAATTTAGAGCCTGTAGCAAGTAAGATCTGTAGACACTGACCACATGTGCAGATGTACATGTGTGTACCAACTGGAGTGTACATCCTTCATAGTGAACTGGAATTCAATGTTGCTGCAGTGATTAAAGCTCACTTCAAATCAGCTCCAGAAGGGGAGGAGCCACGAACAAGGGAGGAGGAGGAAGAGGGAGATAAGATGCAGGCTAACCCATCCTACCTGCCCATTGAGACAAGCTACAAGTCACAAGAGAGCAAGTGCATCAACACGCCAACATGGCATGATATAGAAGAGTTGCGAGCTACTGTGTTAAAGCAAGAAAATTTCGAATGCAAATAGTCAGATGGTTCACTGCAGCTAAGATATACTGTTAATAGAGTTCCTGTTTTAAATGTGTAACATTCTTGGCTCTGGATTGGATTTGTATCATGTGCTAAACCTGTGATGACATCCAGCTGCTATATTGTTCTGTGCTCTTCGTATTCATTCTTTGCTCTCATACTTAATGTGAATGACTATATCTCATACTTCCATGTCACGCAGGATGTGCTATATACACAGGTATATTACCAAACCTTGCTATGTACTAGTATGTACATACGTGTAATTTTGCATGTACCTAAGTACAAATCTTCATGCCATGGGTACATGTACAAATGCTACAAGGTGTGTACAGTCAGTGTGGCCATTATAACAATAAGCTAAGCACTAGGGGAACACCTACTGAAACCACAAAACAAAATGGAGATCTACTTCAAAACATTGGCTATATGTCTATGTTGTCTACTGTCAGGAAGAGCAGGTAGCAGTGCTGTGTGGGTACTGATAAAATGCTATATATAAATGATTGATGGGAGACCCCAATGAGAGTTGATTTGCATTGTCCCGCTGTGTTGTAAAAATTATTTCGTTGATAAGTATTCATGTAAATTATTCAGTATGGCTGACATTGGAATGCAACTACACCTCTTCTGCTAGTAACTTGCAAGCTGGTGCATGAGCTGACAAAATAGTCCTATGGTACAAACAATGTCAGCCTAGTCACTTGTGCTAGTTGACTTTAATTTTCTTAGCAATTGCACATGACTAACCCTCAAGTTTATGACAGTGTTTGCAGCAGCTGAGTACATGCATATCCAAGTTACTTGCTTATATAGGACACAACTAGGTACTGTTTGTGCTAGGACTTGACTTGTGTCTGGGCTGGTCTTGATCCACTCGAGCTCTGTACATGTACAAGTGTAAGTGTACAAATTAAATATATTCATGAGTTGTTATAACCGTGGGGAAAATACCTAGTGCAAGAAAATGGAGACCATATCTCTGTGTGTACATGTACTTCTGTGCGTTTTTGCAGTCTCAACTGGTGAGTGATGGACAAGGTCATTGCACCAACAGTACCTATTGCCATTGATAATGAGTATGGCTTATAATTAGTGTCTCTGTCTTGTGTGTCTAATAAGCAAGCTAACTAAGTGAACAGCTAGCTATAGACAGCCAGACAGCCCTTGAGCTCTGTCTTGTGTGTGTCTAGCTGTGTAATTGTTTGTAATGAGATATACGTACGATACACTACACAATAGTATGTAGCTATGGTACTTAATGTTTATTACAGGTTCAGTGGTCCTCACTCAGACCCACCCAGCTGCCCCTTATGTGTGTAGAACAGCTGATAACATCACCCTCAGATGTACCACAACAGGAAGTATCACCTGGAGGATTGGTGACATGTTCCATGTGGACCCATCTACCATCCCTGGACACACTGCCCTCCCTCGTACCACCACCTATCAGGAGGTAGTGGTGGACAGCTACACCAACTTAAGGGAGAGGTATCAGTGTACTGATGTTGATGCTATATTGACCAGCAATGTGTTTATGCCAGTCATTGAACGTAAGTGCTTCTCCTCTGCCAGTTAACACATTGACACAATCACCAAATATAGTAATTCATTTCACCTTTAGCTATGGAGGTGAATGTCTCCTCCCTGACCTTGACAAGCAAGACAGCCTCCACTTTGAGTGTCACCTGGTCAGCTGGCTACCCCAAGTGCTACTCCTTCACTGTGTCCCACTCCATCCAAGATGGCTCCATCACTGTCACCCAACCAGCTGACAGTGACACCTCCCACACTCTGACCTCCCTCCAACCTGGCACCACTTACAGGATTGAGGTGGAGGCTGTGAGGAAAGGAGAGGGAGCAGACGGACAGAGGGCAAAGGTCATGGGGAATTTCACTACTGACGGTGAGCGAAGTGTGACTTACAATTCTGTGGGTTTAGTAGTTCAGGTTGTGTTTAATTTACTGACTGCACTGCTGCATGAGTACAAGGTAGCAGTGAGGGAAGATTGTACGTACTTTCATTGCTTGCTTGTACATGACATATATGCTGACAGACATTACTACTACAACTTCTGGAACCACCTTGCCAACAGTGATGAGTTCGTCTCCTCCTTCAACGCCTACTGTAGCTTCAACTGGTGAGATGTACACATTCATGGTGTGTGTGTGTGTGTGTGTGTGTGTGTGTGTGTGTGTGTGTGTGTGTGTGTGTGTGTGTGTGTGTGTGTGTGTGTGTGTGTGTGTGTGTGTGTGTGTGTATGTGTTTTCAAAACTTTTTTGTGCGTTCTATGAGTTTACTTGTTTAAGGAATTTCCAGAGGCATCAGTGCACAGAAGCACTATAGCTAGTACACCCTGTAAGATGTCAAACGATTGTGTAGGATTTATCTACATGAAAGGTGTCAAATTTACTATCTCATCCCACCACCATCCCATGTACTGTATTTTCTCTCTGCATTCCAAATTTCCTTGTACATACTGTAGCTAGCAGCTTGGACACAACTATGTGTGATTAGCTAGCATACTCCCATATCGCACACACACACACACACACACACACACACACACACACACACACACACACACACACACACACACACACACACACACACACACACACACACACACACACACACACACACACACACACACACACACACACGCACACGTGCACACACACATTCACACACATTCACACACTTCCTTTCTACATAATGATTAGGAACATTATTTGGAGGTCTTGTTGGAGGAGTACTGACCCTTGTGGCTATATGCATTAGTGCCACTGTTGCAGGACTGATATTGGTCATTGCATGCAGAAGAAATTTAAAGCCTGTAGCAAGTAAGATCTGTAGACACAGACCACATGTGCAGATGTACATGTGTGTACCAACTGGAGTGTACATCCTTCATAGTGAACTGGAATTCAATGTTGCTGCAGTGATTAAAGCTCACTTCAAATCAGCTCCAGAAGGGGAGAAGCCACGAACAAGAGAGGAAGAGGAAGAGGGAGATAAGATGCAGGCTAACCCATCCTACCTGCCCATTGAGACGAGCTACAAGTCACAAGAGCATCAATACATGAATGTCAAGATGGCTCCACAGGATGTGGCTGATGTTGAAGAGCATGCAAAGTTGCAGGTCAACCTATCCTATGTGCCCTTCGAGATGAGCTACGCATCACACAAGAGAGCAAGTGCATCAACACGCCAACATAACATGATATAGAAGAGTTGCGTTAATACTGTGTTAAAGCAAGAAAATTTTGAATGCAAGTAGTCAGATGGTTCACTGCAGCTAAGATATACTGTTAATAGAGTTCCTGTTTTAAATGTGTAGTATTCTTGGCTCTGGATTGGATTTGTATCATGTGCTAAACCTGTGATGACATCCAGCTACTATATTGTTCTGTGCTCTTCATATTCATTCTTTGCTCTCATACTTAATGTGAATGACTATATGTCATACGGTAGCGGCAAAAATTATGTTACCATACGAAGTTCTTTCTTCGCGAACTTCGCTCGTACTTCGTACGAAGTTCGCCCGAAGTGGGATGGAAGTTCGTACGAAGTGTGTCTTAAGTTCGAGCGAAGTTGCCCCGAAGGTCGTTCGAAGTTGTCCCGAAGTTCGTTCGAAGTTGCATTGAAGTTCGTTCGAAGTTGCATTGAAGTTCGTTCGAAGTTGCATTGAAGTTCGTTCGAAGTTGCATTGAAGTTCGTTCGAAGTTGCATTGAAGTTCGTTCGAAGTTGCATTGAAGTTCGTTCGAAGTTGCACCGAAGTTCGAGCGAAATTGCCCAGAAATTTGTACGAAGTTCGTCAGTCCAAGTTCGCCAACAAAGTTGGCTCGACTTCGTTCGAAGAACGACCAAGTTTGACAGATCGTTATCACCATCGTTGCCTTGGAACCTTTCTTAGGCTGCAATGGTTCCACAACCTGGGAAGCCTTTAGTATTGAAGTTAAACCTTCTTCTTCCCAGAATACCAACGTGTGAGATCCTAAAGAGGTTATTATATAGCTGAACGTTATTGGAAGTTGCAATTTATCATGCACTTGCTGCTACTTTATTACAAAACAGCTTACACGGTAACGTAGACAGCGTGTACCTTTCGCTCGACTTGTATCTTCTTTCCTTCCTTTTCGCTGAGCAGGCATACTTGAGGATCTTCCTTCTGCACTCTCTTCCCAAAATCTCGGATCATAATATTATTGCTCCTCATGCAGGCGCGAAATTCTTCAGATTAGCACAAGCGCACTACAATGCTAACTCAAAACAGTAACGGTTCTTTCGAAGTTGTCCCCGTAGTTCGTACGAAGTTCAGCCATAAGTTCGCTCGAAGACGCCCCGAACTTCGTTCGAAGTCGCCCCGAACTTCGTTCGAACTTCGCTCGAAGTCGCCCCGAACTTCGTTCGAAGTTCGCTCGAAGTCGCCCCGAACTTCGTTCGAAGTTCGCTCGAAGTTGCCCCGAACTTGGCTCTAAGTTCGTACGAAGTCGACCCGAAGTTCGTACGAAGCTCGCCTGTAGTTCGTGCGAAGTTCGCCCGAAGTTTTCTGGCGAAGTTCGCTTCGCAATGTAAACATATTTTCTGCGGCTACCGTACTTCCATGTCACGCAGGATGTGCTATATACACAGGTATATACCAAACCTTGCTATGTACTAGTATATACATACGTGTAATTTTGCATGTACCTAAGTACAAATCTTCATGCCATGGGTACATGTACAAATGCTACAAGGTGTGTACATTCAGTGTGGCCATTATAACAATAAGCTAAGCACTAGGGGAACACCTACTGAGACCACAAAACAAAATGGAGATCTACTTCAAAACATTGGCTATATGTCTATGTTGTCTACTGTCAGGAAGAGCAGGTAGCAGTGCTGTGTGGGTACTGACAAAATGCTATATATAAACAATTGATGGGAGACCCCAATGAGAGTTGATTTGCATTGTCCCACTGTGTCGTAGAAATTATCTCGTTGATAATTGTTCATGTAAATTATTCAGTATGGCTGACATTGGAATGCAACTACACCTCTTCTGCTAGTAACTTGCAAGCTGGTGCATGAGCTGACAAAATAGTCCTATGGCACAAACAATGTCAGCCTAGTCACTTGTGCTAATTGACTTTAATTTTCTTAGCAATTGCACATGACTAACCCTCAAGTTTATGACGGTGTTTGCAGCAGCTGAGTACATGCATATCCAAGTTACTTGCTTATATAGGACACAACTAGGTACTGTTTGTGCTAGGACTTGACTTGTGTCTGGGCTGGTCTTGATCCACTCGAGCTCTGTACATGTACAAGTGTAAGTGTACAAATTAAATATATTCATGAGTTGTTATAACCATGGGGAAAATACCTAGTGCAAGAAAATGGAGACCATATCTCTGTGTGTACATGTACTTCTGTGCGTTTTTGCAGTCTCAACTGGTGAGTGATGGACAAGGTCATTGCACCAACAGTACCTACTGCCATTGATAATAAGTATGGCTTATCAGAGAGTACGATAGTACTCTCTATGTAGGGATGGTACAGGGTGTTTCGATTCACAATACATTGGTATAGGGACGAAATCGCGAAAAGCGTCGAAAACTGCCAAAACGAGGCTTCGTAGGGCTAAATACGAAATATTCATACACTAAACTGACCTGGAAGGCAAGCGAACGTGGTCTGTCGGCGAGAAAATGACACTCGAAAACATCCATTTTCGTCTTCATATTCTTCTTTGCCAGCTGTAACTGACGAACAGAATTAGCTATCGAACTAATTCGAACACGAAACTACTGAAAATTAACCGAGCTGTATTCTTTCGAAGTATAGGCTCCGAAAGCGTATTGTTCACACTTTGGGGTTACCGAGTCTTTCGGGAGACGTTGCTACGCGCAAGACGCCATTTTATGATGACGTTCAGAACGGCAGTTTTCCGCCTACTGTTCCTTCAGTTTCTGTCCAAAAGCTAGCAAACATCGTCAGGAGGCCGTTTCAGGTGTATACGAGACAAGGGCTTTGGCCAAAGTTAGCTTGCGCGTCGTTTCTAAAGGTCATCCGTGGACCCGCCATTTTTAATTAGTACTCGGCTAACTTCCGGTCACCGTTTCTAAGCTCTTAGGTGGGCTGGCGCGGAAGCTAGGAGATAGCTGACACCTCGCTCCAGGATTACAGAAATAAGGTCCTATACTGTAACCTGCATGGATGTCCTCTAGTGGCACTTAGCATGTGCAGCTTGCACACCATAAAAGTATAGAAACTAGAAATAATAAAAATTTTCTAGAAAAATTGTAAGGATGTAGGGATGGCACAAAAAGTACAGAAACAAGTAAAGGCTGTTACACAGTGGAGCATTAACCAACATTCAAGGGTGTAGGACTATAAGGTGTGACATTCTTGCATGTAGGGACCATGATTAATGCTCCACTGTGTAACAGCCTTTACTTGTTTCTGTACTTTTTGTGCCATCCCTACATTCTTACAATTTGTCTAGAAAATTTTCATTATTTCTAGTAATTAGTGTCTCTGTCTTGTGTGGCTAATAAGCAAGCTAACTAAGTGAACAGCTAGCTATAGACAGCCAGCCAGCCCTTGAGTTCTGTCTTGTGTGTGTCTAGCTGTGTAATTGTTTGTAATGAGATATACGTGCGATACACTACACAATAGTATGTAGCTATGGTACTTAATGTTTATTACAGGTTCAGTGGTCCTCACTCAGATCCACCCAGCTGCCCCTTATGTGTGTAGAACTGGTAACATCACCCTCAGATGTACCACAACAGGAAGTATCACCTGGAGGATTGGTGACATTTTCAATGTGGACCCATTAACCATCCCTGGACACACTGCCCTCCCTCGTACCACCACCTATCAGGAGGTAGTGGTGGACAGCTACACCAACTTGAGGGAGAGGTATCAGTGTACTGATGTTGATGCTATATTGACCAGCAATGTGTTTATGCCAGTTAATGAATGTAAGTGCTTCTCCTCTGCCAGTTAACACATTGACACAATCACCAAATATAGTAATTCATTTCACCCCTAGCTATGGAGGTGAATGTCTCCTCCCTAACCTTGACAAGCAAGACAGCCACCACTTTGACTATCACCTGGTCATCTGGCTACCCCAAGTGCTACTCCTTCACTGTGTCCCACTCCATCCAAGATGGCTCCATCACTGTCACCCAACCAGCTGACAGTGACACCTCCCACACTCTGACCTCCCTCCAACCTGGCACCACTTACAGGATTGAGGTGGAGGCTGTGAGGAAAGGAGAGGGAGCAGACGGACAGAGGGCAAAGGTCATGGGGAATTTCACTACTGACGGTGAGCGAAGTGTGACTTACAATTCTGTGGGTTTAGTAGTTCAGGTTGTGTTTAATTTACTGACTGCACTGCTGCATGAGTGCAAGGTAGCAGTGAGGGAAGATTGTACGTAATTGTGCGTATTGCTTGCTTGTACATGACATATGCTGACAGACATTACTACTACAACTTCTGGAACCACCTTGCCAACAGCGATGAGTTCGTCTCCTCCTTCAACACCTACTGTAGCTTCAACTGGTGAGATGTACACATTCATGGTGCCGTAAGTGCAGTTGCCATATTGCCATTCTGTACCTCTACTTCAAGGCGTTGGTGTATCTCTGTTAGTGATATTTATGGCATTGCATTGATTAGTCAGCTATGCATATTGATTGGGCCTATCAGAGACCTTGCTGTACAGTAGTAAAGTGTGTTGATTATTATTTGTGCGGTGATTGCATGTGTTGTACTTGCTTGCCATGCATTTAATCATTCATAACTGTCATGAGGTAACTTCTCAATTGCAACATTTCCTCAATTGCCATACATGTTATTGTACGGTTTTGTACTTTTATGTCATCAAACAGCACCAAACTCACACTGCATTTCTTGGCATAGGCTCAGCACTCTTCTGTTGTTTGTCACCTATGCCGTGTCACACAATGCAGGTGTAAATGCCTTTGTTGGAGGTGTTTTTGGAGGTCTGGTAGCTCTTGTACTCGTTGTTGTTCTGATTGTAGCAATTGTCCTTGTGTTGCACTTTGTGTGCAGACGAAAGGCTGTGCCTGGTAGGTGTATGTTTGTTTGTGCAGTAAATGTTGAAGTTGATAGTCATGTGTACCCAAACTCTAATTGTTGTGCAGCCGCCAAAACTGAAGCATCAACGACACCCATTGCAAGGTAGGCACTATGCTGCACTACTGTGATATATTTAGTTACGATGAGTATTTTTTATGTACTGCTGTTCATACAGTAGTCAGGGAGCTACCACTAATGCCAGTGAAGACACAAAACAGGTAAAGCTTAGCAAAGTGCCTTGCATAAACTTAAAACTAGACAGTAGAAATACTGTCGTGGTAGAGTATGAGTCTGTAAGAAGTAGGGCGTAAAAGAATGTGGAAACATTCAAACATTCGTTCGAAAGTTTGAAGATGAGCATTTCCAGCACTTTTGAGCATTCTATATAAATACACCACAACCAGCAATAGTGTACATTAAGTACAGTTTGTTACTTCTAAAGTGCAGAACAAAATGCTTGCTAACACCCAGGATTTTTGGATGGCATCAAGGGTGCCCGTATATTGGTCTTCTTGTGACTTTCTGTTGCCATTTCTCTCTGTAGTCTGGCTGGCCAGGCCGCAGAAGGAGGGTCTGGCTTCACTTGTATAATGTTTTTGTGCAGAATCTGCACGTGCGTAAACTGTAAACGTAATGCATATGCATTACACCATGACTCTGCATTCAAATTATACAAGTCTGACGAGGAGTACAACTGATGGCTACGACAGAGGGATTGTGAAGACTTCAGCATTTCATAAAATTGGTTGCTTCGAAGAAGAGAAGGCTGTTCAGTACAGAAGCATCAAGAATAGTCACAGCGAATACGTTTATGCGTATACGTTAAGTTTACAGTTCACGCGCATTCTGCAATTCGATTGGTCCAACCAGTGGATCGCGAAAGTCAGATCCTGCACAAAAATGGTATATGAGTGAAGCCAGACCCTCCTTCCACAAGGTGGAGGTGCTGGCCCACCAGACTGATTTCTCTGTGGCCGAGCTCCATATTTAGTTATTGCATCAACTTGTTAGTTTGCTTTGATGTCTAAATCTTTTTAGCGCAATGACGCAATCATGTCTATGAAATATCACCAAATTATTAAAACATTCGTTTGTTCTTACTAACGAATGCTTGAATGTTGAAATTCCACATTGGTTTATGCCCTGGTAAGAAGTCATCATTAAGCTACAATTCTGTCATACATGTTCTGCTGGCACTGTAGTATGAAGATGCCTGTGTGTGTGTACATTGCGAGAGATGTGACAGAATCTTTGTTTCTCTTTTATAGACTTATGCCCAGCTTGACTGGCAAAACCCAGAGCAGCGCCCTATTAAAGCTCCTGACAATGAGTGGTTTACTGTTCAGTATTCTGAAGTGAAGTTTAGTGGCACTAAGTAATCCCGTATATGAGTGCAAAGAATAGCGTTTGCATATGTGATGTACGTATACATTAGCAAAAGTACTATTGGTAGTAATGTATATAACCTCCAACCTGAGCGTGTCAATCACTGTGTTTGTGTGATTTAAACACTAACTGTTTGTATTGAGTAAACACTTTGCTAACATGCCCTGGTGTGTTCTCAATTACTGTACTTATTACATGTTAGGCAGTGTGCATTCATATATAGATAGAGAGTACATTTGTGGAATCTGTACAACGTAAACCAAAGCGTGCTGTGAACCATTATGAGAAGCCCTCCATCAATGCAAGAGTACGAGACGCTCGCTCAGGCTCGCCCCACAATGCTTGCATTTGCCTAGTACTTATTTGGGCGAGCGAAGCGAAGCCCCTCTCTTCTGGGTGGTGCAAAAACCGGAAGTTTGGTACATCTCATTGGGGCGAGCCTGAGCGAGCCCCACTCTGGCGTGGAGTGTAGGCGGAAGTCTCTGTTTTATTATTATTATTATTATTATTATTATTATTATATATTATTATTATTATTATTATCATTATGTATAGATGGTACGTCCGTTTTGGCCCCCGGGGCCGATTTCGTCTAGGTCATAGCCCCAAGCATAAGACGTCTATATATGCCCCAAGCCAAGTCTCTTCGCCGGTGTAGAAGAACACGGCTGCATGCCGTTCACTTGCCAGCCACGCACACTCCGAAACAAAGACGCCTTACCAACCGTGCAGACTGCGGATGCCTTGGCAACCGTACACACCCCGTTGGAACGTCGCTCGCACTCACGACACTATGTCAAGGACGCTCTCCCCTACCTTTGTTGTTGTAGCTATGGGAAAGCAGCGGGTCCCCACGTCGGCTAGGATGCCGATTTTTGATGCACGGCTTTTGCGTGAACTTCATGCTCAGGCGACTACAATCAACGTTTCACTGGAAGGACAGCGCGCTCCAGCCTTTGTTCTAGCCAGGGACCATGCAGATCTCTTCAGCAATCAAAGTTGGCTGCAGCGAGTTCTCTTCGAGCAGGCTGCTCATCTAGTGCATTCATGCTGATGCAATGATGTTGTCAGTATATTTGTGGGCATGGGTAAGTTGTCCGTCTGCCCCACGTCATGATATCACCTTGCATGTTGCCATGGTGTACCCATTAACGTACTAGAGGAAAACTGGTATATATCAATGCAGTAACTTGCTGTCTTATGCTCTGCATTTGGTACTCATGTGGAGGTGTTTCCGTCCTCAGTAGGCCTATCCACATTTCCTATAACCTGTTTCATTCACCTACACCCATCATACATGTGAGCTCCATTCCTATCATCGCCCACTCTCTAGGCCACAATCACTGCAAGAGTACGTGATGCTCGCTCAGGCTCGCCCCACAATGCTTGCATTTGCCTAGTTATGTATAGATGGTATGGCCGTTTTGGCCCCCGGGGCCGATTTCGTCTAGGTCATAGCCCCAAGCATAAGACGTCTATGCCCCAAGCCGAGTCTTTTCACCGATGTAGAAGAACACGGCTGCATGCCGTTCGCTTGCCAGCCGAGCACTCTCCGAAACAAAGACGTCTTACCAACCGTGCAGACTTCGAAACAAAGATGCCTTGGCAACCGCACACACTCTGTTGGAACGTCGCTCGCACTTACGACGCTACGTCAAGGACGCTCTCCCCTACCTTTGTTGTTGTAGTTATAGGAAAGCAGCGGGTCCCCACGTCAGCTAGGGTGCCGATTTTTGATGCACAGCTTTAGCGTGAACTTCATGCTCAGGCAGCTACAGTCAACGTTTCACTAGAAGGACAGCGCGCTCCAGCCATTGTTCTAGCCAGGGACCATGCAGATCTCTTCAGCAATCAAAGTTGGCTGCAGCGAGTTCCCTTCGAGCAGGCTGCTCATCTAGTGCATTCATGCTGAGGCAATGTTGTTGTCAGTATATTTGTGGGCATGGGTAAGTCCGTCTCCCCCACTTCATGATATCACCTTGCATGTTGTCATGGTGTAACTTACCCATTAACGTACTAGAGGAAAACTGGTATATATCAATGCAGTAACTTGCTGTCTTATGCTCTGCATTTGGTATTCATGTGGAGGTGTGTCCGTCCTCAGTAGGCCTATCCACATTTCTTATAACCTGTTTCATTCACCTACACCCATCATACATGTGTGCTCCATTCCTGTCATCGCCCACTCTCTAGGCCACAATCACTGCAAGAGTACGTGATGCTCGCTCAGGCTCGCCCCGGCCCACAATGCTTGCATTCGCCTAGTTTAATTGGGGCGAGCCTGAGCGAACCCCACTCTGGCGTGGAGTGTAGGCGGAAGTCTCTGTTTTATTATCATTATCATTATTATTATTATTATTATTATGTATAGATGGTATTTCGTTTTGGCCCCCGGGGCCGATTTCGTCTAGGTCATAGCCCAAGCATAAGACGTCTATGCCCCAAGCCAAGTCTCTTCGCCAGTGTAGAAGAACACGGCTGCACGCCGTTCGCTTGCCGGCCGCGCACACTCCGAAACAAAGACGTCTTACCAACCGTGCAGACTTCGAAGCAAAGATGCCTTAGCAACCGCACACACCCCGTTGGAACGTCGCTCGCACTCACGACGCCATATGTCAAGGACGCTCTCCCCTACCTTTGTTGTTGTAGCTATGGGAAAGCAGCGGATCCCCACGTCGGCTAGGGTGCCGATTTTTGATGCACGGCTTTTGCGTGAACTTCATGCTCAGGCGGCTACAGTCAACGTTTCACTGGAAGGACAGCGCGCTCCAGCTATAGTTCTAGCCAAGGACCAGATCTCTTCAGCGATCAAAGTTGGCTGCAGCGAGTTTCCTTCGAGCAGGCTGCTAATCTAGTGCATTCATGCTGATGCAATGTCGTTGTCAGTATGTTTGTGGGCATGGGTATAAGTTATACCTATCTATCACCGAACTTCACTAGCCAAAACTTTGAATAAAACCAAACGTTTCGACAACTATACAGTTGTCATCGTCAGTGGCGAATGACAGCTGTATAGTTGTCGAAACGTTTGGTTTTATTCAAAGTTTTGGCTAGTGAAGTTCGGTGATAGATACGTATGTCGGTACCTAGCCACACAGGATTTTTCGCATGGGTATAAGTTGTCCGTCTGCCCCACTCCATGATATCACCTTGCATGTTGCCATGGTGTCTAGCACATTATGCTGAGGAAGACAGTCAAAGAGTCACCATCTTTCCCACCATTTTACATTGAACTTTATAATGTGAAATAATTATAATGTCAAACAAGTGGAATATAATGCACAATACAAGAACATGCCATTGTGACATGGTGCAGCAATCAGAAGGCAGTAACATGACAGAATAGTCCAGTTGTCCAGGGTGTACCCATTAACATACTAGAGGCAAACTGGTATCAATGCAGTAACTTGCTGTCTTATGATCTGCATTTGGTACTCATGTGCATGGAGGTGTGTCCGGCCTCAGTAGGCCTAACCACATTTCCTAACCTGTTTCATTCACCTACACCCATCATGCATGTGTGCTCCATTCCTGTCATCGTCCACTCTCTAGGCCACAATCACTGCAAGAGTACTTGACGCTCGCTCAGGCTCGCCCCACAATGCTTGCATTCGCCTAGTTTCCATATATGGGCAGTAAGCCGTTTATGGCCCCGGACGGTAAGCCGTTTATGGCCCCGGGGAACCAATATTTGTCTGACCATTGCGCAATAGCTTACCTTGCGCAATACCATCCATAGTGCGCAAGTGCATGCTGCCTTTAGCGGATCGGTTCAAGTCTGCCATGCCGTCGGCGTTTAGCGTTTTGCCACTAACTCTTGCTCCTTGTGGTTGAAGTTGACTCGGTCCAGTAGCGCTTCACATACTTATGATTCCGCTGGGCGGCCGGTCAGGATCACGCGTGAGGATGCACTGGACCAGTTGGTTCTCAAGGACTCCATGGGCCAGGTGCGCAGTGTGCTGTTGCTTCGACAGTTACCTTCTCTTGCTTGCTGTCGCTGTAGCCGACTTTGCCCCTCTCTACTGCGCAATTGCAATTGCGCAGTCTATGACGCCGGTTTTTAGCGTTTCACACACACTTCCACTTGACGGCGGGCCTGTAGGCCTAAGGGTAGTGCGGGTGAACTGAAAGCGTTTGCTCTACAAGGACTGCACGGGCCTGGTGCATAGTGTGCTGTAGCTTTAATACTTCAGTTCTCTTACTCTTGCTCGCTTTCGTCGACGTTGAGTCCTTCTATGACATAGCTAGACAGCTCATAATAGCCTCTGTTGTCTGGGCATTCCAACTATAGCAATAATTGCTTACTACAGTGCCAAGAAGGCAATTTCCTTAGCCACACCCGTTGACGGCTATAAGCATAACTCTATCCAGGACCTGCTGCCTATCATATGCATGCTATTCATCCATGATGTCTGACTTCGCACTTCATGGCAGGACACATACACTGCATTGCCACCTTAGTGCACATCATGCTGTCTCGACCATTATATTTGCCAACGTGCCCCTTCATACTCCCGCTCGCCCCCACAATGATTTACATTCGTCTAGTTTATATACAAAGTTGGTCTCTACATAGATACACATATAGCTAGCTAGTATATGGCAACAGCTACGTAGTCATGGACAGGTTTGTATTATTATGTGTACACATGTAGCTCATTTATAATTGGAGAATATATTAGCTAAAAGCAATTTTGCAAATTGTGAGCATCAATCAGTTGTATATCATGATTGCTAATTAGAATATTTGATATCTAGGGGAATTCCCTCTCAAACCACAAAAATGAAATGGAGTGCCACTTTGGAATGTTGGTTGCTATACATGTACTTCTCTGCTGTACACTGTCAGGGGGAGCAGGTGATTAATGTTGTATAATATCAATCAATCAGTCAATGAACAGTTATTATGTATGGGCTAAGTGAGTAGCAAGTCACACTGTACAACGTGTGTAGATTTGTAGATAGGATCTCTAACAATGTATGCATAACATTATAATAGTAATACAATTCTTATTTCGATTGGGTTCAGTGGTGCTCACTCAGACCCACCCAGCTGCCCCTTATGTGTGTAGAACAGCTGATAACATCACCCTCAGGTGTACTACAACAGGAAGTATCTCCTGGAGTATTGGTGACATGTTCAATGTGAACCCATCCACCATCCCTGGACACACTGCCCTCCCTCATACCACCACCTATCAGGAGGTAGTGGTGGACAGCTACACCAACTTAAGGGAGAGGTATCAGTGCACTGATGTTGATGTCATTACTACCAGCAATGCGTTTATGCCAGTTGTTGAGCATAAGTGCTTCTCCTCTGCCAGTTAACACATTGACGCAATCACCAAATATAGTAATTCATTTCACCTTTAGCTATGGAGGTGAATGTCTCCTCCCTGACCTTGCATTGGCAAGCAAGACAGCCACCACTTTGAGTGTCACCTGGTCATCTGGCTACCCCAAGTGCTACTCCTTCACTGTGTCCCACTCCACCCAAGATGGCTCCATCAATGTCACCCAACCTGCTGACAGTGACACCTCTCACACTCTGACCTCCCCCCAACCTGGCACCACTTACATCATTGAGGTGGAGGCTGTGAGGAAAGGAGAGGGAGCAGACGGACAGAGGGCAGTGGTCATGGGGAACTTCACTACTGATAGTGAGCAAAGTGTGACTTACAATTCTGTGGGTTTAGTAGTTCAGGTTGTGTTTAATTTACTGTCTGCACTGCTGCATGAGTGCAAGGTAGCAGTGAGGGAAGATTGTACGTACTTTCATTGCTTGCTTGTACATGACGTATGCTGACAGACATTACTACTACAACTTCTGGAACCACCTTGCCAACAGCGATGAGTTCGTCTCCTCCTTCAACGCCTACTGTAGCTTCAACTGGTGAGATGTACACATTCTTGGTACCATAAGTTCAAGTGCCATATTGCCATTCTGTACCTCTGCTTCGTGGCATTGGTGTATCTGTATTGGTGATTCTTATGATATTGCATTGATTAGTCAGCTACGCATATTGATTGGGCCTGTCAGAGACCTTGCTGTAAAGTAGTAAAGTGTGCTGATATTTATTTGTGCATTGATTGCATGTGTTGTACTTGCTTGCCATGCATTTAATCATTCGTAACTGTCATGAGGTAACTTCTCAATTGCAACATTTCCTCACAATTGCCATACATGTAATTGCACAGAGTACAGTTTTGTACTTTTATGTCATTGTTTGGCTCAGCACTCTTCTGTTGTTTGTCACCTATGCCGTGCCACACAATGCAGGTGTATATGCCATTGTTGGAGGTGTTGTTGGAGGTCTGGTAGCTCTTGTGCTCATTGTTGTTCCAATTATAGTAATCGTCCTTGTGATGCACTTTGTGTGCAGACGAACAGCTATGCCTGGTAGGTGTATGTTTGTTTGTGCAGTAAATGTTGAAGTTGATAGTCATGTGTACCCAAACTCTAATTGTTGTGCAGCCACCAAAACTGAAGCATCAACGACACCCATTGCAAGGTAGGCACTATGCTGCACTACTGTGATATATTTAATTGCGATGAGTATTTTTGGGGCGCCGAAGGCGCCCCTATATTGTTTTCAGATTTAGGTATTCGTATGGCTTCATGTTCGTATATATGTATATATATAGCACCACCAGTGCAAGTTACAGTAGCCACCACCACATGTGTCAGTAGAGTGTCTGCGCTAGCTTGTCATGGAAAAAGAACACCAGTGCAAGTTACAGTAGCCACCACCACATGTGCCAGTAGAATATCTGCGCTAGTTGGTAATTGAAAAAGACCACCAGTGCAAGTTACAGTGGCTCCGGGCCAGCACATGCAAGTTACAGCTGGTCAGAACCTGCACTGCTGCCATTGTAATGCACGCTGCAGCAAGCAATTGTAAGCTTGCCTAAGGGCATGCCATTGAATTGAGGGTGCATGGGAAGAAATTCAATGGCATGCCCTTAGGCAAGTTACAATTGCTTCCTGCAGCGTGCATTACAATGGCAGCAGTGCAGGTTCTGACCAGCTGTAACTTGCATGTGCTGGCCCGGAGCCACTGTAACTTGCACTGGTGGTCTTTTTCAATTACCAACTAGCGCAGATATTCTACTGGCACATGTGGTGGTGGCTACTGTAACTTGCACTGGTGTTCTTTTTCCATGACCAACTAGCGCAGACACTCTACTGACACATGTGGTGGTGGCTACTGTAACTTGCACTGGTGGTGCTCTTTTTCTATGACCAACTAGCACAGATACTCTACTGGCACAGGTGGTGGTGGCTGCGATATTGTAACTTGCACTGTGTGGTGGTGGTGGTGGTGTTTTTTCTAGAGCAATGGCGCATATACTGAATGCATGCATTGTACTGGCACCATGTGGTGGTGGTGGTGGTGGTCATTTTCATCTAGGAATGCATGTGGTGGCCGTAATATTGTAACTTGCACTGTGTGGTGGTGGTGGTAGTAGTATGTGGTAGCAGCACCTGATGTGGTGGTCTGTTTCCTTGCAGCTCTGGCACATAATATTATACTGGTGTGCTCATTGCAACTTCCGCTGTGGTGGTGATGATGGCGGTTGTATTTATCTATGTGGTAATGAGTAGCTGGATATTGTGGCTGGATAGTTGTGAGCAAGTGTACATGTTGGTGCTGCTCTGCTCCAGCATAGCGGCAAATGCCTACAAATTGATGTCAAAATGTGATTGTTCAAAACATCGCCTCCATTTTGTGACTAATTAAGCAATACTGCTAATGACATGAGGAAATTGGTCATCTAACTACATCCACTTAGTATCATGACTTAGCAGGGCTGGGTCGGTAAGATATGCAATGAACCTCACTTTTCTCGGCCATTTTGCAACTAATTAAGAAATCCTGCTAATGACATGAACAGTTGCATTATCTGCCTAGGTCCATCAAGCGTCATGACTGAGCGGGCCGGGCTGGTTGAATACATCATACACCTCACATATGTCGGCCATTTTGAGACTAATTAATAAATCCCGCTAATAACATAAGAAGGTGGACCACTTGGATGTGTCCACCAAGTTTCACGTCTCAACGAGCCCAGTTGCATTCATATACAAGATACCACTATGCATCAATATAAATGCACCATACATTAAGTGTTATGCTATGCACATTTATATTAGGATTTGCGGGCTGCTTGTAGAAGAACAAAGACCTAATTAAAAATTCTGCCTCATTTAAAAGTCTTAAAATCTCCCATACTTCAAAGGCACACCTATCACATGTTCGTGAGGGGTGCCTAACCCCCCGGGAATTATATTATATTATAAGTTACAATATCGAAGCCACCACCACCTGTGCCAGTAGAGTATCTGTGCTAGTTGGTCATAGAAAAAAAGCACCACCAGTGCAAGTTACAGTAGCCACCACCACATGTGTCAGTAGAGTATCTGCGCTAGTTGGTCATAGAAAAAGACCACCAGTGCAAGTTACAGTGGCACCAGCACCATTCGCACCACCACATGTGCCAGAAAGTAAATGCGCTCAATGGCTGAAGAAAAAGACCACCAGCACAAGTTACAGCTGGTCAGAACCTGCACCGCCGCCATTGGAGTGCACGCTGCAGCAAGCAAATGTAAGCTTGCCTAAGGGCATGCCATTGAATTGAGGGTGCATGGAAAGAAATTCAATGGCATGCCCTTAGGCAAGTTACATTTGCTTGCTGCAGCGTGCACTCCAATGGCGGTGGTGCAGGTTCTGACCAGCTGTAACTTGTGCTGGTGGTCTTTTTCTTCAGCCATTGAGCGCATTTACTTTCTGGCACATGTGGTGGTGCGAATGGTGCTGGTGCCACTGTAACTTGCACTGGTGGTCTTTTTCTATGACCAACTAGCGCAGATACTCTACTGACACATGTGGTGGTGGCTACTGTAACTTGCACTGGTGGTGCTTTTTTTCTATGACCAACTAGCACAGATACTCTACTGGCACAGGTGGTGGTGGCTGCGATATTGTAACTTGCACTGTGTGGTGGTGGTGGTGGTGTGTTTTCTAGAGCAATGGCAGATATACTGAATGCATGCATTATACTGGCACCATGTGGTGGCAGTGGTGGTGGTCATTTTCATCTAGGAATGCATGTGGTGGCCGTAATATTGTAACTTGCACTGTGTGGTGGTGGTGGTAGTAGTATGTGGTAGCAGCGCCTGATGTGGTGGTCTGTTTTCTTGCAGCTCTAGCACATAATATTATACTGGTGTGCTCATTGCAACTTCCACTGTGGTGGTGGTGATGGCGGTTGTATTTATCTATGTGGTGGTGCAGTAGCTGGATATTGTGGCTGGATAGTTGTGAGCAAGTGTACATGTTGGTGCTGCTCTGCTCCAGCATAGCGGCAAATGCCTACAAATTGGTGTCAACATGTGATTGTTCAAAACATCGCCTCCATTTTGTGACTAATTAAGCAATACTGCTAATGACATGAGGAAATTGGTCATCTAACTACATCCACTTAGTATCATGACTTAGCAGGGCTGGGTCGGTAAGTTATGCAATGAACCTCACTTTTCTCGGCCATTTTGCAACTAATTAAAGGTCCACTGTCACGGTTATACAAGTTGCCTTTATATGATAGATTATTGTCTAAAACCACCGAAAATCGCTGTTAGAGCGCTTCGAAATTCCCTGGTAGAGCGATAATGGCTCACTTCCGGAAAATCGGCCGAAGAAATCCGCCATATTGCTGTGACGTCACAGTAGGCTTGCCGTACACTTGTGCAATGCTTGAACGTGTCGCACGCCGTGTGGGAAGACAATCGCCGACTGGCTATTCACGTCCCTCTTGCTGATGAACTCGCCCCGATGCATCACAAATGCGTTGCTGGAGGATGTAGTAGGGCCAGTGGAGGCATAGATCTATGGTGGAGGCAACGGTCGCTGCTTCATTTCACAAAGAGCGATAGTCTGAAGAAGCGGTGGCCAGCAGCTGTTGGCAGGGTCTTTCTGTGCTTGGTAAGACTCTCCCGTACGTTAGAGCGCCTTTCGGATTGTGACTGATGCCCTACCTGCCATTTCGCTGTTTCTTGGTGTAAATATTCTAGCAACAACCACTTTGCTCACTCTAGTACATCCGTCAGAATCCGAATGCCGCTTTAACTTACAGGAGAGTCTTTCCTAGCACAGAGAAAGCCAATCGAGAAGACGACAAATCGCTACAAAGGACGAAAGGGTGAGTAGTAGCTTTAGGATGGCGAAAAAGGTGTCCCAGGGCCATTTCGATGCCCCCACCTCCTCGTGCTCTGCGCAGCTGTTCTCGGTAGAGAGCAGGGGACGGTTTTTCCTCTGAAGTCAGAACCTTTTGCTGTGACCAGAGCTTGTGTGTGCCCTACTACCTAGCAAGTAGGAGTGGAGAGATGCTGACGTCTCGCGATGTGCGAGCCAGTGACCTGAAATACGTGCCGAGTGCTCCGAAATATGTTTTCGGTGTACTTCGTATTTCAGCTGTTACACCTTGTAGGCGGTGACAAATCTGCTCTAGGCTAGTGTACCATCTCTGTTTCGTATGCTCTTGTAACAGTCCAAGAATGGTGCGAATCGGCGTTTGTAGGGCTGAGAACGTGCGTCACCCTATTATTGGTCGTGTCGCAAAATTGATGTCGTGCCGTACGGCTGCGCAATCCGCATGCCCAGATCTATTTCAGAATCAGCAGGGGCATCTCCTTCATTGTCTCAAGAAGTTTCGCCTTCATCTTAAGATAAAGACTCGCAGGAGATAACGATTTCTTGTTCAGTCCGTTGCCTGGCCTACTCTCCTCCATACTTGTGCAAACATTCCGGAGCCTACTGTGACGTCACGACGTTTTAGCATAGCTGCCACCGGAAAACCGGAAACGCCCACGCATAATTGGTCTTTTTTTGCGACTTTGCGCCCTCGTAACTCCCCCATCGTGAGGCAGAGCACACTGAAATGGGTATCATTGAAGATGTTTCACAAAGCACTATCAATATGAAAATTAAAAAAAATGCGACAGTGGACCTTTAAGAAATCCTGCTAATGACATGAACAGTTGGCTAATCTGGCTAGGTCCACCAAGTGTCATGACTGAGCGGGCCGGGCTGGTTGAATACAACATACACCTCACATATGTCAGCCATTTTGAGACTAATTAAGAAATCCCGCTAATAACATAGGAAGGTGGACCACTTGGATGTGTCCACCAAGTTTCACGTCTCAACGAGCCCAGTTGCATTCATATACAAGATACCACTATGCATCAATATAAATGCACCATACATTAAGTGTTATGCTATGAACATTTATATTAGAATTTTGCGGGCTGCTTGTAGAAGAACGAAGGCCTAATTAAAAATTCTGCCTCATTTAAAAGTCTTAAAATCTCCCATACTTCAAAGGCACACCTATCACATGTTCGTGAGGGGTGCCTAACCCCCCGGGAATTATATTATATTATATTATATTATATTATATTATTTACTTTAGATTAGTGGTGTATATTGTATATTGCCCTCCCTCGCACCACCACCTATCAGGAGGTAGTGATGGACAGCTACACCAACTTGAGGGAGAGGTATCAGTGTACCACTGCTGTGATGGCTAGCATTTTTAACAGCAACAATTTTATTCCAGTGATTGAAGGTGAAGTCGGCTCTTAAGTGAACACTCTTACAGTGCTCACTTACATTTGTCTGTGCACATGTTAATGATACATATATTATTATGTACAGATTCTGAAGTGACCATCTCCAACTTAACCTTGGCAAGCAGGACAGCCACCACTTTGAGTGTCACCTGGTCAGCTGGCTACCCCAAGTGCTACTCTTTCACTGTGTCCCACTCCACCCAAGATGGCTCCATCAATGTCCCCCAACCTGCTGACAGTGACACCTCCCACACTCTGACCTCCCTCCAACCTGGCACCACTTACAGAATTGAGGTGGAGGCTGTGAGGAAGGGAGAGGGAGCAGACGGACAGAGGGCAAATGTCATGGGGAACTTCACTACTGATGGTGAGGACGGTGTGATCACAGAATATCATCACGACATTACTATGTTCGTATAAAAGTGACTACATACGTGAGTTGGGTGAGTTGGGTGAATTGAGCTCTATATTTGTTTTATTTGTATTTTGGCTTAGGATTTCATGTCACATATAGAGTGATACGCAGATGCAGAGTGGTTCAAAATGACATATCTTCATTTGATTGTGTTATTTTCAATACTAACAGATACAGCTGTTACTTCAACATCAACAGCCACCAACACCCCAACACCGACACCTCATGCATCTTCAGGGGATGGAACACTGGGTGAGTGTACATTACTAATGGATGTACAGTACGTACATACGTATATATTCCACACTGTAGCTGGTGTGTCTTGGGAATGAATCTGCATTTGCTTCTAATCTGAATTTTACTATACCACACTTCATTATTGTTTGAGCACTATTCTATTGAGAACTACATACAAAGTAAGTTTTTACAAGAGTAAGAAATGACTTTCAATCAAGAAGTGTAAGTAGACGTCTATTTTCACTCCTTCGCACAGATGGAGTCAAATAACGGTGACAGTGCTGTCAGTTCTCCTGTCACTTGTGTTGACACTGTCACTGTCCACCTGCACAGTCAGTGCAGTGGTGCATGCAGTGATGTACAAGAGACTGCAGAGGTGCAGAGCTGAGCTGAGAGGTGGTGAGTTGTGCAGCACCCCTCAGCTGTCCCAGTCCCTCCTGTGAAGCAGGGCTGCTGCCTCCCTCCATGCAGGGGGAGGGTACAGTGTCAAAACAGGTCCAGAAGGGGAGGAGCCACCAACAAGGGAGGAGGAGGGGGGAGAGAAGATGCAGGCTAACCCATCCTACCTGCCCATTGAGATGAGCTACAAGTCACAAGAGAGCAAGTACATCAATGTGATGTCCAGTTGAAATACACAGAATGGAACTTCATTGTACAATATAACTTGTATATTGAAACATGCATTCAAAAGCTGTAGCTACAGTAGTCAAAACTTTCTACACAACATTGTGCATGAACGTATGGTGTGTAAGCAAGCTAATCCATTGTACCTGTCCATTATGTTGGCTCTATAGCTAGCAAGCATTAAATACATCAAAATAGAAGGAACCAAGGCCAATCAGGTTGATAGCTAGCTACGTAGCTAAATATATTGCAGCAAATCATTCATTATAGTTGCCACTTCAGCTTTCAGAAACGTGACACTAGATTATTGTGTACTGCCGTGCACCAGTTCTTACTGGATCTTCTTAGGTTTGTGCCAAACAGCTAAGGACCTTAAGTGCAGGATGAATGAACATAGGCATGCTACAGAAAATGACATTAGCTATGTTCATCATCATAGATCTATTTACGCTAGCAGTCAGCTTATAGTATTATATGTGGCATGCATGTAACTGTGCAATTAAGATTTTATTTAGCTGCATTTATATAGCTAGCTAGCTACGTATACCGTCACCACATGCTAGCTAACCACCATAGCCACCACAAATACAGCTAGTAAGGCAATGTAATGAAGAATTGTTTGCTAGCTAAGACTTAGCTACGCACCCTCGGAGTCGTCCCCTACTGCTGATGTTACGTTCGGCGCAGAAGTACACTGTGTAAGAGTGCTATAGCCAAATACTACGGTACGTACGTTATTAGGACTTAGTACAGGTGCAGGGAAATTCCCTTTTCTTCCTGATCATGAAAACATGGCCGCTCGACCTCCTTCAGTGAGGCACTCTGTTATACCATTTCATAAAGACCTGAACCTCCCTAAACGCTGACCTCAGTGAGTGTTAAATACTGCATCGTCTTTCTACTGTGTTTGTTTGGAGGCAATTGAACTAGGGTAAAGATGTTTAACTGGTAAATGTACGTAGCTCTCCAACAGTCCGCAATGTTCAAGAACTTACTGTTCCTCAGTCACCGCTCCTCCCTGAATACCGACCTCAGTGGATGTTGATGACTAACATTTCTTGACACTGTGCTTGTTTGGAGGCAATTGGACGAAGGTAAAGTTACTTTATTACCGACCATACGCAACGCCCAACCAACACTCAAGAGCTCACTGGTCCTTAGTCCCGAAACCTCCCAGATATCTGACTTCACTGAATGTGACTGATTGATCCCTCTTTGCTACGTGCTCAATTAATGATGATATGCAGTGCTCATTCTACTGCTGCTGGCCTACTGGGCACATGGATGGAAATGTTAACGTTTTAGATCAGACCGTTGGGGATGCTGCATGACTAACTAATAAGGCCATCTTGTCTGTGATGTGGTATTCTTCTCAAAATCTGTACAGTGATATATAACCACATGCAGGTGTACTTACATAGCTATATAGTGAATGTTATACATCATAGTTGGGCTGGTAAAGACAGGTACCATATGACTGACACACGGATATGGCCAATACCTACTTTTGGGTTCTGAAATGTGTGCTATTATTTGATTATAACTTCACAAACCATTGAACAGTTTACAGTAGCTATACAGTGGAATCTCTATTGAAGGACGCTTCCTATAAAGGATATAATACAAATTATCTCCCTATAAAGGAGAAGGTTTACTGTCCTAACCTACATACTATGCCAATGTATTTTCCACCTCTGAAAGAGGACAACCTCCCCCCTTAATTTCAATGGTTAATTTATTCATGTATGTCATTAGCTGTCACTCCCGTTTTGATTTCACACCTTTTTACCACCTCTTTAGTGTACTTAAAGTGAGGTTATCTTTTGTTTTGTATTCATCACTGGCAATGACAACTGCATAGTTGTTGAAACGTTTGGCTTCATTAATTCAAAGTTTTGGCTAGTGAAGTTCGGTAATAGATATGTATAGAGGACAACCTCCCTACAAGGGGCAAAATGCTGGGTCCCAAGCTGTCCTTTATTCAGAAATTTCAGTGTATGCCATAATGCTACATATTTCGAGAAGCATGAGACGTTATTTATCACACATGTGCTGCACATTGCTCAAAGGGCACATGGCACAACATGACTTTAGTAATATGTGGATGAGAGTGTGTGTATGCAATTAATCATAATGTTAGTGTCTAATGACATCATGGCAGGGAAAGTACCTGGCAATCCACTCAACAAAATGGAGTCCTGCAAATTCTTGATTGTGATACTGTCTTGGATACTGTCAGGAACAAAAGGTAATCAGTCACCCATCTCTATATGCTACTGTAGCTACACATTTAGCTATTACTGTGGGTGATATCATGAAGTGAAGTATAGTGTTGACAATGTTTCTTTACCTAGCCAAATGACTGGTTTTGACACTGTCGTACAGGTTCAGTGGTCCTCACTCAGACCCACCCAGCTGCCCCTTATGTGTGTAGAACTGGTAACATCACCTTCAGGTGTCAGTATGGCACAGCAGATGGTGTATTCTGGAGTATTGATGACATGTTCAATGTGGACCCATCAACCATCCCTGGACACACTGCCCTTCCTCGCACCACTACCTATCAGGAGCTAGTGGTGGACAGCTACACCAATTTGAGGGAGAGGTATCAGTGCAGTGTTGTTGTGATGGGTGTCTTTGCCAATGACGTACTTCTTACACAACTTGAAGGTAAGGTGCATTTGCTCTTAACACTCTTATGCAATGTTCACTCGCTCATATACCTATCTACAGCTCCCAATGTGACCATCTCCAATTTGACCTTGGCAAGCAGGACAGCCACCACTTTAAGTGTCACCTGGTCAGCTGGCTACCCCAAGTGCTACTCCTTCACTGTGTCCCACTCCACCCAAGATGGCTCCATCAATGTCCCCCAACCTGCTGACAGTGACACCTCCCACACTCTGACCTCCCTCCAACCTGGCACCACTTACAGGATTGAGGTGGAGGCTGTGAGGAAGGGAGAGGAAGCAGACGGACAGAGGGCAAAGGTCATGGGGAACTTCACTACTGAAGGTGAGTTGAGCTCTATAATTATTTAATTTGTTTAATTGCATTTTGCCTTGGGATTTCATGTCACACATAGAGTGATAGATGCATAGTGGATCAAAAACCATATTTTCGTTCATTTGTATTATGTTACTATACTGACAGATTCAGCTGTTACTTACACCTCATCAACTGCTGACACCCCTACACCAACACCTGGTGCATCTTCAGGGGATGTAACACTGGGTGAGTGAACTTCATTTAATGCATCTACAGTACATACACATGATATTCTACACAGTAGTTAGTGTGTCTTGGGAATGAATAATTGCTTCCAATCTGAATTTTAATATACCACACTTCATTATTATTTGTGCACTAGCTACTCTATAATTATATTGAGGATCACACACAAAGTAAGTTTATATATAATTATAAGAGTAAGAAACCACATTCAATCAAACAGTGTGAGTAGACATCATTCACTCCTCTACACAGATACATGTCAGACCACAGTGACAGTGCTGTCAGTTCTCCTATCACTTGTGTTGACACTGTCACTGTCCACCTGCACAGTCAGTGCAGTGGTGCATGCAGTGATGTACAAGAGACTGCAGAGGTGCAGAGCTGAGCTGAGAGGTGGTGAGTTGTGCAGCACCCCTCAGCTGTCCCAGTCCCTCCTGTGAAGCAGGGCTGCTGCCTCCCTCCATGCAGGTGGAGGGGACAGTGTCAAAGCAGGTCCAGAAGGGGAGGAGCCACCAACAAGGGAGGAGGAGGAGGGAGAGAAGCTGCAGGCTAACCCATCCTACCTGCCCATTGAGATGAGCTCCAAGTCACAAGAGAGCAAGTACATCAATGTGTCAAGTTGAAGCGATGGCAGGAATGAAGAGTGCATGTTGACTATGCTCAGAGTTGTTATCCAATTTATACATAGCACGCCTGCATGCTGACTCAACATAATGTCTTGCTGTGCATTAGTGCTAATAGCTGTACTACAAGTGAATGGTTTGAAAATATGGCTTGTGTGTAGACAATGGGCAGTGTCAGTTTACACAATTACTGTACATGTCTGCAATTGTATGTTTTCACCTCTATATCCTATTTTGTCTTGCATGGCCAGTCCCTATCCACTGCATCCGCTATTGCATAACTCCATGGAGAAAAGGGTATTTCACAAACTGAGTAGAAGCTGTGCAGAGGGCTGGACATGTGAAATGGTCTCTACTCTGACTTCACACATGGCCATGGGCTGCAAATATTGGAACTGTTGCAGATGGTCAAATTGGGTGTCGATGTACTTTTATCCCAGTATCTTGAAGTAAATTCCAATTTTCAGTATAAATGATCAAGCCATTTACTCCACCATGTCTTGCTTCCAGTGACATTTGGGGGGAGACCTCGGCCCAACCTTGCATGCATAATTACAGTATGATACCAACATAATGGTAGAATTGTTGAGTTGATGAGTGTTTGTGCAGGTGCAGGGTGGTCGAGCTTTATATAGAGAGAATGGAAGCCAACTATCATACAATCTCTGCTGCTAGTGCCTTGCAATCTGATGTATGAGCTAACATAATTGTCCAGTGACACAATCCATAACGGCCAAGTTACTTGTTCAAATATACTTCTACTAGCTTTCTCAACCGTCACACACTGCTAGTGATTATATAAACGTAATGCTGTTTTGCATTGGTTATAAGTTCATGCAACATACTTGCCCAGGACATTACTATGGAACTCTTCTTCATGACATTTGTCTTTGCTAGTCCTGACTTGCACCATAGTTAGAATATCTATGCTTGCACTGCAGCTGTGTGAGGACAAGTTAATTACATTCATGGGTGGTTATAGCCATGGGGAAATTACCTAGTGCGAGAAAATGGAGGCCATACCTCTGTGTGTACATGTACTTCTGTGCGCGTTTGCAGTCTCAACTGGTAAGTGATGGACAAGGTCATGTCACCAACAGAACTTATAACCATTCATAACGGTTATGGCTATAATTGATTAGCGTCTATGACTACGTGTGTACAGCTAGCCAAGCTAGTCGGTTAACTGGCCTTCTGTCTTGTGTGTGTCATTTTGCAGTGAGATAGCCTATGGGTGAATCCTGCAACACACAATTATTCATTATAGGTTCAGTGGTCCTCACTCAGACCCACCCAGCTGCCCCTTATGTGTGTAGAACTGGTAACATCACCCTCAGGTGTACTACAACAGGAGGTATCTCCTGGAGTGTTGGTGACATGTTCAATGTGGACCCATCAGCCATCCCTGGACACACTGCCCTTCCTCGCACCACCACTTATCAGGAGCTAGTGGTGGACAACTACACCAACTTGAGGGAGAGGTATCAGTGCACTGATGTTGATGTCATTAATGCCAGCAATGTGTTTATGCCAGTCATTGAGCGTAAGTGCTTCTCCTCTGCCAGTTAACACATTGACGCAATCACCAAAATATAGTAAATTGTTTCACTTTTAGCTATGGAGGTGACCATCTCCTCCCTGACCTTGGCAAACAGAACAGCCACCACTTTGAGTGTCACCTGGTCAGCTGGCTACCCCAAGTGCTACTCCTTCACTGTGTCCCACTCCACCCAAGATGGCTCCATCAATGTCACTCAACCTGCTGACAGTGACGCCTCCCACACTCTGACCTCCCTCCAACCTGGCACCACTTACAGGATTGAGGTGGAGGCTGTGAGGAAGGGAGAGGGAGCAGACGGACAGAGGGCAAAGGTCATGGGGAACTTCACCACAAAATGTGAAAGTGAGGGTATAGTAAAAATGGTGTAAAGCATGACACTGAGTAATCTGGCAAAAGTGAGGAATAACGAAATGTTAATGTCAGGTATATACGTATAGTATTATGGTGGAGAGGGTGAGGAATGGAAAGAGCACCAAATATATGATCATAACCTTGCTAGGTATGTTTGGAAGTGACCATATGTGTATGTTTGATATTTGCATTGATCATTTCCTGCTACGTACACTTACATATTGACACACCCGACAAATTTAGCTCAGGCTTGAATGCTATGTACTCGTCAAAATAGACTATATGGCATGAAGCCAAAGCAAGGTGTTGATGAGGTTTAAAGCAAAGGATTCAGAACAGTGCTTAGGCACACATTACCGTGACAATATGACCTAATTTTGATTCATTGTGCATTATACATAAAGAATTCATGTTACATCTTAATAGATGCAGACTAGAAATGAGAATGCTTTGTGTCGAAAGACAATTGCTTCACTTCATTACATTCATTTCTATACTGACAGGTATAAATGTTACTTCTGCCCCACCAGCCATCAACACCCCTACACCGACACCCCATGCATCTTCAGGGAACGTAGCACTAGGTGAGTTAACAGCATATTTCACTGCAAAAGATTCACACTTCGTAACATGTGTCCTTTGGAAATATCTGCAATTGCTTCCGGCGTAGCTGAACATTACTACTGAATGTCATTGTGCCAACATTATTGCATTCTTGCTGTATCGAACTATGTTATGAGTAGGAAATCAAGAAGCTACATTCAGTCAACAGGTGTACATTCGGCACTCTTCTGTGCAGACACATGTCAGACCACAGTGACAGTGCTGTCAGTCCTCCTGTCACTTGTGTTGGCACTGTCACTGTCCACCTGCACAGTCAGTGCAGTGGTGCATGCAGTGATGTACAAGAGACTGCAGAGGTGCAGAGCTGAGCTGAGAGGTGGTGAGTTGTGCAGCACCCCTCAGCTGTCCCAGTCCCTCCTGTGAAGCAGGGCTGCTGCCTCCCTCCATGCAGGGGGAGGAGACAGTGTCAAAGCAGGTCCAGAAGGGGAGGAGCCACCAGCAAGGGAGGAGGAGGGAGAGAAGATGCAAGCTAATCCATCCTACCTGCCTATTGAGATGAGCTACAAGTCACAAGAGAGCAAGTACATCAATGTGTCAAGTTGAAGCAATGGCAGGAATGAAGAGTGCATGTTGACTATGCTCAGAGTTGTAATCCCATTTATGCATAGCACGCCTGCATGCTGACTCAACACAATGTCTTGCTGTGCATTAGTGCTAATTGTTGTACTACAAGTGAATGGTTTGAAAATATGGCTTGTGTGTAGACAATGGGCAGTGTCAGTTTACACAATTACTGTACATGTCTGCAATTGTATGTTTTCACCTCTATATTCTATTTAGTGTTGCACAGCCAGTCCCTATCCACTGCATCCGCTATTGCATAACTCCATGGAGGAAAGGGTATTTCACAAACTGAGTAGAAGCTGTGGGCTGGTCATGTGAAATGGTCTCTACTCTGACTTCACGCATGGCTGCAAAATATTGGAACTGTTGCAGATGGTCAAATTGGGTGTCGATGTACTTTTATCCCAGTATCTTGAAGTAAATTTCAATTTTCAGCATAAATGATCAGGCCATTTACTCCACCATGTCTTGCTTCCAGTGACATTTAGGGGGATACCCCGGCCCAACCTTGCATGCATAATTACAGTATAATACCAGCATAATGTTAGAATTGTTGAGTTGATGAGTGTTTGTGCAGGTGCAGAGTGGTCGAGCTTTATATAGAGAGAATGGAAGCCAACTATTATACAATCTCTGCTGCTAGTGCCTTGCAAGCTGATATATGAGCTAACATAATTGTCCAGTGACACAAGCCATGACGGCCAAGTTACTTGTTCAAATATACTTCTACTAGCTTTCTCAACCGTCACACACTGCTAGTGATTATATAAACGTAATGCTGTTTTGCATTGGTTATAAGTTCATGCAACATACTTGCCCAGGACATACGCACACACACACACACACACACACAGACACACGCACACGCACACACACACATGAAACTCTTCTTCATGACATTTGTTTTTGCTAGTCCTGTCTTGCACCATAGTTAGAATATCTATGCTTGCACTGCAGCTGTGTGAGGACAAGTTAATTACATTCATGGGTGGTTCTAGCCATGGGGAAATTACCTAGTGCGAGAAAATGGAGGCCATACCTCTGTGTGTACATGTACTTCTGTGCGCGTTTGCAGTCTCAACTGGTAAGTGATGGACAAGGTCATGTCACCAACAGAACTTATAACCATTCATAACGGTTATGGCTATAATTGATTAGCGTCTATGACTACGTGTGTACAGCTAGCCAAGCTAGTCGGTTAACTGGCCTTCTGTCTTGTGTGTCATTTTGCAGTGAGATAGCCTATGGGTGAATCCTGCAACACACAATTATTCATTATAGGTTCAGTGGTCCTCACTCAGACCCACCCAGCTGCCCCTTATGTGTGTAGAACTGGTAACATCACCCTCAGGTGTACTACAACAGGAGGTATCTCCTGGAGTGTTGGTGACATGTTCAATGTGAACCCATCAGCCATCCCTGGACACACTGCCCTTCCTCGCACCACCACTTATCAGGAGCTAGTGGTGGACAACTACACCAACTTGAGGGAGAGGTATCAGTGCACTGATGTTGATGTCATTAATGCCAGCAATGTGTTTATGCCAGTCATTGAGCGTAAGTGCTTCTCCTCTGCCAGTTAACACATTGACGCAATCACCAAAATATAGTAAATTGTTTCACTTTTAGCTATGGAGGTGACCATCTCCTCCCTGACCTTGGCAAACAGAACAGCCACCACTTTGAGTGTCACCTGGTCAGCTGGCTACCCCAAGTGCTACTCCTTCACTGTGTCCCACTCCACCCAAGATGGCTCCATCAATGTCACTCAACCTGCTGACAGTGACACCTCCCACACTCTGACCTCCCTCCAACCTGGCACCACTTACAGGATTGAGGTGGAGGCTGTGAGGAAAGGAGAGGGAGCAGACGGACAGAGGGCAAAGGTCATGGGGAACTTCACTACTGATGGTGAGCGAAGTGTGACTTACAATTCTGTGGGTTTAGAAGTTCAGGTTGTGTTTAATTTACTGACTGCACTGCTGCATGAGTGCAAGGTAGCAGTGAGGGAAGATTGTACGTACTTTCATTGCTTGCTTGTACATGACATATGCTGACAGACATTACTACTACAACTTCTGGAACCACCTTGCCAACAGCAATGAGTTCGTCTCCTCCTCCAATGCGTAATGGAGCTTCATCTGGTGAGACGTACACATTCTTGGTGTGGTGTGTGTGTGTGTGTGTGTGTGTGTGTGTGTGTTTTAAAAAGTTTTTTGTGTGTTCTATGAGTTTACTTGTTTCAGGAATTTCCAGAGGCATCAGTGCACAGAAGCAATGTAGCTAGTACACCCTGTAAGATGTCAAATGATTGTTTATTTATCAATTTGCAGATTTATCAACATGAAAGGTGTTAAATTTACTATCTCATCCCACCGCCATCCCATGTACTGTATTTTCTCTCTGCATTCCTAATTTCCTTGTACATACTGTAGCTAGCAACTCGGACCCAACTGTGTATGATTAGCTAGTATGCTCCCATATCGCGCGTGCGTGCACACACACACACACACACACACACACACACACACACACACACACACACACACACACACACACACACACGCACACACATACACACACAAGCACACACCAGCACATCACAAGCACACACATACACACACACGCACACACACATGCACGCATGCACACACACATTCACACACATTCAAACACTTCCTTAAAGCTTTCTACATAATTATTAAGAACTTTAATTGGTGGTCTTGTTGGAGGAGTACTGACCCTTGTGGCTATATGCATTAGTGCCACTGTTGCAGGACTGATATTGGTGCTGTGTGTGTGTGTGTGTGTGTGTGTGTGTGTGTGTGTGTGTGTGTGTGTGTGTGTGTGTGTGTGTGTGTGTGTGTGTGTGTGTGTGTGTGTGTGTGTGTGTGTGTGTGTGTGTGTGTGTGTGTGTGTGTGTGTGTGTGTGTGTGTGTGTGCATGTGTGTCTGCATGTGTGAATGCAAGGAGGATATTCATAGATAATAGAGCATCAAGAGGTGAGGCTATTATGAAATTCATAGTGTTATAATGTTATTCACATCTGCTGTTGTGTGTACAGGTAAGACAGTCTGACTCTCATGAGAGCCCCACCAGGTGATTAAGTGATATGACCTTTGATTTGTTTCTCTGTCCTGTCCTTTGGTCAAGGTGGAACACTATCTGTGATGGGTTATTGGCAGTAGTTAACCCGTTGAAAAGCAAGTATCATACATGAAAAACAAGCCACCTTCCAACTCACTTCCATCTCTGTTTAAGATGAAGCAGGCAGTCCTGGAGAACAGGGTCTGGAGTCAGAGTGACACCTCATGATCAAGGTAGGGATCATGTGCATGCATGACAAGCAATAGCAATACCATTGGTCAGTAGACCTGGAGTGAGTTTTTAGCCAGTGTGTGTGTGTGTGTGTGTTTCTATGAGTTTACTTGTTTAAGGAATTTCCAGAGGCATCAGTGCACAGAAGCATTATAGCTAGTACACCCTGTAAGATGTCAAACGATTGTGTAGGATTTATCTACATGAAAGGTGTCAAATTTACTATCTCATCCCACCACCATCCCGTGTACTGTATTTTCTCTCTGCATTCCTAATTTCCTTGTACATACTGTAGCTAGCAACTTGGACCCAACTGTGTATGATTAGCTAGCATACTCCCATATCGCGCACACACACACACACACACACACACACACACACACACACGAACACACACACACACACACACACACACACACACACACACACACACACACACACACACACACACATTCACACACATTCACACACTTCCTTTCTACATAATGATTAGGAACATTATTTGGAGGTCTTGTTGGAGGAGTACTGACCCTTGTGGCTATATGCATTAGTGCCACTGTTGCAGGACTGATATTGGTCATTGCATGCAGAAGTAATTTAAAGCCTGTAGCAAGTAAGATTTGTAGACACAGACCACATGTGCAGATGTACATGTGTGTACCAACTGGAATGTACATCCTTCATAGTGAACTGGAATTCAATGTTGCTGCAGTGATTAAAGCTCACTTCAAATCAGCTCCAGAAGGGGAGGAGCCACAAACAAGGGAGGAGGAGGAAGAGGGAGAGAAGATGCAGGCTAACCCATCTAACCTGCCCATTGAGACGAGCTACAAGTCACAAGAGCATCAATACATGAATGTCAAGATGGCTCCACAGGATGTGGCTGATGTTGAAGAGCATGCAAAGTTGCAGGTCAACCCATCCTATGTGCCCATTGAGATGAGCTACGCATCACAAGAGAGCAAGTGCATCAACACGCCAACATACAGTAACATGATATAGAAGAGTTGCGAGCTACTGTGTTAAAGCAAGAAAATTTGAATGCAAATAGTCAGATGGTTCACTGCAGCTAAGATATACTGTTAATAGAGTTCCTGTTTTAGATGTGTAACATTCTTGGCTCTGGATTGGATTTGTATCATGTGCTAAACCTGTGATGACATCCAGCTACTATATTGTTCTGTGCTCTTCATATTCATTCTTTGCTCTCATACTTAATGTGAATGACTATATCTCATACTTCCATGTCACGCAGGATGTGCTATATACACAGGTATATACCAAACCCTGCTATGTACTAGTATATACGTGTAATGTTGCATGTACCTAAGTACAAATCTTCATGCCATGGGTACATGTACAAATACTACAAGGTGTGTACATTCAGTGTGGCCATTATAACAATAAGCTAAGCACTAGGGGAACACCTACTGAAACCACAAAACAAAATGGAGATCTACTTCAAAACATTGGCTATATGTCTATGTTGTCTACTGTCAGGAAGAGCAGGTAGCAGTGCTGTGTGGGTACTGATAAAATGCTGTATATAAACGATTGATGGGAGACCCCAATGAGAGTTGATTTGCATTGTCCCACTGTGTCGTAGAAATTATCTCGTTGATAAGTGTTCATGTAAATTATTCAGTATGGCTGACATTGGAATGCAACTACACCTCTTCTGCTAGTAACTTGCAAGCTGGTGCATGAGCTGACAAAATAGTCCTATGGCACAAACAATGTCAGCCTAGTCACTTGTGCTAATTGACTTTAATTTTCTTATTAGCAATTGCACATGACTAACCCTCAAGTTTATGACGGTGTTTGCAGCAGCTGAGTACATGCATATCCAAGTTACTTGCTTATATAGGACACAACTAGGTACTGTTTGTGCTAGGACTTGACTTGTGTCTGGGCTGGTCTTGATCCACTCGAGCTCTGTACATGTACAAGTGTAAGTGTACAAATTAAATATATTCATGAGTTGTTATAACCGTGGGGAAAATACCTAGTGCAAGAAAATGGAGACCATATCTCTGTGTGTACATGTACTTCTGTGCGTTTTTGCAGTCTCAACTGGTGAGTGATAGACAAGGTCATTGCACCAACAGTACCTATTGCCATTGATAATGAGTATGGCTTATAATTAGTGTCTCTGTCTTGTGTGTCTAATAAGCAAGCTAACTAAGTGAACAGCTAGCTATAGACAGCCAGCCAGCCCTTGAGCTCTGTCTTGTGTGTGTCTAGCTGTGTAATCATTTGTAATGAGATATACGTACGATACACTACACAATAGTATGTAGCTATGGTACTTAATGTTTATTACAGGTTCAGTGGTCCTCACTCAGACCCACCCAGCTGCCCCTTATGTGTGTAGAACAGCTGATAATATCACCCTCAGGTGTACCACAACAGGAAGTATCTCCTGGAGTATTGGTGACATGTTCAATGTGGGCCCATCAACCATCCCTGGACACACTGCCCTCCCTCATACCACCACCTATCAGGAGGTAGTGGTGGACAGCTACACCAACTTAAGGGAGAGGTATCAGTGCACTGATGTCGATGCTATAATAGCCAGCAATGTGTTTATGCCAGTTAATGAATGTAAGTGCTTCTCCTCTGCCAGTTAACACATTGACACAATCGCTAAAATATAGTATTTTGTTTCACCTTTAGCTATGGAGGTGAATGTCTCCTCCCTAACCTTGGCAAGCAAGACAGCCACCACTTTGAGTGTCACCTGGTCAGCTGGCTACCCCAAGTGTTACTCCTTCGCTGTGTCCCACTCCACTCAAGATGGCTCCGTCAATGTCACCCAACCTGCTGACAGTGACACCTCCCACACTCTGACCTCCCTCCAATCTAGCACCACTTACAGGATTGAGGTGGAGGCTGTGAGGAAGGGAGAGGGAGCAGACGGACAGAGGGCAAAGGTCATGGGGAATTTCACTACTGATGTGAGCGAAGTGTGACTTACAATTCTGTGGGTTTAGTAGTTCAGGTTGTGTTTAATTTACTGACTGCACTGCTGCATGAGTGCAAGGTAGCAGTGAGGGAAGATTGTACGTACTTGTGCGTATTGCTTGCTTGTACATGACACATGCTGACAGACATTACTACTACAACTTCTGGAACCACCGTGCCAACAGCGATGAGTTCATCTCCTCCTTCAACGCCTACTGTAGCTTCAACTGGTGAGATGTATATACACATTCATGGTGCCGTAAGTGCAGTTGCCATATTGCCATTCTATACCTCTAATTCAAGGCGTTGGTGTATCTCTGTTAGTGATCCTTATGGCATTGCATTGATTATTCAGCTATGCATATTGATTGGGCCTATCAGAGACCTTGCTGTACAGTAGTAAAGTCAGTGTGCTGATTATTATTTGTGCGTTGATTGCATGTGTTGTACTGTTGCATTGTTTGGCTCAGCACTCTTCTGTTGTTCGTCACCTACGCCGTGCCACACAATGCAGATGTAAATGCCATTGTTGGAGGTGTTGTTGGAGGTCTGGTAGCTCTTGTGCTCATTGTTGTTCCAATTATAGCAATCGTCCTTGTGTTGCACTTTGTGTGCAGACGAACAGCTATGCCTGGTAGGTGTATGTTTGTTTGTGCAGTAAATTAATGTTGAAGTTGATAGTCATGTGTACCCAAACTCTAATTGTTGTGCAGCCGCCAAAACTGAAGCATCAACAACCCCCATTGCAAGGTAGGCACTATGCTGCACTACTGTGATGTATTTAGTTACGATGAGTATTTTTTATGTACTGCTGTTCATACAGTAGTCAGGGAGCTACCACTAATGCCAGTGAAGACACAAAACAGGTAAAGCTTAGCAAAGTGCCTTGCATAAACTTAAAACTAGACAGTAGAAATACTGTCGTGGTAGAGTATGAGTCTGTAAGAAGTAGGGCGTAAATGAATGTGGAAACATTCAAACAATCGTTTGAAAGTTTGAAGATGAGCATTTCCAGCACTTTTGAACATTCTATATAAATACACCACAACCCATGAAGCCAGCAATAGTGTACATTAAGTACAGTTTGTTACTTCACCAACTTCTAAAGTGCAGAACAAAATGCCTTCTAACACCCAGAATTTTTGGATGGCTTCAAGGGTGCCCGTATATTGGTCTTCTTGTGACTTTCTGTTGCCATTTCTCTCTGTAGTCTGGCTGGCCAGCCCCTCCACCTCGCAGAAGGATGGTCTGGCTTCACTTGTATAACGTTTTTGTGCAGAATCTGCACGTGCGTAAACTGTAAACGTAATGCATATGCATTACACCATGACTCTGCATTCAAATTATACAAGTCTGACGAGGAGTACAACTGATGGCTACGACAGAGGGATTGTGAAGACTTCAGCATTTCAGAAAATTGGTTGCTTCGAAAAAGAGAAGGCTGTTCAGTTCAGAAACATCAAGAAGAGTCACAGTGAATACGTTTATGCGTATACATTACGTTTACAGTTCACGCGCATTCTGCAATCCGATTGGTCCAACCAGTGGATCGCGAAAGTCAGATCCTGCACAAAAATGGTATATGAGTGAAGCCAGACCCTCCTTCCACAAGGTGGAGGTGCTGGCCCACCAAACTGATTTCTCTGTGGCCGAGCTCCATATTTAGTTATTGCAGCAACTTGTTAGTTTGCTTTGATGTCTAAACCTTTAGCGCAATGACGCAATCATGTCCATGAAATATCACCAAATCATTAGAACATTCGTTTGTTCCTACTAACGAATGCTTGAATGTTGAAATTCCACATTGGTTTATGCCCTGGTAAGAAGTCGTCATTAAGCTACAATTCTGTCATACGTGTGTTCTGCTGGCACTGTAGTATGAAGATGCCTGTGTGTGTGTACACTGCGAGAGATGTGACAGAATTTTTGTTTCTCTTTTATAGACTTACGCCCAGCTTGACTGGCAAAACCCAGAGCAGCGCCCTATTAAAGCTCCTGACAATGAGTGGTTTACTGTTCAGTATTCTGAAGTGAAGTTTAGTGGCACTAAGTAATCCCGTATATAAGTACAAAGAATAGTGTTTGCATATGTGATGTACGTATACATTAGCAAAAGTACTATTGGTAGTAATGTATATAACCTCCAACCTGAGCGTGTCAATCACTGTGTTTGTGTGATTTAAACACTAACTGTTTGTATTGAGTAAACACTTTGCTAACATGCCCTGGTGTGTTCTCAATTACTGTACTTATTACATGTTAGGCAGTGTGCATTCATATATAGATAGAGAGTACATTTGTGGAATCTGTACAACGTAAACCAAAGCGTGCTGTGAACCATTATGAGAAGCCCTCCATCAAGATCCCTCCAAATAGGTGGCGTAGTCACTTTGCCGTGTCCCTTGTTACGGTACGTACAGGTGCATCTGATCTTCTGTTGCAAAGGTTTTGCAATCTCCTGTATTCCAACCATTCTGATTGTTGAGCGTGACCGCCTTACATGGTTTTACATACACCTTTCTAGCTATTGGTTAGCTTTTCTTTATGGCTCAATGCAGTGGTGCATGTAATGATGCATGGCTTATCATTCTTGGGACATTGTAACCCGTATGCAATTTGTGGTGTTGCTGCTGCCCAGACAGTGCACTGGATGTGACTAACAGCAAACTTTGAATTCTTGTATCTGCCATTGTGTGAAATTCAATCACTTGGATGCAGACCACCAGGTGGTGTTCTCACCAGCATCCACGTACACCACACAAAAACATTTCAGGGAGAGTTCAAAATTGGATGTGATGTTTTGACTGCGAACCATCCCATTATGATGGTGAAACATATTGCTGTATGTACGTGTATGTATGATTGACTATTTTCACTGTCCCAGTTCGGTTTGAAATTGGCTTGGGTACAGTACTGTACGTACTTACGTTGAGTGTAAGCAGTGGTCAAACCAAACCAGACCATGCCATGCTGTCCAATCGTGAGAGGTGGAAAGGCAACTAAACTTAGATTCTCTGCCACATTCACCAATCAGTGCCTTACACGAGTTAACTGTTCAATGTTTATTACTTATTTTATATACAAAGTTGGTCTCTACATAGATACACATATAACTAGCTAGTACGTATATGGCAACAGCTACGTAGTCATGGACAGGTTTGTATTATTATGTGTGTGCTATATGTGCTATATGTCTATGTTGTCTACTGTCAGGAAGAGCAGGTAGCAGTGCTGTGTGGGTACTGATAAAATGCTATATATAAACGATTGATGGGAGACCCCAATGAGAGTTGATTTGCATTAATTGTCCCACTGTGTCGTAGAAATTATTTCGTTGATGAGTGTTCACATAAATTATTCAGTATGGCTGACATTGGAATGCAACTACACCTCTTCTGCTAGTAACTTGCAAGCTGGTGCATGAGCTGACAAAATAGTCCTATGGCACAAACAATGTCAGCCTAGTCACTTGTGCTAATTGACTTTAATTTTCTTAACAATTGCACATGACTAACCCTCAAGAGTATGACAGTGTTTGCAGCAGCTGAGTACATGCATATCCAAGTTACTTGCTTATATAGGACACAACTAGGTACTGTTTGTGCTAGGACTTGACTTGTGTCTGGGCTGGTCTTGATCCACTCGAGCTCTGTACAAGTGTAAGTGTACAAATTAAATATATTCATGAGTTGTTACAACCATGGGGAAAATACCTAGTGCAAGAAAATGGAGACCATGTCTCTGTGTGTACATGTACTTCTGTGCGTTTTTGCAGTCTCAACTGGTGAGTGATGGACAAGGTCATTGCACCAACAGTACCTACTGCCATTGATAATGAGTATGGCTTATAATTAGTGTCTCTGTCTTGTGTGGCTAATAAGCAAGCTAACTAAGTGAACAGCTAGCTATAGACAGCCAGCCAGCCCTTGAGCTCTGTCTTGTGTGTGTCTAGCTGTGTAATCATTTGTAGTGAGATATACGTACGATACACTACACAATAGTATGTAGCTATGGTACTTAATGTTTATTACAGGTTCAGTGGTCCTCACTCAGACCCACCCAGCTGCCCCTTATGTGTGTAGAACTGGTAACATCACTCTCAGGTGTACCACAACAGGAAGTATCTCCTGGAGGATTGATGACATATTCAATGTGGACCCATCCACCATCCCTGGACACACTGCCCTCCCTCACACCACCACCTATCAGGAGGTAGTGGTGGACAGCTACACCAACTTAAGGGAGATGTATCAGTGCACTGATGTTTACGCTATATTGACCAGCAATGTGTTTATGCCAGTCGTTGAACGTAAGTGCTTCTCCTCTGCCAGTTAACACATTGACACAATCACCAAATATAGTAATTCATTTCACTTTTAGCTATGGAGGTGAATGTCTCCTCCCTAACCTTGACAAGCAAGACAGCCACCACTTTGAGTGTCACCTGGTCAGCTGGCTACCCCAAGTGCTACTCCTTCACTGTGTTCCACTCCACTCAAGATGGCTCCGTCAATGTCACCCAACCTGCTGACAGTGACACCTCCCACACTCTGACCTCCCTCCAATCTGGCACCACTTACAGGATTGAGGTGGAGGCTGTGAGGAAAAGAGAGGGAGCAGACGGACAGAGGGCAAAGGTCATGGGGAATTTCACTACTGACGGTGAGCGAAGTGTGACTTACAATTCTGTGGGTTTAGTAGTTCAGGTTGTGTTTACTTTACTGACTGCACTGCTGCATGAGTGCAAGGAAGCAGTGAGGGAAGATTTTGCGTATTGCTTGCTTGTACATGACATATGCTGACAGACATTACTACTACAACTTCTGGAACCACCTTGCCAACAGCGATGAGTTCGCCTCCTCCTTCAACGCCTACTGTAGCTTCAACTGGTGAGATGTACACATTCATGGTGTGGTGTGTGTGTGTGTGTGTGTGTATGTGTGTGTGTGTGTGTGTGTGTGTGTGTGTGTGTATGTGTTTTCGAAAGTTTTTTGTGCGTTCTACGAGTTTACTTGCTTCAGGAATTTCCAGAGGCATCAGTGCACAGAAGCAATATAGCTAGTACACCCTGTAAGATGTCAAATGATTGTTTATTTATCAATTTGCCGATTTATCAACATGAAAGGTGTCAAATTTACTATCACATCCCACCGCCATCCCATGTACTGTATTTTCTCTCTGCATTCCTAGTTTCCTTGTACATACTGTAGCTAGCAACTTGGACCCAACTGTGTATGATTAGCTAGTATGCTCCCATATCGCGCGTGCGCACACACACACACACACACACACACACGCATGACCTAACAAACAAACAAACAAGCTATCTGATTTACAAGCCCTACTCAGTACTTTTAACATTGATATCATCGCAATAACAGAAACTCATCTGTCTCAGGATATTTTAGACTCAGAAGTATGTCCACAGGGGTACACTGTATTTTGAAAAGATAGAAACAGAGCTGGTGGAGGTGTCATGTTCATAGTAAAAGACGCCGTTCAAGCCAAGAGAAGATATGATTTCAATCTCGATTGTGAAATGATCTGGCTTGAACTGAACTCGCCAAAAGTCATTCTAGGAGTAATGTATAGACCCCCATCAAGTGGTGAGAAAGACCTGCTAGAGCTACAGGCTACATTAATGTCTATCCCTCGCAATACCCCCCTTGTGCTTTGTGGTGATTTTAATGCACCCCATGTTGATTGGACATCCAGGACGGTTGAAGCATCAGCGCCCCTGGAGGATCTGCTCTGTGAGGTCTCGTTAGACAGTGGTCTTGATCAACTGGTGAAGCATCCTACTAGAGGTGGTAACATCCTTGATCTTGTATTTTCTAATAGTAATGTGTCAGTTGATGATGTAGAGGTGGTGGACAGTATCCCTGGAGCCGATCACGATGCAGTCCACTTCTCACTAGCTGGGAAAACCCCTCCAGTATCCCCTACTTGTAGAAGAACTGTGTATAACTTTAAAAAGGCAGATTTTCCTAAATTCAGATCCATATTAAACAATACCCATTGAGACTCTATATTCATAACGAAGGACATAAATAGCATATGGGATAAGTGGAAAGAACTCTTCTTCACAGCTGCTGATGCTTCCATCCCCAAAGTATTTGTGAAATACAAGAAAAGGACCGATTGGCTAACCAAGGAAACTAGAAGTGAAATCAAGAAGAAAAGGAGATTGTACAGAATGATGAAGAGAAGTAAAAAGGAGAGAGATGTTGAGACATATAAACGCCAATCAAATAAAGTACGATATCTGACAAGAAGAGACCACACACAACATCTGCAGAGGATTACCCTCAATCTTAGGTCAAACCCAAGGCCCTTCTGGCGATGGCTAAAGTCCACCCGCAATGGGAAAACCACCATCCCTGATATATCCAATCCTGATGGCACTAATGCTGCTACCAGTGTACTGCAGAAAGCCACCATTTTCAACAATTATTTCTCCACAGTGTTCACCCAAGAGGACAGCTCTAACATTCCTGTCCTTGAGGAAGAATTAAAATTGAACTCCAACCCCACCACCATCGAAGACCTTGATTTTAATAGTGCAGATGTTTTAGAAGAGCTATCCAACATCAATGTTAACAAATGTGGAGGGCCAGATGGAATACCAGCCATATTACTGAAAGAGGGTGCTCAGCCTATAGCCCCTATCCTAACTAGAGTGCTCAACTTTTCCCTAGAAGTAGGGTCCCTGCCTAGAGACTGGACTAGAGCCAGTGTCACTCCAATTCATAAGAAAGGTGATAGACATAATCCAAACAATTATAGACCAATTAGTCTTACAGGACATGTTGTCAAGATGGCTGAACGTATCATTGCCTCAAAGATAAGACAATTCGTATCCCCAATGATTACACCTGTACAGCATGGTTTCCGTCCTAATCATTCGTGTTTAACTCAGTTACTACAGACCATTCACTATCTCGCGGAATCCTTAGATAAAGGTTTATCCAGTCACGTTACATTTTTGGATTTTAGTAAGGCATTTGATTCGGTTCCTCATCAACGATTGCTCCTAAAGTTAAATCATGCTGGAATCAGGGGCAGATACCTGAAGTGGGTCACAGCCTTCCTTACAGGTAGGGAGCAAAGAGTGATCATCCAAGGACAGTCATCTTCTTGGGCCAAGGTCACTTCCGGAGTGCCTCGGGGTACTGCTCTTGGACTGCTACTATTTTTGATATATATTAATGATTTGGCTAGTGCTATCCAACATTCATCCATTAGATTATTTGCAGATGACTGTGTCCTATTCAAAGCTATCAGGAGTGCAAGCGATTGTCAAGGGCTGCAAGAAGACCTAAATAATGTCCAAAGCTGGTGCGCAAAATGGCAACTTAGACTGAATCCATCCAAATGCAAAGCTATGAATGTGACAAACAAAAGAAATACCATCCCTTGTCATTACTATATAGATGCTGCTGCCATAGATGAAGTGGAAACCTACAGATACCTTGGCGTAATTGTGGATAACAAACTGAAATGGAACCATCATGTTAAAGCCACCGTAGCACGGGCAAATGGAACCCTATCCCTATTACGAAGAACCATGTTTGGCTGCACCAGAGATAGTAAGATAAGGGCATATGAAGCCATAGTGAAACCTGCACTGACATATGGGGAGCCAGCATGGAGACCATCAACCCGCAGGGCAGATGAGCTAGTTGAAAGGGTACAGAAACGTGCAGCCCGATGGATTGATGCAAAATGGCTAGTACATGAAAGGAAATGGAATGTCACATACACTGACTCCCTATCCTCCCTAAAGTGGCTTTCTCTAGCCAACTACAGATTATTTAACACCAATTGCCTGACCTTCAGACTCTTACACAATCTGTACCCAGTACTATCACCCCATATCCAACCAAGTACCCGCCGCAACCACCGACTACTGTGTCACCCTTCACGAATTAATTCCTTTAGATACTCCTATTTTGTAAATGCACCTTTTTTGTGGAATGATTTACCAACTGATATCACCAGTACTGTCTCCTTTACAACATTTAAGCATACCTTATACACTCACCTATCCACAAATCAATCCAGCTAAATATATTTTCCAACCATCTCTGTATATAAATATATAATTACATGTCACTCTTAAAGCTATGTCATACTAATAACTTTTTTGATTTCCCTTCTTATTTATTATTAGACCTAATTATATCACATGTAACATGTTACTGTATCACATCATCTTTAGAACTGGGGAGCACATATATAGGCAATGCCTCCTGTGTACCCAACTCAAGTATATTTTTACTTTGAGTGAAATTGTATGAATATGAATACACATGCACATACACACACGAGCACACACCAGCACATCACAAGCACACACACACACACACACACACACACATGCACGCATGCGCACACACATACATGCATACACGTACACGCTCACACACACATGCACGCACACATATGCACACACACATTCACACACATTCACACACTTCCTTAAAGCTTTCTACATAATTATTAAGAACTTTAATTGGAGGTCTTGTTGGAGGAGTACTGACCCTTGTGGCTATATGCATTAGTGCCACTGTTGCAGGACTGATATTGGTGCTGTGTGTGTGTGTGTGTGTGTGTGTGTGTGTGTGTGTGTGTGTGTGTGTGTGTGTGTGTGTGTGTGTGTGTGTGTGTGTGTGTGTGTGTGTGTGTGTGTGTGTGTGTGTGTGTGTGTGTGTGTGTGTGTGTGTGTGTGTGTGTGTGTGTGTGTGTGTGTGTGTGTGTGTGTGTGTGTGTGTGTGTGTGTGTGTGTGTGTTCTATGAGTTTACTTGTTTAAGGAATTTCCAGAGGCATCAGTGCACAGAAGCATTATAGCTAGTACACCCTGTAAGATGTCAAATGATTGTGTAGGATTTATCTACATGAAAGGTGTCAAATTTACTATCTCATCCCACCGCCATCCCATGTACTGTATTTTCTCTCTGCATTCCTAATTTCCTTGTACATACTGTAGCTAGCAACTTGGACCCAACTGTGTATGATTAGCTAGCATACTCCCATATCGCGCATGCGCGCGCACACACACACACACACACACACACACACACACACGCACACACATTCACACACATTCACACACTTCCTTTCTACATAATGATTAGGAACATTATTTGGAGGTCTTGTTGGAGGAGTACTGACCCTTGTGGCTATATGCATTAGTGCCACTGTTGCAGGACTGATATTGGTCATTGCATGCAGAAGAAATTTAAAGCCTGTAGCAAGTAAGATTTGTAGACACAGACCACATGTGCAGATGTACATGTGTGTACCAACTGGAATGTACATCCTTCATAGTGAACTGGAATTCAATGTTGCTGCAGTGATTAAAGCTCACTTCAAATCAGCTCCAGAAGGGGAGGAGCCACAAACAAGGGAGGAGGAGGAAGAGGGAGAGAAGATGCAGGCTAACCCATCTAACCTGCCCATTGAGACGAGCTACAAGTCACAAGAGCATCAATACATGAATGTCAAGATGGCTCCACAAGATGTGGCTGATGTTGAAGAGCATGCAAAGTTGCAGGTCAACCCATCCTATGTGCCCATTGAGATGAGCTACGCATCACAAGAGAGCAAGTGCATCAACACGCCAACATAACATGATATAGAAGAGTTGCGAGCTACTGTGTTAAAGCAAGAAAAATTCGAATGCAAGTAGTCAGATGGTTCACTGCAGCTAAGATATACTTTTAATAGAGTTTCTGTTTTAAATGTGTAACATTCTTGGCTCTGGTTTGGATTTGTATCATGTGCTAAACCTGTGATGACATCCAGCTACTATATTGTTCTGTGCTCTTCATATTCATTCTTTGCTCTCATACTTAATGTGAATGACTATATCTCATACTTCCATGTCACGCAGGATGTGCTATATACACAGGTATATACCAAACCCTGCTATGTACTAGTATATACGTGTAATGTTGCATGTACCTAAGTACAAATCTTCATGCCATGGGTACATGTACAAATACTACAAGGTGTGTACATTCAGTGTGGCCATTATAACAATAAGCTAAGCACTAGGGGAACACCCACTGAAACCACAAAACAAAATGGAGATCTACTTCAAAACATTGGCTATATGTCTATGTTGTCTACTGTCAGGAAGAGCAGGTAGCAGTGCTGTGTGGGTACTGATAAAATGCTATATATAAACGATTGATGGGAGACCCCAATGAGAGTTGATTTGCATTGTCCCACTGTGTCGTAGAAATTATCTCGTTGATAAATGTTCATGTAAATTATTCAGTATGGCTGACATTGGAATGCAACTACACCTCTTCTGCTAGTAACTTGCAAGCTGGTGCATGAGCTGACAAAATAGTCCTATGGCACAAACAATGTCAGCCTAGTCACTTGTGCTAATTGACTTTAATTTTCTTAACAATTGCACATGACTAACCCTCAAGTTTATGACGGTGTTTGCAGCAGCTGAGTACATGCATATGCAATTAAGTTACTTATATAGGACACAACTAGGTACTGTTTGTGCTAGGACTTGACTTGTGTCTGGGCTGGTCTTGATCCACTCGAGCTCTGTACAAGTGTAAGTGTACAAATTATATATATTCATGAGTTGTTATAACCGTGGGGAAAATACCTAGTGCAAGAAAATGGAGACCATATCTCTGTGTGTACATGTACTTCTGTGCGTTTTTGCAGTCTCAACTGGTGAGTGATGGACAAGGTCATTGCACCAACAGTACCTACTGCCATTGATAATGAGTATGGCTTATAACTAGTGTCTCTGTCTTGTGTGGCTAATAAGCAAGCTAACTAAGTGAACAGCTAGCTATAGACAGCCAGCCAGCCCTTGAGCTCTGTCTTGTGTGTGTCCAGCTGTGTAATTGTTTGTAATGAGATATACGTACGATACACTACACAATAGTATGTAGCTATGGTACTTAATGTTTATTACAGGTTCAGTGGTCCTCACTCAGACCCACCCAGCTGCCCCTTATGTGTGTAGAACAGCTGATAACATCACCCTCAGGTGTACCACAACAGGAAGTATCTCCTGGAGTATTGGTGACATGTTCAATGTGGACCCATCAACCATCCCTGGACACACTGCCCTCCCTCATACCACCACCTATCAGGAGGTAGTGGTGGACAGCTACACCAACTTGAGGGAGAGGTATCAGTGCACTGATGTTGATGCTATATTGACCAGCAATGTGTTTATGCCAGTTAATGAATGTAAGTGCTTCTCCTCTGCCAGTTAACACATTGACACAATCACCAAATATAGTAATTCATTTCACCTTTAGCCATGGAGGTGAATGCCTCCTCCCTGACCTTGACAAGCAAGACAGCCACCACTTTGAGTGTCACCTGGTCAGCTGGCTACCCCAAGTGCTACTCCTTCACTGTGTCCCACTCCATCCAAGATGGCTCCATCAATATCCTCCAACTTGCTGACAGTGACACCTCCCACACTCTGACCTCCCTCCAACCTGGCACCACTTACAGGATTGAGGTGGAGACTGTGAGGAAAGGAGAGGGAGCAGACAGACAGAGGGCAAAGGTCATGGGGAATTTCACTACTGATGTGAGCGAAGTGTGACTTACAATTCTGTGGGTTTAGTAGTTCAGGTTGTGTTTAATTTACTGACTGCACTGCTGCATGAGTGCAAGGTAGCAGTGAGGGAAGATTGTACGTACTTGTGCGTATTGCTTGCTTGTACATGACACATGCTGACAGACATTACTACTACAACTTCTGGAACCACCGTGCCAACAGCGATGAGTTCATCTCCTCCTTCAACGCCTACTGTAGCTTCAACTGGTGAGATGTATATACACATTCATGGTGCCGTAAGTGCAGTTGCCATATTGCCATTCTATACCTCTAATTCAAGGCGTTGGTGTATCTCTGTTAGTGATCCTTATGGCATTGCATTGATTAGTCAGCTATGCATATTGATTGGGCCTATCAGAGACCTTGCTGTACAGTAGTAAAGTGTGTTGATTATTATTTGTGCGGTGATTGCATGTGTTGTACTTGCTTGCCATGCATTTAATCATTCATAACTGTCATGAGGTAACTTCTCAATTGCAACATTTCCTCAATTGCCATACATGTTATTGTACAGTTTTGTACTTTTATGTCATCAAACAGCACCAAACTCACACTGCATTGTTTGGCATAGGCTCAGCACTGTTGTTTGTCACCTATGCCGTGCCACACAATGCAGATGTAAATGCCATTGTTGGAGGTGTTGTTGGAGGTCTGGTAGCTCTTGTGCTCATTGTTGTTCCAATTATAGCAATCGTCCTTGTGTTGCACTTTGTGTGCAGACGAACAGCTATGCCTGGTAGGTGTATGTTTGTTTGTGCAGTAAATTAATGTTGAAGTTGATAGTCATGTGTACCCAAACTCTAATTGTTGTGCAGCCGCCAAAACTGAAGCATCAACGACACCCATTGCAAGGTAGGCACTATGCTGCACTACTGTGATATATTTAGTTACGATGAGTATTTTTTATGTACTGCTGTTCATACAGTAGTCAGGGAGCTACCACTAATGCCAGTGAAGACACAAAACAGGTAAAGCTTAGCAAAGTGCCTTGCATAAACTTAAAACTAGACAGTAGAAATACTGTCGTGGTAGAGTATGAGTCTGTAAGAAGTAGGGCGTAAATGAATGTGGAAACATTCGAACATTCGTTTGAAAGTTTGAAGATGAGCATTTCCAGCACTTTTGAACATTCTATATAAATACACCACAACCCATGAAGCCAGGAATAGTGTACATTAAGTACAGTTTGTTACTTCACCAACTTCTAAAGGGCAGAACAAAATGCCTTCTAACACCCAGAATTTTTGGATGGCTTCAAGGGTGCCCGTATATTGGTCTTCTTGTGACTTTCTGTTGCCATTTCTCTCTGTAGTCTGGCTGGCCAGCCCCTCCACCTTGCAGAAGGAGGGTCTGGCTTCACTTGTATAATGTTTTTGTGCAGAATCTGCACGTGCGTAAACTGTAAACGTAATGCATATGCATTACACCATGACTCTGCATTCAAATTATACAAGTCTGACGAGGAGTACAACTGATGGCTATGACAGAGGGATTGTGAAGACTTCAGCATTTCAGAAAATTGGTTGCTTCGAAGAAGAGAAGGCTGTTCAGTACAGAAACATCAAGAATAGTCACAGCAAATACGTTTATGCGTATACATTACATTTACAGTTTACGCGCATTCTGCAATCCGATTGTGGATCGCGAAAGTCAGATCCTGCACAAAAATGGTATATGAGTGAAGCCAGACCCTCCTTCCACAAGGTGGAGGTGCTGGCCCACCAAACTGATTTCTCTGTGGCCGAGCTCCATATTTAGTTATTGCATCAACTTGTTAGTTTGCTTTGATGTCTAAACCTTTAGCGCAATGACGCAATCATGTCCATGAAATATCACCAAATCATTAGAACATTTGTTTGTTCTTACTATCGAATGCTGGAATGTTGAAATTCCACAGTGGTTTATGCCCTGGTAAGAAGTCATCATTAAGCTACAATTCTGTCATACATGTTCTGCTGGCACAGTAGTATGAAGCTGCCTGTGTGTGTGTACACTGCGAGAGATGTGACAGAATCTTTGTTTCCCTCTTATAGACTTACGCCCAGCTTGACTGGCAAAACCCAGAGCAGCGCCCTATTAAAGCTCCTGACAATGAGTGGTTTACTGTTCAGTATTCTGAAGTGAAGTTTAGTGGCACTAGCTAATCCCGTATCTAAGTACAAAGAATAGTGTTTGTATATGTGATGTACGTATACATTAGCAAAAGTACCATTGGCAGTAATGTATATAACCTCCAACCTGAGCGTGTCAATCACTGTGTTTGTGTGATTTAAACACTAACTGTTTGTATTGAGTAAACACTTTGCTAACATGCCCTGGTGTGTTCTCAATTACTGTACTTATTACATGTTAGGCAGTGTGCATTCATATATAGATAGAGAGTACATTTGTGGAATCTGTACAACGTAAACCAAAGCGTGCTGTGAACCATTATGAGAAGCCCTCCATCAAGATCCCTCCAAATAGGTGGCGTAGTCACTTTGCCATGTCCCTTGGTACGGTACGTACAGGTGCATCTGATCTTCTGTTGCAAAGGTTTTGCAATCTCCTGTATTCCAACCATTCTGATTGTTGAGCGTGATCGCCCTTACATGGTTTTACATACACCTTTCTAGCTATTGGTTAGCTTTTCTTTATGGCTCAATGCAGTGGTGCATGTAATGATGCATGGCTTATCATCCTTGGGACATTGTAATCCGTATGCAATTTGTGGTGTTGCTGCTGCCCAGACAGTGCACTGGATGTGACAAATAGCAAACTTTGAATTCTTGTATCTGCCATTGTGTGAAATTCAATCGCTTGGATGCAGACTACCAGGTGGTGTTCTCACAAGCATCCACGTACACCACACAAAAACATTTCAGGGAGAGTTCAAAATTAGATGTGATGTTTTGACTGCGAACCATCCCATTATGATGGTGAAACATATTGCTGTATGTACGTGTATGTATGATTGACTATTTTCACTGTCCCAGTTCGGTTTGAAATTGGCTTGGGTACAGTACTGTACGTACTTACGTTGAGTGTAAGCAGTGGTCAAACCAAACCAGACCATGCCATGCTGCCCAATCGTGAGAGGTGGAAGGCAACTAAACTTAGATTCTCTGCCACATTCACCAATCAGTGCCTTACACGAGTTAACTGTTCAATGTTTATTACTTATTTTATATACAAAGTTGGTCTCTACATAGATACACATATAACTAGCTGGTACGTATATGGCAACAGCTACGTAGTCATGGACAGGTTTGTATTATTATGTGTGTGCTATATGTGCTATATGTCTATGTTGTCTACTGTCAGGAAGAGCAGGTAGCAGTGCTGTGTGGGTACTGATGAAATGCTATATATAAACAATTGATGGGAGACCCCAATGAGAGTTGATTTTGCATTAATTGTCCCACTGTGTCGTAGAAATTATCTCGTTGATGAGTGTTTACATAAATTATTCAGTATGGCTGACATTGGAATGCAACTACACCTCTTCTGCTAGTAACTTGCAAGCTGGTGCATGAGCTGACAAAATAGTCCTATGGCACAAACAATGTCAGCCTAGTCACTTGTGCTAATTGACTTTAATTTTCTTAACAATTGCACATGACTAACCCTCAAGTTTATGACGGTGTTTGCAGCAGCTGAGTACATGCATATGCAATTAAGTTACTTGCTTATATAGGACACAACTAGGTACTGTTTGTGCTAGGACTTGACTTGTGTCTGGGCTGGTCTTGATCCACTCGAGCTCTGTACAAGTGTAAGTGTACAAATTAAATATATTCATGAGTTGTTATAACCGTGGGGAAAATACCTAGTGCAAGAAAATGGAGACCATATCTCTGTGTGTACATGTACTTCTGTGCGTTTTTGCAGTCTCAACTGGTGAGTGATGGACAAGGTCATGTCACCAACAGTACCTACTGCCATTGATAATGAGTATGGCTTATAATTAGTGTCTCTGTCTTGTGTGTCTAATAAGCAAGCTAACTAAGTGAACAGCTAGCTATAGACAGCCAGCCAGCCCTTGAGCTCTGTCTTGTGTGTGTCTAGCTGTGTAATCATTTGTAGTGAGATATACGTACGATACACTACACAATAGTATGTAGCTATGGTACTTAATGTTTATTACAGGTTCAGTGGTCCTCACTCAGACCCACCCAGCTGCCCCTTATGTGTGTAGAACTGGTAACATCACCCTCAGGTGTACCACAACAGGAAGTATCACCTGGAGGATTGGTGACATGTTCAATGTGGACCCATCCACCATCCCTGGACACACTGCCCTCCCTCGCACCACCACCTATCAGGAGGTAGTGGTGGACAGCTACACCAACTTAAGGGAGAGGTATCAGTGCACTGATGTTGATGCTATATTGACCAGCAATGTGTTTATGCCAGTCGTTGAACGTAAGTGCTTCTCCTCTGCCAGTTAACACATGGACGCAATCACCAAATATAGTAATTCATTTCACCTTTAGCTATGGAGGTGACTGTCTCCTCCTTGACCTTGACAAGCAAGACAACCACCACTTTGAGTGTCACCTGGTCAGCTGGCTACCCCAAGTGCTACTCCTTCACTGTGTCCCACTCCACCCAAGATGGCTCCATCAGTGTCACTCAACCTGCTGACAGTGACACCTCCCACACTCTGACCTCCCTCCAACCTGGCACCACTTACAGGATTGAGGTGGAGGCTGTGAGGAAAGGAGAGGGAGCAGACGGACAGAGGGCAAAGGTCATGGGGAACTTCACTACTGAAGGTGAAAGACCTGCCGCATTCAACTTCTTTGCCTTCGCATTGCACAAATAGTACATGCGTAAGCATAAATACATATGTACTATATTGAACATCATGGAATGGCCTGTCACTTTCTTTCCTTTAACCATCCATTGCTTTCGCAGCTGCCATTTCCCTGATTCAGACCCACCCAGCTGCCCCTTATGTGTGTAGAACTGGTAGCATCACACTGAGGTGTCGGTATGGTAGGGTGGTAAGAGTCCTGTGGAGTATTGGCAATATGTTTAATGTAGATGACCCATCTGCCATCCCTGGACACACTGCCCTACCCCCCACCACCACCTATCAGGAGGTAGTGGTGGACAGCTACACCAACTTAAGGGAGAGGTATCACTGTACAGCTGTTTCTGGGACTGGAACACGTGCAGGCAGCAATGTTTATATGCCAATTATTATAGAAAGTGAGTATGAAATTTATGGTTAATTTAAATTTAAAAAAGTGTGACAGATAACATGACATTACAATGCTATCCTACGCACATACAGCTCAGGTAGTTACTCTGTCCAGCCTGCATCTTGCGGAAGTGACAGCCACCACTTTGAGTGTCACCTGGTCAGCTGGCTACCCCAAGTGCTACTCCTTCACTGTGTCCCACTCCATCCAAGATGGCTCCATCAATGTCACCCAACCTGCTGACAGTGACAGCTCCCACACTCTGACCTCCCTCCAACCTGGCACCACTTACAGGATTGAGGTGGAGGCTGTGAGGAAGGGAGAGGGAGCAGACGGACGGAGGGCAAAGGTCATGGGGAACTTCACTACCAAATGTGAAGGTGAGGGGATACTACAATTTGATGGTATAGTATACAGAAATGAATTTACATATGTAATATAATGCAATAATATGTAAATGAGGAAGGAAAAGTGTGCAATAATCACACTTACACATAATTGTATAGATAGAATTTCTGACAAGATGTATGTACATAGCAAACATGTAAGAAGGAGAGTCAATATTCTGCCCTGTTTTGTGTCCCGGACTACCCATAATGTGATGGAGTGCATGAATAATTGAACAGTTTCCATAACATGTCATTGCCTTCTGTGTACATATATGGCCCCATGCCTACAAACAACCATGACAGAGACAGTGTTGTCAGTGTGTGTGTGTGTGCTTGTGTATGTGTGTGTACGTGTGTACGTGTGTGTGTACATTTGTGTGTTTGCGTGTGTGTGTGCATGTGTGTGCGTGTGTGTGCATGCGTGCGTGTACGAAATCACACTTCACTTATCCTTGCAGACACTCATCAGACCACAGTGACAGTATTGTCAGTCCTCCTGTCACTTGTGTTGACACTGTCACTGTCCACCTGCACAGTCAGTGCAATGGTGCATGCAGTGATGTACAAGAGACTGCAGAGGTGCAGAGCTGAGCTGAGACGTGGTGAGTTGTGCAGCATCCCTCAGCTGTCCCAGTCCCTCCTGTGAAGCAGTGCTGCTGCCTCCCTCCATGCAGGTGGAGGGGACAGTGTCAAAACAGGTCCAGGAGGGGAGGAGCCACCAACAAGGGAGGAGAAGGGAGAGAAGATGCAGGCTAACCCATCCTACCTGCCCATTGAGATGAGCTACAAGTCACAATAGAGCAAGTACATCAATGTATCAAGTTGAAATATGCAGAAAGGAAGTTTCATTGTTACAGTGTTGAATAGGCTCAGACATGTTGAAACATATAATATATAACGTATACAAACATTTCCTACACAACAGTAGTAGTAGGAGTAGTAGTGTGTGTAGTGTGTGTTTTCAGTTTGACACTCACCTAATTACGTACTTACTTAGCTAACTGTGTGTATGTATGTATGTGCTTTAACCATCTACCACGTGCACAGTTGATTGCATGCACCATTACACATACAAAATGTTATGCCTTTAGATATCAACTACTCCTATGTAGAACTGGTAACATCATCCTCAGGTGTCGGTATGATGTTGTGGAGAATGTGTTGGTTGCATGTGCTGTGGATTCAGGATGTTGGTATTATATAGTCAGACAAAAGTCCAATTTATCAAGTATCCCTGGCCACCACTTCACTGCACTCCCTCATGTACATCGCTACATCTTTCCAGGGTATTGTACGTACCTAACAAGTACTAACCTTACTACGTGTCTGAGCAGACATAATAGTCATCAATGAAGGTTGCTGAAGATCAAAGCCATCCCATACTATTGTAGGTTGATATTTGCAGACTCGGCATTTTTAAAACTATGGATGTTGGGCTCTGTAAAATTTGCTTTCTTCTAAACAGATGTCTATTGATAGACAGAAATTTTGCATGTGGTTGCTGTTCCCCAGAATCTGTAAAGTTTATTTAAACTTAGCAAAATTATAGTGTGTGCATACTGTAGCTAACACGTTTACTGATACATGCACCTGTCCGTAATGAGTGCAGAAACTTAAAAAATGGCTGTGTAAATACAACAGTCATGCAAAAGCTTAATGTGCTTTAATTCCTGCATACTTGACCACATGTGAAGCCAGTGTATCACTACATAATTAATTAATTGATAGCTTTAGGCTATTGATAGTCATGCATGTAGCCAATTCCAACCTATGTACATCAAACATGGAGGAGGGAGAGAAGATGCAGGCTAACCCATCCTACCTGCCCATTGAAATGAGCTACAAGTCACGAGAGCAAGTACATCAATGTGTCAAGTTGAAGTGATCACAGAATGCATATAGAACGGCGTGGAGTAGGCTCATGAGTTGCTATCCCATGGCCATTTATGGTGCCCCTATTGACAATGCAGAGCATTAGTCCTAAAAGCTGTACATAAGTGAATGTTTTGAAAACATGGTTCATGTGAAGATGATGGGCAGTGTTAGTTTACACACCTACATTTGTGTGTATTCACCTCTATGTACTGTAGTGCCTAGTCTAGCGCATCCAGCCACTATCCATAGGTGGATACCTTCGCTAGAGGTTGATATGCTATAAGAATTAATGGAAGGGGCTGGCCATGAGCGACTATATATGTCTATCCTAGGTAGAGGCATGTTTTGCATAATTATTCATAATGTTAGGAGCTGTTGCACATGGTCATTTGGTGACATCAGACACCTAACATGGTAGCACTGTCTGTTTGAGATGGTTATACTGTGGAACCTGTCTAAGACAACTGCCTATAGCTATGGGCAGTTCCAACTGACCTTTATGGAGAGGTGGCTGCATGCTATACAGAGGTGGACTGCAATGCTTTATTGCTATTTGGGACCAGGGCATGACTGCTTTAGAGAGGTGACTGCCTAACACAGTGATCATGAGCACCTTAGATTGGTCCCAAGCATGTAATTATTGGAGGATAAAATTAACTTGTATTTAAGTATCTTTATTAATGATCAGGACAGTACCTATTGTGTTATGCAAAATTTGAAGCTCTCTTTAACATATATGTGACCAGGAACTGTGGATGTAACACCTTATGAACTTAAGTGGTGATGACGATTGCCTGTCTTAATGACTGCCTTGCAGTGTCTTATGCAAGTTCACTCATCCTGCTATTTATCACATTGCCATATATTGAGTTGTACTGGTAACAGCCCACAATACAACCCATTGAAAATGTAGAATGTTAGAAACAATCGATGGGAGACCCCATCGAGCGTTGATTTTCTATTGTCCCACTGTAATGTATAAATTAATTCGTTGATGAGAATTCATGTAACTGCATTATGATTGACGTGGAAGGCAACTGCACTTCTCTTCTGCCAGTGCCTTGCAAGGATGGATGTCATGAGATAATAAATTAGCTAGTCTATTGGCACAAACCATGACAGCATGGTCATTGCTGATAATTAATATACACAGTTTTTGCAGCAGCTGAATGATAATATATATATGCATACAAGTTATATATACTTGCCTTTTTAGGATGCAACTAGGTACTGTTTGTGCTAGGACTTGTGTCTGGGTTGGTCCTGACCTGCGTTGTATATGTGTAAGTGGACAATTTAATTATATTCATGAGAGATGATAACCACGGGGAAAGTACCTAGTGTGATAAAATGGAGGCCGTACCTCTGTGTGTACATGTACTTTTGTGCGCATTTGCAGTCTCAGCTGGTAAGTGATAGACAATTAATGAAGTTCAAGTCGCCAACAGAACCTAGAAACATTCAGAATGGCTATGGCCATAATTAATACCTCGATCTCGTGTAGCTAATTAACGAACTAGCTAGCTAGCTAGCTAGCTAAGTGCATAGCCAGGTAACTATTAACGGTCGGACAGCCCTTTGTCTCGCGTGTTAGCTGTATAGATCATTGCGGTGAGATAGGATGCAACACGAAAAGTACTTGATACTAAGTCTTAATTATTTTAGGTTCAGTGGTCCTCACTCAGACCTACCCAACTGCCCCTTATGTGTGTAGAACTGGTGACATCACCCTCAGGTGTACTACAACAGGGGCTATCACCTGGAGGATTGGCGACATGTTCAATGTGGACCCATCAGCCATCCCTGGACACACTGCCCTCCCTCGTACCTCCACCTATCAAGAAGTAGTGGTGGACAGCTACACCAACTTGAGGGAGAGGTATCAGTGCACTGATGTTGATGTCGTTACTACCAGCAATGTGTTTATGCCAGTTGTTGAGGGTAAGTGTTTCTCTTCTGCCAGTTAACACATTGACGCAATCACCAAAATATAGTAATTCATTTCACCTTTAGCTATGGAGGTGACTGTCTCCACCCTGAACTTGGCAAGCAGGACAGCCACCACTTTGAGTGTCACCTGGTCAGCTGGCTACCCCAAGTGCTACTCCTTCACTGTGTCCCACTCCACCCAAGATGGCTCCATCACTGTCATCCAACCTGCTGACAGTGACACCTCCCACACTCTGACCTCCCTCCAACCTGGCACCACTTACAGGATTGAGGTGGAGGCTGTGAGGAAAGGAGAGGGAGCAGACGGACAGAGGGCAAAGGTCACAGGGAACTTCACTACAGAGGGTGAGGAATGGAAAGAGCACCAAATATATGATCATAACCTTGCTAGATATGTTTGGAAGTGACCATATGTGTATGTTTGATATTTGCATTGATCATTTCCTGCTACGTACACTTACATATTGACACACCCGACAAATTTAGCTCAGGCTTGAATGCTATGTACTCGTCAAAATAGAGTATATGGCATGAAGCCAAAGCAGGGTGTTGATGAGGTTTAAAGCAAAGGATTCAGAACAGTGCTTAGGCACACATTACCATGACAATATGACCTAATTTTGATTCATTGTACATTATACATAAAGAATTCATGTTACATCTTAATAGATGCAGACTAGAAATGAGAATGCTTTGTGTCAAATAACAATTGCTTCACTTCATTACATTCATTTCTATACTGACAGGTATAAATGTTACTTCTACCCCATCAGCCACCAACACCCCCACACCGACACCCCATGCATCTTCAGGGAACGTTCTGTTTATCCCTCAGCTGTCCCAGTCCCTCCTGTGAAGCAGGGCTGCTGCCTCCCTCCATGCAGGGGGAGGGGACAGTGTCAAAGCAGGTCCAGAAGGGGAGGAACCACCAACAAGGGAGGAGGAGGAGGGAGAGGAGATGCAGACTAACCCATCCTACCTGCCCATTGAAATGAGCTACAAGTCACAAGAGAGCAATTACATCAATGTGTCAAGTTGAAGCAATGGCAGGAATGAAGAGTGCATGTTGACTATGCTCAGAGTTGTTATCCCATTTATGCATAGCACGCCTGCATGCTGACTCAACACAATGTCTTGCTGTGCATTAGTGCTAATTGTTGTACTACAAGTGAATGGTTTGAAAATATTGTTTGTGTGTAGACAATGGGCAGTGCCAGTTTACACAATTACTGTACATGTCTGCAATTGTGTGTTTTGACCTCTATACCCTATTTAGTCTTGCACAGCCAATCCCTATCCACTGCATCCGCTATTGAATAACTCCATGGAGGAAAGGGTATTTCACAAACTGAATAGAAGCTGTGCAGAGGGCTGGACATGTGAAATGGTCTCTTCCCTGACTTCACACATAGGCTGCAAAAGAATGGAGCTGTTGCAGATGGTCAATTGAGTGTTGATGTACTTTTATCCCAGTATCTTGAAGTAATTTCCAATTTTCAGCATTAATGATCAGGCCATTTACTCCATCGTGGCTTGCTTCCAGTGACATTTGGGGTGAGACCCCAGCCCATTTTTGACCATGCATGCATAATTACAGTATGATACCAACAAAATGTTAGAATTGTTGAGTTAACGAGTGTTTGTGCAGGGTTATCGAGCTTCATATGGAGAGGGTGGAAGCCAACTACTATACAATCTCTGCTGATAGTGCCTTGCAAGCTGATGTATGAGCTAATATAATTGTCCAGTGACACAATCCATGACGGCCAAGTTACTTGTTCAAATATACTTCTACTAGCTTTCATAACCGTCACACGCGGCTATAGTAGTGATTATAATTATACGAAGTGCTGTTTTGCATTGGTTATAAGTTCATGCAACATACTTGCCCAGGACATTACTATGAAACTCTTCTTCATGACATTTGTCTTTGCTAGTCTTGACTTGCACCATAGTTAGAATATCTATGCTTGCACTGCAGCTGTGTGAGAACAAGTTAATTACATTCATGGGTGGTATAGCCATGGGGAAATTACCTAGTGCGAGAAAATGGAGGCCATACCTCTGTGTGTACATGTACTTCTGTGCGCGTTTGCAGTCTCAGCTGGTGAGTGATGGACAAGGTCATGACACCAACAGAACTTATGGCCTTTCATAACGGCTATGGCTATAATTGATTAGCGCCTATGACTACGTGTGTATACAGCTAGCCAAGCCAGTCAGTTAACTAGCCCTCTGTCTTGTGTGTCATTTTGCAGTGAGATAGCCTATGGGTGAATCCTGCAACACACAATTATTCATTATAGGTTCAGTGGTCCTCACTCAGACCCACCCAGCTGCCCCTTATGTGTGTAGAACTGGCAACATCACCTTCAGGTGTACCACATCAGGAGGTATCTCCTGGACTATAGGTGACATGTTCGGTGTGGACCCATCAACCATCCCTGGACACACTGCCCTCCCTCGCACCTCCACCTATTAGGAGGTAGTGGTGGACAGCTATGACAACTTGAAGCAGACCTATCAGTGCACTGACATTGATGCCATTATAAACAGCAACATCTTCATGCCAGTGGTTGAATGTAAGTGTTCCTACCTACGTACACCTGACGCATTTGTGTGATCCACAAATTACGTATAATTAATCTTTTTCACATTTAGCTGAGGAGGTAACACTCTCAAACTTGACCTTGGCAAACAGGACAGCCACCACTTTGAATGTCACCTGGTCAGCTGGCTACCCCAAGTGCTACTCCTTCACTGTGTCCCACTCCACCCAAGATAGCTCCATCACTGTCACCCAACCTGCTGACAGTGACACCTCCCACACTCTGACCTCCCTCCAACCTGGCACCACTTACAGGATTGAGGTGGAGGCTGTGAGGAAGGGAGAGGGAGCAGACGGACAGAGGGCAAAGGGGGACTTCACTACTAATGGTGAGGAAGGAATGACCACAGAATATAATCTTAACTTTTCTATGTTCAGAAGTAACCACATGTGTATACATGTTTGAATTGAGGAATTTGCATGTTAGTTTCGTAGATCATTTACTATACTGCATACTTTTACAGACACAAGTTAAGTTCTCAAGTTGTCAGTGTGAACATATTTAGAGCCCTGGCTTGAATGCCACTTGCTCAAATAGACCATGGCATGAAGGCACAGCTGGGATGTCAATGAGGTTTTAAGCAAAGGATAAGCAGTGTTTAGATTCAGAACAGTGTTTAGACACACATCACCATGACGTCATGATTGCTTCAATGTGCATTTTACATAAGTACTTCATGTGATATCAAATGATAGATGCCGACTGGAAATGTAAATTCTTTGTGTCAAAAGACCATTGCTTCACTTTATTGTATTCATTTCTATACTGACAGGTACAAGTGTTACTTCTGCCCCACCAGCCATGAACACCCCTACACCAACACCTCATGCATCTTCAGGGAACGTAGCACTGGGTGAGTTGCAGTAACAGCATTTTTATCAGCTGTTACTACAAAGGACTCTCCACTAAGTAAGTAGTGTCGTTCAAAATAATCTGCATTGCTCCCTACGAAGCTGAACATCACCACTGAATGCCATTATGTGCGCATTATTAGTATTCTTGCTATATAGAACTCTGTGCACATGCAAAGTAAGTTACAAGTAGGAAGCCACATTTGGTCTAGTCTGACATAGCAGCGACCCCTTTTCTCTATGACATTGTCTGGTTGCTTCCCAATGACATCATAGGCAAAATGGAGGCAGGGAGGAAAGGAGGTTGTGGCTACGTCACACTACATTACATAGGTCTAGAGGTGTACGTAGACATTGGTCACTCTTCTGCACAGATACTTGTCAAACAACGGTGACAGTATTGTCAGTCCTCCTGTCACTTGCATGTGTTGACACTGTCACTGTCCACCTGCACAGTCAGTGCAGTGGTGCATGCAGTGATGTACAAGAGACTGCAGAGGTGCAGAGCTGAGCTGAGAGGTGGTGAGTTGTGCAGCACCCCTCAGCTGTCCCAGTCCCTCCTGTGAAGCAGGGCTGCTGCCTCCCTCCATGCAGGGAGAGGGGACAGTGTCAAAGTAGGTCCAGAAGGGGAGGAGCCACCAACAAGGGAGGACAAGGAGGGAGAGAAGATGCAGGCTAACCCATCCTACCTGCCCATTGAGATGAGCTACAAGTCACAATAGAGCAAGTACATCAACGTATCAAGTTGAAATACACAGAATGGAAGCTTCATTGTTACAGTGTTGAATAGGCTCAGATATGTTCATACCAGGTCATACATTACGTGTTGTCATGACTATCCATTACACACTGTGGCATCCCCTGTATTGTTCTCATCTTGACATTCTTTCATATGGCTTTGTGTTACGGGTATACCTACCGTATATCTAAATATCGGCTATGTATATACTCTAGTTTTATGATGATAAAATATTATTATGCCACAACTCTGAATCACAAATGCATCAGTATAATGCTGAAATATACATTCCAACTATGATTAATGTGTTATGTAATTCTTCTCAATTACACTGCTACAAGCTCATCCATTTAACATTGCACATTGCACTTTACCTCAGGTGAAGTGGTGAGCATCTCCAACCTGACCTTGGCAAGCAGGGCAGCCTGGATGTCCTACAATTGTACCACACCCTGGTACTAGTACAAATTTGTAGTGTTAACAACACGCCTTACTTACATACCTTCATTCCATGCTGTCCATGGTACATGATATGACAAAGCTAGTTTATGAGCTCATTAGTGTTCTAGTGTAGCATAACTAGGGGAACCCCCACTGAAACCACAGAACAAAATGGACCTTCAAAATGGATACCACTCTGCAACCTTAGCTGTGCTTTTATGTTGTGTACTGTTTGGAAGAGCAGATAGTTGTGCTAAAATGTATGTTCAATCCATTTCAAAACATTATGTACTTGTCTAATAGAGTACCTATACTGTGTAGCTAATAATTGAATTCTCTGGCACTGTATCACCACTCAGCTCTGTTGCCGTCTGTAGCTACAGGTTCAGTGGTCCTCACTCAGACCCACCCAGCTGCCCCTTATGTGTGTAGAACTGGTAACATCACCCTCAGGTGTCAATATGGTGGTGGAGAAGGAGTGATAGCTGTCCTGTGGTTCATTGGGAGTGCGGAAGCAACATCCAACCCATCAACCATCCCTGGACACACTGCCCTCCCTCACACCACCACATATCAGGAGGTAGTGGTGGAAAGTTACACCAACTTGGCAACAGGGTATCGCTGTTTGCCTGTTTTCAGCAATGGCTCACAACTACAGAGCAATTTATACACCCCTCATCAGATAGAATGTGAGTGTGAATCTGGTGAACAAACATTAGATGTTTACTCTACTAGTGCACATACTGTATAGTCAGCCATCCTTATGCACTGGTGAATCAGTCCAGAAAGTAAATTAAGATTAACTAAGAATGGAAATGAACACAGAAAATGCAATATGCATAATGAATGAAAATGAATTGTGACCTCTTACTCAAAATGGAAAGTGCAATATATACTTTAAAGATTAGCATTAATTGCACATCTTGCAGCCCCTGAAGTGAACATCTCATCCCTGACCTTGATAAGCAAGACAACCACCACTTTGAGAGTCACCTGGTCATCTGGCTACCCCAAGTGCTACTCCTTCACTGCGTTTCACTCCATCCAAGATGGCTCCATCAATGTCACCCAACCTGCTGACAGTGACACCTCCCACACTCTAACTTCCCTCCAACCTGGCACCACTTACAGGATTGAGGTGGAGGCTGTGAGGAAGGGAGAGGGAGCAGACGGACAGAGGGCAAAGGTCATGGGGTACTTCACCACTGATGGTGAGGAAGGTGTGATCACAAAATATAATCACGACATTGCTATGTTCATATAAAAGTGACCACATATGTCTGAGTTGATCATGAGGAAATTGTTAAATGTAATTATATTTGTGTAGATCAGTTCCTCACTTCACTGATTGTGAGGAGAGCTCTATCTCTGTTTAAATTTGCATTATGCTGTAGAATTGAATAACAGATGCAGAGTGGAGTTGAGAATTCTTTGTGTCTAAAGACCATACGTAGCTTCATTTGATTGTATCAATTCTGTACTGACAGGTACAACTGTTATGTCTACCCCATCAGCCACCAACGACCCAACACCATCATCTCATGCATCTTCAAGGAATGTAACACTGGGTGAGTGAACATCATACAATTATATGGATCAATGCAACTTGCATACAGTATGCTATGTTCATATAAAAGTGACCACATGTGTCTGTTGTGGCCAACACTGTATGTGGTTCTCTATAATTTATGGTAATTATACTGTATAGAGAACCACATACAAAAGTAAGTATAATAATTATAATTGTGTATACAAGTAAGAAACCACATTCAATCAAGAAGTGTAGGTAAACGTCTTCACTCCTCCACCTGTGCATGTGAGTGTATGTGTGTGTGCGAGCAAAATCACATTTTATTTATCCCTGCAGATACTTGTCAGACCACAGTGACAGTGTTGTCAGTCCTCCTGTCTCTTGTGTTGACATTGTCACTGTCCACCTGCACAGTCAGTGCAGTGGTGCATGCAGTGATGTACAAGAGACTGCAGGGGTGCAGAGCTGAGCTGAGAGGTGGTGAGTTGTGCAGCACCCCTCAGCTGTCCCAGTCCCCTCCTGTGAAGCAGGGCTGCTGCCTCCCTCCATGCAGGGGAAGGGGACAGTGTCAAAGCAGGTCCAGAAGGGGAGGAGCCACCAACAAGGGAGGAGGAGGAGGGAGAGAAGATGCAGGCTAACCCATCCTACCTGCCCATTGAGATGAGCTACAAGTCACAAGAAAGCAAGTACATCAATGTGATGTCAAGTTGAAATACACAGAATGGAAGCTTCATTGTACCAACTAACTGTTGAATAAAACCAGGTAGCTATATTGAAACATGCATTCTATAGCTAGCACTTCCTACACAACATTGTGTATGAAATTATATGGTGTGTATGCAAGCTAATCCATTGTACCTGTCCATTTTGTTGGCTCTATAGCTAGCTAGCATTAAATACATCAGAATAGAAAGAAACAAGGCCAATCAGGTTGATAGCTAACTACGTAGCTAAATATATTGCAGCAAATCATTCATTAGTTGTCACTTAGGCTTTCAGGAGCATGCCACTAGATTATTGTATACTGCCATGCACCAGTTCTTTCTGCATCTTATTAGGTTTGTGCCAAACAGCTAAGGACCTTTGGTGGATGATGAATGAACATGGGCATGATGCATGATACGGAAAATGACATTAGCTATATTCATCATCACAGATCCATTTAAACTAGCAGTCAGTTTATAACATTATATGTGGCATACATGTAACTGTGCAATTAAGATTTCATTTAGCTGCATAGCTAGTTACATAGCTAGCTATACCGTCACCACATGTTAGCTAACACCATGACCACCACAAATGCAGCTAGCAAGGCAATGTAATGAATAATTGTTTGCTAGCTAAGACTTGTCTGCGCACCCTCGGAGTGGTCCCCTACTGCTGATGTTACGTTCGGCGCAGATGTGCACTGTGCTATAGCCAAATAATTATACGTACATTATGATGACCTTGTACAGGTGTAGGGAAAATCCCTTTGCTTCCTGATCCTGAAAACATGGCCGCTCGACCTCCTTCAGCTGAGGCACTCAGTGATACTAAATCCCAAGAACCTGAACCTCCCTGAACGCCGAACTCGGTGAGTATTAAGTATTACATCTTCTTGCCACTATGCTCATTAGGAAGCGATCGAGAGAGGGTGAAGATGTTTAATTTGTAAACGTGCGTAGCTCTTCAACAATACACAATGTTCCAGAGCTCACTGCTCTTTAGTCCCTGCTCCTCCCTGAAGGCCGAACTCAGTGTACGTTGATGACTAACACTTCTTGACACTCTGCTCGTTTGGAGGCAATTGAGCGAGGGTAAAGCTACTTTATTATTGAACATAGGCCACGCGCCAGCAATATTAATACGCCATGCCCCAGAGCTTACTGTTCCTTAGTCCCTGAACCTCCCAGATATCTGACTTCACTGAGTGTGACTGATTGATCTCTCTTTGCTCTGTGCTCATTTAATGCGGATATGCAGTGCTCATTCTACTGCTGCTAGCCTACTGGGCACATGGATGGAAGTGTTAATGTTTCAGACCAACCATTGTGGATGCTGCTTGGCTAACTAACAAGTAATCTTGTCTGTGATGTAGTAATCTTCTCAAAATCTGTACAGTGTTATATAACCACATGCAGGAATAAGCACAGATGCTGAACCATTTGTTTGTCACAAGAATAGTTGCCTTAATTCACAGTAGACTTAGAGCGTCGACGTCAGTAATTCCACATTCGTGGCGTCATTAATATTTACACATTAATTTTATGATTTGACTTGTCCTTGAGTATTTCACACTGAAATGTTCAGTTCATCATATCTTCTATTTTGTTTATATTTAGCTTAATTATTAATCCATTTTGTCTGCAGCTGGCAGCTATGAAAATAGTATAAAACTCCTATAAATTATTGTATATAGTATTGTACTTCTGTTAATTGTACATGCTGCAAATAGCTTCCATTCACTGTTGTATTTTAATAGCTGAGAATGCCCTCCTTCATGAGATGACACATACGGTCAACTTTCATGTGATCAATAACTACAAGTTAGGCACCCCACAAGCAGTGACTCAGTCACAGAAAAAGTTAGCTAAGCAAAATCACTATAGCTATTATTCCAGCATAATATTGCTAGCTATAGTGAAGCATGTCGATGTGCTTGCACTAGTATTGTTGCTAACTTTGCATTAATAGCTATTTGAGCTATTGAGACTAGTGGTATCAGTGTGGTGTTGTTATAATGATTGATTTCAAAGGCTCAATACCTACCTTTGGTAATAGTTTTGTTCATTTGTACGTACTTCATAAACCCTCTAAGTATAATTATAGACCTTTGATTATGTGGTATGTGGACCATTGCACAATAGTACATTGGTCAACTGAACAGCTATCATAGATGGTCATTTAGCACCTGGTGTGGCTAATGAATTATTCACAACATGGCAGGGAAAGTACCCAGTGAGCCACATAATGAAATGAAGTACTTCAAATTCTTGGCTGTGTTGCTGTCTTTGATAATGTTGAGAGAGGAAGGTAATTTACATCCTATGTCTATAAAACCTGTGGTTGTAATGTCTGTACCAATCCGTGTGCTTATCCCACAGTGTCTTATGCAAGTTCAGTGGTCCTCACTCAGACCCACCCAGCCACCCCTTATGTGTGTAGAACTGGTAACATCACCCTCAGGTGTCAGTATGATGGTGTGAAGAATGTGTTGGTTGTACCTTGGCTCATTGGTGCTCAGATAACATCCAACCCATCTAACATCCCTGGACACACTGCCCCCCTCGCACAACCACCACCTATCAGGACCGGAGCTAGTGGTGGACAGCTACACCAATTTGAGAGAGAGGTATCAGTGTGATACACTTCTAAGGGATACAACAACACTGCGGAGCAATGTGTATGAAACTCAAATTGAAGGTAATCACGAAGTATATAGGACAGGAATGTCATTAGTGTAGGGCATGTTTATCAGTGTGTGAGGAGGCTATGTAGCTAGCTACATAATTGAGCAGAATGTAAAGGAATATGTTTCGTATGTATGCTTAGTCCTATGTGTTATTCACGTTGATACATTTGTGTGTGTTATCACTACTGTTGGGTTATATTATATTCATAATTCCTAATAGAGCCCACCTACCATTTTCTAAATGTTCTGGTGACACAGTTTTATTAGGAGTGATAGACTGGCAATGTGGAAAGTAGTGAAATCTTTCAATTTTATGCCCAATTCATTCATAACAGATGACCAGAGCCCTAGCTACATACCAGTCTGAAAACAATGGATCACCAGCAATCTTAGAAAATTTTAGATGTGCAGTACATACGTGTCCCGTTACATAGCTTGCCAAACCATGCATACTCCACGCTAAAACCAATCAAAAATCCAGAGTCTCTCCCAAAAATACTACAGAAGAATGTTCTGTCATTATGTTGCAAGACTTCCTGCAGTGCAGGCATCTAGCAACTGTAGTCATTCTTGCCTTCCTGGCATTGGTTGGTGTAGATTACAATTGCATGGTAAGAAATTAGAGGTGGAATTCGCTTTCTACCCAACTGCATCCCTTACCCTATATCTTAGGCACCTCGGTGACCATAAAGGACACAGGAACTCAGTTGATAATTATATAGAAAGACTTTGATACCCATTGTATAGCTGGACTAAGTAATACGCGCTCTCAATGTCTCCCCACATAATATTATTCTTACTACATTTGGAGACCATCTGTCAAAAATAGAAGGAGTATTTCCTGAACATTAACCATCCTTTAAGTTTATGTACTACTCTACATATGTACGTGCACTCACAACTGCCTGCAATATTAATTTGTTAACTCAGCTCCTGAAGTGATTGTCTCCTCCCTGATATTGGGAAGCAGGACAGCCACCACTTTGAGTGTCACCTGGACAGCTGACTACCCCAAGTGCTACTCCTTCACTGTGTCCCACTCCACCCAAGATGGCTCCATCACTGTCACCCAACCTGCTGACAGTGACACCTCCCACACTCTGACCTCCCTCCAACCTGGCACCACTTACAGGATTGAGGTGGATGCTGTGAGGAAGGGAGAGGGAGCAGACGGACAGAGGGCAAAGGTCATGGGGAATTTTATCACTGAAGGTACATGTAATAGAGTTGTCATCATGGTCTTGTCTACGCATAAATGCATTATCTATCATTTCACGTTACCCAACATGCAGTGACACTGCCCCTGCCAACAACAAGTGTCCGTCAGGCAGTTTTATGTGGTAAGTGTTGAATTACATGCTAACTCACATGTGCAATGCCATCTAAATATAGAATCTACTGTCTTAACGTGCTTTTTGTGTATGTATATATGTGCCATCATGCAAAGTAGTAGCACATTATATCACTAGCATTTACAGTTGCATTTATGCTTCAAAAACAGAATCCTTCACTGAATTCTAGAGTGAGCCTTAGCTTAGCTTTTCTTGTTCCCATTCATTATAGTGTGTTTGGGTGGCAAACATTTAAATGGTGCATGTGTGTGTGTGTGAGTGTGTGTGTGTGTGTGTGTGTGTGTGTGTGTGTGTGTGTGTGTGTGTGTGTGTGTGTGTGTGTGTGTGTGTGTGTGTGTGTGTGTGTGTTTGTATGTGTGTGTATGTGTGTGTGTGTGTGTGTGTGTGTGTGTGTGTGTGTGTGTGTGTGTGTGTGTGTGTGTGTGTGTGCATGTGCATTAGGTCACATTTCGCATATTCTTTCAGGCACCTATCAGACCACAGTGACAGTCCTGTCAGTTCTCCTGTCACTTGTGTTGACACTGTCACTGTCCACCTGCACAGTCAGTGCAGTGGCGCATGCAGTGATGTACAAGAGACTGCAGAGGTGCAGAGCTGAACTGAGAGGTGGTGAGTTGTGCAGCACCCCTCAGCTGTCCCAGTCCCTCCTGTGAAGCAGGGCTGCTGCCTCCCTCCATGCAGGGGGAAGGGACAGTGTCAAAGCAGGTCCAGAAGGGGAGGAGCCACCAACAAGGGAGGAGGAGGAGGGAGAGAAGATGCAGGCTAACCCATCCTACCTGCCCATTGAGATGAGTTACAAGTCACAAGACAACAAGTACATCAATGTGTCAAGTTGACTCGTGGCAGAAATAGAACAGTGTTAAGTAGGCTCAGAGTTGTTATCCCATCTACAGCACACCTGCTGACACTGCAGAACATCATGCAGTGTCAGTTTACACACATGTATGTCTGAATTTGGGTGTTTTCACCTCTACCCTAGTCTTACACAGGCAGCCCTTGTATTCACCGCATCCGTTATTGCATAATACTCAACAAAGGATAAGGATTAAGAGCAGATCAAAGCTTTGGCCAATGGAAGAGGGTGGCCGCGTGGGACTATGTACCACTCTACCTAACTTGATGCGTGAGCTGCATAATGTTAGAAGCAGTCATTTGTTGTCATGTATGAGTAGATATTGGTTAGAGAATAAATACATCCATTCAATGCAAGTGTTGAAGATACTGCCAAATTTCAGCATTAATTATTATGGCATTCACTCCTCCATGGCTTGCTTGCAGTAGTATGCAATTGATGGCCAGCTCAGAGAGATCATACTGTTGACTTTGCATGATACCAATTTGAATATTCATGTAGGGTTCACCACTTAGAGAAAGGGAAGGGACAGAACTGTTCAGTTACACGAACAAGGGCAGTCTGGTCACTTGTTCTAATTAACTTCAATTAGCTTTCTCAATGGTCGCACATGGCTAGTAATATGAAAAAGTACTGCATGTTATTACAGTTGATAAGTTCATGCAGCTTATATTTGCTTAATTAGGACACAAAAGGGAACCTTTTCCCACTAAACTTGTGTCTATGCTGGTCTTAACCTGTGCATGCTGTATGTTTGTAAGTGTACAAAGTAAGCTTACAAAATAAGTTCATGAGAGCGGCTATAGGCTATAGGGCTTTGTGTGAGGAAATGGAGACCATGTCTCTGTGTGTACATGTACTTCTGTGTACATTTGCAGTCTCAACTGGTAAGTGAGGAACAGTTATTAATTTTGAATTCATGACACCATAAAGTAATAATTAGTGCGTCTGTCTTGTGTGTGTAATTAGCAAACTAGCCAAATGCATAGCTACTGTACGTAGCTATAGCCAGTCAGATAGCCCTCCATTTAGTGTGTAGCTAGCTGTACATGTAAATCACGACTGTGCAGTTAGATATAACGTACAATGCAACACACAAAAATATAATATTATAGCAAGTGCTTAATAGCTGATTTATGGAGCGTTGATGAGCATTCACATAGCTGCAGGTTCCAGTAAATCGTTTTGACCACGAGGGTCTTCATCAGTTACAAAACTGATGAAGTTTTGTAACTGATGCTCAGTTTAGTAACTAATGAAGACCCTCGTGGTTGAAACGTTTTGCTGGAACCAGACCTACAGCTATGTGAATGCTCATCAATGCTCCATAAATCTGCTAGACAAAGTAGCATGAGCCTCTACCACATTATCAAATGCTTAATAGTTATTATATGTTCAGTATAATGTTCTGCACCCTCTGCTAGTTCTTGCAACAGCCATTGCCACTCATGCACCACACTTGACACTCCGGACAGATTCAACAACAATCAACAAAAGAACAAAGCAACAATACAACTCAGAGTACAATCAGGTGACTATTAGTATACACAATCCACTACAGAAACAATGATATTAATAGCATAATAATAATAGAAACAGCAATTAGCAGCATTGGCTATCAAACATATACTCAGCCACAACAATCATCGCTCGCTATAAGATGAATTAGAATAACACTATCAATAACAGATACATAAGTAAATGAATGTATTTGCAACTTAGTACATAATAATATTCAGAATTGCAATTGGTTGAGTGTAATGAATATTCACAGCGTAGTAGGGAAAGTACCCAGTGAGCAACATATCAAAATGGAGTTCTTTAGGTTCTGGGCTGTAGTGGTGTTCTGGATACTGTCAGGAACACAAGGTAATTAGCATCCTGCCTATCTGAAATCCGATCTTAAGGCATTGAAAACATATCTCTTCAAATGGTTTTCCACAGTGTCTTGTGCAGCTACCACTTCCCTAAGTCAGACCTACCCAGCTGCCCCTTATGTGTGTAGAACTGGTAACATCACCCTCAGGTGTCAGTATGGTGGTGTGGAAAATGTGTTCAGCGAACAGTGGATTGCTGGTGGTATGCTAGTGGGCAGTATATCTGACTTACCTGGACACACTGTCGTTACTTCCAGTAGCACCTATGACAGTGTAGCGGTGGATAACTACAGCAACTTGAGGATGAGTTATCACTGCTCTGCTATCACTGCTGTCTATAGCAATGGCACAGTGATAAATACGGACAGTCAGGTGTACACACCTGTGGTTGAAGGTGAGTTTAGCAACATCCAGATAATGATGGTCAGTAGCACATGACCTATATACTGTTTGTGTTGGCTGTGTTGTACTCCCTTTCAGATATGACGATAACTCTTTCCAGCTTAATTTTGACAAACAAGTCAGCCACCACTTTGAGTGTCACCTGGTCAGCTGGCTACCCCAAGTGCTACTCCTTCACTGTGTCCCACTCCACCCAAGATGGCTCCATCATTGTCACCCAACCTGCTGACAGTGACACCTCCCACACTCTGACCTCCCTCCAACCTGGCACCACTTACAGGATTGAGGTGGATGCTGTGAGGAAGGGAGAGGGAGCAGACGGACAGAGGGCATAGGTCATGGGGAACTTTACCACAAAATGTGAAAGTGAGGGTATAGTATAAAATGGTGTAAAGCATGACACTAAGTAATCTGGCAAAAGTGAGGAATAGTGAAATACTTATGTCACGTGTATAGTATTAATTGTAATGCTCTTTCCTTGCAGTATGTGGTTCCAGAATATCTTCTATATTCATTTCTCCAACAAATGATCCTCAATCAGATGCTTGTGGTAAGAGTGGCAACATGCACATACCTGATAGGGCTGGGACAAATGTTATCTTTTCTCTTCTAAGCTATGTCTGAGACACTTCTAATGCTTCCAAGCTTCATTTAACCTAGTGTGGTGCACATGCATGTGGTGGATAGACTGTGTATTTAAGCTATGCATGTATGTATAAGTATGTCCTAGATAGTGCACCTCTACAGGTATGTGTCCTACCTAGATGATGTAGAGTGACCTTTCAGAATCATCTATCACTTCTTTATACAGTGTCCTGTGCATCTCCACAAACCACAGTCACAGTGACAGTGCTGTCAATCATCCTGTCACTTGTGTTGACACTGTCACTGTCCACCTGCACAGTCAGTGCAGTGGTGCATGCAGTGATGTACAAGAGACTACAGAGGTGCAGAGCTGAGCTGAGAGGTGGTGAGTTGTGCAGCACCCCTCAGCTGTCCCAGTCCCTCCTGTGAAGCAGGGCTGCTGCCTCCCTCCATGCAGGGGGAGGGGACAGTGTCAAAGCAGCTCCAGAAGGGGAGGAGCCATCAACAAGGGATGAGGAGGATGGAGAGAAGATGCAGGCTAACCAATCCTACCTGCCCATTGAGATGAGCTACAAGTCACAATAGAGCAAGTACATTAATGTGTCTAGTTGAAATACACAGAATGGAAGTTGCATTGTTACAGTGTTGAATAGGCTCAAACATTTTGAAACATGTATACAAACATTTCCTACACAACAGTGTGTTTTGAATGCATAGTGTGTATTGTGTGTTGTCAGTGTGTTTTCAAAATTGTAGCTGTTGTAAAATTGCTTTCTTGAACGGATATCTATATATTGGTGGACAGAAAATTTGCATGTGGTTACTGTTCCCTAAAATCTGTAAAATTTATTCAAACTCAGCAAAATTATAGTGTGTGCATACTGTAGCTAATGCATTTACTGACACATGCACCAGTCCATAATGACCGCAGAAACTTAAAAAATTGCTGTGTAAATACAACAGTCATGCAAAAGCTTAATGTGCTTTAATTCCTGCATACCTGACCACATGTGAAGCCAGTGTATTACTATGAAATTAATTAACTTATAGCTTTAGGCTATTTGTAGTCCGGCATACAGACAATTTCCAACCTACATACATCAAGCATTCCTAGATTCAATTAATGCGCACCTTCTCACCATGTACATACCATCACCTTACACCTGCCTCCCTCCATGCAGGGGAAGGGAACAGTGTCAAAGCAGGTCCAGAAGGGGAGGAGCCACCAACAAGGGAGGAGGAGGAGGGAGAGAAGATGCAGGCTAACTCATCCTACCTGTCCATTGAGATGAGCTACAAGTCACAAGAGAGCACATACATCAATGTGATGTCCAGTTGAAATACACAGAATGGAACTTCATTATACCATATAACTTGTATATTGAAACATGCATTCAAAAGCTGTAGCTACAGTAGCTAACACTTCCTACGCAACATTGTGCATGAACGCATGGTGTGTAAGCAAGATAATCCATTGTACCTGTCCATTATGTTAGCTCTATAGCTAGCTAACATTAAATACATCAAAATAGAAAGAAACAAGGCCAATCAAGTTGAGAGCTAGCTACGTAGCTAAATATATTGCAGCGAATCATTCATTAGTTGTCACTTTAGATAGATGAACATGGACAAGGTGCATGATATACAGAAAATGACATTAGCGGTATTCATCATCATAGATTTATTTACACTAGCAGTCAGCTTATATTATGTGACATGCATGTAACTGTGCAATTAAGATTTTATTTAGCTATAATGATAGCTAGCTAGCTAGCTATAATTAGCAGTTATATTATGCAGCTAGCAGTTAGCCTCTAGCATACATTAACAGCTAGCAAAGTAATGTAATGAAGAATTGTTAGCCAGCTAAGACTTAGCTACACACCCTCTGAGTCGTCCCCTACTGCTGATGTTACGTTTGGCGCAGAAGTACACTGTGTAAGAGTGCTATAGCCTAATACCACGGTACGTACGTTACTAGAACGTGGTACAGGTGCAGGGAAATTCCCTTTTCATCCTGATCCCGAAAACATGGCCGCTCGACCTCCTTCAGCAAGCCACCAGTTGTAGCAATTCCTAGGAACCTGATCCTCCCTGAACGCCGACCTCAGTGGATGTTGATGACTATTATTTCTTGACACTGTGCTCGTTTGGAGACAACTGATCGAAGGTAAAGGTACTTTATTATTGCCCATACCCAACGCCCAACCAGTACACAACACTACAGAGCTCATTGGTCCTTAGTCCCTGAACCTCCCCCCCCCCCCCCCCCCCCAGATGGCTGACTTCACTGAGTGTGACTTATTGATCCCTCTTTGCTATGTACTCATTAAATAATGACATGCAGTGATCATTCTACTACTGCCAGCATACTAGGCAAATGGATGGTAATGTTTACGCTTTAGGTCAACCATTGGGGATGCTGCATGGGTAACTATAACAAGGCCATCTTGTCTGTGATGTGGTATCTTTTCAAAATCTGTACAGTGTTATATGACCACATGCAGGTGTACTTACATAGCTATAATTATAGTAAATGTTATATCATGGTTGGGCTGGTAAAGACAGGTACCGTATCACTATGACCGGCACACAGATTTGACTCTAATTTTAGACAAATTGTCAATAGCAGGAAGCATTTGAATGCATATTTCATGGAATGTGGTTCATCTACTTGCAACTGCCTTTGCATGATGTGGTAAGTTTATACTGGTAGCAATTCAGTATAAATGCATTCATATGATATATAATGTGTATGCATGTTACCCTGTAGAAGTAGAGATGCTTTGCAGTATGTGTACGTCTTCTAATGTGAGGTCTATGTGTATAAGTGCTTCTACTTATACTTCTTTCATGCAAGCCTCTAACATTCATGGTGGACTATATAGTACATTGTATTCACATGTCATGTTCTCTATGAAGTTGAATGATAATAAACTTTTGTCATTTGATTTCAATTACACATACCATATTGGATGGTTACAGAGCAATCAGTAGCATATGTACTTCAGAGTAGTAATCATGTTCTGCATGCCATTTCTGCTCATGTTGCATTTTCTCTTGATAGGTGGTAAACTTATGTATGACTTATTTTTCAACCGCTGAAATCACTGTTCAACTGCAATATGTTACTTTCTTTTTAGCTGATGAGGTGACCACCTCTTCTCTAACCTTAGCAAATGGAACAGCCACCACTTTGAGTGTCACCTGGTCAGCTGGCTACCCCAAGTGCTACTCCTTCACTGTGTCCCACTCCACACAAGATGGCTCCATCACTGTCACCCAACCTGCTGACAGTGACACATCCCACACTCTGACCTCCCTCCAACCTGGCACCACTTACAGGATTGAGGTGGATGCTGTGAGGAAGGGAGAAGAAGCAGACGGACAGAGGGCAAAGGTCACACAGAACTCCAGATGGTGAGGAAGTAGTGACCGCTAAATATATATCATCATGACCTTGCTCTGTTCTTTAGTGCTGAGTTGAGGAATAATTAGCTGTTCACTGCTGCAAGCGTTGCATCCCCTAAGGTTACAAGTCATGCATCGTTTTTGAGTTTGGCATAGTTCTTACTTAAAACCAGACTGGATGTGGCACACGTGACAATTGCATGTGTTTCACATGTGATTTGCCTAATGTCATACAAAAACTGTAAGATATACGTAGCTACAGTAGCTAAAGGAGTTATATAGCTACATCTAAAATGTCACTTAAAAATTTATTATTATGATTGCACACAAAATTGCTAATACTTTATTTGGCATGACTAACTGCACACAGGGTTACTACATGATGTAATATTAAGTCCAGTCACAGCTATTATAGCTGCCACATGTATTATGAAAAATATGTCTAGGGGGAATACCCACTGAAACCACGATCAAAATGGAGTACCTCTTTGGAGTCTTAGCAGTGTTGTTATATTGTACATTGTCAGGAGGAAAAGGTAATTGCATATTACTGTAATGTAAAACTCTATGTACTACTGATGCAGGCTACATTTGATTACAAGGATTTGATGATACTGTGTGTTGCTGCCAGTGCAGGTTCAGTGGTCCTCACTCAGACCCACCCAGCTGTTCCTTATGTGTGTAGAACTGGTAACATCACCCTCAGGTGTCAGTATGATGGTGTGGAGAATGTGATGTTTGTACTTTGGAGCATTGGTGGTCCAGCAACCAACCCATCAACCATCCCTGGACACACTGCCCTCCCTCGCACCACAACCTATCAGGAGGTAGTGGTGGACAGCTACATCAACTTGGCAACAGTACATCGCTGTGTGCCTACACTCAGCAATACATCACAGCTACAGAGTAATCTGTACACACCCCAGATTGAGTGTGAGTAATACAAAACCACTTTCATCATTGTTTGTACACAAGTTAAAGGTAATGGGAAGAATTAAATTGGTACAGAGGTAACGGTGATATATATATGTTTTTGTTTACATAACAGTGTGTAAACAGGTACTTTGAGTAGTAAGCATGTTCTGCATGACATTCTCCATATGCTGTATTTTCTCTTGAATGGTAAACTCTTTTCACTTTCTTTCAACTGCTGAAGTTGTTGTCAGGCTGTGGTATGTTACTTTTTAGCTGCTGAGGTGATGATCTCTTCCCTGGCCTTAATAAGCAGGACAGCCACCACTTTGAATGTCACCTGGTCAGCTGGCTACCCCAAGTGCTACTCCTTCACTGTATCCCGCTCCACCCAAGATGGCTCCGTCACTGTCACCCAACCTGCTGACAGTGACACCTCCCACACTCTGACCTCCCTCCAACCTGGCACCACTTACAGGATAGAGGTGGAGGCTGTGAGGAAGGGAGAGGGAGCAGATGGACAGAGGGCAAAGGTCATGGGAAACTTCACTACAGAGGGTGAGGATGTAATAACCCACAGAATATTTATCTTTATGGCATTTCTCTGTTCTTTAGTGTATGTTTGAGTTGAGGACGTTTTTCTTTGTGTAGCTCACTTTCTCACTTCTAACTACATTTACAGACACAACTGTTGTTTTGCCGACTAGGATCCCTTTTTCAACAGCAACAAGCACACCTCACACACCATCAAGTGCACCTTCAAATATTATAGGTGAGCCAATCTGGAAGTGTGTGTGTGTGTGTGTGTGTGTGTGTGTGTGTGTGTGTGTGTGTGTGTGTGTGTGTGTGTGTGTGTGTGTGTGTGTGTGTGTGTGTGTGTGTGTGTGTGCGTGTATGTACTACAAATGTGCGTGTGGGGGGGAGGTGGGGATGAATATGTAAGTTGGGTGTGGGTGTGGGTGTGGGTGTGGGTGTGGGCTTGTGTGGGTGTGGGTGTGGGTATATGGGTGTGCATTGCACGTATGTGTGTGTACATGTGCACAATCATGTGTGTGTGTATGTATTGTGCATTTGTATGCTCATTTACGTTCACATCATCTATCACTTCTTTATACAGTGTCCTGTGCATCTCCACAAACCACAGTCACAGTGACAGTGCTGTCAGATCTCCTGTCACTTGTGTTGACACAGTCAGTGCAGTGGTGCATGCAGTGATGTACAAGAGACTGCAGAGGTGCAGAGCTACAAGTCACAAGAGAGAGAGTACATCAATGTGATGTCAAGTTGAAGTGACTACAAAAATGTTTTTGAAGTGTTGGCTATGTTCAGAGTTCATTGTACCTAGCAATGTTGTGTGTTGCTACACTCACATTAGTGTTAAAGTGTACACACAGGAATGTGACAGGATTGCTTTGAAATCCTGACGTAAAACGTCATTTTCTGTATGTCTACATTCTTGACTGCATGCAATGCATGTATGTACCGGGCCTATCCATTTGCATTTGCACATGTTGTCTTGAACATTCATTGCACATAGATGGAATGCACCACTTTCAAGGGTCATAAACATATAATTAGCTATGACTAATGAATTAGTGATGACGTGTAGGGAAAGCACCTAGTGAGCCACACAACAAAATGGAGTCCTTCAGGTTCTTGTCTGTGATTCTGAATTGGATACTGACAATGGCAATAGGTATTCAGCAGCCTTTGTCTTATTATATATATTATTATTCTAGTCTGGCATGAAGCTGTAGCTGTGTAAGTGACAATGTGATAATGTTTCTCAATTGATCAACATAGTTTCCGACAGTATCTTGTGCAGGTTCAGTGGTCCTCACTCAGACCCACCCAGCTGCCCCTTACGTGTGTAGAGCTGGTAACATCACCCTCAGGTGTCAGTATGATGGTGTGGAGGGAGTGTTGGCTGCTGTATGGGTCATTGGGAATAGAACAACATCCAACCCATCAACCATCCTTGGACACACTGCCCTCCCTCGCACCACCACCTATCAGGAGGTAGTGGTGGACAACTACACCAATTTGAGGGAGAGGTATCGCTGTGATGTTGCTCTAGTAAATGGAACAGGAATACCCAGCAACTATTATAGTGCTCTGATTGAATGTGAGCATGAAACACAACAGAGGGGATCATGCTTAGCTATGTCCATGTACATTGCATTTGGCATAAAGTTGTACAGGCCTGTCACAGAAGGTATTTTAGTGTTTAGCCTCTGTAACCTAGCACATTGATGCAATGAGTCTCTTCCACCTTTAGCTGCTGAGGTAAACATCTTCTCCCTGACCTTGTCAAGCAGGACAGTCACCACTTTGAGTGTCACCTGGTCAGCTGGCTTCCCCAAGTGCTACTCCTTCACTGTGTCCCACTCCACCCAAGATGGCTCCATCACTGTCACCCAACCTGCTGACAGTGACACCTCCCACACTCTGACCTCCCTCCAACCGAACACCACTTACAGGATTGAGGTGGAGGCTGTGAGGAAGGGAGAGGGAGCAGACGGACAGAGGGCAAAGGTCATGGGGAGCTTCACTACTGATGAAGGTGAGAGGATACTATGTTATCATGATCATGGCTCTGAATAAATGTTCTCCAATACTCCATTCACCTGCCAAACACTACCAGTGCCCCAGCCAGCACCAGCTAACCCCCAGTCAGCTGCTTATGGTAAGTGTAAAGCAACATACTACACACGAGCCTTACAAGGACAGTGGAACACATGGTATACGTACTAGCATTTAAAGAATGAAATGTTAGTACAATGTATGTTAATGTGTGTGTGTGTGTGTGTGTGTGTGTGTGTGTGTGTGTGTGTTGTGTGTGTGTGTTTGTGTGTGTGTGTGTGTGTGCTATAATCTGCAATGGATAATGTATAAACACTAATCCATAGCAGCTGTTAGATAGTACAGTATGTTCATGCATATAGAGTACACCAATGTACGTACAGGTAGTGTCAGAAAAGATCACGTAACTGTGTGGGATGGGATGATGGCATGCATTGCAGCTATGTATGTGGTCATATTTTTGCTTACTCTTAATAGATACATGTCAGACCACATTGACAGTGCTGTCAGTCCTCCTGTCATTTGTGTTGACACTGTCACTGTCCACCTGCACAGTCAGTGCAGTGGTGCATGCAGTGATGTACAAGAGACTGCAGAGGTGCAGAGCTGAGCTGAGAGGTGGTGAGTTGTGCAGCACCCCTCAGCTGTCCCAGTCCCTCCTGTGAAGCAGGGCTGCTGCCTCCCTCCATGCAGGGGGAGCTGACAGTGTCAAAGCAGCTCCAGAATGGGAGGAGCCACCAACAAGGGAGGAGGAGGGAGAGAAGATGCAGGCTAACCCATCCTACCTGCCCATTGAGATGAGCTACAAGTTACAAGAGAGCAAGTACATCAACGTGTCAAGTTGAAGTGACTACATAAATGTTTTTGAGTGTTGGCTAGGTTCAGAGTTGGTTGTGTGTTTGTTGCTTGACAGTACACTCACATTAGTGTTAATTTGTACACATAGGACTGCTTTTGAAATTGTGATGTACAGTAAACAGCCATTTTCTGTTTGTCTACCTTCTTGACTGCATGTATGTACCTACACCCTCTCCTATACTTAGATTTGTAGTGCTGCATGTTTTGGCTATATGCATTATGGCTAACCTGCAGCTGACTACTAAGTACATGCCTTCGTGCCATGGTGTTTACAGAGTCAGTTAGTATAGACATTATTAAGAATATACACTAGGGGAAAACCCACTGAAACCACAAAACAAAATGGAGAGCTACCTCAAAATGTTAGCCGTATATCTATGTTGTCTACTGTCAGGAGGAGCAGGTAGCAGTGCTGTGTGGGTAGTCCATTTGTATCACAGTCATGGATAATGTAACTAACTATGCTGTAGTCTCTGTCACTGTGCTACATTACTGTTGCTGCCTGTGCAGCTTCAACGGTTATCACTCAGACCCACCCAGCTGCCCCTTATGTGTGTAGAACTGGTAACATCACTCTCAGGTGTCAGTATGACACAGCAGACACTATCTCCTGGAGTGTTGGTGATATGGCCAATGTGAACCCATCAACCATCCCTGGACACACTACCCTCCCTCGCACCACCACCTATCAGGAGCTAGAGGTGGACAACTACACCAACTTGAGGGAGAGGTATCAGTGTACCACTGCTGTGATGGCGAACATTTTTAACAGCAACAACTATATTCCAGTGATTGAAGGTGAAGTCGACTCTTAAGTGAACACTCTTACAGTGCTCACATTTGTCTCTGCACATGTTAATGATATGTATATTATTATGTACAGATTCTGAAGTGACCATCTCCAACTTAACCTTGGCAAGCAGGACAGCCACCAGTTTGAGTGTCACCTGGTCAGCTGGCTACCCCAAGTGCTACTCCTTCACTGTGTCCCACTCCACCCAAGATGGCTCCATCAATGTCACCCAACCTGCTGACAGTGACACCTCCCACACTCTGACCTCCCTCCAACCTGGCATCACTTACAGGATTGAGGTGGAGGCTGTGAGGAAGGGAGAGGGAGCAGACGGACAGAGGGCAAAGGTCATGGGGAACTTCACTACTGATGGTGAGGACGGTGTGATCACAGAATATCATCACAACATTGCTATGTTCATATAAAAGTGACTACATACGTGAGTTGGGTAAGTTGGGTGAATTGAGCTCTATATTTGATTTATTTGTATTTTGGCTTAGAATTTCATGTCACACATATAGAGTGATACGTAGATGCAGAGTGGTTCAAAATGACATATCTTCATTTGATTGTGTTAATTTCAATACTAACAGATGCAGCTGTTACTTCATCCATGTCAACAACCGCTAACACCCCCACACCGACACCGACACCTCGTACATCTTCAGGGTATGTAACACTGGGTGAGTGAACATCATTAATGGATGTACAGTACGTACATACGTACATATTCCACACTGTAGCTGGTGTGTCTTGGGAATGAATCTGCATTTGCTTCTAATCTGAATTTTACTATACTACACTTCATTATTGTTTGAGCACTATTCTATTGAGAACTACATACAAAGTAAGTTTTTACAAGAGTAAGAAATCACATTCAATCTAGTGTCAGTAGACGTCTACTTTTACTCTTCCGCACAGATACATGTCAGACCACAGTGACAGTGTTGTCAGTTCTCCTGTCACTTGTGTTGACACTGTCACTGTCCACCTGCACAGTCGGTGCAGTGGTGATTGCAGTGATGTACAAGAGACTGCAGAGGTGCAGAGCTGAGCTGAGAGGTGGTGAGTTGTGCAGCACCCCTCAGCTGTCCCAGTCCCTCCTGTGAAGCAGTGCTGCTGCCTCCCTCCATGCAGAGGGAGGGGACAGTGTCAAAGCAGGTCCAGAATGGGAGGAGCCACCAACAAGGGAGAAGGAGGAGGGAGAGAAGATGCAGGCTAACCCATCCTACCTGCCCATTGAGATGAGCTACAAGTCACAAGAGAGCAAGTACATTAATGTGTCAAGTTGAAATACACAGAATGGAAGCTTCATTGTTATAGCATTGAATAGGCTCAAACATGTTGAAACATGTATACAAACATTTCCTACACAACAGTGTGTGTGTTTGAATGCATAGTGTGTAGTGTGTGTTTTCAGTTTGACACTCACCTAATTACGTACTTACTTAGCTAACTGTGTGTATGTATGTATGTGCTTTAACCATCTACCGCGTGCACAGTTGATTGCATGCACCATTACACATACAAAATGTTACAGTATGCCTTTGGATATCAACTACCCCAACGTAGAACTGGTAGCATCACCCTCAGGTGTCAGTATGGTGGTGCGGAGAATGTGTTGGTTGTGCAGGGCTGCTGCCTCCCTCCATGCAGGGGGAGGGGACAGTGTCAAAGCAGGTCTAGAAGGGGGTTTTCATTTTGACACTCACCTAATTACGTACTTACTTAGCTAACTGTGTATGTGTATGTATGTGCTTCAACCATCTACCACGTGCACAGTTGATTGCATGCACCATTACACATACAAAATGTTATGCCTTTAGATATCAACTACTCCAACGTAGAACTGGTAACATCACCCTCAGGTGTCAGTATGATGGTGTGGAGAATGTGTTGGTTGCATGTGCTGTGGATCTGGGATGTTGTTGGCATATATAGTCAGACAAATGTCCAATTTATCAAGTAGCCCTGGCCACCAATTCACTGCACTCCCTCACATCACCACATCTTCCCAGGGTATTGTACGTACATAAAAAGTACTAACCTTACTACGTGTCTGAGCAGACATTATAATTATAATAGTCATCAATGAATGTTGCTGAAGCTCAAAGCCATCCTATATCATTGCAGGTTGATATTTGCAGACTCAGCATTTTTAAATTATAGATGATGGGCTCTGTAAAATTTCTTATGAGATGTCTAAATATTGGTGGACAGAAATTTTGCATGTGGTTGCTGTTCTCCAAAATCTGTAAACTTTAAACTCAGTAAAATTATAGTGCATACTGTGGCTAGCACATTTACTGACACATGCACCTGTCCATAATGAATGCAGAAACTTCAAAACATTTTGCTGTGTAAATACAACAGTCATACAATGCCTTTTGTGCTTTAATTCCCGTGTACTTGATCTGAAGCCAGTGTACGTATCACTACATAGTTAATTAACTGATAGCTTTAGGCTATTGGTTGTCATGCATGCAGACAATTTCCAACCTACGTACTTCAAGCATTCCTAGATTCAGTGTGCACCTTCTCCCCATGTACATACCATCACCTTACACTGGATTGCACTGGTAACAGCCCATGCACAATGAAACCTATTGATAACACAGAAATGTTATTATATATTAATAATAATAAATGATAAATGGGAGAGCCCAGCAATCGTTAATTTGCATTGTCCACACTGTTGTAGAAATTATTACTTGATGAGTGTTCATGTAAATGCAGTATGATTGACATTGGAATGCAACTGTATACACTTCTCTTCTGCTAGTGCCTTGCGAGATGATGGATGAGCTGACAAAATAGCACTGTGGCACTAACCATGACAGCATGGTCACTTGTGTTAATTAACTATAATTAGCTTTCTCAAAAGTCCCACATGATTAGAGCTTCAAACACAGTTTGCAGAAGCCAAGTGAGTAATACAAGTTACTTGCTTATATAGGATAAAGCTGGGATCCTCTTGTGCTAGAGCAAACGTGTGTCTAGGCTGGTATTGACCTGCGCTGTACATGAATAAGTGCACAAATTAAGAATATTCATAATAGTGGTTTTAACCAGGGGAAAGTACCTAGTGCGAGAAAATGGAGACCATGCCTCTGTGTGTACATGTATTTCTGTGGACATTTGCAGTCTCAGCTGGTAAGTGATGGACAGTTAAGGTCACATCACTAACAGAACCTAAAGATATTCAGAATGGCTATGACCATAGTTAGTACCTCGATCTTGTGTATATAATAGCCAACTAGCTACAGTAGCTAGCTAAATACGCAGCTAGCTAAATAGCTATAGGCAGTCAGGCAGTACTCTGTCTCTATTGCGTGTAGCTAGCTGTATAGATTACTTGCGGTAGGATGCAACACACAAAAGTATTTAATACTAAGTCTTAATCATTACAGGTTCAGTGGTCCTCACTCAGACCCACCCAGCTGCCCCTTATGTGTGCAGAACTGGTAACATCACCCTCAGGTGGCAGTATGATGGTGTGGAGGATGTGCTGAATGTTGTGTGGAATGTGGATGACATGGTCAACTTAGACTTTGACTCAATGACTCTACCTGGACACACTGGTCTTGACCGAACTGAGTCTCACCAAGATCTGGTGATAGCCAGCTTTGCTGACCTGAGAGAGACATATCAGTGTAGTGTCATACACTCTCCTGGTGTAAACAACAGTCTACACCTCCGTCCAGGTCCTGTTGAAGGTGAGTTAAACTTTGATACCCAGTGGTATTACAATTATCCAGGATATTCCAGACATGTACTCACAGTTGTGATGCTCCACCATAGACTGATACTCCAACCACTGTATGCTCTCTTAACTGTATTATTTCAGATGAAAACATTACTCTCTCTGCCTTGACTTTGGCAAACAGAACAGCCACCACTTTGAGTGTCACCTGGTCAGCTGGCTACCCCAAGTGCTACTCCTTCACTGTGTCCCACTTCACCCAAGATGGCTGCATCTATGCCAATCAGCCTGCTGACAGTGACACCTCCCACACTCTGACCTCCCTCCAACCTGGCACCACTTACAGGATTGAGGTGGAGGCTGTGAGGAAGGGAGAGGGAGCAGACGGACAGAGGGCAAAGGTCATGGGGAACTTCACCACTGAAGGTACGTTCATAGAATTTCCATCATGGTCTTGTCTATGCATGAATGTATTCTTGTTCCCATGCATTGTAGTGTGCTTGTGTGGAAAGGATTCAAATGGTGCATGTGCATGTGTTCATGCTGTGTGTGTGTGTGTGTGTGTGTGTGTGTGTGTGTGTGTGTGTGTGTGTGTGTGTGTGTGTGTGTGTGTGTGTGTGTGTGTGTGTGTGTGTGTGTGTGTGTGTGTGTGTGTGTGTATGTGTGTGTGTGTGTGTGTGTGTGTGTGCATGCATGTGTGTGTGTGTGTGCGTGTGTGTTATGAATGTGATATAATGTGTTATGAAACAATACATGTAACCAATATATAGTGACACTGGCCCTGCCAACAACAAGTGTCCCTCAATCTGTTTTATGCGGTAAGTGTCGAATTACATGCCAACTCACATGTGCAATGCCATCTGTAGAAACTACTGTACTAAGCTGTGTTTTGTGTATGTATGTGTCATGACACAAAGTAGTAGCAACTAAATGCTAGAGTGATTCCTCACTATATACATATACCTCTTTCTTGTTCCCATACATTATAGTGTGCTTGGGCGGATAACATTCAAATGGTGTTTGTGCATGTGTTCATGCCATGTGTGTGTGTGTGTGTGTGTGTGTGTGTGTGTGTGTGTGTGTGTGTGTGTGTGTGTGTGTGTGTGTGTGTGTGTGTGTGTGTGTGTGTGTGTGTGTGTGTGTGTGTGCTTGTGTGTGTGCTTGTGTGTGTGTGTGTGTGTGTGTGTGTGTGTGTGTGTGTGTGTGTGTGTGTGTGTGTGTGTGTGTGTGTGTGCGCGCTTGATGTTTTGCTTATCCTTTAATTTCAGGCACCTGTCAGACCACAGTGACAGTGCTGTCAGTCCTCCTGTCACTTGTGTTGACACTGTGACTGTCCACCTGCACAGTCAGTGCAGTGGTGCATGCAGTGATGTACAAGAGACTGCAGAGGTGCAGAGCTGAGCTGAGAGGTGGTGAGTTGTGCAGCACTCCTCAGCTGTCCCAGTCCCTCCTGTGAAGCAGGGCTGCTGCCTCTCTCCATGTAGGGGGAGGGGACAGTGTCAAAGCAGGTCCAGAAGGGGAGGAGCCACCAACAAGGGAGGAGGAGGAGGAGGGAGAGAAGATGCAGGCTAACCCATCCTACCTGCCCATTGAGATGAGCTACAAGTCACAAGAGAGCAAGTACATCAATGTGCCAAGTTGAATTACCTGCACAGATCCAAAGAAAGTGTATTGTTTTAGCTATAGCTATTCAGTGCTCAATGGGTGTAGACATTATGAAACAATCATGTGTTTACTCACACTACCTTCACAATAGTGTACTTGAAAGCAATGTGTGCAATGGGTGACTAACTTTGCTTATTTTCAAATTCTGTACTGTTGGCAATGACCCACTAGACCATATATATTGTATAGTGCTACAAAATTGGAGATGCATGAGACGTCATCAATCATAAATGGCTCAAGGACACATGCATGGTATAACGTAACAGTAGTCTCAATGCATCCTATCAGGGAAAGTACCTATAGGAAACCACACAGCAAAATGGAGTTATTCAGAATTTGGCAATTGGTTGTGATCTCACCTTGGATACTGTCAAAGACAATAGGTAATCAGTACCCTATATAAGGTCATGTTTTGCTATAAGTATATAATTATATCAGTTGTAGTGAAGATTGTCTGTTTAAATGGTTCTCATTCAGTGTCTTGTACAGATTCAGTGGTCCTCACTCAGACCCACCCAGTTGCCCCTTATGTGTGCAGAACTGGTAACATCACCCTCAGGTGTCAGTATAACGCAGCAGATCTAGACCCTATACGTATCTCTTGGAGTGTTCATGACATGCCCAATGTGGAAAATGTATCAGCTATCCCTGGACACACTGCCCTCCCTCTCACCACCACCTATCAGGATCTAGTGGTGGATAGTTACACCAACTTGAGGGAGTGGTATCAGTGTACCATTGCTGTAGGGGCTGACATTGGTAACAGCAACAACTTTATTCCAATGTTCGAAGGTGAAGTCAGCTCTTAAGTAAACTCTCTTATGCAGTGTTCAGTTGGATTTGTCTTTGGTATTGATACATTATTCTATACAGCTCCTGAGGTGAACATCTCCAACCTGACCTTGGCAAGCAGAACAGCCACCACTTTGAGTGTCACCTGGTCAGCTGGCTACCCCAAGTGCTACTCCTTCACTGTGTCCCACTCCAACCAAGATGGCTCCATCAATGTCACCCAACCTGCTGACAGTGACACCTCCCACACTCTGACCTCCCTCCAACCTGGCACCACTTACAAGATTGAGGTGGAGGCTGTGAGGAAGGGAGAGGGAGCAGACGGACAGAGGGCAAAGGTCATGGGGAACTTGACTACTGATGAAGGTGAGTTGAGCTCTATATATTAAACTCATTTGTATTTTGGCTTAGGATTTCATGTCACACGTATAGAGTGACACGTAGATGCAGAGTGGAGCAAAATAACATATCTTCATTTGATTGTGTTAAATTCTACTCTAGATCTGACAGATGCAGCTGTTACTTCTTCCACGTCAACAGCCGCTAACACCCCAACACCGACACCTTGTGCATCTTCAGTGGATGTAACACTGGGTGAGTGAACATCATTAATGGATGTACATACACATGATACTCCACACAGTGGCTAGTGTATATATGGGGGAATGAATCTGCATTTGTTCTAATCTGAATTTTACTATACCACACTCCATAAAGAACTACATACAAAAGTATGTATGCGAGCAAAAGACCACTTTCAATCAAGAAGTGTAAGTAGACAGCTACTTTCCCTCCTCCACACAGATACATGTCAGACCACAGTGACACTGCTGACAGTGATGTCAGTCCTCCTGTCACTTGTGTTGACATTGTCACTGTCCACCTGCACAGTCAGTGCAGTAGTGATTGCAGTGATGTACAAGAGACTGCAGAGGTGCAGAGCTGAGCTGAGAGGTGGTGAGTTGTGCAGCACCCCTCAGCTGTCCCAATCCCTCCTGTGAAGCAGGGCTGCTGCCTCCCTCCATGCAGGGGGAGGGGACAGTGTCAAAGCAGCTCCAGAAGGGGAGGAGCCACCAACAAGGGAGGAGGAGGAGGGAGAGAAGATGCAGGCTAACCCATCCTACCTGTCCATTGAGATGAGCTACAAGTCACAAGAGAGCAAATACATCAATGTGATGTCAAGTTGAAGTGACTACATGAATGCTATGGTAAAGTGTTGACTAAGCTCAGAGCAATGTTACATATGCTTGCTGTGTTTGCACAGTACAACTCTCACATTATATAGTGGTAAACTGTACACACAGGATTGTTTTGAAATCTTGATGTAAACAGCCATTTTCTGTATATTCTACCTTCTTGACTGCAGACATGTACATACCTACACTTTACCTTAAACATTTGTAGTGTGGGATGTTTTGACAACATTGAGGTTAACTGGACCATAATGTACACCTATGCACAGTACATGTGCTGTGCCACTAATGTATCCGTGCATAATTGTAAGCATGAAACATATGTAAATGCATGTCGGCCACATGGAGTATACATAATAGAGGTTTAATATGAAATACAGTTACGTTAAGCTTCAGCTCTCCACAAGTGTGCATGACCAAAAAAACTAGCATGCCAAGTTGATGAGTGATCTGGTACAGTGCTTTCGTAGTGGAGGGTTGACATATAACTCAACAGTCGTTGCTAAGTTTAATAATCATTGAACTACATAATCTTCTTTAAAATTAAGACATAATGCAGTGTGTTGGTATGGTGTACTATAACACATTAAGTGTACACACATTGTTACCCACTATAGTATACACTCTTATCAAAGTAATGTACGTATATCCGTAATGTGCGCTTGCATGTGATCTCTTGTGGTGTTGGAAGCAATGGTCATGGTCCAGCCTACAGCTTTGTATCTATGTAAAGCTGTTGTATGCCTGTGTTTGTGTACTGGTAGCACATTGCAGCTGCAGTGAATTCTAGGGGAATACCCACTGAAACCACAGACCAAAATGGAGTACATTAGATTCTTTGTTGTGTTGTTATGTTGGACAATATCAGGGACAGCAGGTGATTTAACTGCACTCTGTGTATGTTGTAGGCCATAACATCTTGTTGACTGTTTTGTTGGATGTGATGCTTTATGTTAGCTTTAGCTATAGGTATCAATGTCTTGTACAGGTTCAGCGGTCCTCACTCAGACCCACCCAGCTGTCCCTTATGTGTGTAGAACTGGTAACATCACCCTCAGGTGTCAGTATGGTGGTGTGGAGAATGTGTTGGTTGTGCTGTGGAGTATTGGTGGCATTATAACATCCAACCCTTCAAATATCACTGGACACACTGCCCTCCCTCGCACCACCACCTATCAGGAGGTAGTGGTGGACAGCTACTCCAACTTGGCTACATCATATGCCTGTATACTTACTCTGATTAATGGAACACAAGTACAGAGCAATCTATACATCCCACAGATAGAGTGTGAGTGCTATGCATAGGCAAATTTATTGTTCCACCCACAAAGTTAGAGGTGACTGGAAGAAATCGCAACAGACGTAACAGTGAAATTCTCAGTTTCTGTGTCTGTCCAACATTGTAATACATACTTTTGAGTATACATAGTAGGCATGTTCTACATGGTGTTTCACCACATGTTGTGTGAACCGCTTAACTACCACTGAAACCACTGGAATCACTGATTAACTGTGAAGTGTTACTTTCTTTAGCTGCTGCAGTGACAATCTCTAACCTGATGTTGGCAAGCATGACTGACACAACCTTAAAGGTCACCTGGTCAGCTGGCTACCCCAAGTGCTACTCCTTCACTGTGTCCCACTCCACCCAAGATAGCTCCATCAATGTCACCCAACCTGCTGACAGTGACACCTCCCACACTCTGACCTCCCTCCAACCTGGCACCACTTACAGGATTGAGGTGGAGGCTGTGAGGAAGGGAGAGAGAGCAGACGGACAGAGGGCAAAGGTCATGGAGAACTTCGCTACTACTTGTAATGGTGAGGAAGGAATAAGCATAAGATTTGTATAATCATAGCATTGCTAGCACTATGTTCTGAAGTGACCACATGTGCATGGTTGAATATTGAGAAGTTGATATTGCATTGACCATTTGCAGACACAAGTTAAGTTCCAAGTTATTGCCTGGCTTGACGTATTTAAGCCTAGCTTGAGTGCCACTTGCATGTTGAAACAGACCATGGCATGAAGGCACAGCTGTACATACAGTATATTCCTAAGTAAGAGTTGCCATCACAGTCATGTCTATGTGCAAATGTATTCTCTATTGTTCACATACTCAACATGCAGTGACAATGCAACTGCCAAGCACAGGTGTCACTCAGTCCGTTTTATGTGGTAAGTATTGAATTGCATGCTAATTCACATTGTGCAATGCCATCTATAGAAACTACTATAGAAAGTTTTGTTTTGTGTATGACAGTATGTGCCATCATACTTAATCAGGACTGAGTGTAGATTATAACATATTATATTGTATTCAGTCTGCATGTGTGTGTGTGTGAGTGCATGTGAAGTTGCATTTCACTTACATTGCAGGCACCTGGCAGACAGTGGTGACAGTGATGTCAGTCATCCTGTCACTTGTGTTGACACTGTCACTGTCCACCTGCACAGTCAGTGCAGTGGTGCATGCAGTGATGTACAAGAGACTGCAGAGGTGCAGAGCTGAGCTGAGAGGTGGTGAGTTGTGCAGCACCCCTCAGCTGTCCCAGTCCCTCCTGTGAAGCAGGGCTGCTGCCTCCCTCCATGCAGGGGGAGGGGACAGTGTCAAAACAGGTCCAGAAGGGGAAGAGCCACCAACAAGGGAGGAGGAAGAGGGAAAGAAGATGCAGGCTAACCCATCCTACCTGCCCATTGAGATGAGCTACAAGTCACAAGAGAACAAGTACATTAATGTGTCAAGTTGAAATACACAGAATGGAAGCTTCATTGTTATAGCATTGAATAGGCTCAAACATAATTATTGAAACATGTATACAAACATTTCCTACACAACAGTGTGTGTTTGAAAGCATAGTGTGTATAGTGTGTGTTTTCAGTTTGACACTCACCTTAATATGTACTTACTTAGCTGACGTGTGTATGTATGTACATATGTACCTTTAAGCATCTGCCACAGTTGATTGCATGCCCCAATACACATGCAGTATGTAATGTCTACAAACGTCAACTACTCCTAATGTGTGTACGGTAACATCACCCTTATGTCATTATGATGGTGTGCAGAATGTGTTGGTTGTTCTGTGGATCCAGAATGTTGGTAGTCAGACAAATGTCCAACTTATCAAGTATCCCTGCGTGGCCACCTATTCACTGCTCTTCCTCACATCTTCCCAGGGTATTGTACTTATACATAGTAAGTACTAACATTACTACATATGTGAACAGACACTATAATAGTCATTAATTAATAAATGTTGCTGAAGCTCCGAGCCATCCTATACCATTGCAGGTTGATATTTGTGAACTCAGCATTTTTATACTTATAGATGTGCTCTATACAATGTTGTATTCAGGATATCTAAATATTGATGGACAGAAGTTTTGCATGTGGTTGCTGTTCCCCAAAATCTGTAAACTTTAAACTCAGTAAAATTATAGTGCATACTGTAGCTAACACATTTACTGACATGTGTGTGTGTGTGTGTGTGTGTGTGTGTGTGTGTGTGTGTGTCTGTGTGTGTGTGTGTGTGTGTGTGTGTGTGTGTGTGTCTGTGTGTGTGTGTGTGTGTGTGTGTGTGTGTGTGCGTGTGAAATAGATTTGTTGTGTTGTTGTGGGTGTGGGTATGTGGGTGTGCATTGCACACTAAGTGGCCTGGTAGCTGTTGTCACTATTGGTGCTCTGCTAGCAGTGCTCATACTGGTGCTGGTGTATATACAAACGTCTGTACCAGGTAGGACTGTGGACAAGACCAAAATATTATAATGGATGTACGCATATGTGTGCACTGAATGAATTGTAATTGATTGCAACAATATAATTATACTGAATGCTGTTTTGTGTTGTATGTAGGTATAAGAGCTCAATGTCATGTCAAAGCCGCTCCAGAAGGGGAGGAGCCACCAACAAGGGAGGAGGAGGAGGAAGAGAAGGTGCAGGCTAACCCATCCTACCTGCCCATTGAAATGAGTTAAACTTCACAATAGAGCAAGTACATCAATGTGCCAACTTAACGTGGTAGAAAAGTTGTGCTAATACCTTGTTATACAACAATATAATTTTTGCATGCAAATAGTCAGAGGCACCACTACAGCTAAGAGACCTCTTCTCTTATTTGTAATAGTTGTTGGCTCTGAATTGGGTTATGTATCATGTGCTACACATGTGATTACTTCCAGCTACTAGAGATTTGCGCTCTTCATATACTGCTCTCATACGTACCTATGTAATTCACATTACTAACTAGCTAGTACATATTTCCATGTCACACAGGATGTGTTATACATATAAACACAGGTACGTACGTACCACATCCTGCTATGTACTAGTACACATATACAGTATACAGTGTTACATGCAACCATGCATACCTTCATGTCATGGGTACATATAAATTATGTACATATTCTACAAGGTGTTTACAAACAGTGTATATAGTCATTATTGATTATACACTTGGGGAACACCCACTAAAACCACAAAACAAGATGGAGAGCTACCTCATATCATTAGCTATGTTTCTATGTTATCTACTGTCAGGAGGAGCAGGTAGCAGTGGGTAATCCATTTTGTATCACTTAGCTTATGTAGTACTGAGTACTGCTGTATACTCTGTCATTGTGCTACTGCAGTAATGTGCTGGTTATCGTTGCACAGGTTCAGTGGTCCTCACTCAGACCCACCCAGCTGCCCCTTATGTGTGTAGAACTGGTAACATCACCCTCAGGTGTCAGTATGATGGTGTGGAAGGAGTGAATGGTGTGCTGTGGTCAACTAACAGAGATACAGCAACACTCTTCCCATCTGATATCCCTGGACACACTGCCCTCCCTCACACCACCACCTATCAGGAGGTAGTTGTGGACAGTTACACCAACTTGAGGGAGAGGTATCAGTGTGTGGCACTTATGATTAATGGAACAGCACTGCAGAGCAATGAGTACGAGACTCAGACTGAATGTAAGCGCAAAACAGTAAGGCAATGTAACCTCAGTAGCCAGTAGTTACTTACAGGATGCTTCAAATAAATATAAACGTACAGTATGTAGTCCAGATCCTATGTATGTGTTTTACACAGTGATGGCATTGCATGTATGTCCACTCTGAATTATATACATATCTCAATTAGCTTGACCCCTATAGCTATATACTGTAACACTATCTCAATGACTCACTTGTGATCATGATATTGTAAGTATTCTAGTCTATTTGTTTGCACTCTCTGCTTTCTATACTAATATGTTATTATAATCCAGCTCCTGAAGTGATACTCTCTAACTTGACATTGGCAAGCAGGACAGCCACCACTTTGAGTGTCACCTGGTCAGCCGGCTACCCCAAGTGCTACTCCTTCACTGTGTCCCACTCCACCCAAGATGGCTCCATCAATGTCACCCAACCTGCTGACAGTGACACCTCCCACACTCTGACCTCCCTCCAACCTGGCACCACTTACAGGATAGAGGTGGAGGGTGTGAGGAAGGGAGAGGGAGCAGACGGACAGAGGGCACAGGTCATGGGGCATTTCACCACAAAATGTGAAGGTGCGGGACATTATAAAATGGTAACATTTGACATTGACTATACGTTCAAAACAAAAAATGTCAAGCTAATAATGTCAGGTACATATATTCCATAAGTTTCTAATGTTCTTTCCTTGCAGCAACTGGACCCAGAACATCCACCATCTTCATATCACCAACAAATGTTCCTCAGTCAGATGCTTGTGGTAAGATTGGAGAAATGCATATACTCTGTACAGTACGTACTGAGGCTGGGACAAATGCTGATTGTACAGTTTGAAAGGTCATACGAGAAATCTTCTATGCATTTTATCCTTCCAAGCTTCATGGTGTACCTTCAAAGTATCACCTAATGCGATGAATTCAAGTGGTGCATTAGTCTGCCTAAGCACTGTCCATGCAACTCTATACATATGTGCACATCTTACCTATAGGTATTTGATGCAGAATGCTAATTTGGAATCAGCTGTCTTCTTTATATAGCATCCTGTGCGTGTCTACAAACCACGGTCACAGTGACAGTGCTGTCAGTTATCCTGTCACTTCTGTTGACACTGTCACTGTCCACCTGCACAGTCAGTGCAGTGGTGATTGCAGTGATGTACAAGAGTCTGCAGAGGTGCAGAGCTGAGCTGAGAGGTGGTGAGTTGTGCAGCACCCCTCAGCTGTTCCAGTCCCTCCTGTGAAGCAGGGCTGCTGCCTCCTCCATGCAGGGAGAGGGGACAGTGTGAAACCAACTCCAGAAGAGAAAGAGCCACCAACAAGGGAGGAGGAGGAAGGAGAGAAGATGAAGGCTAACCCATCCTACCTGCCCATTGAGATGAGCTACAAGTCACAAGAGAGCAAGTACATCAATGTGTCAAGTTGAAGTAATGGCATAATGGAAATTTACTGTTATCAGAAAACAGTGTTCAACAGACGTATGTAGACTTTATGAAACATGTACTCACACTACCTTCATGGTGTGCAATGGGTGACTTTTAACTTTACCTACTTTCTGTACTGTGTGCATGTACCTTAACCCTCTATATTTGATTTCACAAACTATTGGACATTATGCAACCTACGTACGTAGTGCTGCGTACGTATGTATGAGGAGATTCCTGCATGAGACGTCATTTATCACACATACATAATTATTGGCTCAAAGACACATGGTCTAAATATAACATGAAATACTAGTATACATTAGTTACTGTCGAATGTATATACATAGATGAGGGAGCATGTACACACTCAAGCATCATGATAATTTTATTCATATTCAGCTATGGTTATGTCTAATGAATAATTCACACAGTATGGCAGGGAAAGTACCTGGTGAGGCAATCAACAAAATGGAGTTCTCCAGATTCTTGGCTGTGATGGTGTTTTGGATACTGTCAGAAACAGATGGTAATTAATACCCTACAGTTATAAGACCTGAACATAAGATATTGGAAGCATGTCTTTACCTGCGTATTCAAGTGCTTTTCACACAGTGTCCTGTGCAGGTTCAGTGGTCCTCACTCAGACCCACCCAGCTGCCCCTTATGTGTGTAGAACTGGTAACATTACCCTCAGGTGTCAGTATGATGGTGTGGAGGGAGTGTTAGGTGTGGTATGGGTCATTGGGAATGAGACGGCGACAACCAACCCATCAACCTTCCCTGGACACACTGCCCTCCCTCGCACCACCACCTATCAGAAGATAGTGGTGGACAGCTACACCAACTTGAGGAAGAGGTATCAGTGTGGAGCAGTTTCAATGAATGGAGCACTGCAGAGCAATGAGTATGAAGCTCAGATTGAATGTACGTAGTGAGTACAATATCTATCATTAGTGTAGCTATATACAGTATAGTAGCTACTACTAGCAATAATGGAAAGTTGGTCCACATTTCATATATTGTGTCTTGCTCTGCATTAGTACATGGCATCCTGTTTACTAACCTAGCTTTGTTTGACAACTTTCACCATCTGCCTCTTATATACCCTTACATAGGTCTGTTTATGACATCATCGCTGTTCATTCAATATGTTTTCATAAAACAAAGCCCCATACACCTCCTAACTCTTCTAGTAGTAACAGTTACAAGCACCTTTGCGTCAAAATATTCTGTTGGCATTGTGCTTCACTGACATACAGTTCCAGTTCAGTGCAGCACATTTTCTGGAACCATGCCAGAAGCTGCACTGACCCAGAATTGGATGCCAGTGTAAACACATGTAAGTGCCATTAGCATTGCTGTAAAACATGATGCAATGAAGATGAGTCCCAGCCATGGGCTTGTACCATATCATGAACACAGTAATATCTAATAGACATCAGAGTGGCAATTAAATTGTTTTCCAGTGCTGCACTCCAGTATTACCTGTGCTCCTTTCAGCTACTGAAGTGACCATCTCCTCCCTGACCTTGTCAAGCAGGACAACCACCACTTTGAGTGTCACCTGGTCAGCTGGCTACCCCAAGTGCTACTCCTTCACTGTGTCCCACTCCACCCAAGATGACTGCATCTATGCCAATCAGCCTGCTGACAGTGACACCTCCCACACTCTGACCTCCCTCCAACCTGGCACCACTTACAGGATTGAGGTGGAGGCTGTGAGGAAGGGAGAGGGAGCAGGCGGACAGAGGTCAAAGGTCACAGGAAACTTTTCCACTGAAGGTGCATACGAAGAGTTGCCATCACAGTCATGTCTACACATAAATGTATTATTTTATGTACCCAACATGCAGTGACACTGCCGACAACAAGTGTCCCTCAGTCAGTTTCATGTGGTAAGTGTGACTCACTAGCATTAATTTTACTGTTACAATTATGTTTTTAATTATTGAATCCTTCACTGAATGCTAGAGTGATAAATACTTCATTCCTGTTCCCATGCATGATACGTAGTGTGTTTTGGTGGAAAGCATTCAAATGGTGCATGTTCATGTTTGTGCTGTGTGTGTGTGTGTGTGTGCGTGTGTGTGTGTGTGTGTGTGTGTGTGTGTGTGTGTGTGTGTGTGTGTGTGTGTGTGCGTGTGTATATGTGTGTGTGTTTGTGCTGTGTGTGTGTGTGTGTGTGTGTGTGTGTGTGTGTGTGTGTGTGTGTGTGTGTGTGTGTGTGTGTGTGTGTGTGTGTGTGTGTGTGTGTGTGTGTGTGTGTGTGCATGCGTGTGTATATGTGTGTGTGTTTGTGCGTTTGTGCTGTGTGTGTGTGTCTGTGTGTGTATGTGTGTGTGTGTGTGTGTTTGTGCTGTGTGTGTGTTTGTGTGTGTGTGTGTGCATGCATGCGTGCGTGCGTGTGTGTGTGCATGAAGTTGCATTTCGCATATTCTTTCAGGCACCTGTCAGACCACAGTGACAGTGCTGTCAGTCCTCTTGTCCCTTGTGTTGACACTGTCACTGTCCACCTGCACAGTCAGTGCAGTGGTGATTGCAGTGATGTACAAGAGACTGCAGAGGTGCAGAGCTCAGCTGAGAGGTGGTGAGTTGTGCAGCACCCCTCAGCTGTCCCAGTCCCTCCTGTGAAGCAGGGCTGCTGCCTCCCTCAATGCAGGGGGAGGGGACAGTATCAAAGCAGGTCCAGAAGGGGAAGAGCCACCAACAAGGAAGGAGGAGGAGGGAGAGAAGCTGCAGGCTAACCCATCCTACCTGCCCATTGAGATGAGCTCCAAGTCACAAGAGAGCAAGTACATCAATGTGACAAGTTGAAATACACAGAATGGAAGCTTCATTGTTGCAGTGTTGAATAGGCTCAGATATGTTGAAACATGATTGCTATTGAACACTGACTACATACACAATTGTGTATGTGCTTGAAAGCATTGTGTTGTATTGGTGTTTTGGGTTTTAACTCTAGTTCTATATGTACTTACTCATCTGCATGTGCACAAACACTGTATATACCTTAATCCTATAGCTCTACCTTAACTTTTGCATACCTCATTGCATGATATGTTACATCTACAACTATCAGCTGCTCCAAATGTGTGTAGAGCTATATAGCTGGTAACGTTAACATCACCCTCAGGTGTCAGTGTGGGGGTGTGGATAATGTGTTATGTAGTTGGTCAGTGGAATGTTGCTAGTTGGACAATCAACTTCCAACCCATCAACCATCCCTGGGCATGCATTTACGGCAATCCCTCAAGCCATCACCAATCAAGAGAGCAAGTGCTAGTTATGGGTCATTAGTTATAATATTGATAGCTAAATAGTTAAGCACTGAATGTTAGGCACCAAACCACCTGCTATAAATATACACAAGTACTGGTGTCTCAGTAGCTGTAGTGCAGTAGTGATGAATCTCAAGCCTATACATACTGTAACTACATACATACACAGTAATATACTCTCAGGTATAATATAATTATATGTTTTGAAAACAGAGTGTGCAACAGACATGCATTTTGTGCTTTCCTCCTTACTCTACTTAACTACATGTGTAGCATCTCACTACCAAATAGTTAGTGCATAGCAGGTAAAGGATGTCATTGGTGATTAAAGGTCATACAGTACAGTGCATCATGTCAGGTCATACAGTACTTGTTGTCATGACTGTCCATTACACACTGTGGCATCCCCTGTATTGTTCTCATCTTGACATTCTTTCATATGGCTTTGTGTTACAGGTATACGTACAGTATATCTAAATATCGGCTATATACTCTAGTATGGTGGTGATAAAATATTATTATGCCACAACTCTGAATCACAAATGCATCAATCTAATGCTGAAATATACATTCCAACTATGATTAATGTGTTAACTATGTAATTCTTCTCCGTTTCACTGCTGCAAGCTCATCCATTTAGCATTGCACGTTGCACTTTATCTCAGGTGAAGTGGTGACCATCTCCAACCTGACCTTGGCAAGCAGGACAGCCAGGATGTCCTACAATTGTACCACACCCTAGTACTAGTACAGATTTGTAGTGTTAACAACTCACCTTACTTACATACCTTCATTCCATGCTGTCCATGGTACATGGTATGACAAAGCTAGTTTATGAGCTCATTAGTGTTCTAGTGTAGCATAACTGGGGGAACTCCCACTGAAACCACAGAACAAAATGGACCTTCAAAATGGGTACCACTCTGCAACCTTAGCTGTGCTTTTATGTTATGTACTGTTAGGAAGAGCAGGTAGTTGTGCTAATATGTATGTGTGTTTGATCCATTTCAATGCATGTACTTGTCTAATACAGTACCTATACTGTGTAGCTAATAATTGATTTCTCTGGCACTGTATCACCTGTATCAGCTCTGTTGCCGTCTGTAGCTACAGGTTCAGTGGTCCTCACTCAGACCCACCCAGCTGCCCCTATGTGTGTAGAACTGGTAACATTACCCTCAGGTGCCGGTATGATGTAACACAGACTGTGCTGGCTATACAGTGGATCATAAGTGGCACACTGACTGACCCAGCCTCAATTTTGGGACATAACGCAGCTCCTCGAACCAGCACCTACCAGGAGGTAGTGGTGGACAACTATAAGAACTTGAGTGGGAGTTATAGCTGTGCAGCAGTTATCACTGACGCTGCTTTGCACAGCAATGTCTACAATCCTAGCATAGAAAGTGAGTGCTTGTTGCTCTTGGCAAGCAACCCATTACATACAGTATAGCATGTACTACCTTGTTGTCTCGGTGTCAACGTTTGAAGACATGTGCAGTTGCATGTGTGCATATTGCAACACAGGTACACTGTATACTTGTGTACGATGACTCTCTTGATCCACAGATGCTGAAGTAAGCATTTCCTCCCTCGTATTGGCAAATGTGTCTGAAACGTCTTTAAATATCACCTGGTCAGCTGGCTACCCCAAGTGCTACTTCTTCACTCTGTCCCACTCCACCCAAGATGGCTCCATCACTGTCACTCAACCTGCTGACAGCGACACCTCCCACACTCTGACCTCCCTCCAACCTGGCACCACTTACAGGATTGAGGTGGAGGCTGTGAGGAAGGGAGAGGGAGCAGACGGACAGAGGGCAAAGGTCATGGGGAACTTCACTACTGATGGCCAAAGTAAGAGATGTCTTACATATATATTAGTGCATATGCACTATATTGCTCCATACACCCATCACACAGCTCCAGTGCCCTTGCCATCACCAAGTATCACTCAGTCCAGTTTATGTGGTAAGTGTTGAATTTCATGATAACTCATGCTAACTTGTGTATGTGCCATAATCTGCAATGAGATGATCAAGAACTGTTCCATACAGATCCATGATAAATAGTAGTAGCACATAATGGTACGTACGTACGTACGTACTAGCAGCTGTTATGTAACAGTTATCACAAAGTGCTCGAGTTTGGTTCAGCAGAGAACATTGAGTGGTGCTTGTGTGTGTGTGTGTGTGTGTGTGTGTGTGTGTGTGTGTGTGTGTGTGTTGTGTGTGTGTGTGTGTGTGTGTGTGTGTGTGTGTGTGTGTGTGTGTGTGTGTGTGTGTGTGTGTGTGTGCATGCGTGTGTGTGTGCGTGTGTGTGTGTGTGTGTTGTGTGTGTGTGTGTTTGTGTTGTGTGTGTGTGTGTGTGTGCGTGTGTGTGTGTGCATGCGTGTGTGTGTGTGAGTGTGTGTGAGTGTGTGTGTGTGTGTGTGTGTGTGTGTGTGTGTGTGTGTGTGTGTGTGTGTGTGTGTGTGTGTGTGTGTGCATGCGTGCATGTGTGAAATCACATTTTGCTTATCCTTGCAGACACATGTCAGTCCACAGTGACAGTGCTGTCAGTCCTCCTGTCAATTGTGTTGACACTGTCACTGTCCACCTGCACAGTCAGTGCAATGGTGCATGCAGTGATGTACAAGAGACTGCAGAGGTGCAGAGCTGAGCTGAGAGGTGGTGAGTTGTGCAGCACCCCTCAGCTGTCCCAGTCCCTCCAGTGAAGCAGGGCTGCTGCCTCCCTCCATGCAGTGGGAGGGGACAGTGTCAAAGCAGGTCCAGAAGGGGAGGAACCACCAACAAGGGAGAAGGAGGAGGGAGAGAAGATGCAGGCTAACCCATCCTACCTGTCCATTTAGATGAGCTACAAGTCACAAGAGAGCAAGTACATCAATGTGCCAAGTTGAAGTGACTGCAAAAAAGTTATGGTAAAGTGTTGACTATAGGCTCAGAGCAATGTTATACGTACAGTATTATGGGTTTGTTGTCTGACACACACAGTACAACTCTCACATTAATATTAAACTGTACACCCTGGATTGTTTTGAAATCTTGATGTAAATTTTCTGTTTATTCTACCTTTTTGACTACAGACATACCTACACTTTACCTTAAACATTTGTAGTGCTCAATGTTTTGACTACAATGAGGTTAACGCAAGGACCATGTATGCCACTCAATGTATCCATGCATTGTATATGCACCAAACATATGCAAATGCATGTTGGGTTAATTCTAGTCCACATGGAGTATATAAAGATTCATTATGGAATACAGTTACCTTCATCACTCCACAACTGCATGACCAAAAAACTAGCGTGTCCAGTTGATGAGTGATCTGGTACAGTGCTTTTGTAGAGGAGTGCTGGTGTACAGCTCAACTCTTGCTGCTATGTTGAATAATCATTGAACTACTTTTGAAATATAGGCATATTGAATGCTGTGCATGCATATGGTGCTACTGTATAACACATTGGTTGGGTCTAATGATTATTCATGGCATGGTAGGGAAAGTACCTAGTGGGTCACAAATCAAGATGGAGTTCTTTTATAGGTTCTTGGTTGTGATGTTGTTTTGGATACTGTCAGGAACACGAGGTAATCAGCTAGCACCTTCCCTATCTAAAACCTGTGCATAAGGCATTAATTGAAAGCATGTCTCTACCTATCCAACTGGTGGCTTATGTAGGTTCTGTGGTCCTCACTCAGACACAGACAGTGTAGAACTGGTAACATCACATGTATAGCTATAGCTTAGTAGATAGATGTAGATCTGATAGGGAAGGGATGCACACTGCTGAGTGCGTACATGCTGATTGTGCTGCATCCATTTGTGACCATACTACAGGAGCAAGCAGCGTAAACCTCACTCAGACCCACCCAGCTGCCCCTTATGTGTGTAGAACTGGTAACATCACCCTCAGGTGTCAGTATGATGGTGTAGAGAATGTGATATTTGTACAATGGTTTGTTGGTGGTATACTAGAGGACAATGTATCAAACATCCCTGGACACACTGCCCTCACTCCCACTGGCACCTATCAGGATGTAGTCGTGGACAACTACACCTACTTGAGGATGACATATCGCTGTTCTGCAATCCAAAGTGGTGGCACAAATGTGGACAGTCAGGTGTACACACCTGTGATTGAAAGTGAGTTCAGCAACATCCAGATAATGATTGTCAGTAACACATGACCTATATACTATTTGTGTTGGCTGTGTTGTACTCCCTTTCCAATTGCTCAGATATGACAATAACTCTTTCCAACCTCTTGTTGGCAAACAAGTCAAACACCACCCTGAGTGTCACCTGGTCAGCTGGCTACCCCAAGTGCTACTCCTTCACTGTGTCCCACTCCATCCAAGATGGCTCCATCACTGTCACCCAACCTGCTGACAGTGACACCTCCCACACTCTGACCTCCCTCCAACCTGGCACCACTTACAGGATTGAGGTGGAGGCTGTGAGGAAGGAAGAGGGAGCAGACGGACAGAGGGCAAGGGTCATGGGGAACTTGACCACAAAATGTGAAAGTGAGGGTATAGTATAAAATGGTATAAAGCATGACATTGAGTAAACTAGCAAAATTGAGGAATAGTGAAATACTTATGTCACGTATATAGTATTAATTGTAATGCTCTTTCCTTGCAGTATGTGGTACCAGAATATCTACTATCTTCATTTCTCCAACAAATGTTCCTCAATCAGATGCTTGTGGTAAGAGTGGCAAAATGCATGTAGCTGCTAGGGCTGGGACAAATGTTATATATCTTTTCTCTTCTAAGCTATGTCTGAGATGCTTCTGAGGCTTCCAAGCTTCATACGTATCACATAGTGTGGTGCACATGCATGTGGTGGATAGACTGTGTATTTAAGCTATGAATGTATGTATGTATAAGTATGTCCTAGATAATGCACCTCTACAGGTATGCGTCCTACCTAGATGATGCAGAGTGACCTTTCAGAATCATCTATCACTTCTTTATACAGTGTCCTGTGCGTCTCCACAAACCACAGTCACAGTGACAGTGCTGTCAGTCCTCCTGTCACTTGTGTTGACACTGTCACTGTCCACCTGCACAATCAGTGCAGTGGTGCATGCAGTGATGTACAAGAGACTGCAGAGGTGCAGAGCTGAGCTGAGAGGTGGTGAGTTGTGCAGCACCCCTCAGCTGTCTCATTACTTCCTGTGAAGCAGGGCTGCTGCCTCCCTCCATGCAGGGGGAGAGGACAGTGTCAAAGCAGGTCCAGAAGGGGAGGAGCCACCAACAAGGGAGGAGGAGGAAGGAGAGAAGATGCAGGCTAACCCATCCTACCTGTCCATTGAGATGAGCTACAAGTCACAAGAGAGCAAGTACATCAATGTGTCAAATTGAAGTGTCTACAAATATGTTTTTGAAGTGTTGAGTAGGCTCAGAACATTGTTACATAATTATGTGTTTGCTGTGTTTGCGCAGTGCGACATTCACATTGGTGTTAAACTGTACACACTGGATTGTTTTAAAATCTTGACGTAAACAACCATTTTCTGTTTATTTTACCTCTTTGACTGCAAGCATGTACGTACCTTCACTTTACCATAGACATTTGTAGTGTTAGATGTTTTCACAAGAGACCATGTACATCAAGTGTGTCAAGTTGATCTATGACGGAATAGAAGTTCATTGTTATACGAAGTGACATTACTGAACATGTGTACTCACACTAACTTCACAGTAGTGAACGTTTGAAAGCGTGGTGTGCAATAGACATATTTCAACTTCTGCCCACTTTCCATACTGTGTACAATGTACCTTAACCCTCTAGACTTGATTAATCATGCGAAACACTGGACAGTATAATATATTGCATTGTGCTACACATTGGGAGATGCATGAGACACCATTTGTCACACGTGGCTGAAAGACAAGAAAATGACATTAGTAGAATGTAGATGAGCGTGCACGTACGTACGCAATCATCATGACAATGTATATAATTTAACTGTGATCATGGCAACTGTATGTATAATCAGCTATGGATGTCATGGACGTCAGTCATCATGGCAACTGTGTGCATAATTAGCTATACATGTTTGTGTCTAGTGACTTATTCACATCATGGCAGGGAAAGTCCCTGGTGAGACACTCAACAAAATGGCGTCCTGCAGATTCTTGATTGTGATACTGTCTTGGATACTGTCAGGAGCAGAAGGTAATCAATCATCCACTTCTTTTGTATTCTAGTTATACATAATTATATTAGCTGTGTTTATCATGAAGTGCAGGAAGTATAGTGATAGATAATGTTTCTTTACCTAGCCAAATGAGTGAGTCTTAGCTACACTGTTTTGTGCAGGTTCAGTGGTCCTCACTCAGGCCCACCCAGCTGCCTCTTATGTGTGTAGAACTGGTAACATCACCCTCAGGTGTCAGTATGATGTAACACAGACTGTGCTGGTTATACAGTGGATCATAAGTGGCACACTGATCGACCCAGCCACAATATCTGGACATAACACAGCTCCTCGAACCAACACCTACCAAGAGGTAGTGGTGGACAACTATATGAGCTTGAGTGGGAGATATTCCTGTGCAGTAATTATCACTGGCACCGCCTTACCCAGCAATGTCTACACTCCTAGCATAGAAAGTGAGTGCTTGTTGCTCTTGGCAAGCAACCCAATGCATATACGTAGCATGTACTACCTTGTTGTCTCAGTGTCAACGTTTGAAGACACATGCAGTTGCATGTGTGCATATTGCAACACAGGTACACTGTATACTTGTGTACGATGACTCTCTTGATCTACAGATGCTGAAGTAAGCATTTCCTCCCTCGTATTGGCAAATGTGTCTGAAACGTCTTTAAATGTCACCTGGTCAGCTGACTACCCCAAGTGCTACTTCTTCTCTGTGTCCCACTCCACCCACGATGGCTCCATCAATGTCACCCAACCTGCTGACAGTGACACCTTCCACACTCTGACCTCCCTCCAACCTGGCACCACTTACAGGATTGAGGTGGAGGCTGTGAGGAAGGGAGAGGAAGCAGACGGACAGAGGGCAAAGGTTACAGGGAACTTCACTACAGAGGGTGAGAATGGATGGCCAAAGTAAGAGATGTCTTACATATATATTAGTGCATATACACTATATTGCTCCATACACCCATCACACAGCTCCAGTGCCCCTGCCATCACCAAGTATCACTCAGTCCAGTTTATGTGGTAAGTGCTGAATTTCATGATAACTCATGCTAACTTGTGTATGTGCCATTATCTGCAATGAGATGATCAATAACTGTTTCATACAGATCCATGATAAATAGTAGTAACACATAATGGTACGTACTAGCAGCAGTTATGTAACAGTTATTACAAAGTGCTCGAGTTTGGTTCAGCATATAACATTGAAGAGGTGCTTGCGTGTGTGTGTGTGTGTGTGTGTGTGTGTGTGTGTGTGTGTGTGTGTGTGTGTGTGTGTGTGTGTGTGTGTGTGTGTGTGTGTGTGTGTGTGTGTGTGTGTGTGTGTGTGTGTGTGTGTGTGTGTGTGTGTGTGTGTGTGTGTGTGTGTGTGTGTGTGTGTGTGTGTGTGTGTGTGTGTGTGTGTGTGTGTGTGTGTGTGTGTGTGTGTGCATGTGTGTGTGTTTGCGTGTGTCTGTGTGTGTGTGTGTGCACGTGTCTGTGTTTTTGCTAGATCACATTTTGCTTATCCTTGCAGACACTCATCAGAACAGAGTGACAGTACTGTCAGTTCTCCTGTCACTTGTGTTGACACTGTCACTGTCCACCTGCACAGTCAGTGCAGTGGTGCATGCAGTGATGTACAAGAGACTGCAGAGGTGCAGAGCTGAGCTGAGAAGTGGTGAGTTGTGCAGCACCCCTCAGCTGTCCGAGTCCCTCCTGTGAAGCAGGGCTGCGCCTCCTTCCATGCAGGTGGAGGGGACAGTGTCAAAGCAGGTCCAGAAGGGAAGGAGCCACCAACAAGGGAGGAGGAGGAGGGAGAGAAGATGCAGGCTAACCCATCCTACCTGCCCATTGAGATGAGCTCCAAGTCACAAGAGAGCAAGTACATCAATGTGTCAAGTTGAAGTACACAGTTTACCGAATGGGAGTTCATTGTTATAGTGTTGAATAGGCTCAAACATGTTGAAACATGTATACAAACATTTCCTACACAACAGTGTGTGTGTTTGAATACATAGTGTGTGTAGTGTGTGTTTTCAGTTTGACACTCACCTAATTACGTACTTACTTAGCTGACTGCAGTGTATGTATGTATGTGCTTTAACCATCTACCGCGTGCACAGTTGATTGCATGCACCATTACACATACAAAATGTTATTCCTTTAGATATCAACTACTCCTGCGTAGAACTGGTAACATCACCCTCAGGTGTCAGTATGATGGTGTGGAGAATGTGTTGGTCGCATGTGCTGTGGATCCTTGATGTTGGTATTATATAATTATATAGTCAGACAAAAGTCCAATTTATCAAGTATCTCTGACCACCAATTCACTGCACTCCCTCACATCACCACATCTTCCCAGGGTATTGTATGTACATAACAAGTACTAACCTTACTACGTGTCTGAGCAGACATAATAGTCAATGAATGTATGTAGCTGAAGATCAAAGTCATCCCATACTATTGCAGGTTGGTATTTGCAGCATTTTTAAAATTATAGATGTTGGGCTCTGTAAAATTGCTTTCTTCTAAACAGATGTCTAAATATTGGTGGGCAGAAATTTTGCATGTGGTTGCTGTTCCCCAAATTCTGTAAACTTTAAACTCAGTAAAATTATAGTGCATACTGTAGCTAACACATTTACTGACACATGCACCTGTCCATAATGAATGCAGAAACTTCAAAACGTTTTGCTGTGTAAATACAATTACAGTCATGCAATGCATTTTGTGCTTTAATTCCTGTGTACTTGATCTGAAGCCAGTCTAGCACTACATAGTTAATTAACTGATAGCTTTAGGCTATTGGTTGTCATGCTTGCAGACAATTTTCAACCTACGTACATCAAGCATTAACATTCCTAGATTCACTGCACACCTTCTCACCATGTACATACCATCACCTTACACTGGGTTGCACTGGTAACAGCCCACAATGCAATCTATTGATAACACAGAAATGTTATTATATATTAATAATAATAAATAATAAATGGGAGAGGCCAGCAATCGTTGATTTGCATTGTCCACATTGTTGTAGAAATTATTACTGGATGAGTGTTCATGTAAATGCAGTATGATTGACATTGGAATGCAACTACACTTCTCTTCCTCTAGTGCCTTGCAAGATGATGGATGAGCTGACAAAATAGCACTGTAGCACAAACCATGACAGCATGGTCACTTGCGTTAATTAACTATAATTAGATTTCTCAACAGTCCCACATGACTAGAGCTTCAAACACAGTTACTGTAGCAGCAGCCGAGTGAGTAATACAAGTTACTTGCTTATATAGGATAAAGCTGGGATCCTTTTGTGCTAGAGCAAACATGTGTCTAGGCTGGTTTTGACCTGCGCTGTACATGAATAAGTGCACAAATTAAGAATATTCATGATAGTGGTTTTAACCAGGGGGAAGTACCTAGTGCGAGAAAATGGAGACCATGCCTCTGTGTGTACATGTATTTCTGTGGACATTTGCAGTCTCAGTTGGTGAGTGATGGACAGTTAAGGCCACATCACTAACAGAACCTAAAGATATTCAGAATGACTATGGCCATAGTTAGTACCTCGATCTTGTGTATATAATAGCCAACTAGCTACAGTAGCTAGCTAAATACGTAGCTAGCTAAATAGCTATAGGCAGTCAGGCAGTACTCTGTCTTTATTGTGTGTAGCTAGCTGTATAGATTACTTGCGGTGAGATAGGATGCAACACGCAAAAGTATTCACTACTAAGTCTTAATCATTATAGGTTCAGTGGTTCTCACTCAGACCCACCCAGCTGCCCCTTATGTGTGTAGAACTGGTAACATCACCCTCAGCTGTCAGTATGATGGTGTGGAGAATGTGTTGAATGTTGTGTGGAGTGTGGATGGCATGCCCAATCTAGACTTTGACTCAGTGACTCTACCAGGGCACACTGCTCTTGACCAAACTGAGTCCCACCAAGATCTGGTGATTGCCAACTTTGCTGACCTGAGAGAGACATATGAGTGTAGTGTCATACATTCTACTGGTGTAAAAAACAGCCCACACCTCAGTCCTGGTCCTGTTGAAGGTGAGTTACACTTTGGTACCCATTGGTATAAATATTACAATTATCCAGGATGTTCCAGACATGTTTTCACAGTTGTGATTCTCTACCATAGACTGATACTCTAATGACTAATACTCTAACCACTGTGTGCTCTCTTAACTGTATTATTTCAGATGAAAACATTACTCTCTCTGCCTTGGCCTTGGCAAGCAGGACAGCCACCACTTTGAGTGTCATCTGGTCAGCTGGCTACCCCAAGTGCTACTCCTTCACTGTGTCCCACTCCACCCAAGATGGCTCCATCAATGTCACCCAACCTGCTGACAGTGACACCTCCCACACTCTGACCTCCCTCCAACCTGGCACCACTTACAGGATTGAGGTGGAGGCTGTGAGGAAGGGAGAGGGACCAGATGGACAGAGGGCAAAGGTCATGGGGAACTTCAGCATTGAAGGTACGTTCATAGAGTTTCCGTCATGGTCTTGTCTATGCATGAATGTGTTCTTGTTCCCATGCATTGTAGTGTGCTTGTGTGGAAAGGATTCAAATGGGCATGTGTGTGTGTTCATGCATGTGTGTGTGTGTGTGTGTGTGTGTGTGTGTGTGTGTGTGTGTGTGTGTGTGTGTGTGTGTGTGTGTGTGTGTGTGCGTGTGTGTGTGTGCATGCGTGTGTGTGTGTGTGCATGTGTGTTATGAATGTGATATAATGTGTTATGAAACAATTCATGTACCCAATATGTAGTGACACTGGCCCTGCCAACAAGTGTCCCTCAGTCTGTTTTATGTGGTAAGTGTCAAATTACATGCTAACTCACATGTGCAATGCCATCTATAGAAACTACTGGTACTAAGGTGTGTTTTGTGTATGTATGTGCCATGACACAAAGTAGTACATTATTGCACTAGCATTAATTTTAAAGATTATGTTTCGATAATAGAATCCTTCACTAAATGCTAGAGTGATCCCTCACTATATACATATACTTCTTTCTTGTTCCCATGCATTATAGTGTGCTTGGGTGGAAAACATATAAATGGTGTTTGTGCATGTGTTCATGCTGTGTGTGTGTGTGTGTGTGTGTGTGTGTGTGTGTGTGTGTGTGTGTGTGTGTGTGTGTGTGTGTGTGTGTGTGTGTGTGTGTGTGTGTGTGTGTGTGTGTGTGTGTGTGTGTGTGTGTGTGCTTGAAGGTTTGCTTATCCTTTAATTTCAGGCACCTGGCAGACCACAGTGACAGTGCTGTCAGTCTTCCTGTCACTTGTGTTGACACTGTCACTGTCCACCTGCACAGTCAGTGCAGTGGTGATTGCAGTGATGTACAAGAGACTGCAGAGGTGCAGAGCTGAGCTGAGAGGTGGTGAGTTGTGCAGCTCCCCTCAGCTGTCCCAGTCCCTCCTGTGAAGCAGGGCTGCTGCCTCCCTCCATGCAGGGGAGCGGACAGTGTCAAAGCATGTCCAGAAGGGGAGGAGCCACCAACAAAGGAGGAGGAAGAGGGAGAGAAGATGCAGGCTAACCCATCCTACCTGCCCATTGAGATGAGCTACAAGGCACAAGAACATCAATACATCAATGTGTCAGCTTGACATTGTCAAGTTGAATTATGACAGATTGAAATTGTTCATTGATACAGTGGTGATTAGGCTTACACATGTTGAAACATGAATACTATTCAGCACTATCTACAAATACAACTGTGTATCTGCTTGAAAGTGCATGGTGTTGTATTGGTGTTTTTGGTTTTAACTCTAGCTCCTCTATGTGCTTACTCATCTGTTACCTGTACTGTATGTACCTCTACCTTAATAGATTGCATACACCATTGCATCCATGTGTTACGAATACGTCTACAACTACAACACAAGAGTGTCATACTACATAATTATACTGTTGCCTCTGCTGGCTGTACAGGTTCAGTGGTCCTCACTCAGACCCACCCAGCTGCCCTTACATGTGTAGAACTGGTAACATCACCTTAGGTGTCAGTATGGTGGTGCGGAGAGCATGCTAGCTGTTCAAAAGTGACTCTTGCAGTTAGGCCCCTGCGAAGGCTAGGTTTGTTGCTTGAAGGATCACTGGGCTTATACCACCAACCAACTACACCAGTATTGGTGTTACAGTTGGTTGGGAGGCCCAAAAGGCCCTATTAAGTTGGTAAGTTGGCAGCCAGTGATTCCCTTCCCCCTAACATCCTACAAAGATGGAAGAGCCACAGACAGCTGTTTCGCCCTGATTGGGGCTCATCAGTGTGGCGTACTGATGGTAATAGGATGAATGCCACCTCCATATGTATTCACCACAAGCTAAAACACTTGTGGTTTCAACACATAGAAGCAGCATAAAATTAGGGGGAAGCCTCAGCCAAGAAGACGGCTGGAGTCAGGGTTGGGGGGGTCAACCCTGACTCCAGCCGTCTTCTTGGCTGAGGCTTCCCCCTAATTTTATGCTGCTTCTATGTGTTGAAACCACAAGTGTTTTAGCTTGTGGTGAATACATATGGAGGTGGCATTCATCCTATTACCATCAGTACGCCACACTGATGAGCCCCAATCAGGGCGAAACAGCTGTCTGTGGCTCTTCCATCTTTGTAGGATGTTAGGGGGAAGGGAATCACTGGCTGCCAACTTACCAACTTAATAGGGCCTTTTGGGCCTCCCAACCAACTGTAACACCAATACTGGTGTAGTTGGTTGGTGGTATAAGCCCAGTGATCCTTCAAGCAACAGCATGCTAGCTGTACAGTGCAATGTTGGAAGTTGGACAATTAACTTCCAACCTATCAACCATCCCTGACCATGGACACACAGCAATCCCTCAAGCCGTCTCCTCACAAGACAGCAAGTACCAGCTATTGGTCATTAGTTCAATATTGATAGCTAAATAGTTAAGCACTGAATATTAGGCACCAAAACCCATGCTATATGCACGAGTACTGGTGTCTCAGTAGTGCAGTTGAATCTCAAGCCATCCAATGTAGCTAACATGTTTCATGCACAGTAATGAACTCACAAGTATAATATATACATTTATTATATTAATTGATTTGAAAACAAGGTGTGCAACATTACAGCCATGCATTCTGTGATTTTCTCCTTACTCCACTTAACCACATGTGTAGCATTTCACAGCCAAAAATAATTGTTAGTGCGTAGCAGGTAAAGAATGTCATTGGTGAATATAAGTCATACAGCACAGTACATCATATCAGGTCCTATTGTAAGTGTTGGTATTACTATAGTCATTAATTGCACATGGATGAGCATCCGCTGCTTTCAAGCATCATGAAAAATAGCTTTAGCTAGCTATGACTAATGAATTCTTGATAAAACAGCAGGGAAAGTACCTAGTGAGCCACACAACAAAAATGGGGTCCTTCGGGTTCTGGTATGTGATTCTGTTTCGGATACTGACAAAGGCAATAGGTATTCAGCAGCTTTTATCTCAAGTGAAGTGGTGGTGATGTTTATCAATTGATCCAATATTGGTTCCCACAGTGTCTTATGCAGGTTCTGTGGTCCTCACTCAGACCTACCCAGTTGCCCCTTATGTGTGTAGAACTGGCAACATCACCCTCAGGTGTCAGTATGATGGTGTGGAGAATGTGTTGGTTGTGCTATGGCTTATTGGTACTCAGGCAACATCCAACCCATCCACCATCCCTGGACACACTGCCCTCCCTCGCACCACCACCTATCAGGAGGTAGTGGTGGACAGCTACACCAACTTGGCAACAGTATATCACTGTGTGCCTACTCTCAGCAATGGATCACAACTGCAGAGCAATTCATATATTCCTTCAGAAGAGCGTGGGTGCATGTATATCTCATATACCAGCTATTGGTAGAGCAGTAACTAACATTCATAGTTCAAGCTACATGTAGTTTGCTATCTCTTATAAGCTTATACAATGTACATATATCAGATTGACACATTATTGAACCAGTCCAGAAACTGAAGTATGATTAACTAAGAATAGAGTTGTATACAGTAACACAGTATGCATAAGTGTGCTTATACACCATTTGGAAAGTGCAACATGTTCAATGCGTTTACAATTTCCAGATGCTGAGGTTAACATTACCTCTCTGACCTTGGCAAGCAGGACAGCCACCACTTTGAGTGTCATCTGGTCAGCTGGCTACCCCAAGTGCTACTCCTTCACTGTGTCCCACTCCACCCAAGATGGCTCCATCAATGTCACCCAACCTGCTGACAGTGACACCTCCCACACTCTGACCTCCCTCCAACCTGGCACCACTTACAGGATTGAGGTGGAGGCTGTGAGGAAGGGAGAGGGGGCAGATGGACAGAGGGCAAAGGTCATGGGGAACTTCACCACTGAAGGTACGTATGTATAGAGCTGCCATCATGGTCATGTCTACGTGTAAATGTATTCTCTATTGTTCATGTTCGATTCCCAACATACAGTAACACTGCCCTTGCCAACAAGTGTCCCTCAGTCAGTTTTATGTGGTAAGTGTTGAACTACAATGCTAACTCACATGTGCAATGGCATCTATAGAAACTACTGTCTTAAGGTGTATTTTGTGTATGTACGTATGTGCCATGACACAACATAGTAGCACATTATATCACTAGCATTAATTTTACAGATATACATTTACGAATATAGAATCCTTAATCACTGAATGCTAGAGTGAT
>OZ025868.1:3832142-3922142 GCA_964019415.1 Ianthella basta | reverse complement strand
GCATTTTAGCTACAGAGTTATCTACAGTTTAGTTCATTTTAAAGTTTTTAGCATAGTTCTTTATTGACTGGATGTAGCACATGTGACACTTACAGTACTAAGTCTTGTGTTTTACATGTAATATTGCCTAATAGCTGTAGTTCATCCACTGTACAGGAGATGTGTACATTAGCTAGCTACCTGTGACTGTCACTCTTTATTTAGTACTGTGTACCTTGCTTGCATTGGCATGACTAACTGCACCCAATGTTACATGACATAAAGTTGTCCGATGTATTAGCTACTATAATCACCACATAGGAATTGGGGAGAAGTTCTTCTGGGGGAATACCCTTTGAAACCACAATCAAAATGGAGTGCCACTCTATAATCAAAGCTGTGATTCTGTGTTGTGTACTGTCAGGAGGAGGAGGTAATTACTTAGTACTATACTATACATACTACTGTATATAATAAACTCCATGGCTTGATGCAGGCTACATTTGATTACAAGGATTTGGTGATACTAACTACGTACTGTGTGTTGCTGCCAGTGCAGGTTCAGTGGTCCTCACTCAGACCCACCCAGCTGCCCCTTATGTGTGTAGAACTGGTAACATCACCCTCAGGTGTCAGTATGGTGGTGTGGAGGGAGTGTTGAGTGTTGTGTGGAATGTGGATAACAACTTCAGTGTAAACTTGATGACACTACCAGGGCACACTGCTCTTGATCGAACTGAGTCCCACCAAGATCTGATGATTGCCAGCTTTGCTGACCTGAGAGGGACATATCAGTGTACTGTCATACACTCTACTGACGTAACCAATAGTCCACAGCTCAGTCCTGGTCCTGTTGAAGGTACGTTTGATACAGTCATTGTATTACCATCTAGCAGATATTGCACAGCTACGTGTACATACTAAAGCTACATGCCCACAATGTGCTATATTAACTGTCTCATTTCAGATAAAAGCATTTCTCTCTCTGCATTAACCTTGGCAAGCAGAACAGCCTCCACTTTGAGTGTCACCTGGTCAGCTGGCTACCCCAAGTGCTACTCCTTCACTGTGTCCCACTCCAATGGCACCATCAATGTCACTCAACCTGCTGGCAGTGACACCTCCCACACTCTGACCTCCCTCCAACCTGGCACCACTTACAGGATTGAGGTGGAGGCTGTGAGGAAGGGAGAGGGAGCAGACGGACAGAGGGCAAAGGTCATGGGGAACTTTATTACTGGCGGTCAAAGTAAGAGAGATGCTGTGAGGACATTGACTATGCGCATGTGAGTGTATACACTGTAATACACCATACACCTGTATCATACAGCTCCAGTGCCCCTGCCAACACCAAGTATCACTGAGTCCAGCTTATGTGGTAAGCGTTGAATTTCATGCTAACTCACATGACATTGTGCAATATGCCATGTATGGAAATTGCTGTAATCTGGTGTGTTTTGTATGTGCCATAATCTGCAATTATATGATCAACAATGGGAACAGATGTGGCCTTGACAAACATTAGTAGCACATTATGCTCCTAGCATTATGGCAGCTACTCATTTGTAGTAATACAGAAACTTTCACTAAATGTGAGAGTGGTGCTTCACATTAAACACTTATTATACATTCAAAAGTATAGTGTGGTTCGGCAGATAACATTGAAATTGTGCTTGTGTGTGTGTGTGTGTGTGTGTGTGTGTGTGTGTGTGTGTGTGTGTGTGTGTGTGTGTGTGTGTGTGTGTGTGTGTGTGTGTGTGTGTGTGTGTGTGTGTGTGTGTGTGTGTGTGTGTGTGTAATCACATTTCACTTCTCCTTGCAGACAACTGTCAGACCACACTGACAGTGCTGTTGGTCCTCCTGTCACTTGTGTTGACACTGTCACTGTCCACCTGCACAGTCAGTGCAGTGGTGCATGCAGTGATGTACAAGAGACTGCAGAGGTGCAGAGCTGAGCTGAGAGGTGGTGAGTTGTGCAGCACCCTTCAGCTGTCCCAGTCCCTCCTGTGAAGCAGGGCTGCTGCCTCCCTCCATGCAAGGGGAGGGGACAGAGTCAAAGCAGGTCCAGAAGAGGAGGAGCCACTAACAAGGGAGGAGGAGGAGGGAGAGAAGATGCAGGCTAACCCATCCTACCTGCCCATTGAGATGAGCTGCAAGTCACAAGAGAGCAAGTACATCAATGTGATGTCAAGTTGAATTACACAGATCACATGAATGTTCTTTGTTATAGCTAGCTATACTGTGTTTATCAGGCATAGGCATTACGAAACATTTGTACTCACACTACTACCGTCACACTAGTGTACTTAAAGCATTCATGGTGTGCAATAGGCATTTTAACCTATACCAATTTTAATTCTGTACTGTATGCAATGTACCATAACCTTCAAATGGAACAGCCACCACTTTGAGTGTCACCTGGTTAGCTGGCTACCCCAAGTGCTACTCCTTCACTGTTTCCCACTCCATCCAAGATGGCTCCATCACTGTCACCCAACCTGCTGACAGTGACACCTCCCACACTCTGACCTCCCTCCAACCTGGCACCACTTACAGGATTGAGGTGGAGGCTGTGAGGAAGGGAGAGGGAGCAGACGGACAGAGGGCAAAGGTCATGGGGAACTTCACTACTGACTGTGGGGAAAAGGTGACCATCAGTATATGCAATTGTGTTCATAAGTGACCAAATGTGTGTGTTTAAGTAGAGGATGTCAATGTAGTTCTTCGTGTAGCTCATATAGAATCTCATTTTGCAATCAGTTACAGACACAGCTTCTGGCATCACGTTACCAATAGCAACAAGTATATCTCACACCTAGTGCGTCTTCACATACTATAGGTGAGCTATGATTGAAGTGTGTGTGTGTGTGTGTGTGTGTGTTGTGTGTGTGTGTGTGTGTGTGTGTGTGTGTGTGTGTGTGTGTGTGTGTGTGTGTGTGTGTGTGTGTGTGTGTGTGTGTGTGTGTGTGTGTGTGTGTGTGTGTGTGTGTGTGTGTGTGTCTGAACTGCCTTATTAAATCTGGCTTGAAGTGAAATGGTGACAATGATTTTCACGCAATTGAGCCAAATGGTTTCCCATACACAGTATCTTGTGCAACTCCAATGATTTGATAGATGGTGAGTCAACCTATGTGTACAGTATGCACAAGTACACTGTAGTATTCAGATGCTGTCCCCATTACAGCATGTACTGTATGTATATATATACCTCTATGCCTACTGCAAAGATGAATAACAATTTCCGTGTGTGTGTAGCTACACTAGTGTACAAAAACAATTGCTGTAGGTTGGTATATACAAACACACATGCATGTGCACACAGACACACACACACACACACATACACGCACGCACGCACACACACACACACACACACACACACACACACACACACACACACACACACACACACACACACACACACACACACACACACACACACACACACACACACACACACACACACACACACACACACACACACACACCATCATCGATTCTTTCATATAATCACATAATAGCAGCAATACTTGGAGTCATCATCGGAGGCGAACTGGTCTTTGTGACCATGTGTGGTGGTCTGGTGATCATACTGGTTATAGTGTGCAGACAAAAGCCTACACCAGGTGAGTGGTTCTATGGTCTAGGTCCATTTAATGTATGTTGAACTTCATGTGAACTAACCGTATGCTGTATTGTATATGGTACATACTAGTATATATTGTACATACTGTATTGGGTATACTTTGTTACTGCAGTTGTTAAAGCTGGTGTCAAAAGAGTTGCAGTTAGGAAGGAGCCACCTAGAAGAGTAGTGGAGGTGGAGGAGGAAGTGGAAGATGGAGGGCCAATGCAGGCTAATCCATCCTACCGACCTCTTGAGATGAGCAACAATTCGCAAGAGCACACATATGTGAACATCAATTATAAGTTGGCACCACCAGATTTGGTAGTGCTGCAGGCTAACCCATCCTACCAGCCTGTTGAGTACAATTAAGACGCAAGAGAGCAAGTACATCAACGTGCCGAGTTGAAGTGATAGTCTTTAAACTGAGACTTTCTCAGTAGATGCATTTATATACAAGCAGCTAACTAGTAGAGTCCGTATCTGAGCACTGTATCTAACATTGCATTTTAGCTACAGAGTTATCTACAGTTTAGTTCATTTTAAAGTTTTTAGCATAGTTCTATACTGTACTTACAGTACTTGTGTTTTACATGTAATATTGCCTAATAGCTGTAGTTCATCCACTGTACAGGAGATGTGTACGTTGGCTAGCTGCCTGTGACTGTCACTCCTTATTTCAGTATGTGTACCTTGCTTGCATTGACATGACTAACTGCACGCAGTGTTATATGACATAAAGTTGTCTGATGTGTTAGCTACTATAATCACCACATAGGAATTGGGGAGAAGTTCTTCTGGGGGAATACCCTTTGTAACCACAATCAAAATGGAGTGCCACTCTATAATCAAAGCTGTGATTCTGTGTTGTGTACTGTCAGGAGGAGGAGGTAATTACTTAGTACTATACATACTACTGTATATAATGAACTCCATGGCTTGATGCAGGCTACATTTGATTACAAGGATTTGATGATACTAGCTACTGTGTTGCTGCCAGTGCAGGTTCAGTGGTCCTCACTCAGACCCACCCAGCTGCCCCTTATGTGTGTAGAACTGGTAACATCACCCTCAGGTGTCAGTATGATGGTGTGGAGAATGTGTTGGCTGTGCAGTGGAGCATTGGGGTTCAGACAACATTCAATATATCCGCCATCCCTGGACACACTGCCCTCCCTCGTACCACCACCTATCAGGAGGTAGTGGTGAACAGCTACACCAACTTGGCAACAGGGTATCGCTGTTTGGTTTTTCTCTCTAATACATCTCTGCTACAGAGCAATTCATACATGCCACAGATAGAATGTGAGTGCTGTTTGTACATACATCCACTTTTGTCATTATTTGTCCTAATAATAGCTATACAAGTTAATAGATGATGTGAAGAAATTATTGTTACAGTAATATAACTGTGGTGTATCAGACAGCACAGTAGTGCTGTCTATGTGGGGATGGCAGTGGTTGTTTTTACATATGTAGTTTGTAGCGATATTACTGAATAGGGCTGAAAACTGGAGAAGAAGGCTACGAGATGAAGTATCTGTTGCATACAACACAATACTAACCTTACTTTCTAGCCAATGTCCATACTGAGGCAGAAAGCGATCTCAACATTTTCCATGTTTCATCTTCTTCTCAATATTTTCTGACAAGAGCAGTGCACAAACCATAGAGTACAAGACTGCACTTGCCACAGTGTTACACTGCTTTCTACTGGCTGTATTACTTTGTAGGCTCAGAAACCTCCACAAGCAGGTCTCACAAAGTGGGTTTCTGGGCCTATGGGAGATGCTGTTACCCAAGAGACATTTTATGATACAATTTTGTAGGAATGTTATTATTCTCATATTTTCCCTGGACATAGTGGAATGTGCATACTTCTGAGTAATAAGCATGTTCCACATGTTTCTGCGTTTTGTAATTCTCTTGAATGGTAAACTGTTCTTATTTTAGTTCAACCACTAAAGTCACTGTCTAAATGTGATTTGTTCCTTCTTCAGCTGCTAACTGTACTATCTCCAGCCTGACCTTGGCAAGCAGAACAGCCACCACTTTGAGTGTCACCTGGTCAGCTGGCTACCCCAAGTGCTACTCCTTCACTGTGTCCCACTCCACCCAAGATGGCTCCATCACTGTCACCCAACCTGCTGACAGTGACACCTCCCACACTCTGACCTCCCTCCAACCTGGCACCACTTACAGGATTGAGGTGGAGGCTGTGAGGAAGGGAGAGGGAGCAGACGGACAGAGGGCAAAGGTCACAGGAAACTTTACTACTGACTGCCAAAGTTAGAGATGCTATGATGGCCTTGATTATGTGCATGTGAGTGTGAATGAAGTGAGGGCTTCTCAGCTGGCTCAGGCATCAGAAAGGGTTGGTTCTCTAATACCAGCTTCACAACAGGGTTGAAAACGACCAGATGCTCTGGTCTTCTTCAGGGCGAAGATCTTCGCCCTGAAGAAGACCAGAGCATCTGGTCGAAACGTCGGCAAGGTTTTCAACCCTGTTGTGAAGCTGGTATTAGAGAACCAACCCTTTCTGATGTGAGTGTGTATGCTATAATTCTCCATTCACCCATGCATAGCTCCAGTGCCCCCGCCAACTTCAAGTATCACTCAGTCTAGTTTATGTGGTAAGTGATGAATGACATGATAGCTCACATGACATTGTGAAATATGCCATCTATGGAAATTGCTGTAATCTGGTGTGTTTTTGTAAGCTTAATCTGCAATTTGATGATCAACATTGGGAACTATTGCATACAGATCCGGTCATGACAAACAGTAGCTAGTAGCACATTATGGTACTATAGCATTTTGACAGCTACTCGTTTGTAATAATACAGAAACTTTCACTGAACGCTAGAGTGGTGCTTCACATAGAGCACTTATATGTCTCATTCACGTTTATAGTGTGGTTTGGTGGATAACATTAAAATGGTGCGTGCGCGCACGCGCGCGTGTGTGTGTGTGTGTGTGTGTGTGTGTGTGTGTGTGCGTGTGTGTGTGTGTGTGTGTGCATGAAGTCACGTTTCGCTTATCCTTGCAGGCACCTGTCAGACCACAGTGACAGTACTGTCAGTCCTCCTGTCACTTGTGTTGACACTGTCACTGTCCACCTGCACAGTCAGTGCAGTGGTGCATGCAGTGATGTACAAGAGACTGCAGAGGTGCAGAGCTGAGCTGAGAGGTGGTGAGTTGTGCAGCACCCCTCAGCTGTCCCAGTCCCTCCTGTGAAGCAGGGCTGCTGCCTCCCTCCATGCAGGGGGAGGGGACAGTGTCAAAGCAGGTCCAGAAGGGGAAGAGCCACCAAGAAGGGAGGAGGAGGAGGGAGAGAAGATGCAGGCTAACCCATCCACCTGCCCATTGAGATGAGCTACAAGTCACAAGAAAGCAAGTACATCAATGTGATGTCAAGTTGAAGTACACACAGTGGACTTGAAATGTAGTAGATGTGTTGGCATGTACAGCATTGACATAGCAAAGACTTGTTGTGTAGAAAGGTAATTGAATACTGAGTGAACTGTAAATATTTATGTATACATGTTCTGTGTAATGTATTTGTGTTTTGTGTGTGTGTGTGTGTGTGTGTTAGTGTGTGTGTGTGTGTGTGTGTGTGTGTGTGTGTGAGTGTACGTGTGTGTGTACGTGTGTGTGTGTATGTGTGTGTGTATATGTGTGTGTGTGTGCGTGTGTGTGTGTGTTGTGTATATTAATGTGTGTGTGTGTGTGTGTGTGTGTGTGTGTGTGTGTGTGTGTGTGTGTGTGTGTGTGTGTGTGTGTGTACGTGGTGTGTGTATGCATGTCTGTGTGAATGTGTGCTGTATTGCTACCCAGTGAACAGGGTGGCAATGCAGTTTATCAGTCATGGAAAGATGTGGACTCCTCTATGAATTATAACATTTGACACCATCAGCATCAAATACTAATGTTCAATGTTTGTATACCACAACTGGCACAAGTGGAGTAGCTGTGATAAGTGTTATCACTATAGCTAGCTAGTACACGTGTCTTGTAGCTACTTAGTCATGTGTCAGAATATTAACAACATTCATGAGGTTACAGCCAATCCAATGGGCAAGTGTGTACTGCCATTTGTTGCCATGGGTAACTGTGCGTGGGTGGTAGATCTAGGATCTGCTAATGATATTCATGAAGTTTATGATTTATTTACATAAGCTTGACCTTGCTGAGTGGCGCCAGCAGCTGCTGCCACTCCCCCTTCAACTATATAGCATCAACGCCTCTGTTTATGTCTCTGCAACTTGTGCTAGATTTTCCAGTTGTTAACAGCATAAAAGTTAATACACCAAAATGTACAATTCACATCCTCCATTGAAACGCCCATCACACTTGTCCTTGTATTTACATGCTTGCATTGAAGGAGGTGTACCACCTGACATCTGACACTTCCTGCATGTGATTGAGGAAATCTTGCCTTCTCCTTAATTATTTCCCTTGTTTTTGCAGCAGCCTCAGATTCTGCTTACAGCTACTTCTGCAAAGATTTACTTTTATCTGCTATTGCACTGTCTGGTATTGTATGATATGATGTATCTTCAGTATAATTATACAAACCTCCAAGCAATTACCAACTAAAGAACAAACGTAATGTGCCATCAGTAGCCACAGATAGTACCAAATTTGCATTTTTAGACATGAGTACAGGTAGGCCGGCTTGCTAGACCTTCCCACATAAATGCCACGTGCACACCCCTAGGCATTTATATGGAACAGTCTGGCTAGCCAGACTAGGGTGCAAGTGGATTGGAGTGTTTGGCAGGAAGTATCAGTTTCACAAGAACAACACTGTCATAAGACTGCTAGTTGGAGCGTGATTCAAACACCCCTAATGAATTTCATTAATGATGAATATCATTAGCAAATTCCAGGAACAACCACACACAGCAGTCGCCCTTTGCCACTATAGAACTCGGCACCATTAAATCAATTTGCATGAGACAGGCAACCTGGGGATCAACTCTATTCATTGACGGGGTGGGAGCATCAGATAACAGCAATAATGAATACTTTTAGTAGAATTCCCAGAACTACCACACAAACAGACTACTCCTTAGCTATACCATTGTGTTAGTGTAGCTATAGATACGTATGAGATGGGATAATACTATAAAAGTCCCTTATACAAGTCAATCACATTCAGTTGCCAAGCAGTTAAATCAGCTCCTATATATTATTGTCATACGTACCTCAGTGTATAGGTAAGTATTAATCTATATATAGTAATAGCTAACTGTAGATGATAGCAACGTGTCACCTTATATATAAGCCACTTAGTATTTTCCTCAGAAATATCGCTTGCTCCCTTGCTTCAGTTTTTTCATATACATGTGTCTGTTGATGTGTCCACAGATCTGCTCTCTGTCCATACTGCAAGTCCTATCAAAGCCACATGTTGCTGCTCTCACTTGGGTGCCTGATCGTATTTTTGGTGCACCCCACACATGGTCATTCCAGTGGTGCCCGGAATGAGTCTTGCGACTTCCTCACTGTCACACATACGCACCTAGGGTCTACTGTGCTAGGAACACCGTGTGGCCAGGATCCCTGTCGCTCCCACCAGCTGCTCTTGATAGGCAGCCTTGTCCAGGTTTTCACCTATGACTGTGGCCAGACTTACCAGTGTGAGTTGCAAGTTAGATGTCTGTGCCTGCTTGGGTGCAACTCAGTTGTTTGAGAATGACAGGGACTATAGCTAGCTATTTAGCTAGCTATAGTCTGTAATGATAGCATAGGATAGCATAGCATAGCATATAGCTAGCTATTTAGCTAGCTCCATGCAGTGGTCTAGGCACAATGGTTCCTCTTTGGAGTGGGAATTGTTGGGACAGCAGGTACATTGGCTCTCCTTGAAGCAAAGAAGCCCATACAGTAGGTATATAGAGCTAAAGGTGAAATTATATACTGTTGGGAGAGGTGCATGTATATTCATACTATGCTGTACACTAGCTATTATAATATACATATTACAGTTACTTATACTATTGGGTTACATTCCAGGATATAGTGTCAGCTACTAGTACATACATGCTGTAGGTATGGGTGTGATCAGCAGGTGAAGCATGCTGGTTATACATTGAACAGCTGTACAATCATGACTGTACAATAATGTGTGTTCATGCATGTACGTGTGTGCATATTAGTACAGTATGTGTGAAATTTGACTTAGTAATGTTGTGTATTATCCAATCATACTTCATCAGTGCAGCTTTTCCTGAACCGGGCAATAACAGGTAACCCTACAGAGTCCATCAATGGTTACATGGTTGCACCGAGGGTTGATACAGGGCGCCTAGGCCCAGATGTGGCCTATGTGGGCACCTGGGAGCTGGGGCCAGACCAAAAGCATGTGTGTGGCGAAGTGAGTATATACTTTGTGCATATGCCAATTTCCCTCACTGTAATGATTATAGGAATACCTAATCTTACTGCATGTGCTCACTTGGTATGGTGTGCTATGCTATATGTGTAATTATGGTACGCTGTAGATAATTAATTATGCCATGCATGCAAGTACCAGCTTTATTAGCGTGGAAATGGATAATTCTAGTCAATACCCATCTGTAAGTGTGATATTATCGATGCATCGTTTCACCACAGGAACACAATGCATTCAATGTAATTGAATTCCATTCCATCGACATGCAATCCTAATAATTTTTCAATATTAGGTTTCCTCATTCTTTCTGCTTCCTTAGCAAGCTATAACTTTATTAGTGTGGAAATGGATGATTCTAGTCAATACCCATCTGTAAGTGTATTGTTATTGAGCACTTACCATTGTAACAAGATATTGTGCATGCAACGCTCCTATCCAGGTTCACCCTGTATGAATGGTGGAGCATTGCTCAACAACACCTGCACATGTGCTTGTCCAGCAGCCTATACTGGAACCGTGTGTGAAAGTAAGTGAGGCTACTGTGCCCCACGACATATAGTGACATCATCAGCAGTCATCATTCCATCTAATATTAGCACATTTGCATGATTCAATGTGGCGTTTTCCTTAATATTCATAAACTCTTCAGGCAGATGCACTGCATGCATGAAAACACAGTAGGCTCACATAATTATTCAGAAGCTATACCAACCAGCACACGGAGAGATGTCCTTGTACACAGTGTTAGCCCTCCACTCAAGGCCAAACTCGAGAGGGACGCCACTAAATGCTGAATTACATAGGCCATGGTTTGCATAATCAATCAGATGCAAAAATCTTCAAGGCACCTGTGTCTTTAGGCCATCAGTGAGTGCTGGATAGACAGCCTATGCAACATGTACGAATCTTGCTTGCCACTCCATTCAGCCATTGACGACAGCCATTTTACCACTGCAATGTAATCATGATGATGAGTAATGTGATTTTAAAGCAAATTTCAGCTCATGTAAAGTACACTATACTAGTACCTACCTATTATACGTACCCTGATTATAGCGTATCAATACAAACAATAATTGCATTTTATTTTCTCACCTCTGTGTACATTCCGATTAGCCTGTGCTCAAATATGTCAAAATGGAGGGACACTCAATACGGGAGACTGCACATGTGACTGCATACCTGGCTTCAGTGGGACTAGCTGTGAAAGTGAGTGTGCATAAATTGGTTTATGTGTGCATGTGAAGATCATGCTATTTTGTACGTGCTCATACATAATTTACTCGGTATGCCAATTTGTCCTCACAATTGTGCACAGTTGGAGCACCTGTGTTCACAGCTACACCGGAGGACACAGTTGTTGCATTGACAGATGCAGATGGCCACCCTGGTTCATTCTCACTTCAGTGCCAGGTCACTGGTGACCCCATCCCCACCATATATAGCCTGGTTTCGTGCTGGCAATGAGATTGAAGGGGAAACTAGCACCACGCTGACTGTGAGCCCCATCACTGGGACAGATGCAACTGAAAGTGGAGTGGAGTACTACTGTGAGGCAAACAACAGCTTTGGTAGAATCAGGAGCAGGACGGCTAATGTGCAGCTTGCAAGTGAGCATTATGCAAATGAAGTACAGTGGAACCTCAGAAATAAGACCACCATCTGGGCCATGAAAAGTGGTCTTATTTTTGAGGTGGTCTTAATTCTGCGAACCTTAATTCATGTATGCATGGATTTGGGACTAAACCAAAGTGGTCTTATTTCTAAGGTGGTAGTTTTATAGAGGTGGTCGTTTAGCGGGGTTCCACTGTAATTCAGTTTTAACTATAAAAAATTAGTGGCATATTGTTGCCTGTTTTTTATCTATGTTATAGCTTTCGGTGCCTGGACTGTATCAGGAGCAAACACCGTTGATGCTCGCTCAGGGTCCAGTGTGGCCATCCCATGTAACTCTCCTCCTGCCAACCCACCGCCAATTGTGTTCTGGCAAGCAGACGGTGTCAATATTACTGCTGGAGACCCTTTAGCTGGAGGTGCTGACGATCGTATCCAGGTCCTACCATCAGGGCATCGTGTGTTTAAGTAGAGGATGTCAATGTAGTTCTTCGTGTAGAATCTCATTTTGCAATCAGCTACAGACACAGCTTCTGGCATCACGTTACCAATAGCAACAAGTATATCTCACACCTAGTGCGTCTTCACGTACTATAGGTGAGCTATGATTGAAGTGTTTGTGTATGTTGTGTGTGTGTGTGTGTGTGTGTGTGTGTGTGTGTGTATGTGTGTGTGTGTGTGTGTGTGTGTGTGTGTGTGTGTGTGTGTGTGTGTGTGTGTGTGTGTATGTGTGTGTGTGTGTGTGTGTGTGTGTGTGTGTGTGTGTGTGTGTGTGTGTGTGTGTGTGTGTGTGTGTGTGTGTGTGTGTGTGTGTGTGTGTGTGTGTGTGTGTGTGTGTGCATGTACAGCATTGACATAGCAAAGACTTGTTGAGTAGAAAGGTACTTGAATACTGTGTGAACTGTAAAGATTTATGTATACATGTTCTGTGTAAAAGAGCATGCATGGGTGCATGTGTGTATTCGTGTGTGTGTGTGTGTGTGTGTGTGTATGTGTGTGTGTGTGTGTGTGTGTGTGTGTGTGTGTGTGTGTGTGTGTGTGTGTGTGTGTGTGTGTGTGTGTGTGTGTGTGTGTGTGTGTGTGTGTGTGTGTGTGTGTGTGTGTGTGTCTGAACTGCCTTATTAAATCTGGCTTGAAGTGAAATGGTGACAATGATTTTCATGCAATTGAGCCAAATGGTTTTCCCATACACAGTGTCTTGTGCATCTCCACAGATCATGATAGATGGTGAGTCAACCTATGTGTACAGTACGTACAAGCACACAGTAGTATTCAGATGCTGTCTTCATTACAGCATGTACTGTATGTATATACGTATATACCTCTATGCATACTGCAAAGATGAATAACTATTTCCGTGTGTGTGTAGCTACAGTAGTGTACAAAAACAATTGCTGTGTAGGTTGGTATATACGAACATATAAACAAATACACACACACACACGCACACACACACACACACACACACACACACACACACACACACACACACACACACACACCATCATCAATTCTTTCATATAATTACGTATTAGGAGCAACAATTGGAATCATCATCGGAGGCGAACTGGCCTTTGTGACCATGTGTGGTGGTCTGGTGATCACACTGGTTATTGTGTGCAGACAAAAGCCTACACCAGGTGAGTGGGTCTATGGTCTAGGTCCATTTAATGTATGTTGAACTTCATGTGAACCAACCGTATGCTGTATTATATATGGTACATACTAGTATATACTGTACATACTGTATTGGGTATATATACATTTGTTACTGCAGTTGTTAAAGCTGGTGTCAAAAGAGTTGCAGTTAGGAAGGAGCCACCTAGAAGAGTAGTGGAGGTGGAGGAGGAAGTGGAAGTGGAGGGCCAATGCAAGCTAACCCATCCTACCGACCTCTTGAGATGAGCAACAACTCGCAAGAGCACACATATGTGAACATCAATTATAAGTTGGCCCCACCAGATTTGGTAGTGCTGCAGGCTAACCCATCCTACCAGCCTGTTGAGTACAATTAAGACACAAGAGAGCAAGTACATCAACGTGCCGAGTTGAAGTGATAGTCTTTAAACTGAGACTTTCTCAGTAGATGCATTTATATACAAGCAGCTAACTAGTAGAGTCTGTATCTGAGCACTATATCTAACATTGCATTCTAGCTACAGAGTTATCTACAGTTTAGCTCATTTTAAAGTTTTTAGCATAGTTCTATACTGACTGGATGTAGTACATGTGACGCTTACAGTACGTACTTGTGTTTTACATGTAATATTGCCTAATAACTGTAGTTCATCCACTGTACAGGAGATGTGTACGTTAGCTAGCTACCTGTGACTGTTACTCCTTATTTCAGTACTGTGTACTTTACTTGCATTGGCACGACTAACTGCACACAGTGTTACATGACATAAAGTTGTCTGATGTGTTAGCTACTATAATCACCACATTGGAATTGGGGAGAAGTTCTTCTGGGGGAATACCCTTTGAAACCACAATCAAAATGGAGTGCCACTCTCAAATCAAAGCTGTGATTCTGTGTTGTGTACTGTCAGGAGGAGGAGGTAATTACTTAGTACTATACATACTACTGTATATAATAAACTCCATGGCTTGATCCAGGCTACATTTGATTACAAGGATTTGATGATACTAGCCACTGTGTGTTGCTGCCTGTGCAGGTTCAGTGGTCCTCACTCAGACCCACCCAGCTGCCCCTTATGTGTGTAGAACTGGTAACATCACCCTCAGGTGTCAGTATGATGGTGTGGAAAATGTGTTGTTTGTGCTGTGGAATGTGGATGACTTGATCAACTTAAACTCAACAGACTTAATGACTCTACCAGGGCACACTGCTCTTGACCGAACTGAGTCTCACCAAGATCTGGTGATTGCCAGCTTTGCTGACCTTAGAGGGACATATCAGTGTGCTGTAATACAGTCTACTGACCTAACCAGTAGTCCACAGCTCAGTCCTGGTCCTGTTGAAGGTGTGTTCGATACAGTCATATGCATTGTATTATACCATCTAGCAGTTGGCTATTGCATAGTTACGTATATACCCACAATACCTATCCTATGCTATATTAACCGTCTCATTTCAGCTGAAAGCATTACTCTCTCTGCATTGACCTTGGCAAGCAGGACAGCCACCACTTTGAGTGTCACCTGGTCAGCTGGCTACCCCAAGTGTTACTCCTTCACTGTGTCCCACTCCACCCAAGATGGCTCCATCAATGTCACCCAACCTGCTGACAGTGACACCTCCCACACTCTGACCTCCCTCCAACCTGGCATCACTTACAGGATTGAGGTGGAGGCTGTGAGGAAGGGAGAGGGAGCAGACGGACAGAGGGCAAAGGTCATGTGGATTTTTTCCACTGGTGGCCAAAGTAAGAGAGATGCTATGATGACCATGACTACATATGTGCACATGATTGTATACACTATATATAATGCACCATGTATGCACCTGTGAATCATACAGCCTCAGGGACCCTGCCAACTCCAAGTATCACTCAGTCCAGTTTATGCGGTAAGTGTTGAATTACAGGCTAATGCACATGACATTGTGCAATATGCCATATATGGAAATTGCTGTAATCAGGTGTATTTTGTATGTGCGATAATCTGCAATTTGATGATCAGCAATGATTGCATACAGATCTGGCCATGACGAACAGTAGTAGCACATTATGCTATATACTAGCATTATGGCAGCTACTCATTTGTAATAGTACAGAAACTTAATCTCCCTGTATGCTCGAGCGGTGCTTCACGTTAAACACTCACCTCGTTCACATTTATAGTGTGGTTTGGCAGATAATGTTGAAATTGTGCTTGTGTGTGTGTGTGTGTGTGTGTGTGTGTGTGTGTGTGTGTGTGTGTGTGTGTGTGTGTGTGTGTGTGTATGCATGTGTGAAATCACGCTTCACTTATCCTTGCAGACACAGTGCTGTCAGTTCTCTTGTCACTTGTGTTGACACTGTCACTGTCCACCTGCTCAGTCAGTGCAGTGGTGATTGCAGTGATGTACAAGAGACTGCAGAGGTGCAGAGCTGAGCTGAGAGGTGGTGAGTTGTGCAGCACCCCTCAGCTGTCCCAGTCCCTCCTGTGAAGCAGGGCTGCTGCCTCCCTCCATGCAGGGGGAGGGGACAGTGTCAAAGCAGGTCCAGAAGGGGAGGAGCTTCCAACAAGGGAGAAAAAGGAGGATGGAGAGAAGATGCAGTCTAACCCATCCTACCTGCCCATTGAGATGAGCTACAAGTCACAAGAGAGCAAGTACATCAATGTGTCAAGTTGAAATACGCAGTTTACTGAGTAGAAGTTCATTGTTATAGCGTTGAATAGGCTCAGACATGTTGAAACATGTATACAAACATTTCCTACACAACAGTGTGTGCTTGAATACATAGTGTGTACAGTGTGTCTTTTCAGTTTGACACTTACCTCATGACGTACTTACTTAGCTAACTGTGTGTATGTATGTGCTTTAACCATCTACCACGTGCACAGTTGATTGCATGCACCATTACTCATACAAAATGTTATGCCTTTAGATATCAACTACTCCTACGTAGAACTGGTAACATCACCCTCAGGTGTCAGTATGGTGGTGTGGAGAATGTGTTGGTTGCATGTACTGTGGAACCTTGATGTTGGTAATATATAGTCAGACAAAAGTCCAATTTATCAAGTATCCCTGGCCACCAATTCACTGCACTCCCTCACATCACCACATCTTCCCAGGGTATTGTATGTACATAACAAGGACTAACCTTACTACATGTCTGAGCAGACATTATAGTTATCAATGAATGTACGTTGCTGAAGATCAAAGCCATCCCATACTATTGCAGGTTGATATTTGCAGAGTCAGCATTTTTAAAATTATAGATGTTGGGCTCTGTAAAATTGCTTTCTTAAACAGATGTCTAAATATTGATGGACAGAAATTTTGCATGTGCTTGCTGTTCCCCAAAATCTGTAAACTTTAAACTTGTAGCTAACACGTTTACTGACACATGCACCTGTCCATAATGAATGCAGAAACATTTGCTGTGTAAATACAACAGTCACACAATGCCTTTTGTGCTTTAATTCCTGTGTACTTGATCTGAAGCCGGTGTATCACTACATAGTTAATTAACTGATAGCTTTAGGCTATTTGTAGTCAGTCAGGCATGCAGACAATTTCCAACCTACGTACATCAAGCATTCCTAGATTCAGTGCACACCTTCTCACCATGTACATACCATCACCTTACACTGAGTTGCACTGATAACAGCCCATGCACAATGCAACCTATTGATAACACAGAAGTGTTATTATATAATAAATGATAAATGGGAGAGCCCATCAATCATTGATTTGCATTGTCCCACATTGTTGTAGAAATTATTACTGGATGAGTGTTCATGTAAATGCAGTATGGTTGACATTGGAATGCAGCTACACTTCACTTCTGCTATTAGTGCCTTGCAAGATGATGGATGAGCTGACAAAATAGCACTATGGCACAAACCATGACAGCATGGTTACTTGTGTTAATTAGCAATAATTAGCTTTCTCAACAGTCTCACATGACTAGAGCTTAAAGCACCATTTGCAGCAGCTGAGTACATACATGCAAGTTACTGTTTTGGCTGGTTTTGACCTGCGCTGTACATGAATAAGTGCACTAATTAAGTATATTCATGAGAGTATTTTTAACCGGGGGAAGTACCTAGTGCAAGAAAATGGAGACCATGCATCTGTGTGTACATGTATTTCTGTGCACATTTGCTGTCTCAGCTGGTAAGTGATGGACAGTTAAGGCCATATCAATAACAGAACCTAAAGATATTCAGAATGGCTATGGCCATAATCAGTACCTCGGTCTTGTGTATATAATTAGCCAACTAGCTAGCTAAATAGCTATAGGCAATCAGACAGTACTCAGTCTCGATTGCGTATAGCTAGCTGTATAGATTACTTGTGGTGTGATAGGATGCAACACAAAAAGTATTTAATACTAAGTCTTAATCATTATAGGTTCAGTGGTCCTCACTCAGACCCACCCAGCTGCCCCTTATGTGTGTAGAACTGGTAACATCACCCTCAGGTGTCAGTATGATGGTGTGGATGGAGTGTTGAATGTTGTTTGGAGTGTGGATAACATGGTCAGTTTAGACGTGATGACTCTACCAGGGCACACTGCTCTTGACCGAACTGAGTCCCACCAAAATCTGGTGATTGCCAGCTTTGCTGACCTGAGAGGGACATATCAGTGCAGTGTCATACAGTCTACTGGCGTAACCAATAGTCCACGGCTCAGTCCTGTTCCTGTTGAAGGTGAGTTGCACTTTGGTACCCATTTGTATTACAATTATCCAGGGTATTCCAGACATGTATTTACAGTTGTGATGCTCCACCATAGACTGATACTCCAACCACTGTATGCTCTCGTAACTTTACAATTTCAGATGAAAACATTACTCTCTCTAACTTGACCTTGGCAAGCAGGACAGCCACCACTTTGAGAGTCATCTGGTCAGCTGGCTACCCCAAGTGCTACTCCTTCACTGTACGTGTCCCACTCCATCCAAGATGGCTCCATCAATGTCACCCAACCTGCTGACAGTGACACCTCCCACACTCTGACCTCCCTCCAACCTGGCACCACTTACAGGATTGAGGTGGAGGCTGTGAGGAAGGGAGAGGGAGCAAACGGACAGAGGGCAAAGGTCACGGGGAACTTCAGCACTGAAGGTACGTTCATAGAGTTTCCATCAAGGTCTTGTCTACACATGAATGTGTTCTTGTTCCCATGTAGTGTAGTGTGCTTGTGTGGAAAAGATTCAAATGGTGCATGTGTGTGTGTTCAAGCTGTGTGTGTGTGTGTATGTGTGTCCGTTATAAATGTGTTATAATGTGTTATAAAACAATTCATGTACCCAATATGTAGTGACACTGGCCCTGCCAACGACAAGTGTCCCTCAATCTGTTTTATGTGGTAAGTGTTGAATTACATGCTAACTCACATGTGCAATGCCATCTGTAGAACTACTGTACTAAGCTGTGTTTTGTGTATGTATGTGCCATGACACAAAGTAGCTAGTACATTATTGCACTAGCATTAATTTTACAGATACCTGATTATGTTTCAATAATAGCATCCTTCACTGAATGCTAGAGTGATACTTCTTCCTTGTTCCCATGCATTATAGTGTGCTTGGGAGGACAGTATTCGAATGGTGTTTGTGCATGTGTTCATGCTGTGTGTGTGTGTGTGTGTGTGGGTGTGGGTGCATGTGCGGGTGCGTGTGTGTGCTTGAAGTTTTGCTTATCCTTCAATTTCAGGCACCTATCAGACTACAGTGACAGTGCTGTCAGTTCTCCTGTCACTTGTGTTGACACTGTCACTGTCCACCTGCTCAGTCAGTGCAGTGGTGTATGCAGTGATGTACAAGAGACTGCAGAGGTGCAGAGCTGAGTTGAGAGGTGGTGAGTTGTGCAGCACCCCTCAGCTGTCCCAGTCCCTCCTGTGAAGCAGGGCTGCTGCCTCCCTCCATGCAGGGGGAGGGGACAGTGTCAAAGCAGGTCCAGAAGGGAAGGAGCCACCAACAAGGGAGGAGGAGGAGGGAGAGAAGATGCAGTCTAACCCATCCTACCTGCCCATTGAGATGAGCTACAAGTCGCAAGAGAGCAAGTACATCAATGTGTCAAGTTGACATTGTCAAGTTGAATTATGACAGATTGAAATTGCTCATTGATACAGTGGTGATTAGGCTTACACATGTTGAAACATGTATACTATTCAGCACTATCTACAAACACAACTGTGTATCTGCCTGAAAGCGCACGGTGTTGTATTAGTTTTTCGGTTTTAACTCTAGCTCCTCTATGTGCTTACTCAACTGTTACTGTATGTACCTTAACCCTCTACCGTAATTGATTGCATACACCATTGCATTCCACTGCATGCTGCTACAAGATTGCTTAATATCACTATGATTATCTGAAGCTGTAGCATTGAGCCTCTATGATATATATCACTAATGCATTTTACACATATAAGGTGATGGTGGAGGTGATATGCTTCATCAGTGCAACAGGTTCGTGTAAGTATAACTATATTACATGATGTAGGGAATACTCACTAACAACAATTCTTACAATTATGTATTATCCCATGCAGGTTTATGATTGGTGAGTCCACATTTGTGTGCTCTTACGTATGTGTAGTACGGACATTATACTATGTACTAATTATGTATTATCTAGAATCTGTATATAAGCCTGCATGTGTGCATCCGTGGGTGGAGAGTTAGTGGCTACATACGTATGTCTATACATCTATGTTGTATAGACATAATTTTGTATCTATCTCATGATGTTGTTATGTTGTTCACGTCCTATACAGCCAGCACTATTGTCCAGATTTTTCCTGAGAATGTGGACTACTCCTGCCTTTCTCCCAGTATCAAGCCAAAGTGCACATTCACTGAGAATCCCCTTACTGCATTCTGGACACTCTTTGCTGGTGGGAGAGTTCCTATGCAGGTTACAGTATCCACTCCTGGTCACACAGTTGATCCCTCTGAAATACAAAATGGGCCATTTTTCTTAAAATTGAGGACACAATGTATTCTGAAAACAACAGCTACAGCTGCGTTGCTGTGTATGCTGATGGGAATACAGAAACTAGTGATATTTACCTTATTCCATTGGCTGAAAGTAAGTGATTTGGCACTTTTTGATAATGTGCATATTTGTACCCAAACTGTAAGATTAGGGAGCTGTACGTGGCTTACCAAACTATACTGTTCACTCACCTGATTGCTCAGACCTTTCTGCACCAATTCACAACTTGGTCACTGTGGCAATGCAGGATACACTCTATGTGCAGTGGGATCATGACTATTATCTGTGTCGCAACTTTACCATCTATTTGAATGAAACTGCTGTTCCTGAATGCACCAATATATCAGCTTTGAATTGTACAATTCAGAGGATTGAAGCTGGTGTCCAATATGAGTTAAGGGTAGTTTCAACTGAGCTAGGCACAAAGAATAGTACAGTTTCACGGATGATCACCACGGACCCAATAATGTTGGACCATGTAGCAGCAGGTATGTGATATAGGCAAGCATAATGTGCTTTCACACAGTGCACTTATAATTCCTGTGTGAGAAACATACAATTATTAATTTTAAGTTAATAGTAATACTGAGTCTGGTGAGATCTGTCTAATTTCTACAGGCTCCCAAAACCTATTTTGGCTACTGCTACTGTTGATCCTACTAGTACATCTACCTATAATGACCCTTGTGGTCATTTTGGCATGTCTCAAAGTCAAGCATAACGGAGGTAAATTCCAAGGAGGGTCACCTACTACTTTATGTGTACCAAATGTTGTGGGACCTATGAGAATTTTGTAGATTGGTGGACATTTGTAAAAATACTGTAAAAAACCTCTTACTTGTGTTAAACATTAAAGGAATGTAAGGGCTCCGAAAAAGTAAATCACAAAATTCTCAGGCAAGGAACATCCTTTAAATGTAGTCAGGCGTCGCATGACCCCTCCTCACGGAAGGGTCAGGTTAAGTCTAATACACTGACTTGTCCACGCGGAATGCAATTATGCGCTGTGGAATGTAATTATTGCACAACATTATGCCTCACTTGTGGCCGCAAGTACATGCAACGGCTCGCGACACTTACCTGATCTTTCATAATAGCCGTCAAAGGAGCGACAGCAAAGACTATCGATGTCCCTTCGACCGGCAACACCAGGCCAAACACTGTCGGTGGGCACACGTAGCACAGGCTCTTGCCGAAGCCGGTCGGCAAAACAGCGAAAACATCTCTCCCAGAAACAATGCCAGACACGACCTGAAGTTGATCTGGCTTCATGGTAGAATAACCAAGGTGCTGGATGGCTTCCGTCGCAGCGTATAACACTCTCTGGTCCATGCTCTGGTCTGCTGCCATTTGCGAACACGCAAGCAATAAATATTTCACACCTTTCCTGCAATCTGATTGGGCACGCAACCATTGTGGCGTGCTGCACAAGTCAATGTATTAGACTTAACCTGACCCTTCCGTGAGGAGGGGTCATGCGACACCTGACTACTTTAAATGTACAATGTATAATGTATAATTTCTATTACCACCAATGCTACAGGAAAGTGATCAGTGTTGACAATCCCCAGTGTTTCTTTTGCTATGCCACAGCTCCTCGTGCTCTCATGAGAGCATCTTCCCAGATGACCTTGTATAGTGATCATATACAAAGCTACACACTATCTAGTATTGTCGAGCCTTTCATTTGCTATTTCTGCGCACCTAGAATCCCTCCAAGAAACGTAAAGGTGTGTCATTCAAAGCCATGCATTTCAAAAGCCCTAGGTCCTGGAGAAGCCCAGCCTGCAAACCTTTGCTCTCAAAATTAGGCACTATATGCAGTATTGCCCTTCTTTTGTGAGTGTATAATATATTGTGATTTCTGTACTTGACAATTATTAGTGAACAAAGAACAACCACCAATTGCAATGAACACAAATGAAGTATCTATGATATGTGCAGAAGAAGTATTAATGGAATCAAATGAAGCTGCAATGGAGGCAATGGAGGTAGGATTTGGTACAAACAGAATGGAATGGGATGAAACAGCAATGCTACATGGAAAAAATATGGAATGTCAGATCACGGAAGTCTGATCTCTTGCTGGCACAAAGATGTTAAGTCATCTCCACTGCATCCAATTCGTTGTAATGATATCCTGCTGTTGTAGCAATTGAGTGTGAATTTTGTACCAGTAGGTCCCATTGCATCCTAATCTCAACGAGATTTCCTTTCAAAGAGATTGATTTTGTTGTTGTTTCTTTTCTCCCCTGTCAAGGTGATTTGCGCATATTACAAGCTGACGCATGGACAAATATTGCCACCACCTTGTACTGTGTGTATTGAATGCTTCATTACCATGGACAAAGCAAAGTAATTGGAATGACCTTATGTCACGTGCGTATAAAATATTTCCTCGTTTATAAGTGATATGGTATACATGCACACTGCCTGGCATAGTGATATTAATTGCATGGTTCATTTGACCGATCATTCATTTCATTCCGGAAGCTTCAGCTCTAACAGCCTACATAATTGATTAACGTAACTGGCTGTGTGCACAGTGCACACATGCCCGTGAGGATACGTGGCGTGTGGCGAATGAGCCTCGATCTCTACAGCGAAGAATTAAATTGCTTGGATTCTGGTGGATATACCTTGTCCGAAGTGGTGAGTGGTATATAGGCGCCTTTTATATTAGAATCTCCTCTTCGAAGGTAGCTACACGCGTGGCAAGCGGTAGGTATGCGCTATATTCGAAGTCCTCTCAGCACAATGACCCATGGCCAGTGTCAGTCCACCCCCCCCTTAAAGTAACAATTCTGCGCTTTCTGTGTATTTGCGCAACCTATGTACGGTCCCTCAAATGAGGAAGTACGGGACTCGCTACACAGTCCGCAGTGGAACATGGCAAATTTCGGGACACTGGAAATGCAAGGCATAATGTACGCCTTCAGTGTTATTGGCTAGGCGTTAGGGCACACTCAATCCCTGGTCAAACAGCATATACAACAATGACGTCTGACTAATAATATCACAGATTTTTCCTTGGCACTAAGGCTGAGACTCTGTGGGGACGTCCCTTCAATCGTCCAAGAATATTAAGAGGTAGTCTTGCATAGACATCCCAATTTACACCATGGTGATTGCAACTGTGCATCAAATGTCCCGGCCAACAGTCAAGATCCAATTGGGTGCCAATTATGGCAGTATTGATAAGCTTACGTTCTATAGTATGTAGTAATAACGTCACAAAAACGAAGCTAATTAACACCACCATAGTTGGCACTTATTTTGTTCTTGGTAGTTGGCCAGAAGCTGCATGGACTTTACCACACACACACATACAACTTGGACACAACTTATAATAATTATAGTCCCAGACTGTTTTCCAGCGAGGTGCAGTCAAATCGTAGCAGTAGAAAATGGGATGGCATGCAAGACTAGTTCAGAGGCATAATGATATATATGACAGGGATCTGAAGTGTTTGCAGTATATTTATGATGGATTGATCATTTGCAAACTGGCCAGTGGACATATCATGCCTCGCAGAAGCTTTCATGCTGTTCACCTTGAACAGCTGTACAAACATTGTATGAATTGAACTCTCCCAGATACTAGTCGTACAAGTGTCTTAACTAAAATAAGAGACTTCAAATAATTATGAAGGCTTGTATTACTTTTGCGAGGTATTATACACTGTGTTGTGAAGACTTGTAGCTAAACGGTACAACAAGACTGAATGTTGTGTACCCCAGTGCATCTGTGTTTCCTGCCTCTGTAGCTGTTCTAGTCCATTGCATTTTAGTTGTCTACATTGCTAGAGCTTTGCCTACATCCGGATACCTGCACTTACATGCACTTGCATCCTTCTGTATTGCCTAGATTTTACAATACATCCTGTGTTTACAACAATATGCATTAATTATGCACAATTAAAATGCAGGAACTCCCTTTTCCTTTGAAGTACAGCAGCAAGACATGAATTTCAAGCTAGGCTACAGTGTGAACCGGTAAGGAGTTGACTACATAGCTGAGAGTGATGATGTGTCGTACTTAGAATGAGGTGTCATTACCTCAAACACACACACACACACACGCACACGCACACGCGCACACACACACACACACACATGCACACACACATGCACACACACATGCACACACACACACACACACACACACACACACACACACACACACACACACACACACACACACACACACACATGAACACTCATACACATATACACACACTTATATGCTCAAATACAGCACACACAACAGCTAAAGATATTATTCTGTCACACAGATTCATTGGTGGTGACTTACAGATTGTGTGACAGTTACATGTGCTGGTGACAGCTAAAGTAGTGAACATACTGCATACAGTACTTTTCAAGTTAACACTTTGCTTTATATATACGTATCTAATCCAAGTCTATCCTCTCTAGGCAAAATTTATATGTCTCTGCCTTTGTATCATATAGCATGCCCTTGCCACACTGCTGACACACCTTAATATGGTAGTCAGCTGTATCACATGATCACATGCAGATAAATACAGCTACATGGTTACTAATTAGTTCATTATAATCCTGCATTCATCTAATTTCCCTAGCTGATCAAAATGAGTATTTACTCTACTGTACCTTAGTTTTTGCATGTTTATTCTTTTGTCACAGGTACATTTGGTTGTACATTACAACTCTCCTGATTTGCTTAAAAATAATCTTTGGTGAGATTCAGTCATATGTCCTTATTGGTCTATCCTACAATCACAGGTGGAACAAATCATTTCTTTTCCTTTGTAAATTTAATTGCAGGTTCAGTGGTCCTCACTCAGACCCACCCAGCTGCCCCTTATGTGTGTAGAACTGGTAACATCACCCTCAGGTGTCAGTATGATGGTGTGGAAGAATTTTTGGCTGTGCTGTGGCTTATTGGTACTCAGTCAACATCCAACCCATCAACCATCCCTGGACACACTGCCCTCCCTCACACCACTACCTATCAGGAGTTAGTGGTGGACAACTACACCAACTTGGAAACTAATTTGGAAACTGGGTATTTCTGCTCATCTATTCTAAGCAATGGATCATGGCTATTGAGCAATGCATTCATACCCCAGATCGAAAGTGAGTGATTCCAACCACAAACGCATTAATTATAGTCCATATTATTATACATATATACAGGCCAACCTTACTGTTGCAAAATTATAGCACATCAATTTATATTATTATAGGCCATATTTGATCAGTTGAGATAATGGGCCGGATATACAGTAGATGTACAGCATAATACGTACATAGCCAATTATAGCCATATGCATATTATATTATAATTATTCTGAATTTACAGGTTTTCTCACATAATCTCAGGTGTTACTACATGGCTTTGCTTCACTCAGATTCTCAATACTTTATACCTTTCTTCCAGGTGCTGAAGTGACCATCTCCTCCCTGACCTTGGCAAACAGGACAGCCACCACTTTGAGTGTCACCTGGTCAGCTGGCTACCCCAAGTGCTACTCCTTCACTGTGTCCCACTCCACCCAAGATGGCTCCATCAATGTCACCCAACCTGCTGACAGTGACACCTCCCACACTCTGACCTCCCTCCAACCTGGCACCACTTACAGGATTGAGGTGGAGGCTGTGAGGAAGGGAGAGGGAGCAGACGGACAGAGGGCAAAGGGCACGGGGAACTTTACCACTGACGGCCAAAGTAAGAGAGATGCTATGATGACCTTGACTATGTGCATGTGAGTGTATACACTATAATCCTCCATTCATCCATGCATCACACAGCTCCAGTGCCCCTACCAACTCCAAGTATCACTCAGTCAAGCTTATGTGGTAAGTGCTGAATTACTGTACATACTAACACACATGACATTGTGCAATATGCCATATATGGAGATTGATGTAATCAAGTGTGTTTGCGTACGTATGTGCCATAATCTGCAATTCGATGACCAACAATGGGAACATACAGATCTGAACATGGCAAACATTAGTAGCACATTATAGTATATACTAGCATTATGGCAGCTACTCATTTGTAATAGTACAGAAACTTTCACTAAATACGTATGAGAGTGGTGCTTCACATTGAACACTTATCTCATTCACATGTGTAGTGTGGTTTGGCAGATAACGTTGAAATGGTAATTGCGTGTGTGTGTGTGTGTGTTGTGTGTGTGTGTGTGTGTGTGCATGTGTGTGTGTGTGTGTGTGTGTGTGTGTGTGTGTGTGTGTGTGTGTGTGCATGCGTGCATGTGTGAAATCACACTTCACTTATCCTTGCAGACATTCGTCAGAACACAGTGACAGTGCTGTCAGTCCTTCTGTCACTTGTGTTGACACTGTCACTGTCCACCTGCACAGTCAGTGCAGTGGTGCATGCAGTGATGTACAAGAGACTGCAGAGGTGCAGAGCTGAGCTGAGAGGTGGTGAGTTGTGCAGCACCCCTCAGCTGTCCCAGTCCCTCCTGTGAAGCAGGGCTGCTGCTTCCCTCCATGCAGGCGAAGGGGACAGTGTCAAAGTAGGTCCAGAAGGGGAGGAGCCACCAACAAGGGAGGAGGATGAGAGAGAGAAGATGCAGGCTAACCCATCCTACCTGCCCATTGAGATGAGCTACAAGTCACAAGAGAGCAAGTACATCAATGTGATGTCAAGTTGAATTACACAGATCAAATGGAAGTTCTTTGTTATAGCTAGCTATACTGTGTTCATCAGTCGTAGGCATTATGAAACATTTGTACTCACACTACTACCGTCACACTAGTGTACTTAAAGCATTCATGGTGTGCAATAGGCATTTTAACTATACCCATTTTAATTCTGTACTGTATGCAATGTACCATAATGTTCAAATGGAACAACCACCACTTTTAGTGTCACCTGGTCAGCTGGCTACCCCAAGTGCTACTCCTTCACTGTGTCCCACTCCACCCAAGATGGCTCCATCACTGTCCCCCAACCTGCTGACAGTGACACCTCCCACACTCTGACCTCCCTCCAACCTGGCACCACTTACAGGATTGAGGTGGAGGCTGTGAGGAAGGGAGAGGGAGCAGACGGACAGAGGGCAAAGGTCATGGGGAACTTCACTACTGATGGTACGCTCATAGAGTTTCCATCATGGTCTTGTCTATGAATGAATCCGTTCCGTTCCCATGTATTGTAGTGTGCTTGTGTGGAAAGGATTCAAATGGTGCATGTGTGTGTGTTCATGCTGTGTGTGTGTGTGTGTGTGTGTGTGTGTGTGTATGTGTGTGTGTGTGTGTGTGTGTGTGTGTGTGTGTGTATGTGTGTGTGTGTGTGTGTGTGTGTGTGTGTGTGTGTGTGTGTGTGTGTGTGTGTGTGTGTGTGTATGTGTGTGTGTGTGTGTGTGTGTGTGTGTGTGTGTGTGTATGTGTGTGTGTGTGTGTGTGTGTGTGTGTGTGTGTGTGTGTGTGTGTGTGTGTGTGTGTGTGTGTGTGTGTGTGTGTGTGTGTGTGTGTGTGTGTGTGTGTGTGTGTGTGTGTGTGTGTGTGTGTGTCTGTTATAAATGTGTTATAATGTGTTATGAAACAATTCATGTACCCAATATGTAGTGACACTGGCCCTGCCAACGACTAGTGTCCCTCAGTCTGTTTTACGTGGTAAGTGTTGAACTACATGCTAACTCACATGTGCCATGCCATCTATAGAAACTACTGTCTTGAAGTGTGTTTTGTGTATGTACCCATGCATGATACATAGTGCGTTTTGGTGAAAAGCATTCAAATGGTGTGTGTGTGTATTTGTGCAGTGTGTGTGCGCGTGTGTGTGTGTGTGTGTGTGTGTGTGTGTGTGTGTGTGTGTGTGTGTGTGTGTGTGTGTGTGTGTGTGTGTGTGTGTGTGTGTGTGTGTGTGTGTGTGTGTGTGTGTGTGCTTGAAGTTTTGCTTATCCTTTAATTTCAGGCACCTGTCAGTTCACAGTGACAGTGCTGTCAGTTCTCCTGTCACTTGTGTTGACACTGTCACTGTCCACCTGCACAGTCAGTGCAGTGGTGATTGCAGTGATGTACAAGAGACTGCAGAGGTGCAGAGCTGAGCTGAGAGGTGGTGAGTTGTGCAGCACCCCTCAGCAGAGGAGGAGGGAGAGAAGATGCAGGCTAACCCATCCTACCTGCCCATTGAGATGAGCTACAAGTCACAAGAGAGCAAGTACATCAATGTGATGTCAAGTTGACATTGTCAAGTTGAATTATGACAGATTGAAATTGCTCATTGATACATTAGGCTTACACATGTTGAAACATAAGTACTATTCAGCACTATCTACAAACACAACTGTGTACGTATCTGCTTGAAAGCGCACGGTGCTGTATTGGTTTTTCGGTTTTAACTCTAGCTCCTCTGTGTGCTTACTCAACTGTTACCTGTACTGTATGTACCTTAACCCTCTACCTTGATAGATTGTATACACCATTGCATCCATGTGTTACGAATACGTCTACAACTATCAGCTGCCCTTTAAGTGTGTAGAACTAGTAACATCACCTTAAGTGTCAGTATGATGGTGTGGAGAACATGCTAGCTGTACAGTGCAATGTTGGAAATTGGCCAATTAACTTCCAACCTATCAACCATCCCTGACCATGGACACACAGCAATCCCTCAAGCCGTCACCTCACAAGACAGCAAGTACCAGCTATTGGTCATTAGTTCAATATTGATAGCTAAATATATAGTTATAAGCACTGGATACTAGGCACCAAACCCCCTGCTATGTACACACAAGTATTGGTGTCTCAGTAGTGCAGTAGTGATGAATTTCAAAGCCATCCCATGTACGTAGCTAACATGTTTAGTGATACTCATGCACAGTGATGAACTCACAGGTATAATAATATTATATATTTAATATAATATCACGTTTTGAAATCAAGGTCTACAACATTACAGTCATGCATTACATGCTTTCCTCCTTACTCCACTCAACCTGCATACGTAGCATTTCACTACCAAATAGTTAGTGTGTACGTACTGGGTAAAGAATGTCATTGGTGAATCTACAGTAAGTCATAGCTACAGTACATACAGCTACAGCATAGTACAGTACATCATATCAGGTCATATATACAGTATGTGTTGTCATGACTATTCATTACACATGGCCATGAATGAGCATGCACCGCTTTCAAGTAGCATGAATAAATGTATAGTTACTTATGACTAATGAATTACTGATAACAGAGTAGGGAAAGTACCTATAGTGAGCTCAAGCCACACAGCAAAATGGAGTCCTTCAAGTTCTTGTCTGTGATTCTGTTTTGGATACTGACAATTAAGGGCAATAGGTAATCAGCATCCTTTATCTCTTTATATTGTTATTCTATTCTGGCATGAAGCTATGGCAAAATGAAGTGGTGATAATGGTTTGTCAATTGATCCAATTGGTTTTATTGCAGTGTCTTGTGCAGGTTCAGTGGTCCTCACTCAGACCCACCCAGCTGCCCCTTATGTGTGTAGAACTGGTAACATCACCCTCAGGTGTCAGTATGATGGAGAATGTGTTGGGGGTGATTTGGGTCATTGGGAATGAGAGTGGGACAACTAACCCATCAACCTTCCCTGGACACACTGCCCTTCCTCACACCACCACCTATCAGGAGGTAGTGGTGGACAGCTACACCAACTTGAAGGAGAGGTATCAGTGTGATGCAGTTCTACCAAACAATGGACGTATGGCAAGCAATGTGTATGAAACTCAGGTTGAATGTAAGTGTGAAGTAATGCAGCAATGTCAGTGAGTAGAGTATGTTTTGAGCAATGGTCACAGCAATGATGATAAATAATTACTCTATACTTCAGAATGTATTTAGCCCCATGTAACTACATGGTGTCTGATAAGTTGGTTTCATCTGCTATAACTATCTGCCCTTGCCCTTGAACAAGATGTGTTCATATACATGCAGTAATAAAGTGGTATTAATGATAGTAAGCCTGTGCGATAATAGAAAAGCTATAGCTACCTCGATAAAGTAGGTCAAAATTACCTTGATAAAGATAATAATGGCACAGGTCACACCACAACTCTCGTTTGACACTGAAAAGGAACATATTTTAAATGCCAAGTGTCCAGCAGTTCCAAACACCACAGGCACTGAAAAAATGGACGCACACAAGGCTCTTGCTTGGCCAATGATCATGTTTCTTTATGTTTCACTGTACATCTAAAACACAAAGTGATTAGAGAACATGTTCATGTAGTAATATCAAAATATAAGGCTGTACCTAAATGCTCTCCTACAAGATGCTCCCACAATTATAGCAAACTCAAAGAACCCTTTGCCAGTAATGATGAAGACATGTGAATCTTTGCCATTACCATCTAGGGTATGGCCTTTTTAGCAGCATACTCCTCCTCCAGGTACAAAGTAACATCCACATCTCTGTTCAGAATTTATGTCAATCAGTAACGTAGACAGTGAAACAGTTAATCCTAGTAGCTAATAGCAATACAATTTAATAGATGATCTGAATAGATTATTGTTACAGCAATAACTGTGGTATATTCTTAATTTCCCTGGACATTGCAGAACATGCATATTTCTGAGTAGTAAGCATGCTCTGAACATTTCACCACATTTTCATTTGCTCTTGAAAGGTAAACTGCTTGATATGTTCCTTCTTCAGCTGCTGAAGTGACCGTCTCCTTCCTGAGCTTGGCAAGCAGAACAGTCACCACTTTGAGTGTCACCTGGTCAGCTGGCTACCCCAAGTGCTACTCCTTCACTGTGTCCCACTCCATTCCATTTCAAGATGGAACAATCATTGTCACCCAACCTGCTGACAGTGACACCTCCCACACTCTGACCTCCCTCCAACCTGGCACCACTTACAAGATTGAGGTGGAGGCTGTGAGGAAGGGAGAGGGAGCAGACGGACAGAGAGCAAAGGTCATGGGGAACTTCACTACAGAGAATGAAGGTGATTGATGCTACTGTAGTTATAACTATGTATGAATGAATTAATTCTCTAATGCTCCATATACCCACCATTTAGCTTCAATGTCCCAGCCATCAGCTGCTTATGGTAAGTGTACAATAGCATGCTAATGCATATCACATTCCATGTACTAAGACAGTGAGACATACACTTGCAGTGTCTTTGAAACAGTGTATGTTTGTTCACTTGTACGTGCGTGTGTATATGTGTGTGTGTGTGCGTGTATGTGTGTGTGTGCGTGCCATAATCTGCAGCTGCAGTGAATGATGAGCGAATGCTTAATGTGTAGAGTGAGTGCAAGCAATGAGTAGAGTGTTAGTGTATAGTTAGTACATTCATTCTTCAGAGAATTGAATTAAGTGAGAAATCCTCCACTAGCTCTACATATATCTCAAATCCGATTCACAGACATTGTTTGTATCGCACAAAGCTTTTACTGTCTTAATATATGGAAGAGCCATTACACTGTAATAGACTAACAATATGTGGTTACACTACTGCTAACCCACACAGACACTTGTCAGTCCACAGTGACAGTGATGTCAGTCCTCCTGTCACTTGTGTTGACACTATCACTGTCCACCTGCACAGTCAGTGCAGTGGTGCATGCAGCTCCAGAGTGGGAGAATCCACCAACAAGGGAGGAGGAGGATGGAGAGAAGATGCTGGCTAACCCATCCTACCTGCCCATTGAGATGAGCTACAAGTCACAAGAGAGCAAGTACATCAATGTGATGTCCAGTTGAAATACACAGAATGGAACTTCATTGTACAATATAACTTGTATATTGAAACATGCATTCAAAAGCTGTAGCTACAAAACTTTCTACACAACATTGTGCATGAACGTATGGTGTGTAAGCAAGCTAATCCATTGTACCTGTCCATTATGTTGGCTCTATAGCTAGCAAGCATTAAATACATCAAAATAGAAAGAGCCAAGGCCAATCAGGTTGATAGCTAGCTACATAGCTAAATGTATTGCAGCAAATCATTCATTATAGTTGTCACTTTAGCTTTCAGGAATGTGACACTAGATTATTGTGTACTGCCATGCACCAGTTCTTACTGGATCTTCTTAGGTTTGTGCCAAACAGCTAAGGACCTTAGGTGCAGGATGAATGAATATAGGCATGGTACAGAAAATGACATTAGCTATATTCATCATCATAGATCTCTTTACGCTAGCAGTCAGCTTATAGTATTATATGTGGTATGCATGTAACTCTGCAATTAAGATTTCATTTAGCTGCATTTATATAGCTAGCTAGCTACGTATACCGTCACCACATGCTAGCTAACCACCATAGCCACCACAAATACAGCTAGTAAGGTAATGTAATGAAGAATTGTTTGCTAGCTAAGACTTAGCTACGCACCCTCGGAGTCGTTCCCTACTGCTGATGTTACGTTCGGCGCAGAGATACACTGTGTAAGATCGCTATAGCCAAATACCACGGTACGTACGTTATTAGGACTTAGTACAGGTGCAGGGAAATTCCCTTTTCTTCCTAATCATGAAAACATGGCCGCTCGACCTCCTTCAGTGCGGCACTCTGTTATACCATTTCATAAAGACCTGAACCTCCCTGAACGCTGACCTCAGTGAGTGTTAAATACTGCATCGTCTTTCTACTGTGTTTGTTTGGAGGCAATTGAACTAGGGTAAAGATGTTTAACTGGTAAATGTACGTAGCTCTCCAACAGTACGCAATGTTCAAGAGCTTACTGTTCCTTAGTCACCGCTCCTCCCTGAATGCCGACCTCAGTGGATGTTGATGACTAACATTTCTTGACACTGTGCTCGTTTGGAGGCAATTGGACGAAGGTAAAGTTACTTTATTACCGACCATACGCAACGCCCAACCAACACTCAAGAGCTCACTGGTCTTTAGTCCCGAACCCCCCCCCCCCCCCCCCCCCCCAGATATCTGACTTTCACTGAGTGTGGCTGATTGATCCCTCTTTGCTAAGTGCTCAATTAATGATGATATGCGGTGCTCATTCTACTGCTGCTGGCCTACTAAGCACATGGATGGAAATGTTAACGTTTCAGGTCAACCATTGGGGACGCTGCATGACTAACTAACAAAGCCATCTTGTCTGTAATGTGGTATTCTTCTCAAAATCTGTACAGTGTTATATAACCACATGCAGGTGTACTCACATAGCTATATAGTAAATGTTATACATCATAGTTGGGCTGGTAAAGACAGGTACCATATGACTGACACACAGATAGGGCCAATACCTACTTTTGGGTTCTGAAATGTGTGCTATTATTTGATTATGACTTCACAAACCATTGAACAGTTTACAGTAGCTATACAGTGGAATCTCTATTGAAGGACGCTTCCTATAAAGGATATAATACAAATTATCTCCCTATAAAGGAGAAGGTTTACTGTCCTAACCTACTATGCCAATGTATTTTCCACCTCTGAAAGAGGACAACCTCCCCCCTTAATTTCAATGGTTAATTTATTCATGTATGTCATTAGCTGTCACTCCCGTTTTGATTTCACACCTTTTTACCACCTCTTTTGTGTACTTAAAGTGAGGTTATCCTTTGTTTTGTATTCATCACTGGCAATGACAACTGCATAGTTGTTGAAACGTTTGGCTTCATTAATTCAAAGCTTTGGCTAGTGAAGTTCGGTAATAGATATGTATAGAGGACAACCTCCCTACAAGGGGCAAAATGCTGGGTCTCAAGCTGTCCTTTATTCAGAAATTTCAGTGTATGCCATAATGCTACATATTTGGAGAAGCATGAGACGTCATTTGTCACATGTATATAGTGCACATGGCTCAAAGGGTACATGGCACAACATGACATTAGTAGTATGTGGATGAGAGTGTGTGTATGCACTCAATCATAATGTTAGTGTCTGATGACATCATGGCAGGGAAAGTACCTGGCGATCCACTCAACAAAATGGAGGCCTGCAAGGGGGAGGCCTCTTGATTGTGATACTGTCTTGGATACTGTCAGTAACAGAAGGTAATCAGTCATCCACCTCTATTCCATGCTAGCTGCACATTTAGTTATTACTGTGGGCACCTTTTGAAGTGAAGTATAGGGTTGACCATGTTTATATCAGTCTATGTAGCCAAATGACTAGTTTAATTATTTGACACTGTCTTGTACAGGTTCAGTAGTCCTCACTCAGACCTACCCAACTGCCCCTTATATGTGTAGAACTGGTAACATCACCCTCAGGTGTACTACAACAGGGGCTATCACCTGGAGTGTTGGTGAGATGTTCAATGTGAACCCATCTCCTCCCTGACTTTGACAAATAGAACAGCCACCACTTTGAGTGTCACCTGGTCAGCTGGCTACCCCAAGTGCTACTCCTTCACTGTGTCTCACTCCACCCAAGATGGCTCCATCAATGTCCCCCAACCTGCTGACAGTGACACCTCCCACACTCTGACCTCCCTCCAACCTGGCACCACTTTCAGGATTGAGGTGGAGGCTGTGAGGAAGGGAGAGGGAGCAGACGGACAGCGGGCAAGGGTCATGGGGAACTTCACTACTGAAGGTGAGGGTGAGGATGGAGTGGCTTTAAACTCTGCGTTGCACTCCTGTCTGCTCTGCTGACTAAATTGTACCTACGTATGCATTAATCATGTACATACATATACATATCAACAGACACATCTGCCATTGTGCCCACTGGATCCATTTATTCCACAGTGACAAGTAAGCCACAGTAAGAGATACCTTATACATACTATCAGTGCATACACTATATTGCTCTATGCACCCATCACACAGCTCCAGTGCCCCTGCCAACTCCAAGTGTCTCTCAGTCTAGTTTATGTGGTAAGTGTTGAATTATAACTCATGCTATCTTTTGTATGTGCCATAATCTGCAATGTCATGATCAACAATGAGAACTGTTTCATACAGATCCATGACGAATAGTAGTAGCACAAAATGGTACGTTATGGCAATTATGTAATACTATGTTTAATACAGTGCCTTTTGCTACAGTAAATGCTCGAGCTCGGTTTGGCAGATAACATTGAAATGGTGCATGTGTGTGTGTGTGTGTGCGTGTGCGCATGTGTGTGTGTGTGTGTGTGCGTGTGTGTGCGCATGTGTGTGAGTGAGTGTGTGTTCGCGCATGTGTGTGAGTGTGTGTGCATGTGCATGTGTGAGTGTTTGTGTGTGCATTTGTGTATGTGTATGTGTGTGTATGTGTTTGTGTGTGTGTGTGTGTGTGTGATCACATTTCGCTTCTCCTTGCAGACACATGTCAGTCCACAGTGACAGTGCTGTCAGTTCTCCTGTCACTTGTGTTGACACTGTCTCTGTCCACCTGCACAGTCAGTGCAGTGGTGCATGCAGTGATGTACAAGAGACTGCAGAGGTGCAGAGCTGAGCTGAGAGGTGGTGAGTTGTGCAGCACCCCTCAGCTATCCCAGTCCCTCCTGTGAAGCAGGGCTGCTGCCTCCCTCCATGCAGGGGGAGGGGACAGCGTCAAAGCAGGTCCAGAAGAGAAGGAGCCACCAACAAGGGAGGAGGAGGAGGAGGGAGAGAAGATGCAGGCTAACCCATCCTACCTGCCCATTGAGATGAGCTACAAGTCGCAAGAGAGCAAGTACATCAATGTGTCAAGTTGAATTACATACACAGAATGGAAGGTCATTGTAATAGCTAGCTAATCTGTGTTCAAAGTGTGTAGACATTATGAAAATAGTGTACTTGAAAGCATGGTGTGCAATGGGTGATTTTAACTTTACTTACGTTCAAATTCTGTACTGTGTGCAATTAACCAAAACCCTATTATTGATCACTGACATAACCAATAGTCCACAGCTCAGTCCTGGTCCTGTTGAAGGTGCGTTTGATACAGTCATTGTATTATACCATCTAGCAGATATTGCACAGCTACGTATACATACTATAGCTACATGCCCACAATATGCTATATTAACTGTCTCATTTCAGATGAAAGCATTATTCTCTCTGCATTGACCTTGGCAAACAGGACTGCCACCACTTTGAGTGTCACCTGGTCAGCTGGCTACCCCAAGTGCTACTCCTTCACTGTGTCCCACTCCACCCAAGATGGCTCCATCAATGTCACCCAACCTGCTGACAGTGACACCTCCCACACTCTGACCTCCCTCCAACCTGGCACCACTTACAGGATTGAGGTGGAGGCTGTGAGGAAGGGAGAGGGAGCAGACGGACAGAGGGCAAAGGTCATTGGGAACTTCACTACTGACGGTGAGGACAGTGTGATCACAGAATAACATCACGACATTGCTATGTTCATATAAAAGTGACTACATACGTGAGTTGGGTGAGTTGGGTGAGTTGAGCTCTATAATTAATTTATTTGTATTTTGGCTTAGGATTTCATGTCACATATAGAGTGATACGCAGATGCAGAATGGATCAAAATGACATATCTTCATTTGATTGTGTTATTTTCAATACTAACAGATACAGCTGTTACTTCAACGTCAACAGTCACCAACACCCCAACACCGACACCTTGTGCATCTTCAGGGGATGTAACACTGGGTGAGCGTACATTACTAATGGATGTGCAGTACATGCATACGTACATATTCCAGACTGTAGCTGGTGTGTCTTGGGAATGATCTGCATTTGCTTCTAATCTGAATTTTACTATACCACACTTCATTATTGTTTGAGCACTATTCTATAGAGAACTACATACAAAGTAAGTTTGTACACGAGTAGGAAATCACATTCAATCAAGAAGTGTCAGTAGACGTCTACTTTTACTCTTCCGCACAGATGCATGTCAGTCCACAGTGACGGTGTTGTCAGTCCTCCTGTCACTTGTGTTAACACTGTCACTGTCCACCTGCACAGTCAGTGCAGTGGTGCATGCAGTGATGTACAAGAGACTGCAGAGGTGCAGAGCTGAGCTGAGAGGTGGTGAGTTGTGCAGCACCCCTCAGCTGTCCCAGTCCCTCCTGTGAAGCAGGACTGCATGCTGCCTCCCTCCATGCAGTGGGAGGGGACAGTGTCAAAGCAGGTCCAGAAGGGGAGGAGCCACCAACAAAGGAGGAGGAGGATGGAGAGAAGATGCAGGCTAATCCATCGTACCTGCCCATTGAGATGAGCTACAAGTCACAAGAGAGCAAGTACATCAATGTGTCAAGTTGAAGTACACAGAATGGAAGCTTCATTGTTACAGTGTTGAATAGGCTCGAAAATGTTGAAGCATGTATACAAACATTTCCTACACAACAGTGTGTGTTTGAAAGCATAGTGTGTATAGTGTGTGTTTTCAGTTTGACACTCACCTTAATATGTACTAACTTAGCTGACATGTGTATGTATGTACATGTGTACCTTTAAGCATCTACCACAGTTAACTGCATGCACCAATACACATGCGATATGTAATGTCTACAGATATCAACTACTCCTAATGTGTGTAGAACTGGTAACATTACCCTTAAGTGTCATTGTGATGGTGTGTAGAATGTTTCAGTTGTTCTGTGGATCCGGAGTGTTGGTAGTCAGACAAATGTCCAACTTATCAAGTATCCCTGCGTGGTCACCTATTCACTGCTCTCTCTCACATCTTCCCAGGGTATTGTACTTATACATAATAAGTACTAACATTACTACAAATGTGAACAGACACTATAATAGTCATTAATTAATAAATGTTGCTAAAGCTCTGAGCCATCCTATACCATTGCAGGTTGATATTTGTGAACTCAGCATTTTATATCTATAGATGTTGTGCTCTGTACAATGTTGTATTCAGGATATCTAAATATTGATGGACAGAAGTTTGCATGTGGTTGCTGCTCCCCAAAATCTGTAAACTTTAAACTCAGTAAAATTATAGTGCATACTGTTTAGCTAATATGTTTACTGACGTGTGTGTGTGCATGTGTGTGTGTGTGTGTGTGTGTGTGTGTGTGTGTGTGTGTGTGTGTGTGTGTGTGTGTGTGTGTGTGTGTGTGTGTGTGTGTGTGTGTGTGTGTGTGTGTGTGTGTGTGTGCGTGTGAAATAGATTTGTTGTGTCGTTGTGGGTGTGGGTGTGGGTATGTGGGTGTGCATTGCACACTCGACGGCCTGGTAGCTGTTGTCATTATTGGTGCTCTGTTAGCAGTACTCATACTGGTGCTGGTGTGTATACACAAACATCTGTACCAGGTAGGACTGTGGACAAGACCAAAATATTATAATGGATGTACGCATATGTGTGTACTGAATGAATTGTAATTGATGGCATCAATATAATCATACTGAATGTTGATTTTGTGTTGTATGTAGGTATCGAGCTCAATGTCATGTCAAAGCAGCTCCAGAAGGGGAGGAGCCACCAACAAGGGAGGAGGAGGAGGGAGAGAAGATGCAGGCTAACCCATCCTACCTGCCCATTGAGATGAGCTACAAGTCACAAGAGCATCAATACCTGAACCTTAAATTGGCCCCACCAGATGTGGCTGATGTTGAAGAGCATGCAAAGTTGCAAGCTAACCCATCCTACCTGCCCATTGAAATGAGTTAAACTTCACAATAGAGCAAGTACTTCAGCATACCAACTTAACGTGGTAGAAAAGTTGTGTTAATACATTGTTATACACGTACAACAATATAATTTTTGCATGCAAATAGTCAGAGGCATCACTGCAGCTAAGAGACCCCTTCTCTTATTTGTAATAGTTGTTGGCTCTGAATTGGATAATGTATCATGTGCTACACATGTGATTACTTCCAGCTACTAGAAATTTGTGCTCTTCATATACTGCTCTCATGCGTACCTATATATGTAATTCACATTACTAACTACGTAGCTAGTATATACATATTTCCATGTCACACAGGATGTGCTATACATATATACACAGGTACATACATACCACATCCTGCTATGTACTATAATAGTACACATATAGACAGTATACAGTGTTACATGCAACCATGCATACCTTCATGCCATGGGTACATATAAATTATGTACATATTCTACAAGGTGTTTACAGACAGTGTATATAGCCATTTTTGATTATACACTAGGGGAACACCCACTAAAACCACAAAACAAGATGGAGAGCTACATCATATCCTTAGCTATGTTTCTATGTTATCTACTGTCAGGAGGGACAGGTAGCAGTGGGTAATCCATTTTGTATCACTTAGCTTATGTAGTACTGAGTACTGCTGTATACTCTGTCATTGTGCTACTGCAGTAATGTTGCTGGTTAACGTTGCACAGGTTCAGTGGTTCTCACTCAGACCCACCCAGCTGCCCCTTATGTGTGTAGAACTGGTACCATCACCCTCAGGTGTCAGTATGATGGTGTGGAGGGAGTGTCTGGTGTGCTGTGGTTAACTGAGATAGAGGCAGCAACACTCTTCCCATCTGACATCCCTGGACACACTGCTCTCCCTCGCACCACCACCTATCAAGAGGTAGTGGTTGACAGTTACACCAACTTGAGGGAGAGGTATCAGTGTGTGGCACTTATAATTAATGGAACAGCACTGCAGAGTAATGAGTATGAAACTCAGATTGAATGTGAGCACAAAACAGTAAGGCAATGTAACCTCAGTAGCCAGTAGTTACGTACTTATAAGATGCTTCAAATAAATATAAACGTACAGTATGTAGTCCAGATCCTATGTATGTGTTTTACACATTGATGGCATTGCATGTAATGTCCACTCTGAATTATATACATATCTCAATTAGCTTGTCCCCTATATAACACTATCTCAATGACTCGCCTACATGATCATGATATTGTAAGTATTCTAGTCTATTTGTGTGCACTCTCTTCTTTCTGTACTGATATTTGATTATAATCCAGCTCCTAAAGTGATACTCTCAAACTTGACCTTAGTAAGCAGGACAGCCACCACTTTGAGTGTCACCTGGTCAGCTGGCTACCCCAAGTGCTACTCTTTCACTGTGTCCCACTCCACACAAGATGGCTCCATCAATGTCACCCAACCTGCTGACAGTGACACCGCCCACACTCTGACCTCCCTCCAACCTAGCACCACTTACAGGATTGAGGTGGAGGCTGTGAGGAAGGGAGAGAGAGCAGACGGACAGAAGGCAAAGGTCACGGGGTATTTTAGCACAAAATGTGAAGGTGCGGGACACTATAAAATGGTAACGTTTGACATTGACTATATACTGCTCAAAATGAAAAGTGTCAATGTAATAATGTCAGGTACATATATAGTATAAATTTCTAATGCTCTTTCCTTACAGCACCTGGACCCAGAACATCTACCATTTTCATATCACCAACAAATGTTCCTCAGTCAGATGATTGTGGTAAGAGTGGAGTAATGCATGTACAGTACATACTAAGGATGGGACAAATGCTGATTGTACTGTTTGAAGGGTCATCTGAGAAAGCTTCTATTTTATGCTTCCAAGCTTCATGGTGTACCTTCATAAATATCACCTAATGCGGTGAATGCAAGTAGTGCATTTGTTTGCCTAAGCACTGTCCATGCAACTCTATACGTATGTGCACATCCTACCTATAGGTATTTGATGCAGAATGCTAATTTAGAATCAGCTATGTCTTCTTTATATAGCATCCTGTGCGTGTCCACAAACAACGGTCACAGCGACAGTGCTGTCAGTCCTCCTGTTACTTGTGTTGATACTGTCACTGTCCACCTGTACAGTCAGTGCAGTGGTGCATGCAGTGATGTACAAGAGACTGCAGAGGTGCAGAGCTGAGCTGAGAGGTGGTGAGTTGTGCAGCACCCCTCAGCTGTCCCGGTCCCTCCTGTGAAGCAGGGCCGCTGCCTCCCTCCATGCAGGGGGAGGAGACATTGTCAAAGCAGTTCCAGAAGGGGAGAAGCCACCGACAAGGGAGGAGGAGGAGGAGAAGGAAGAGAAGATGCAGGCTAACCCATCGTACCTGCCCATTGAGATGAGCTACAAGTCACAAGAGAGCAAGTACATCAATGTGTCAAGTTGAAGTGATGGCATAATGGAAATTTATTGTTATCAAAAAACAGTGTTCAGCAGGCGTATGTAGACTTTATGAAACATGTATACTCACACTTCCTTCATGGTGTGCAATGGGTGATTTTTAACTTTACCTACTTTCTGTACTGTGTGCATGTACCTTAACCCTCTTTATTTGATTTCAAAAACTATTGGACATTATGCAACCTACGTACGTAGTGCTGTGTATGCATGAGGAGATTCATGCATGAGACGTCATTTATCACACATACATATTGACTCAAAGACACATGGTCTAAATATAACATGAAATACTAGTATACATTAGTTACTGTAGAATGTATACATAGATGAGGGTGCATGTACACACTCAAGCATCATGATAATATTATTCATATTCAGCTATGGTTATGTCTAATGAATAATTCACACAGTATGGCAGGGAAAGTACCTGGTGAGGCAATCAACAAAATGGAGTTCTCCAGATTCTTGGCTGTGATGGTGTTTTGGATACTGTCAGAAACAGATGGTAATCAATACCCTACAGTTATAAGACCTGAACATAAGATATTGGAAGCATGTCTTTACCTGCGTATTCATGTGTTTTTCACACAGTGTCTTGTGAAGGTTCAGTGGTCCTCACTCAGACCCATCCAGCTGCCCCTTATGTGTGTAGAACTGGTAACATCACCCTCAGGTGTCAGTATGATGGTGTGGAGGGAGTGTTAGGTGTGGTATGGGTCATTGGTAATGAGACGGGGACAACCAACCCATCAACCATCCCTGGACACACTGCCCTCCCTCGCACCACCACCTATCAGGAGGTAGTGGTGGACAGCTACACTAACTTGAGGGAGAGGTATCAGTGTGGAGCAGTTTCAATGAATGGAACACTGCAGAGCAATGAGTATGAAACTCAGATTGAATGTACGTAGTGAGTACAATATCTATGATTAGTGTAGCTATATACAGTATAGTAGCTACTACTAGCAATAATGGAAGTTGGTCCACATTTCATATATTGTGTCTTGCTCTGCATTAGTACATGGCATCCTGTTTACTAACCTAGCTTTGTTTGACAACGTTCACCATCTGCTGACCCTTACATAGGTCTGTTTATGACATCATCGCTGTCGCTGTTTATGACATCATCGCTGTTCATTCAATATGTTTTCATAAAACAAAACCCCATACACCTCCTAACTCTTCTAGTAGTAACAGTTACAAGCACCTTTGCGTCAAAATATTCTGTTGGCATTGTGCTTCACTGACATACAGTTCCAGTTCAGTGCAGCACATTTCCTGGAACCATGCCAGAAGCTGCACTGACCCAGAATTGGATGCCAGTGTAAACACATGTAAGTGCCATTAGCATTGCTGTAAAACATGATGCAATGAAGATGAGTCCCAGCCATGAGCTTGTACCATATCATTAACACAGTAATATCTAATAGACATCAGAGTGGCAATTAAATTGTTTTCCAGTGCTGCACTCCAGTATTACCTGTGCTCCTTTCCGCTACTGAAGTGACCATCTCCTCCCTGACCTTGGCAAGCAGGACATCCACCACTTTGAGTGTCACCTGGTCAGCTGGCTACCCCAAGTGCTACTCCTTCACTGTGTCCCACTCCACCCAAGATGGCTCCATCACTGTCACCCAACCTGCTGACAGTGACACCTCCCACACTCTGACCTCCCTCCAACCTGGCACCACTTACAGGATTGAGGTGGAGGCTGTGAGGAAGAGAGAGGGAGCAGACGGACAGAGGGCAATGGTTATAGGGAACTTTACCACTGAAGGTGCGTACGAAGAGTTGCCATCACAGTCATGTCTACACATAAATGTATTATTTTATGTACCCAACATGCAGTGACACTGCCGACAACAAGTGTCCCTCAGTCAGTTTTATGTGGTAAGTGTGACTAACTAGCATTCATTTTACTGTTACAATTATGTTTTTAATTATTGAATCCTTCACTGAATGCTAGAGTGATAAATACTTCATTCTTGTTCCCATGCATGATACGTAGTGTGTTTTGGTGGAAAGCATTCAAATGGTGCATGTGCGTGTGTGTGTGTGTGTGTGTGTGTGTGTGTGTGTGTGTGTGTGTGTGTGTGTGTGTGTGTGTGTGTGTGTGTGTGTGTGTGTGTGTGTGTGTGTGTGTGTGCGTGCGCGCGTGTGTATGTGTGTGTGTGTGTGTGTGTGTTTGTGCTGTGTGTGTGTGTGTGTGTGTGTGTGTGTGTGTGTGTGTGTGTGCGTGTGCATGTGCGTGTGCGTGTGCGTGTGTGTGTGTGTGTGTGTGTGTGTGTGCGTGTGTATATGTGTGTGTGTTTGTGCTGTGTGTGTGTGTGTGTGTGTGTGCGTGTGCGTGTGCGTGTGCGTGTGTGTGTGTGTGTGTGTGTGTGTGTGTGTGTGTGTGTGTGTGTGTGTGTGTGTGTGTGTGTGTGTGTGCGTGCGTGTGCGCATGTGTGTGAGTGAGTGTGTGTGCGTGCATGTGTGTGAGTGTGTGTGCATGTGCATGTGTGAGTGTTTGTGTGTGCATTTGTGTATGTGTATGTGTGTGTGTGTTTGTGTGTGTGTGTGTGTGATCACATTTCGCTTCTCCTTGCAGACACATGTCAGACCACAGTGACAGTGCTGTCAGTCCTCCTGTCACTTGTGTTGATACTGTCACTGTCCACATGCACAGTCAGTGCAGTGGTGCATGCAGTGATGTACAAGAGACTGCAGAGGTGCAGAGCTGAGCTGAGAGATGGTGAGTTGTGCAGCACCCCTCAGCTGTCCCAGTCCCTCCTGTGAAGCAGGGCTGCTGCCTCCCTCCATGCAGGGGGAGGAGACAGCGTCAAAGCAGGTCCAGAAGGGGAGGAGCCACCAGCAAAGGAGGAGGAGGAGAAGGGAGAGAAGATGCAGGCTAACCCATCCTACCTGCCCATTGAGATGAGCTACAAGTCGCAAGAGAGCAAGTACATCAATGTGTCAAGTTGAATTACATACACAGAATGGAAGGTCATTGTAATAGCTAACTAATCTGTGTTCAAAGTGTGTAGACATTATGAAAATAGTGTACTTGAAAGCATGGTGTGCAATGGGTGATTTTAACTTTACTTACGTTCGAATTCTGTACTGTGTGCAATTAGCCAAAACCCTATTATTTGACTACTTTCATGAACCACTGGACAATTTATACTGCATGGTGCTACATACAGTAGGTGGAGATGCATGAGATGTTATTTATCATACATGGCTCAAAGACGCATGGCATAACATGACATTAGTATATAGAATGTGGATAAGAGTGCATGTACCTACTGAATCATCATGACAATATTATCCAGCTCTTATTATGGTTGTTACTAATGACATCATGGCAGGGACAGTACCTCGCGATACACTCAACAAAATGGAGTCATGCAAATTCTTAATTGTGATACTGTTTTGGATACTGTCAGTAACAGAAGGTAATCAGTCATCCACCTCTATTCTAAGCTAGCTACACATTTAGTTATTACTGTGGGCACCTTTTGAAGTGAAGTGCTGATAACATTTCTCTACTTAGCCCCGTGACTGACATTGATGCTGTCTTGTGCAGGTTCAGTGGTCCTCACTCAGACCCACCCAGCTGCCCCTTATGTGTGTAGAACTGGTAACATCACCCTCAGGTGTCAGTATGACGCAGCAGATGGTGTGTTCTGGAGCGTTGGTGACATGGCCAATGTGGACCCATCAACCATCCCTGAACACACTGCCCTCCCTCACACCACCACCTATCAGGAGGTAGTGGTGGACAGCTACACCAACTTGGGGGAGAGGTATCAGTGTACCATTACTGCAATGGCTAGCGTTACTAACAGCAACAACTACTTTCCAGTGATTGAAGGTTAAGTTGGCTCTTAGGTTCACACTCTTATACAGAGTTCACTTACATTTGTCTGTGTTTATGATACCTTATTATTATTATACAGATTCTGAGGTGACAATCTCCAACTTGAGCTTGACAAACAGGACAGCCACCACCCTGAGTGTCACCTGGTCAGCTGGCTACCCCAAGTGCTACTCCTTCACTGTGTCCCACGCCACCCAAGATGGCTCCATCAATGTCACCCAACCTGCTGACAGTGACACCTCCCACACTCAGACCTCCCTCCAACCTGGCACCACTTACAGGGTTGAGGTGGAGGCTGTGAGGAAGGGAGAGGGAGCAGACGGACAGAGGGCAAAGGTCACAGGGAACTTCACTACTGATGAAGGCGAGTTGAGCTCTATATATTAAATTCATTTGTATTTTAGCTTAGGATTTCATGTCACACGTATAGAGTGACACGTAGATGCAGAGTGGATCAAAATACCATATCTTCATTTGATTGTGTTAAATTCTACTCTAGATCTGACAGATGCAGCTGTTACTTCCATGTCAATAGCCGCTGACACCCCCACACCGACACCTCGTGCATCTTCAGGGGATGTAACACTGGGTGAGTGAACATCATTAATGGATGTACATACACATGATATTCCACACAGTGGCTAGTGTATATATGGGGGAATGAATCTGCATTTGTTCTAATCTGAATTTTACTATACCACACTTCATTATTGTTCGAACACTCCATAAAGAACTACATACAAAAGTATGTATACGAGCAATGAACCACATTCAATTAAGAAGTGTAAGTAGACAGCTACTTTCCCTCCTCCACACAGATACATGTCAGACCACAGTGACACTGCTGACAGTGATGTCAGTCCCCCTGTCTCTTCTGTTGACACTGTCACTGTCCACCTGCACAGTCAGTGCAGTGGTGCATGCAGTGATGTACAAGAGACTGCAGAGGTGCAGAGCTGAGCTGAGAGGTGGTGAGTTGTGCAGCACCCCTCAGCTGTCCCAGTCCCTCCTGTGAAGGAGGAGGAGGAGGGAAAGAAGATGCAGGCTAACCAATCCTACCTGCCCATTGAGATGAGCTACAAGTCACAAGAGAGCAAGTACATCAATGTGTCAAGTTGACATTGTCAAGTTGAATTATGACAGATTGAAATTGCTCATTGATACAGTGGTGATTGGGCTTACACATGTTGAAACATGAATACTATTCAGCACTATCTACAAACACAACTGTGTATCTGCTTGAAAGCACATGGTGTTGTATTGGTGTTTTCGGTTTTAACTCTAGCTCCTCTATGTGCCTACTCAACTGTTACCTGTACTGTATGTACCTCTACCTTAATAGATTGCATACACCATTGCATCCATGTGTTATGAATATGTCTACAACTATCAGCTGCCCCTTATGTGTGTAGAACTGATAACATCACCGTAGGTGTCAGTATGATGGTGTGGAGAGCATGCTAGCTGTACAGTGCAATGTTGGAAATTGGACAATTAACTTCCAACCTATCAACCATCCGTGACCATGGACACACAGCAATCCCTCAAGCCGTCCCCTCACAAGACAGCAAGTATCAGCTATTGGTCATTAGTTCAATATTGATTATATGCTTATACATGAGTACTGGTGTTTCAGTAGTGCAGTTGAATCTCAAGCCATCCAATGTAGGTGTGCAAGGTCAGCTGCTCCAAATGTGTGTGGAGCTAGCTGGTAACGTTAATATCACGCTTAGGTGTCAATATGATGGTGTGGAGAACATGCTAGTTGTGCAGTTGTATTTTGCTAGTCTGACAATTGACTTCCAACTCATCCACCTCCCTGACCATGGACACACAGCAATCCCTCAAACTGTCACCTCACAAGCGAGCAAATGCCAGCTATTGGTCATTAGTTTAATTTTGATATAATTATAGCTAAATAGTTAAGCACTGAATATTACACGCCAAACCTCTTGCTATACAAACCAGAATCGGTGTCTCAGTACATAGTGCTGTATTGATGAATCTCAAAGTCATCCCCTGTAGCTAACATATTTAGTGATACTACATACGCAGTAATGTACTCACAGGCAAAATATATTATGTATATTGAAAATTGTGCAGCATCCACGCATTTTTTAGCTTTCCTCCTTACTCTACTTATCTGCATGTGTAGCATATCACTGCCAAATATTTAGTGCGTAGCAGGTAAAGAATACAGTACATCATATCACGCCAACATGTTGCTATGACTATTCATTACACATGGATGAGCATGCACTGCTTTCAAGTATCATGAAAAATTAGTTGGCTATAACTTTATTTCAATTATTGATATCATGCATGGCAGGGAAAGTACCTAGTGAGCTAGAGCCACACAACAAAATGGAGTCCTTCGGGTTCTTGTCTGTGATTCTGTCTTGGATACTGACAATGGCAATAGGTATTCAGCAGCCTTTATCTCATTATAGTATAGTTCTGTTCTGACATGAAGCTATGGCTACTGTAAGTGAAGTGGTGATAATGTTTCTCAATTGATCTAATATTGGTTATGACAGTGTCTTGTGCAGGTTCAGTGGTCCTCACTCAGACCCACCCAGCTGCCCCTTATGTGTGTAGAACTGGTAACATCACCCTCAGGTGTCAGTATGATGGTGTTAGGGAATTGCTAACTGTATGGTGGCTTGTTGGTAGTCAAACAACTATCAACCCATCCACCTTCCCTGGACACACTGCCCTCCCTCGCACCACCACCTATCAGGAGGTAGTGGTGGACAGCTACACCACTTTGGCAGCAGAGTATTGCTGTTTGACTGCTCTCAGCAATGGATCACAGCCACAGAGCAATGCATACATTCCACAAATAGAATGTAAGTGCTACGTATACCGAACATCAACTATACTCAATGAATATTAATACCTAGACATACATATATGTACTGAGAGAATTCACTACATATGTATAAAAATTAGTATGAACAGTCCTGAGTGGTTAGGTAAGTCTGACATCATCCAAGTTCGTTCGCACTAGCCAAAATTTCACAAGTTATCCAGACATTTCGGCAGCTTTCAGCCACCTTCATCAGTGAATGACAAAATACATACAGTACATATAGTATATACATATAGTATGGTAGGTCAGTCTATAGCCCTCCCTACCGTACCATATGTATTACATAGCATTGAACAAATGCTGTGCATCATTTCTTTAAGGCAACAAGAGTAACGTTATCGACTTACCTCATGTGAATGTTTAGATGGAGTAGTACTTGTACAACCAGCTATATGTGTTGTACATCTTTCATATCAATGAGCTCAGTAATAGACAGCCATTGAATTTGTCCCTGCCTTGCCAATATCTTCAATGTTTGTCTGTTCTTCTTTTCAAAAGAACTATGCAGTTGTAGGCGAATACGTAGTTTGTGGGCAATACATAGCAGATTATTCAACAACTGAATGCAGGACGTTTTGGCATCAGTTTTGTACGCAGCTGACGAAGGCCTTCGGGCCGAAACGTCCTGCATTCAGTTGTTGAGTAATCTGCTACGTATTGCCCACAAACTACGTATTCGCCTACATTGAACAACGTAGCAATGAGCCTCTTCTTCTACATTAAACTACGCAGTTCTTGACTGGCAGAGCAAGGAGCAGTTTCCCAATAAGGCTCCAGACAATGAGTGGTTTACTGTGCAGTACTCAGAAGTACGGTTTGACGGCACGAAGTGATCACTACATACATGTACTCCACTGTATGAACATACAGTAGTTATGTGGTGTGTGTGTTGAACACCTGGATTTGCCAATTGTGTGTATGTAGCAGAAACCTCTAGCAACTACCTAGCACAATAATATTATTGAGATAGCTGTAGCTTCAAGGTTTATACTTGTGTTTTATTCTAATGGTCAAATATTTCTCCACTTACGTAAGTACTTACTATTTGTTAATTATGATCAAGAATAGACCCTGTTACCATTGTGGCATGCATGGCATGTATTTGGTGCACTATAATTAATATATGCATTGCTTTCTTTTGTGCGTGCATGAATATGCGCCCACGAACTACCTGGGGGTGCATGTATATCCGACATTAACCCTTTACCACATCATCGAGGTGTACCTATCTCAATAGGACTACGTAACTTACCACCTATAGGAATTTATTAGGGGTCTCATGCAGTTTACATGATGAACTTTCTGTACTGTAAGGAAATTTTCTAGCTAGCTACATTTCATTACATGGACCATTATACAAAATAGTAAGATAATTTAATAATATTAGGATTAGGATGCTATAATTATATCAGATGTGGTTATCATCATGATCACCTACAATATAAAAATTGTATAACGTTATCAATAACATGTGCAGTAAGTACATAAATAAATGCATTAATTTTGCATTAAAGAATCTTGGGATGTCATGAATACTCAGAATTGCAATTGGTTGGGTCTAATGATTATTCACAGCATGGTAGGGAAAGTACCTAAAGAGTGAGTCACATATCAAAATGGAGTTCTTTAGGTTCTGGGCTGTGTTGTCTTGGATACTATCAGGAACACGAGGTAATCAGCACCCCTATCTGAAATCTGATCATAAGGCATTGAAAACATGTCTTTACCTATCCAAATGGTTTCCCACAAGTCTTATGTAGGTTCCTGTGGTCCTCATTATAGAAGTAAAATGTCTGTGTCCCCACTAAAACCTAGCCAGCTACCCAGCTTCCAATTAGCTTGCATGTGTGTAGAACTGATAACATCACAAGTATAGCTAGCTTAGTAGTTAGATGTAGAACTGATCTGATTTGGAATAGATGCACGCAGCTAGCAATGATGTGCATACATGCTGACCATAACTACAGGAGCAAGCAGTATCAACCTCACTCAGACCCACCCAGCTGCCCCTTATGTGTGTAGAACTGGTAACATCACCCTCAGGTGTCAGTATGACGGTGTGGAAAATGTGTTATTTGTACTGTGGAATGTTGGGGGTATCCAAGAGTACAATGTATCAAACATCCCTGGACACACTGCCCTCACGCCCATTGGCAGCTATCAGGATGTAGTGGTGGACAGCTACACTGACTTGAAGATGACATATCACTGTTCTGCAATCCAAAGTGGTAGCACAAATGTAGACAGTCAGGTGTACACACCTATGGTTGAAGGTGAGTTTAGCAATATCCATATAATGATTGTCAGTAGCACATGACCTACAGTATATACTGTTTGTGTTGGCTGTGTTGTACTCCCTTTCCGATTGCTCAGATATGACAATAACTCTTTCTAACTTATTGTCGACAAACAGGACAGCCACCACTTTGAGTGTCACCTGGTCAGCTGGCTACCCCAAGTGCTACTCCTTCACTGTGTCCCACTCCACCCAAGATGGCTCCATCAATGCCAATCAACCTGCTGACAGTGACACCTCCCACACTCTGACCTCCCTCCAACCTGGCACCACTTACAGGATTGAGGTGGAGGCTGTGAGAAAGGGAGAGGGAGCAGACGGACAGAGGGCAAAGGTCATGGGGAACTTCACCACAAAATGTGAAAGTGAGGGTATAGTAAAAAAATGGCGTAAAGCATGACACTGAGTAATCTGGCAAAAGTGAGGAATAACGAAATGTCAGTGTCAGGTATATATGTATAGTATTATGGTTGTACTCTTTCCTTGCAGTAAGTGGATCCAGAATATCTACCATTTTCATTTCTCCAACAAATGTTCCTCAGTCAGATGCTTGTGGTAAGAGTAGCAAAATGCATGTACTAGGGCTGGGACAAATGTTATTTTTCTCTTCTAAGCTTTACCTGAGATGCTTCTAATGCTTCCAAGCCTCGTATCACCTAGTGTGGTGCACATGCATGTGGTGGATAGATTGTGTATTTAAGCTATGAATGTATGTATAAGTATGTCCTAGATAATGCACCTCTACAGGTACGCATCCTACCTAGATGATCAATGTAGAGTAACCTTTCAGAATCATCTGTCATTCCTGTATACAGTGTCCTGTGCATCTCCACAAACCACAGTCACAGTGACAGTGCTGTCAGTCCTTCTGTCACTTGTGTTGACACTGTCACTGTCCACCTGCACAGTCAGTGCAGTGGTGCATGCAGTGATGTACAAGAGACTGCAGAGGTGCAGAGCTGAGCTGAGAGGTGGTGAGTTGTGCAGCACCCCTCAGCTGTCCCAGTCCCTCCTGTGAAGCAGGGCTGCTGCCTCCCTCCATGCAGGGGGAGCGGACAGTGTCAAAGCAGGTCCAGAAGGGGAGGAGCCACCAACAAGGGAGGAGGAGGAAGGAGAGAAGATGCAGTCTAACCCATCCTACCTGCCCATTGAGATGAGCTACAAGTCACAAGAGAGCAAGTACATCAATGTGTCAAGTTGAAGTACACAGATTACTGAATGGAAGTTCATTGTTACAGTGTTGAATAGGCTCAGACATGTTGAAACATGTATACAAACATTTCCTACACAACAGTGTGTGTTTGAATACATAGTGTGTATAGTGTGTCTTTTCAGTTTGACACTCATCTAATTACGTACTTACTTAACTAACTGTGTGTATGTGCTTTAACCATTTACCGCGTGCACAGTTGATTGCATGCACCATTACACATGTATACAAAATGTTATGCCTTTAAGATGACTGTCAACTACTCCTACGTAGTACTGGTAACATCACCCTCAGGTGTCAGTATGATGGCGTGGAGAATGTGTTGGTTGCATGTACTGTGGATCCAGGATGTTGGTGTGTATAGTCAGACAAAAGTCCAGTTTACCAAGTATTCGTGGCCACCAATTCACTGCACTCCCTCACATTACCACATCTTCCCAGTGTATTGTACGTAAATAACAAGTACTAACATTACCACATGTCTGAGCAGACATCATAGTCATCAATGAATGTATGGTGCTGAAGATCAAAGCCATCCCAAACAATTGCAGGTTGGTGTTTGCAGATGCAGCATTTTTAGAATTATAGATGTTGGGCTCTGTAAAATTGCTTTCTTCTAAGCAGATGTCTAAATATTGGTGGACAGAAATTTTGCATGTGGTTGCTGTTCCCCAAAATCTGTAAACTTTAAACTCAGTAAACTGTAGCTAGCACATTTACTGACACATGTACCAGTCCATAATGAATGCAGAAACTTCAAAACGTTCTGCTGTGTAAATACAACAGTCATGCAATGCATTTTGTGCTTTAATTCCCGTGTGCTTGATCTGCAGCCAGTGTATCACTACATAGTTAATTAACTGATAGCTTTAGACTATTGATTGTCATGCATGCAGACCATTTCCAACCTACATCAAGCATTCCTAGATTCAATGTGCACCTTCTCACCATGTACACACCATCACCTTACACTGGGTTGCACTGGTAACAGCCCACAATGCAAGCCATTGATAACACAGAAATGTTATTATATAATAAATGATAAATGGGAGAGCCCATCAATCATTGATTTGCATTGTCCCACATTGTTGTAGAAATTATTACTGGATGAGTGTTCATGCAAATGCAGTATGGTTGACATTGGAATGCAGCTACACTTCACTTCTGCTATTAGTGCCTTGCAAGATGATGGATGAGCTGACAAAATAGCACTGTGGCACAAACCATGACAGCATGGTTACTTGTGCAAAGCACCATTTGCAGCAGCTGAGTACATACATGCAAGTTACTGTTTAGGCTGGCTTTGACCTGCGCTGTACATGAATGAGTGCACTAATTAAGTATATTCATGAGAGTAGTTTTAACCAGGGGAAGTACCTGGTACGAGAAAATGGAGACCATGCCTCTGTGTGTACATGTACTTCTGTGCACATTTGCTGTCTCAGCTGGTAAGTGATGGACAGTTAAGGCCATATCAATAACAGAACCTAAAGATATTCAGAATGGCTATGGCCATAATCAGTACCTCGTCTTGTGTATATAATTAGCCAACTAGCTAGCTAAATAGCTATAGGCAATCAGACAGTACTCTGTCTCTATTGCGTGTAGCTAGCTGTATAGATTACTTGCAGTGAGATAGGATGCAACATGCAAAAGTATTTAATACTAAGTCTTAATCATTATAGGTTCAGTGGTCCTCACTCAGACCCACCCAGCTGCCCCTTATGTGTGTAGAGCTGGTAACATCACCCTCAGGTGTCAGTATGATTGTGTGGAGGGAGTGTTGAATGTGCTGTGGAGTGTGGATAGCATGCTCAGTGTAGACTTGATGACTCTACCAGGGCACACTGCACTTGACCAAACTGACTCCCACCAAGATCTGGTGATTGCCAGCTTTGCTGACCTGAGAGGGACATATCAGTGCAGTGTCATACAGTCTACTGACATAACCAATAGTCCACAGCTCAGTCCTGGTCCTGTTGAAGGTGCGTTACACTTTGGTACCCATTGCTATTACAATTATCCAGGATATTAGAGACATGTATTCACAGTTGTGATGCTCCACCATAGACTGAGACTCCAACCACTGTATGCTCTCATAACTTTACAATTTCAGATGAAAACATTACTCTCTCTGCCTTGACTTTGGCAAACAGAACAGCCACCACTTTGAGTGTCGCCTGGTCAGCTGGCTACCCCAAGTGCTACTCCTTCACTGTGTCCCACTCCACCCAAGATGGCTCCGTCAATGTCATTCAACCTGCTGACAGTGACACCTCCCACACTCTGACCTCCCTCCAACCTGGCACCACTTACAGGATTGAGGTGGAGGCTGTGAGGGAGGGAGAGGGAGCAGACGGACAGAGGGCAAAGGTCATTGAAGACTTCACCACTGAAGGTACGTTCATAGAGTTTCCATCATGGTCTTGTCTATGCATGAATGTGTTCTTTTTCCCATGCATTATAGTGCGCTTGTGTGGAAAGGATTCAAATGGGCATGTGTGTGTGTTCATGCTGTGTGTGTGTGTGTGTGTGTGTGTGTGTGTGTGTGTGTGTGTGTGTGTGTGTGTGTGTGTGTGTGTGTGTGTGTGTGTGTGTGTGTGTGTTCATGCTGTGTGTGTGTGTGTGTGTGTGTGTGTGTGTGTGTGTGTGTGTGTGTGTGTGTGTGCATGTGTGTGTGTGTGTGTGTGTGTGTGTGTGTGCATGCGCGTGTGTGTGTGCGTGTGTGTTATGAATGTGATATAATGTGTTATGAAACAATTCATGTACCCAATATGTAGTGACACTGGCCCTGCCAACAACAAGTGTCCCTCAATCTGTTTTATGCGGTAAGTGTCGAATTACATGCCAACTCACATGTGCAATGCCATCTGTAGAAAGTACTATACTAAGCTGTGTTTGTGTATGTATGTGCCATGACACAAAGTAGTAGCAACTGAATGCTAGAGTGATCCCTCACTATATACATATACCTCTTTCTTGTTCCCATACATTATAGTGTGCTTGGGCTGTTAACATTCAAATGGCGTTTGTGCATGTGTTCATGCCATGTGTGTGTGTGTGTGTGTGTGTGTGTGTGTGTGTGTGTGTGTGTGTGTGTGTGTGTGTGTGTGTGTGTGTGTATGTGTGTGTGTGCTTGTGTGTGTGTGTGTGTGTGCGCTTGATGTTTTGCTTATCATTTAATTTCAGGCACCTGTCAGACCACAGTGACAGTGCTGTCAGTCCTCCTGTCACTTGTGCTGACACTGTCACTGTCCACCTGCACAGTCAGTGCAGTGGTGATTGCAGTGATGTACAAGAGACTGCAGAGGTGCAGAGCTGAGCTGAGAGGTGGTGAGTTGTGCAGCACCCCTCAGTTGTCCCAGTCCTTCCTGTGAAGCAGGGCTGCTGCCTCCCTCCATGCAGGGGGAGGGGACAGTGTCAAAGCAGGTCCAGAAGGGGAGGAGCCACCAACAAGGGAGGAGGAGGGAGAGAAGATGCAAGCTAACCCATCCTACCTGCCCATTGAGATGAGCTACAAGTCACAAGAGAGCAAGTACATCAATGTGCCAAGTTGAATTACCTGCACAGAATGAAAGTATATTGCTATAGCTATAGCTATTCAGTGTTCAGTGGGTGTAGACATTATGAAACAATCATGTGTTTACTCACACTACCTTCACAATAGTGTACTTGAAAGCAATGTGTGCAATGGGTGCATGACTAACTTTGCCTATTTTCAAATTCTGTACTGTTGGCAATGAACCACTGGACAATATATTGTATAGTGCTACAAAATTGGAGATGTATGAGACATCATCAATCATGCATAAATGGCTCAAAGACACATGCATGGTATAACACAACAGTAGTCTCAATGCATCCTATCAGGGAAAGTACCTATAGGGAACCACACAGCAAAATGGAGTTATTCATGATCAGAATTTTGGTTGTGACCTTACCTTGGATACTGTCAAAGACAATAGGTAATCAGTACCCTATACAAGGTCCTGTTTGGCTAAGAGTATATAATTATATCAGTTGTAGTGATGATTGTCTGTTTAATGGTTCTCACTCAGTGTCTTGTACAGCTTCAGTGGTCCTCACTCAGACCCTCCCAGCTGCCCCTTATGTGTGCAGAACTGGTAACATCACCCTCAGGTGTCAGTATGATGCAGCAGATCTAAACCGTATACGTATCTCTTGGAGTGTTCATGACATGCCCAATGTGGCAGCTATCCCCGGACACACTGCCCTCCCTCACACCACCACCTATCAGGATCTAGTGGTGAATACATAGTTACACCAACTTGAGGCAGTGGTATCAGTGTACCATTGCTGTAGGGGTTGACATTGGTAACAGCAACAACTTTATTCCAATGTTCGAAGGTGAAGTCAGCTCTTAAGTAAACTCTCTTATGCAGTGTTCAGTTGGATTTGTCTTTGGTATTGATACATTATTTTATACAGCTTCTGAGGTGACAATCACCAACCTGACCCTGGCAAGCAGGACAGCCACCACTTTGAGTGTCACCTGGTCAGCTGGCTACCCCAAGTGCTACTCCTTCACTGTGTCCCACTCCACACAAGATGGCTCCATCAATGTCACTCAACCTGCTGACAGTGACACCTCCCACACTCTGACCTCCCTCCAACCTGGCACCACTTACAGGATTGAGGTGGAGGCTGTGAGGAAGGGAGAGGGAGCAGACGGAAAGAGGGCAAAGGTCATGGGGAACTTCACTACTGATGGTGAGGAAGGAATGACCACAGAATATAATCTTAACTTTTCCATGTTCAGAAGTAACCACATGTGTATACATGTTTGAATTGAGGAATTTGCATGTTAGTTGCATAGATCATTTACTATACTGCGTACTTTTACAGACACAAGTTAAGTTCTCAAGTTGTCAGTTGAATGCCACTTGCCCAAATAGACTATGGCATGAAGGCACAGCTGGGATGTCAATGAGGTTTTAAGCAAAGGATAAGCAGTGTTTAGATTCAGAATAGTGTTTAGACACACATCACCATGACGTCATGATTGCTTCAATGTGCATTTTACATAAGTACTTCATGTCACATCAAATGATAGATCCCGACTGGAAATGTAAATTCTTTGTGTCAAAGGACCATTGCTTCCCTTCATTGTATTCATTTCTATACTGACAGGTACAGGTGTTACTTCTTCCCCACCAGCCATCAACACCCCTACACTGACACCTCATGCATCTTCAGGGAGCGTAGCACTGGGCTAGTTGCAGTAACAGCATCCTTATCAGTTTTATGAATGTTACTACAAAGGACTGTCTACTAAGTAAGTAGTGTCATTCAGAATGATCTGCATTGCTCCCTACGAAGCTGAACATCACTACTGAATGCCATTATGTGCGCATTATTAGTATTCTTGCTATATAGAACTCTGTGCATGTGCTCTGAACATTGTCTGGGTGCTTCCCAATGACATCATAGGCAAAATGGAAGCAGGGAGGAAAGGAGGTTGTGGCTACGTCACACTACATTACGTAGCCACACTACATTACGTAGGTCTAGAGGTGTACGTAGACATTGGTCACTCTTCTGCACAGATACTTTTCAAACAACGGTGACAGTGTTGTCAGTCCTCCTGTCACTTGTGCTGACACTGTCACTGTCCACCTGCACAGTTAGTGCAGTGGTGCATGCAGTGAAGTGCAAGAGACTGCAGAGGTGCAGAGCTGAGCTGAGAGGTGGTGAGTTGTGCAGCACCCCTCAGCTGTCCCAGTCCCTCTTGTGAAGCAGGGCTGTTGCCTCCCTCCATGCAGGGGGAGGGGACAGTGTCAAAGCAGGTCCAGAAGGGGAGGAGCCACCAACAAGGGAGGAGGAGGAGGTAGAGAAGATGCACGCTAACCCATCCTACCTGCCCATTGAGATGAGATACAAGTCACAAGAGAGCAAATACATCAATGTGTCAAGTTGAAATACACAGAATGGAAGCTTCATTGTTACTGTGTTGAATAGACTAAGATATGTTGAAACATGTATGCTATTGAACACTGACTACATACGCAACTGTGTATGTGCTTGAAAGCATGGTGTTGTATTGGTGTTTTTGGTTTTAACTCTAGTTCTATATGTACTTACTCATCTGCATGTGCACAAACGCTGTATGTCCCTTAACCCTAGAGCTCTACCTTAATTTTTGCATACCAAATTGCATGATGTGTTACATCTACAACTATCAGCTGCTCCAAATGTGTGTAGAGCTAGCTGGTAACGTTAACATCACCCTCAGGTGTCATTGTGGTACGTGGTGTGGAGAATGTGTTATGTACGTACTGTAGTTGGTCAGTGGAATGTTCCTAGTTGGACAATCAACTTCCAATCCATCAACCATATCCCTGACCATGCATTCACAGCAATCCCTCAAGCCATCACCAATCAAGAGAGCAAGTGCTAGTTATGGGTCATTAGTTTAATATTGATAGGTAAATAGTTAAGCACTGAAAGTTAGGCACCAAACCACCTGCTATATGCACAAGTACTGGTGTTTCAGTAGCTATAGTGCAGTAGTGATGAATCTTAAGCCATCCCAAGTAGCTAACATATGGCACATACTGTAACTACGTACATACACAGTAATGTACTCACAGGTATATTATAATTATATGTTTTGAAAACAGGGTGTGCAACAGTCATGCATTTTGTGCATTCCTCCTTACTCTACTTAACCACATGTGTAGCATATCACTACCTAACAGATAGTGCATAGCAGGTAAAGGATGTCATTGGTGAATAATTGTCATACAGTACGTGTTGTCATGACTGTCCATTACACACTATGGCATCCCCTGTATTGTTCTCATCTTGACAATCTTTCATATGGCTTTGTGTTACGGGTATACGTACAGTATATCTAAATATCGGCTATATACTCTAGTATGGTGATGATAAAATATTATAATGCCACAACTCTGAATCACAAATGCATCAGTATAATGCTGAAATATACATTCCAACTATGATTAATGTGTTAACTATGTAATTCTTCTCTGTTTCACTGCTGCAAGCTCATCCTTTTAACATTGCACATTGCACTTTACCTTAGGTGAAGTGGTGACCATCTCCAACCTGACCTTAGCAAGCAGGACAGCCAGGATGTCCTAAACTTGTACCACACCCTGGTACTAGTACACATTTGTAGTGTTAACAACACGCCTTACTTACATACCTTCATTCCATGCTGTCCATGGTACATGATATGACAAAGTTAGTTTATGAGTTCATTAGTGTTCTAGTGTAGCATAACCGGGGAACTCCCACTGAAACCACAGAACAAAATGGACCTTCAAAATGGATACCACTCTGCAATGGGGAACTTCACTACTGATGGCCAAAGTAAGAGATATTGTGTATATATTATAAAGTAATAGAGTAAGAGATGTCATATATACTCATTAGTGCATATACACTATATTGCTCCATACACCCATCACACAGCTCCAGTGCCCCTGCCATCACCAAGTACCACTCAGTCCAACTTATGTGGTAAGTGTTTAATTTCATGATAACTCATGCTAACTTGTGTATGTGCCAATATCTGCAATGAGATGATCAAGAACTGTTTCATACAGATCCATGATAAATAGTAGTAGTGCATAATGGTACGTACTAGCAGCAATTATGTAACAGTTATCACTAAGTGCTCGAGTTTGGTTCAGCATATAACATTGAAGAGGTGCTTGTGTGTGTGTGTGTGTGTGTGTGTGTGTGTGTGTGTGTGTGTGTGTGTGTGTGTGTGTGTGTGTGTTTGTGTGTGTGTGTGTGCATGTGTTTGTGTGTGTGTGTGTGTGTGTGTGTGTGTGTGTGTGTGTGTGTGTGTGTGTGTGTGTGTGTGCGTGTCTGTGTATTTGCTAAATCACATTTTGCTTATCCTTGTAGACACTCATCAGAACAGAGTGACAGTGCTGTCAGTCCTCCTGTCACTTGTGTTGACACTGTCACTGTCCACCTGCACAGTCAGTGCAGTGGTGCATGCAGTGATGTGCAAGAGACTGCAGAGGTGCAGAGCTGAGCTGAGAGGTGGTGAGTTGTGCAGCACCCCTCAGCTGTCCCAGTACCTCCTGTGAAGCAGTGCTGCTGCCTCCCTCCATGCAGGGGGAGGGGACAGTGTCAAAGCAGGTCCAGAAGGGGAGGAGCCACCAACAAGGGAGGAGGAGGAGGGAGAGAAGATGCAGGCTAACCCATCCTACCTGCCCATTGAGATGAGCTACAAGTCACAAGAGAACAAGTACATCAATGTCTCAAGTTGAAGTGACTGCAAAAAAGTTATGGTAAAGTGTTGACTATAGGCTCAGAGCAATGTTATACGTACAGTATTATGGGTTTGTTGTCTGACACACACAGTACAACTCTCACATTAATATTATACTGTGAACCCTGGATTGTTTATAAAATCTTGATGTAAATTTTCTGTTTATTCCACTTTTTTGACTACAGACATACCTACACTTTACCTTAAACATTTGTAGTGCTCAATGTTTTGACTACAATGAGGTTAACGCAAGGACCATGTATGCCACTCAATGTATCCATGCATTATATATGCACCAAACATATGCAAATGCATGTTGGGTTAATTCTAGTCCACAACTGCATGACCAAAAAACTAGCATGGCTAGTTGATGAGTGATCTGGTACAGTGCTTTTGTACAGGAGTGCTGGTGTACAGCTCAACTCTTGTCACTATGATTAATAATCCTTAATTGAACTACTCTTTGAAATATAGGCATATTGAATGCTGTGCATGCATATGGTGCTATAACACATTGGTTGGGTCTAATGATTATTCATGGGATGGTAGGGAAAGTACCTAGTGGGTCACAAATCAAGATGGAGTTCTTTTATAGGTTCTTGGTTGTGATGTTGTTTTGGATACTGTCAGGAACACGAGGTAATCAGCTAGCACCTTCCCTATCTGAAACCTGTGCATAAGGCATTAATTGAAAGCATGTCTCTACCTATCCAACTGGTGGCTTATGTAGGTTCTGTGGTCCTCACTCAGGCACAGACAGTGTAGAACTGGTAACATCACAAGTATAGCTATAGCTTAGTAGATAGATGTAGATCTGATAGGGAAGGGATGCACACTGCATGCTGAGGTGTGTGTGTGCTGATTGTGCTGCATCCACTTGTGACCATACTACAGGAGCAGGCAGCGTAAACCTCACTCAGACCCACCCAGCTGCCCCTTATGTGTGTAGAACTGGTAACATCACCCTCAGGTGTCAGTATGATGGTGTAGAGAATGTGTTATTTGTACAATGGTTTGTTGGTGGTATACTAGAGGACAATGTATCAAACATCCCTGGACACACTGCCCTCACTCCCACTGGCACCTATCAGGATGTAGTCGTGGACAATTACACTAACTTGAGGATGACATATCGCTGTTCTGCAATCCAAAGTGGTGGCACAAATGTAGACAGTCAGGTGTACACACCTGTGATTGAAGGTTAGTTTAGCAACACCCAGATACTGATTGTCAGTAGCACATGGCCTATATACTGTTTATGTTGGCTGTGTTGTACTCCCTTTCCAATTGCTCAGGTATGACGATAAGTCTTTCCAACCTATTGTTGGCAAACAAGTCAAACACCACTTTGAGTGTCACCTGGTCGGCTGGCTACCCCAAGTGCTACTCCTTCACTGTGTCCCACTCCACCCAAGATGGCTCCATCAATGTCACCCAACCTGCTGACAGTGACACCTCCCACACTCTGACCTCCCTCCAACCTGGCACCACTTACAAGATTGAGGTGGAGGCTGTGAGGAAGGGAGAGGGAGCAGACGGACAGAGGGCAAAGGTCATGGGGAACTTCACTACTGATGGTGAAGGTGTGGAAGAAATTCTTTCTAATGCAAGCCACTGTTAAAAGCCAATGTTAAAATACAACTCTTATTGTAACAGTTGTGGTGTACGAGCCATTAAGGATTTTAGATTGTTCACTTACATGCTGGGAGACATTTTCCCACATATACACATATGCCTATATTTTTCCATTCAGTTTGTGATGTTACATACATTGTATTGTTGTGTGTACTCTTGTCCACTTCATCTCACCACAGTGATGCCTTCTAATAGTATGTCTACGTCTTCAACCATCACTGTTATTCCAACATCATCGGTGCCTTCTTCGGTAGCAACAGGTGTGTGTGCTGTGTGTTTTTGTGAATATTTTGTGTGTTCTATGATTTTACTGGTTTCAGGAGTTTCCAGACACGTCAGTGCACTGAAACATTTCAGTCATATATTAAATGCGTTGTCATAGGAACACCTTGGATGGTGTCAAATGATTATGTATTGGTTTTATCCTCACTAAGGGTGTCAAATTTAGAATTCCATCCCACGGCCATGTACTGTTTAATGCTGTGAATAGTATTATCATGCCAGAATACCCCCGTAGGGCATTATTGGAATAAAAAACTTAAAATGGAAGTATTGCTGAGTGAACTAGCTATTGTTACTTGCATGGCTCCAGTTTCTGCACATGTGACACAAGTATGTACATGGCACAGTTAACCTGAATGGTCTTGGCTATTGGGTATTCTGTAGTGCAGTAGATGAATGTGTAGGTTATATGTGATGACTTCGTTGGACTGAAATGTAAAACTATTTCTTCCAAAGGGGAAATGTAGAGTAAGAATCTACCAAAATTTATAGCTATTTGCAGCGATAAACATATAGTACATTTTCCCCACATTGCAGTCAATGCAAGCACCAGATTATTAATATTCTAAGCAATGTTCAATGTGACCCATTTGAAAGTACTGCAGAAGACATGAGCTGCCTGCATATTCACATGCATATGTTTGCTAATGGCCTGTCCAAATTTAAAATTCTAATAGGAGCATGCACAACATTTCATAGTTATATCTTGCAAGAAGCCCTCAAACAAGAAGTGCAGATATACATGTTCACTCCTCCACACAGATTCATGTCAAACAACGGTGACAGTGTTATCAGTCCTCCTGTCACTTGTGTTGACACTGTCACTGTCCACCTGCACAGTCAGTGCAGTGGTGCATGCAGTGATGTACAAGAGACTGCAGAGGCACAGAGCTGAGCTGAGAGGTGGTGAGTTGTGCAGCACCCCTCAGCTGTCCCAGTCCCTCCTGTGAAGCAGGGCTGCTGCCTCTCTCCATGCAGGGGGAGGGGACAGTGTCAAAGCATGTCCAGAAGCAGAAGAGCCACCAACAAGGGAGGAAGAGGAGGGAGAGAAGATGCAGGCTAACCCATCCTACCTGCCTATTGAGATGAGTTACAAGTCACAAGAGAGCAAGCACATCAATATGTCAAGTTGAAGTACACAGTTTACCGAATGGGAGTTCATTGTTACAGTGTTGAATAGGCTCAAACGTGTTGAAACATGTATACAAACATTTCCTACACAACAGTGTGTGTTTGAATACATAGTGTGTAGTGTGTCTTTTCAGTTTGACACTCACCTAATTACAGTACGTACTTAATTAGCTAACTGTGTGTATGTATGTTTGTGCTTTAACTATCTACCACGTGCACAGTTGATTGCATGCACTATTACTCATACAAAATGTTATGCCTTTTGATATCAACTACTCCTATGTAGAACTGGTAACATCACCCTCAGGTGTCAGTATGGTGGTGTGGAGGATGTGTTGGTTGCATGTACTGTGGATCCTTGATGTTGGTGTATATAGTCAGACAAAAGTCCAATTTATCAAGTATCCCTGGCCACCCATTCACTGCACTCCCTCACATCACTACATCTTCCCAGTGTATTGTACGTACATAACAAGTACTAACCTTACTACGTGTCTGAGCAGACATAATAGTCATCAATGAATGTTGCTGAAGCTCAAAGCCATCCTATACCATTGCAGGTTGATATTTGCAGATGCAGCATTTTCAAAATTATAGATGTTGGGCTCTGTAAAATTGCTTTCTTCTAAACAGATGTCTAAATATTGATGGACAGAAGTTTTGCATGTGTGTTGTTGCTGTTCCCCAAAATCTGTAAACTTTAAACTCAGTAAAATTATAGTGCATACTGTAGCTAACACATTTACTGACACATGCACCTGTCCATAATGAATGCAGAAACTTTAAAACATTTTTGCTGTGTAAATACAACAGTCATGCAAAAGCTTATTGTGCCTTAATTCCTGCGTACTTGATGTGTACATGATCACTTCTGAAGCTAGTCTATCACTACATATGTAGTTAATTAACTGATACCTTTATGCTATTTGTAGTCATGCATGCAGACAATTTTCAACCTACGTACATCAAGCATTAACATTCCTAGATTCAATGGCACCTTCTCACCATGTACATACCATCACCTTACACTGGGTTGCACTGGTAACAGCCCATGCACAATGCAACCTATTGATAACGCAGAAATGTTATTATATAATAAATGATAAATGGGAGAGCCCATCAATCGTTGATTTGCATTGTCCCACATTGCTGTAGAAATTATTACTGGATGAGTGTTCATGTAAATGCAGTATGGTTGACATTGGAATGCAGCTACACTTCACTTCTGCTATTAGTGCCTTGCAAGATGGTGGATGAGCTGACAAAATAGCACTATGGCACAAACCATGACAGCATGGTTACTTGTGTTAATTAGCAATAATTAGCTTTCTCAACAGTCTCACATGACTAGAGCTTAAAGCACCATTTGCAGCAGCTGAGTACATACATGCAAGTTACTGTTTAGGCTGGCTTTGACCTGCGCTGTACATGAATGAGTGCACTAATTAAGTATATTCATGAGAGTAGTTTTAACCAGGGGGAAGTACCTGGTACGAGAAAATGGAGACCATGCCTCTGTGTGTACATGTATTTCTGTGCACATTTGCTGTCTCGGCTGGTAAGTGATGGACAGTTAAGGCCATATCAATAACAGAACCTAAAGATATTCAGAATGGCTATGGCCATAATCAGTACCTCGTCTTGTGTATATAATTAGCCAACTAGCTAGCTAAATAGCTATAGGCAATCAGACAGTACTCAGTCTCGATTGCGTGTAGCTAGCTGTATAGATTACTTGTGGTGTGATAGGATGCAACACAAAAAAGTATTTAATACTAAGTCTTATTCATTATAGGTTCAGTGGTCCTCACTCAGACCTACCCAGCTGCCCCTTATGTGTGTAGAACTGGTAACATCACCCTCAGGTGTCAGTATGATGGTGTGGATGGAGTGTTGAATGTTGTGTGGAGTGTGGATAACATGGTCAGTTTAGACTTGACGACTCTACCAGGGCACACTGCGCTTGACCGAACTGAGTCCCACCAAGATCTGGTGATTGCCAGCTTTGCTGACCTGAGAGGGACATATCAGTGTAGTGTCATACAGTCTACTGGCGTAAACAATAGTCCACGGCTCAGTCCTGTTCCTGTTGAAGGTGAGTTGCACTTTGGTACCCATTTGTATTACAATTATCCAGGGTATTCCAGACATGTATTCACAGTTGTGATGCTCCACCATAGACTGATACTCCAACCACTGTATGCTCTCGTAACTTTACAATTTCAGATGAAAACATTACTCTCTCTAACTTGACCTTGGCAAGCAGGACAGCCACCACTTTGAGAGTCATCTGGTCAGCTGGCTACCCTAAGTGCTACTCCTTCACTGTGTCCCACTCCACCCAAGATGGCTCCATCAATGTCACCCAACCTGCTGACAGTGACACCTCCCACACTCTGACCTCCCTCCAACCTGGCACCACTTACAGGATTGAGGTGGAGGCTGTGAGGAAGGGAGAGGGAGCAGACAGACAGAGGGCAAAGGTCACGGGGAACTTCACCACTGAAGGTACGTTCATAGAGTTTCATCAAGGTCTTGTCTACACATGAATGTGTTCTTGTTCCCATGTATTGTAGTGTGCTTGTGTGGAAAAGATTCAAATGGTGCATGTGTGTGTGTTCAAGCTGTGTGCGTGTGTGTGTGTGTGTGTGTGTGTGTGTGCGCGTGTGTGTGTGTGTGTGTGTGTGTGTGTGTGTGTGTGTGTGTGTGTGTGTGTGTGTGTGTGTGTGTGTGTGTGCATGTGTGTTATGAATGTGATATAATGTGTTATGAAACAATTCATGTACCCAATATGTAGTGACACTGGCCCTGCCAACGACAAGTGTCCCTCTGTCTGTTTTATGTGGTAAGTGTTGAATTACATGCTAACTCACATGTGCAATGCCATCTGTAGAACTACTGTACTAAGGTGTGTTTTGTGTATGACACAAAGTAGTACATTATTGCACTAGCATTAATTTTACAGATACCTGATTATGTTTCAGTAATAGCATCCTTCACTGAATGCTAGAGTGATACTTCTTCCTTGTTCCCATGCATTATAGTGTGCTTGGGAAGAAAATATTCGAATGGTGTTTGTGCATGTGTTCATGCTGTGTGTGTGTGTGTGGGTGTGGGTGTGTGTGTGCGTGTGCGTGTGTGTGCTTGAAGTTTTGCTTATCCTTCAATTTCAGGCACCTATCAGACTACAGTGACAGTGCTGTCAGTTCTCCTGTCACTTGTGTTGACACTGTCACTGTCCACCTGCACAGTCAGTGCAGTGGTGCATGCAGTGATGTACAAGAGACTGCAGAGGTGCAGAGCTGAGCTGAGAGGTGGTGAGTTGTGCAGCACCCCTCAGCTGTCCCAGTCCCTCCTGTGAAGCAGGGCTGCTGCCTCCCTCCATGCAGGGGGAGGGGATAGCGTCAAAGCAGGTCCAGAAGGGAAGGAGCCACGAACAAGGGAGGAGGAGGAGGGAGAGAAGATGCAGTCTAACCCATCCTACCTGCCCATTGAGATGAGCTACAAGTCACAAGAGAGCAAGTACATCAATGTGTCAAGTTGACATTGTCAAGTTGAATTATGACAGATTGAAATTGCTCATTGATACAGTGGTGATTAGGCTTACACATGTTGAAACATGTATACTATTCAGCACTATCTACAAACACAACTGTGTATCTGCCTGAAAGCGCACGGTGTTGTATTAGTTTTTCGGTTTTAACTCTAGCTCCTCTATGTGCTTACTCAACTGTTACCTGTACTGTATGTACCTTAACCCTCTACCTTAATAGATTGCATACACCATTGCATCCATGTGTTACGAATACGTCTACAACTATCAGCTGCCCCTTATGTGTGTAGAACTAGTAACATCACCATAGGTGTCAGCATGATAGTGTGGAGAACATGCTAGCTGTACAGTGCAATGTTGGAAATTGGCCAATTAACTTCCACCCTATCAACCATCCCTGACCATGGACACACAGCAATCCCTCAAGCCGTCACCTCACAAGACAGCAAGTACCAGCTATTGGTCGTTAGTTCAATATTGATAGCTAAATATATAGTTATAAGCTCTGGATACTAGGCACCAAACCCCCTGCTATGTACACAAGTATTGGTGTCTCAGTAGTGCAGTAGTGACGAATTTCAAAGCCATCCATGTACGTACATGCAGTGATGTACAAGAGACTGCAGAAGTGCAGAGCTGAGCTGAGAGGTGGTGAGTTGTTGTGCAGCACCCCTCAGCTGTCCTAGTCCCTCCTGTGAAGCAGGGCTGCTGCCTCTCTCCATGCAGGCGGAGGAAACAGTGTCAAAGCAGCTCCAGAGTGGGAGAATCCACCAACAAGGGAGGAGGAGGAGGGAGAGAAGATGCTGGCTAACCCATCCTACCTGCCCATTGAGATGAGCTACAAGTGACAAGAGAGCAAATACATCAATGTGATGTCCAGTTGAAATACACAGAATGGAACTTCATTGTACAATATAACTTGTATATTGAAACATGCATTCAAAAGCTGTAGCTACAGTAGTCAAAACTTTCTACACAACATTGTGCATGAACGTATGGTGTGTAAGCAAGCTAATCCATTGTACCTGTCCATTATGTTGGCTCTATAGCTAGCAAGCGTTAAATACATCAAAACAGAAGGAACCAAGGCCAATCAGGTTGATAGCTAGCTACGTAGCTAAATATATTGCAGCAATTCATTCATTATAGTTGTCACTTTAGCTTTCAGGAATGTGACACTAGATTATTGTGTACTGCCATGCACCAGTTCTTACTGGATCTTCTTAGGTTTGTGCCAAACAGCTAAGGACCTTAGGTGCAGGATGAATGAATATAGGCATGGTACAGAAAATGACATTAGCTATATTCATCATCATAGATCTATTTACGCTAGCAGTCAGCTTATAGTATTATATGTGGCATGCATGTAACTGTGCAATTAAGATTCATTTAGCTGCATTTATATAGCTATCTAGCTACGTATACCGTCACCACATGCTAGCTAACCACCATAGCCACCACAAATACAGCTAGTAAGGTAATGTAATGAAGAATTGTTTGCTAGCTAAGACTTAGCTACCCACCCTCGGAGTCGTCCCCTACTGCTGATGTTACGTTCGGCGCAGAGGTACACTGTGTAAGAGCGCTATAGCCAAATACCACGTACGTACGTATGTTATTAGGACTTAGTACAGGTGCAGGGAAATTCCCTTTTCTTCCTGATCATGAAACCATGGCCGCTCGACCTCCTTCAATGAGGCACTCTGTTATACCATTTCATAAAGACCTGAACCTCCCTGAACGCTGACCTCAGTGAGTGTTAAATACTGCATCGTCTTTCTACTGTGTTTGTTTGGAGGCAATTGAACGAGGGTAAAGATGTTTAACTGGTAAATGTACGTAGCTCTCCAACAGTACGCAATGTTCAAGAACTTACTATTCCTTAGTCACCGCTCCTCCCTGAATGCCGATCTTAGTGGATGTTGATGACTAACATTTCTTGACACTGTGCTCGTTTGGAGGCAATTGGACGAAGGTAAAGTTACTTTATTACCGACCATACGCAACGCCCAACCAACACTCAAGAGCTCACTGGTCCTTAGTCCCGAAACCTCCCAGATATCTGACTTCACTGAGTGCGAATGACTGATTCCTCTTTGCTATGTAATCATTTAATGATGATATGCGGTGCTCATTCTACTGCTGCTGGCCTACTGGGCACATAGATGGATGGAAATGTTAACGTTTCAGATCAACCATTGGGGATGCTGCATGACTAACTAACAAGGCCATCTTGTCTGTGATGTGGTATTATTCTCAAAATCTGTACAGTGATATATAACCACATGCAGGTGTACTCACATAGCTATATAGTAAATGTTATACATCATAGTTGGGCTGGTAAAGACAGGTACCATATGACTGACACACGGATAGGGCCAATACCTACCTTTGGGTTCTGAAATGTGTGCTATTATTTGATTAACTTCACGAACCACTGAACAATTTATAGTAGCTATACAGTGCAATCTCTATTGAAGACGATCCCTATAAAGGATATAATACAAGTTATCTCCCTATACAGGAGAAAGTTTACTGTCCTAACCTACTATGCCAAAGTATTTTCCACCTCTAAAGAGAGAAAGAGGACAACCTCCCCCCTTAATTTCAACAGTTAATTTATTCATGTATGTCATTAGCTGTCACTCCCGTTTTGATTTCATACCTTTTTATCGCCTTTTTAGTGTACTTAAAGCGAGCTTATCCTTTGTTTTGTATTCGCCACTGATAATGACAACTGCATAGTTGTCGAAACGTTTGGCTTCATTAATTCAAAGTTTTGGCTAGTGAAGTTCGGTGATAGATATGTATAGAGGACAACCTCCCTACAAGGGGCAAAATGCTGGGTCCCAAGCTGTCCTTTATTCAGAAATTTCAGTGTATGCCATAATGCTACATATTTGGAGAAGCATGAGACGTTATTTGTCACACATGTATATAGTGCACATGGCTCAAAGGGCACATGGCACAACATGACATTAGTAATATGTGAATGAGAGTGTGTGTATGCACACAATCATAATGTTAGTGTGTAATGACATCATGGCAGGGAAAGTACCTGGCGATCCACTCAACAAAATGGAGTCCTGCAAATTCTTGATTGTGATACTGTCTTGGATACTGTTAGGAACAAAAGGTAATCAGTCACCCATCTCTATATGCTACTGTAGCTACACATTTAGCTATTACTGTGGGCTATATCATGAAGTGAAGTATAGTGTTGACAATGTTTCTTTACCTAGCCAAATGACTGGTTTTGACACTGTCTTGTACAGGTTCAGTGGTCCTCACTCAGACCCACCCAGCTGCCCCTTATGTGTGTAGAACTGGTAACATCACCCTCAGGTGTCAGTATGGCACAGCAGATGGTGTATTCTGGAGTATTGATGACATGGCAAATGTGGACCCATCAACCATCCCTGGACACACTACCCTCCCTCGCACCACCACCTATCAGGAGGTAGTGGTGGACAGCTACACCAATTTGAGGGAGAGGTATCAGTGCAGTGTTGTTGTGATGGGTGTCTTTGCCAATGACGTACTTCTTACACAACTTGAAGGTAAGGTGCATTTGCTCTTAACACTCTTATGCAATGTTCACTCGCTCATATACCTATCTACAGCTCCCAATGTGACCATCTCCAATTTGACCTTGGCAAACAGGACAGCCACCACTTTGAGTGTCACCTGGTCAGCTGGCTACCCTAAGTGCTACTCCTTCACTGTGTCCCACTCCACCCAAGATGGCTCCATCAATGTCACCCAACCTGCTGACAGTGACACCTCCCACACTCTGACCTCCCTCCAACCTGGCACCACTTACAGGATTGAAGTGGAGGCTGTGAGGAAAGGAGAGGGAGCAGACGGACAGAGGGCAAAGGTCACGGGGATCTTCACTACTGAAGGTGAGTTGAGCTCTATAATTATTTAATTTTTTTCTAATTGCATTTTGCCTTGAGATTTCATGTCACACATAGAGTGATAGATGCAGAGTGGATCAAAAACCATATTTCCGTTCAATTGTATCATGTTTCTATGCTGACAGATTCAGCTGTTACTTCCACCTCATCAACTGCTGACACCCCTACACCAACACCTGGTGCATCTTCAGGGGATGTAACACTGGGTGAGTGAACTTCAATTAATGGATCTACAGTACATACACATGATAATCCACTCAGTAGTTAGTGTGTCTTGGGAATGAATAATTGCTTCCAATCTGAATTTTACTATACCACACTTCATTATTGTTTGTGCACTAGCTACTCTATAATTATATTGAGGATCACACACAAAGTAAGTTTATATATAATTATATGAGTAGGAAACCACATTCAAGCAAAAATGTGAGTAGACATCATTCACTCCTCTACACAGATACATGTCAGTCCACAGTGACAGTGCTGTCAGTCCTCCTGTGTCTTGTGTTGACACTGTCACTGTCCACCTGCACAGTCAGTGCAGTGGTGCATGCAGTGATGTACAAGAGACTGCAGAGGTGCAGAGCTGAGCTGAGAGGTGGTGAGTTGTGCAGCACCCCTCAGCTGTTCCAGTCCCTCCTGTGAAGCAGGGCTGCTGCCTCCCTCCATGCAGGGGGAGGGGACAGTGTCAAAGCAGGTCCAGAAGGGGAGGAGCCACCAACAAGGGAGGAGGAGGAGGGAGAGAAGATGCAGGCTAACCCATCCTACCTGCCCATTGAGATGAGCTCCAAGTCACAAGAGAGCAAGTACATCAATGTGTCAAGTTGAAGCAATGGCAGGAATGAAGAGTGCATGTTGACTATGCTCAGAGTTGTAATCCCATTTATGCATAGCACGCCTGCTGACTCAACACAATGTCATACTGTGCATTAGTGCTAATAGTTGTACTACAAGTGAATGGTTTGAAAATTTGGCTCGTGTGTAGACAATGGGCTATGGACATGTGTGCTATTGTGTGTTTTCACCTCTATACCCTATTTGGTCTTGCACAGCCAGTCCCTATCCGCTATTGCATAACTCCATGGAGGAAAGGTTATTTCACAAACTGAATAGAAGCTGTGCAGAGGGCTTGACATGTGAAATGGTCTCTACCCTGACCTCACGCATGGGCTGCAAAATATTGCAAATGGTCAATTAGGTGTCGACGTGCTTTTATCCCAGTATCTTGAATTAATTTCCAATTTTCAGCATTAATGATCAGGCCATTCCCTCTATTGCAGCTTGCTTCCAGTAACATCTTGGAGGAGACCCCAGCTCATCATGGACCTTGCATGCATAATTACAGTATAATAGCAGCATAAACATGCTAGAATTGTTGAGTTGATGAGTGTTTGTGCAGGTTTTTATCAAGCTCCATATAGAGAGGGTAAAAGCCAACTATTATACAATCTCTGCTGATAGTGCCTTGCAAGCTGATGTATGAGCTAACATAATTGTCCAGTGACACAATCCATGCCGGCCAAGTTACTTGTTACCATAGTTAGAATATCTATGCTTGCACTGCAGCTGTGTGAGGACAAGTTAATTACATTCACGGGGGGTTATAGCCATGGGGAAATTACCTAGTGCGAGAAAATGGAGGCCATGCCTCTGTGTGTACATGTACTTCTGTGCGCGTTTGCAGTCTCAACTGGTGAGTGATGGACAAGGTCATGTCACCAACAGAACTTATAACCATTCATAACGTTATGGCTATAATTGATTAGCGCCTATGACTACGTGTGTACAGCTAGCCAAGCCAGTCAGTTAACTAGCCTTCTGTCTTGTGTGTGTCATTTTGCAGTGAGATAGCCTATGGGTGAATCCTGCAACACACAATTATTCATTATAGGTTCAGTGATCCTCACTCAGACCCACCCAGCTGCCCTTTATGTATGTAGAACTGGTAACATCACCCTCAGGTGTACCACAACAGGAGCTATCTCCTGGAGTATTGGTGACATGTTCAATGTGGACCCATCCAGCATCCCTGGACACACTGCCCTCCCTCGCACCACCACCTATCAGGAGGTAGTGGTGGACAGTTATGACAACTTGAAGCAGACTTATCAATGCACTGACATTGATGCCATTGTAACCAGCAGCATCTTCATGCCAGTGGTTGAATGTAAGTGTTCCTACCTACGTGCAGCCTGACACATTTGTGTAATCCTCAAATTACAATTGATCCTTTCTGCATTTACAGTAGCTGAGGAGATAACTCTCTCAAACTTGACTTTGGCAAGCAGGACAGCCACCACTTTGAGTGTCACCTGGTCAGCTGGCTACCCCAAGTGCTACTCCTTCACTGTGTCCCACTCCACCCAAGATGGCTCCATCACTGTCCCCCAACCTGCTGACAGTGACACCTCCCACACTCTGACCTCCCTCCAACCTGGCACCACTTACAGGATTGAGGTGGAGGCTGTGAGGAAGGGAGAGGGAGCAGACGGACAGAGGGCAAAGGTTACAGGGACTTCACTACTAATGGTGAGGAAGGAATGACCACAGAATATGATCTTAACTTTTCTATGTTCAGAAGTAACCACATGTGTATACATGTTTGAATTAAGGAATTTGCATGTTAGTTGCGTAGATCATTTACTATACTGCGTACTTTTCAGACACAAGTTAAGTTCTCAAGTTGTCAGTGTGAACATATTTAGAGCCCTGGCTTGAATGCCACTTGCCCAAATAGACTATGGCATGAAGTCACAGCTGGGATGTCAATGAGGTTTAAGCAAAGGATAAGCAGTTTTTAGATTCAGAACAGTGTTTAGACACACATCACCATGACATCATGACTGCTTCAATGTGCATTTTACATAAGTACGCACTTCATGTCACATCAAATGATAGATGCCGACTGGAAATGTAAATTCTTTGTGTCAAAAGACCATTGCTTCACTTTATTGTATTCATTTCTATACTGACAGGTACAGGTGTTACTTCTGCCCCACCAGCCATCAACACCCCTACACCGACACCTCATGCATCTTCAGGGAACGTAGCACTGGGTGAGTTGCAGTAACAGCATTTTTATCAGTTTTATGAATGTTACTACAAAGGACTCTCCACTAAGTAAGTAGTGTCATTCAGAATAATCTGCATTGCTCCCTACGAAGCTGAACATCACTACTGAATGCCATATTATGTGCGCATTATTAGTATTCTTGCTATATAGAACTATGTGCACATGCAAAGTAAGTTACAAGTAGGAAGTCACATTAGGTCTAGTCTGACATAGCAGCACCCCCCTTTCCTGCCTACATCTCTCTATGACATTGTCTGGGTGCTACCCAATGACATCATAGGCAAAATGGAGGCAGGGAGGAAAGGAGGTTGTGGCTACATCACACTACATTACGTAGCCACACTACATTACGTAGGTCTAGAGGTGTACGTAGACATTGGTCACTCTTCTGCACAGATACTTGTCAAACCACAGTGACAGTGTTGTCAGTGATTCTGTCACTTGTGTTGACACTGTCACTGTCCACCTGTACAGTCAGTGCAGTGGTGCATGCAGTGATGTACAAGAGACTGCAGAGGTGCAGAGCTGAGCTGAGAGGTGGTGAGTTGTGTAGCACCCCTCAGCCGTCCCAGTCCCTCCTGTGAAGCAGGGCTGCTGCCTCCCTCCATGCAGGGGAAGGGGACAGTGTCAAAGCAGGTCCGGAAGGGGAGGAGCCACCAACAAAGGAGGAGGAGGAGGGAGAGAAGATGCAGGCTAACCCGTCCTACCTGCCCATTGAGATGAGCTACAAGTCACAAGAGAGCAAGTACATCAATGTGTCAAGTTGAAATACACAGAATAGAACTTCACTGTACCATATAACTTGTATATTGAAACATGCGTTCAAAAGCTGTAGCTACAGTAGTCAACACTTTCTGCACAACATTGTGCATGAACGCATGGTGTGTAAGCAAGATAATCTACCTTGTACCTGTCTATTATGTTGGCTCTATAGCTAGCAAGCATTAAATACTACAAAATAGAAAGAAACAAGGCCAATCAAGTTGATAGCTAGCTACGTAGCTAAATGTATTGCTGTGAATCATTCATTAGTTGTCACTTTAGCTTTCAGGAGCATCCCACTATGAATTATTGTGTAATGCCATGCACCAGTTCTTTCTGCATCTTATTAAGTTTGTGCCAAACAGCTAAGGACCTTAGGTGCAGGATGAATGAACATGGACATGGTGCGTGATACGGAAAATGGCATAAGCTAGCCATATTCATTATCATAGATTCATTTAAACTAGCAGTCAGCTTATAACATTATATGTGGCATGCCTGTAAATGTGCAATTGAGATTTCATTTAGCTATATAGCTAGCTAGCTAACTATACCGTCACCACATGCTAGCTAACCACCATGGCCACCACAAATGCAGCTAGTAAGGTAATGTAATGAAGAATTGTTTGCCAGCTAAGACTTACGTTGCTACACACCCTTGGAGTCGTCCCCTACTGCTGATGTTACGTTTTGGCGCAGAAGTACACTGTGTAAGAGTGCTATAGCCTAATACCACGGTACGTACGTTATTAGGACTGTGTACAGGTGCAGGGAAATTCCCTTTTCTTCCTGATCCAGAAAACATGGCCGCTCGACCACCTTCAGCAGCGGCACTCAGTTATGCCATTTCCTAAAGACGTGAACCTCCCTGAACGCCGAACTCAGTGAGTGTTAAGTACTGCATCGTCTTTCTACTGTGTTTGTTTGGAGACGATCGAGCGAGGGTAAAGATGTTTAATTTGTAAATGTACGTAGCTCTTCAACAGTTCGCTGTGTTCGAGAGCTTACTGTTCCTTAGTCACTGCTCCTCCCTGAATGGCGACCTCTGTGGATGTTAATGACTATTATTTCTTGACACTGTGCTCGTTTGGAGACAATTGAACGAGGGTAAAGTTACTTTATTACTGACCATACCCAACGCCCAACCAGTACACAACACTCCAGAGCTCACTGGTCCTTAGTCCCTGAACCTCCCAGATATCTGACTTCACTAAGTGCGAATGACTGATCCCTCTTTGCTATGTACTCATTTAATGATGATATGTCAAATGCAGGAGGTTTCGACCCGAAGGTCTTTGTCAACTGTGTACTGTACGCAGTTGACAAAGACCTTCGGGTCGAAACGTCCTGCATTTGATTGATTTATCATTATCAGATGTGTCTTGCTCAAGAATCTCGTATGATTGTATTATCAACACAACTATGAGCCTCTACAATATCATTGCAATATGTTACTTTCTTTTTAGCTGATGAGGTGGCCACCTCTTCTCTAACCTTAGCAAATGGAACAGCTACCCAAGATGGCTCCATCACTATCCCCAAACCTGCTGACAGTGACACCTCCCGCACTCTGACCTCCTTCCAACCTGGCACCACTTACAAGATTGAGGTGGAGGCTGTGAGGAAGGGAGAGAGAGCAGACGGACAGAGGGCCAAGGTCATTGGGAACTCCAGATGGTGAGGAAGTAGTGACCACTAAATGTATAGTTGTTCACTGCTGCTAGCGTTGCATCCCCAAGAGTTACAAGTCATGCATAGTTTTAGAGCTTGGCATAGTTTTTACTTAAAACCTGGCTGGATGTGGCGCACATGACAATTGCATGTGTTTCACATGTGATTTGCCTAATATCATACAAAAACTGTAAGATATACGTAGCTACAGTAGCTAAAGGAGTTATATAGCAACATCTAAAATGTCACTTAAAAATTTATTATTATGATTGCACACAAAATTGATAATCCTTTATTTGGCATGACTAACTGCACACAGGGTTACTACATGATGTAATATTAAGTCCAGTCACAGCTATTATAGCTGCCACATGTATTATGAAAAATATGTCTAGGGGGAATACCCACTGAAACATCATTCAAAATAGAGTACCTCTTTGGAGTCTTAGCAGTGTTGTTATATTGTATATTGTCAGGAGGAAAAGGTAATTGCATATTACTGTAATGTAAAACTCTATGTACTACTGACGCAGGCTACATTTGATTACAAGGATTTGGTGATACTGTGTGTTGCTGCCAGTGCAGGTTCAGTGGTCCTCACTCAGACCCACCCAGCTGCTCCTTATGTGTGTAGAACTGGTAACATCACCCTCAGGTGTCAGTATGATGGTGTGGAGAATGTGATGTTTGTACTATGGAGCATTGGTGGTCCAGCAACCAATCAATCAACCGTCACACCACCACCTATCAGGAGGTAGTGGTGGACAGCTACGCCAACTTGGCAACAGGGTATCGCTGTGTGGTTACTCTCAGCAATACATCACAGCTACAGAGTAATCTGTACACACCCCAGATAGAGTGTGAGTACTACATGAACATTTATCATTGTTCATACACTAGTTAAGACAATATAATAGGAAGAAACTGCATGGTACGGAAGTAACAGTGATATTCTCATTTACCTTGGTCATACATAGCAGCACGTAGAAGTATGTATGCACTACATACATCTATACTTCTGAGTAGTAAGCATGCTCTGCATGGCATTCTACACATCTTGCATTTTCTTTTGAGTCACTGGCACAACTGGGTTATTATGTTTTTAGCAACTGAGGTGACCATCTCTTCCGTGACCTTGACAAGCAGGACAGCCACCACTTTGAGTGTCACCTGGTCAGCTGGCTACCCCAAGTGCTACTCCTTCACTGTGTCCCACTCCACCCAAGATGGCTCCATCAATGTCCCCCAACCTGCTGACAGTGACACCTCCCACACTCTGACCTCCCTCCAACCTGGCACCACTTACAGGATTGAGGTGGAGGCTGTGAGGAAGGGAGAGGGAGCAGACGGACAGAGGGCAAAGGTCATGGGGAACTTCACTACTGAAGGTGAGTTGAGCTCTATAATTATTTAATTTGTATAATTGTATTTTGCCTTAGGATGTCAGGTCACACATACAGTGATATAGATGCATGCAGAGTGAATCAAAACCATAGCTTCATTTGATTGTATCAATTTCTATATTGACAGATTCAGCTGCTACTTCCTCTTCAGAAGCCACTGACACCCCCATGCCAACACCTCACGCATCTTCAGAGGATGTAACACTGGGTGAGTGAACATCACTAATGGATGTACATAAACATGATAGTCCACACAGTAGCTAGTGTGTTGGGAACGAATCTACACTTGCTTTCAATCTGAATTTTACTATGCCACACTTCATTTTTGTTTGAGCACAATTCTATAGAGAACGACATACAAAGTAAGTACATATGTACACAAGTAAGAAACCACATTCCGTCAAGACGTGTAAGTAGACACCAACTTCCACTCCTCCGCACAGATACATGTCAGTCCACAGTGACAGTGCTGTCAGTCCTCCTGTCACTTGTGTTGATACTGTCACTGTCCACCTGCACAGTCAGTGCAGTGGTGCATGCAGTGATGTACAAGAGACTGCAGAGGTGCAGAGCTGAGCTGAGAGGTGGTGAGTTGTGCAGCACCCCTCAGCTGTCCCAGTCCCATCTGTGAAGCAGGGCTGCTGCCTCCCTCCATGCAGGGGGAGGGGACAGTGTCAAAGCAGGTCCAGAAATGGAAGAGCCACCAACAAGGGAGGAGGAGGAGGAGGGAGAGGAGATGCAGGCTAACCCATCCTACCTGCCCATTGAGATGAGCTCCAAGTCACAAGAGAGCAAGTACATCAATGTGATGTCAAGTTGACCTATGACAAAATGAAATTAAGTTCGTTGTTATACGAAGAGTATAACCGCTTTAACTTAGACATTACTGAGCACATGTACTCACACTAACTTCACAGTAGTGAACATTTGAAAGCATGGTGTGCAATAGACATATTTCAACTTATGCCCACTTTCCATACTGTGTACAATGTACCTTAACCCTCTACACTTGATTAATCATGCGAACCACTGAACTGTATAATATATTGCATTGTGCTACACATTGGGAGATGCGTGAGACACCATTTGTCATACGTGGCTGAATAACAAAACATCACATTAGTAGAATGTACATGAAAGTGCACATACGTACTCAGTCATCATGACAACTGTATGTATAATCAGCTATGGATGTGTCTAATGAATTATTCACATCATGGCAGGGAAAGTACCTGGTGAGACACTCAACAAAATGGAGTCTTGCAGATTCTTGATTGTGATACTGTCTTGGATACTGTCAGGAGCAGAAGGTAATCAGTCATCCGCCTCTTTTGTATGCTAGTTATACATAATTATATTAGCCACTGTGGACATTGTCATAAAGTGTATGAAGTATAGTGTTGATAATGTTTCTTTACCTAGCCAAATGACTGGTCTTTAGCTACACTGTCTTGTGCAGGTTCAGTGGTCCTCACTCAGACCCACCCAGCTGCCCCTTATGTGTGTAGAACTGGTAACATCACCCTCAGGTGTCAGTATGATGTAACACAGACTGTGCTGGCTATACAGTGGATCATAAGTGGCACACTGACTGACCCAGCCACAATATCTGGACATAGCACAGCTCCTCGAACCAGCACCTACCAGGAGGTAGTGGTGGACAACTATACGTATGAACTTGAGTGGGAGTTATACCTGTGCAGTAATTGTCGCTGATAGTGCTTTACCCAGCAATATCTATATTCCTGGCATAGAAAGTAAGTGCTCTTGACAAGCTGGCCTGTCTAGCAGTCTTAGTTATTGATGACAATGTTGCACATGTGCACACATATTGCAACACATGCACTCAGTATTTATAAGGGTGCATTCTACCCATCTACAGATGATATATTTAGCATGTCCTCCCTGATGTTGGCAAATAGGTCAGAAATCTCTTTAAGTGCCACCTGGTCAGCTGACTACCCCAAGTGCTACTCCTTCACTGTGTCCTACTTCACCCAAGGTGGCTCCATCAACATCACCCAACCTGCTGACAGTGACACCTCCCACACTCTGACCTCCCTCCAACCTGGCACCACCTACAGGATTGAGGTGGAGGCTGTGAGAAAGGGAGAGGGAGCAGACAGACAGAGGGCAAAAGTTATAGCAAAGGGGGACTTCTCTACTGATGGTGAGGAAGTAGTGACTACAGAATGTCATCATGACATCGTTCTGTTCATAAGTGACCATGCATATTGTGTGTGCTTGAGTTGAGGTAGTCGTTATTTGTGTCACTCATTTTCTCACTTCATTTACAGAAAATACTGTTGTTATGTCTTCTGGGAGCCCTTTTCCAACAGCAATGAGCATGACTCTCCCACCAGTGAATAGTGCATCTTCAATCATTGTTGGTCAGCCAACCAAGACGTGTGTGTGTGTGTGATTGTGTGCATGTGTTCGTGTGTGTGTGTGTGTGTGTGTGTGTGTGTGTGTGTGTGTGTGTGTGTGTGTGTGTGTGTGTGTGTGTGTGCGCGCGTGTGTGCATTTGTGTGTGTAATTGTGTATAATTGTGTAACTGAGTGTAAGCACGTACTTACTGTATTCGTATTATTATACTGTATAAATTTTGTAGTGGTGTTACCATGTGGATGACACTCTTTCACATGCAAAGACACACACACACACACACACACACACACACACACACACACACACACACACACACACACACACACACACACACACACACACACACACACACACACACACACACACACGAACACATGCACACAATCACGCACACACATACACGTCTTGGTTGGCTAACCAACAATAATTGAAGATGCACTATTCACTGGTGGGAGAGATGTGCTCATTGCTGTTGGCAGCTATTAATAACCACTATGTGAATGTTGTTCCATCACAGGCAAACTGCGTGGTCACTTCTCTTTACATGTCTACAGACTCCATCATTGGTCATCAGTGGGATCAGAAGCACAGTTCATCTTGCACCATCTCCCTTTTTGGCCTCTGCTGCTGGCTGCGCTGAATTGGTCCAGGCGATTCTCCCTCCCAGGCTCCAGAGCCTTTTGGATCTACTATATGTATCAAGACGGCCATAAAATTTTGGAGTGAGGGCCACGAGCACCCCCCTCCACTTCCACCAACCTCACACCAACAGTAGGCCTGGGACACACCATGCCAAGGGTGGAGGCCACCTACAGGTCCCTTCTTGATTTGGCCACTGACAGCCAGATCAAAGCTCGTCTCCTGGCTGTCAAGTGTAGGGAGACCAGAGCATGGCTCAGGGCTCTCCCAGTGGCCTCCCTTGGTCTCTGTGATGAGGCAGTCCGCATCGCAGTGGGACTTTGCCTGGGCCTGCCTCTCTGCCGACCACACCAGTGTGTGCATTGTGGATCCCTAGTGGATGGGCTGGGCACACATGGATTGAGCTGCCAATTCAGCAAGGGCCGGCACCCTCGTCATGCAGGCGTCAATGATGTGATTAAGAGGTCCCTTGATGCGACACAAATTCCATCTCACCTGGAGCCCACTGGCCTTTACCGGTCAGATGGAAAGTGCTTAGATAGTGCCTCGGTTTTGCCTTGGAAAGGGGGGAAAGCACTAGTCTGGGATGCGACCTGCCCAGATACCCTGGCCCACTCCTACCAACAGATCTCCACTAGGGAAGCTGGGGCAGTGGCAGCAGAAGCTGAAAGGAGCAAGAAGCTCAAGTATGCCAACCTCAATTCCAGCTTACTTCTTTGCACCTGTGGCAGTAGAGACTCTAGGAGTAATCGGTCCAGACTCTCACACTTTCCTCAGGGATCTGGGAGGTAGAGTTCGAGGAGCCACAAGGGAGCCCTTGGCTCACTGGTACATGCTGCAGCATCTGTCAGTCACAGTCCAGTGGGGGAACGCCTTGGCCATCGGGGCACAGCCAAGCAAGAGCCCTGCAATGAGTTCCCTTGTCTTTGACTTGCAAGATAGGGTAAGTAGATTCCTAGATGTAGTTCCCAGTATTATTTAATGCATTATCTAAATTATTTTAATTCCTGTAAATTATAATTGATTGTTCGTTATATTTCATATTCAATTATATTATTCATTCAATTACCAATTTACATAATTACTGTTATTTCATTACTCCATTAATTTTGTTCCATTATTCCTTAACAATTATTATGTTATTTCAATGAGATAATCAGTGAATGATCGCAAGACCTGTCATTCACAATACTTAAATTTATTCAGCCCCATGTATAATTTTTATATGCATGCATGTACAAATGATCGAGTGAGTGTTACTGCATGTAGAATATAATATTACACAATATTGCAAGCTATGAGGTGGACTAATTCTTGAGATTATACTGTAGTAATAGTGTCAAAAACAATAATTATATATAACATACATTGTGATGACTAATGAACTATTTATAGCATGGTAGGGAAAGTACCTAGTGAGTCACTGCCAACATGGATTCCTTCAGATTCGTTAAGTTGGATGCTGTCAAGTGCAATAGGTATTGTGAGCATTCTGTATCCCATTATACTGTGGCATGCATGAAGTGAAGTGAAGTGGCGATAATGCTTCTCAATTGATTAAAATCTCTTCCAACAGTGTCCTGTGCAGGTTCAGTGGTCCTCACTCAGACCCACCCAGCTGCCCCTTATGTGTGTAGAACTGGTAACATCACCCTCAGGTGTCAGTATGATGGAGTAGAGGAGGTGTTGGCTGTTGTATGGGTCATTGGGAATATGCAGGCTCCGGATCCATCAAACTTCACCGGACACACTGCCTATCCTCGCACTGCCACCCATCAGGAAGTGGTGGTAGACGGTTACACCAATTTGGCAGCAAGGTATCGATGTGATAGCGTTCTAATGAATGGAACAGGAGTGCCCAGCAATTACTATAGTCCTCTGACTGAATGTGAGCGTGGAGTACAGCAGTGCATCTGATATGCATAGCACAGTTGCCATGCATGTTTTGGTTCACTTCTTGCAAGTGGTATGAAGTTGTGTATGTGCTCATAAAATGGCAATTCTGTTTCCTTAGCTAGTAACTCTGAACATTTCACCTTACTATTCTTAGCTGCTGAAGTGACCATCTCCAACCTGACCTTGGCAAGCATGACTAATACCACTTTGAGTGTCACCTGGTCCTCTGGCTATCCGAAGTGTTACTCCTTCACTGTGTCCCACTCCACCCAAGATGGCTCCATCACTGTCCCCCAACCTGCTGACAGTGATACCTCCCACACTCTGACCTCCCTCCAACCTGGCACCACTTACAGGATTGAGGTGGAGGCTGTGAGGAAGGGAGAGGGAGCAGACGGACAGAGGGCAAAGGTCATAAGGGACTTCACTACTGATGGTGCGTATACATATTTAACCGACACAGTCCTGTCCATGCATAAATGTATGTATTCTCTATTGTTCATGTATGTACCCATCATGCAGTGACACTGCCCCTGCCAACAACAAGTGTCCCTCTCTCAGTTAAATGTGGTACGTACGTAAGTGTTGAACTACATGCTAACTGACATTGTGCAATGCCATCTGTAGGAACCACTGTTTTATTACGGTGTGTTTTTTGTGTACATATACAGTACGCCATGACACAGAGTAGTAGCACATTACTGCACTAGCATTTGCAGTTACATATTAATCTTATGTTTTGAATATGGAATCCATCACTGAATGATGGAGTCATTCTTTGATTCTTCACTATAAACACTTCTTCACATACATTGTGCACATGGTGCATATTTGCTGGAAAGCATATCAAATGGTGTGTGTGTGTGTGTGTGTGTGTGTGTGTGTGTGTGTGTGTCAGTGATGTCACATTTCTGTTAACTCTGCAGACACATGTCAGACCACAGTGACAGTGCTGTCAGTTCTCCTGTCACTTGTGTTGACACTGTCACTGTCCACCTGCACAGTCAGTGCAGTCGTGATTGCAGTGATGTACAAGAGACTGCAGAGGTGCAGAGCTGAGCTGAGAGGTGGTGAGTTTTGCAGCACCCCTCAGCTGTCCCAGTCCCTCCTGTGAAGCAGGGCTGCTGCCTCCCTCCATGCAGGTGGAGGGGACAGTGTCAAAGCAAGACCAGAAGGGGAGGAGCCACCAACAAGGGAGGAGGAGGAGGAAGGAGAGAAGATGCAGGCTAACCCATCCTATCTGCCCATTGAGATGAGTTACAAGTCACAAGAGAGCAAGTACATAAATGTGTCAAGTTGAAGTGTACACAGTTTGCCGAATGGGAGTTCATTGTTATAGCGTTGAATAGGCTCGGACATGTTGAAACATGTATACAAACATTTCCTACACAACAGTGTGTGTTTGAATGCATAGTGTGTGTAGTGTGTTTTCAGTTTGACACTCACCTAATTACCTACTTACTTAGCTAACTGCAGTGTGTATGTATGTATGTGCTTTAACCATCTACCGCGTGCACAGTTGATTGCATGCACCATTACACATACAAAATGTAATGCCTTTAGATATCAAGTACTCCTACGTAGAACTGGTAACATCACCCTCAGGTGTCAGTATGATGGTGTGGAGAATGTGTTGGTTGCATGTGCTGTGGATCCAGGAGGTTGGTATATATAGTCACACAAAAGTCCAATTTGTCAAGTATCCCTGCATGACCACCAATTCACTGCACTCCCTCACATCACCACATCTTCCCAGTGTATTGTATGTACATAACAAGTACTAACTTTACTATGTGTCTGAGCAGACATAATAGTCATTAATGAATGTTGCTGAAGCTCAAAGCCATTCTATACCATTGCAGGTTGATATTTGCAGACTCAGCATTTCTAAAATTATAGATGTTGGGCTCTGTAAATTGCTTTCTTCTAAACAGATGTCTAAATATTGGTGGACAGAAATTTTGCATGTGGTTGCTGTTCCCTAAAATCTGTAAACTTTAAACTCAGTAAAGTTATAGTGTATGCAATGCCATACTGTAGCTAACACGTTTACTGACACATGCACCTGTCCATAATGAATGCAGAAACTTTTGCTTTGTAAATACAACAGTCATGCAATGCCTTTTGTGCTTCAATTCCTGTGTACTTGATCTGAAGCCAGTGTACATAGTTTATTAACTAATTGCTTTAGGCTATTGGTTGTCATGCATGCAGACAATTTCCAACCTATGTACATCAAGCATTCCTAGATTCAATGTGCATGCACCTTCTCACCATGTACATACCATCACCTTACACTGGATTGCACTGGTAACAGCCCATGCACAATGCAACCTATTGATAACACAGAAATGTTATTATATATTAATAATAATAAATGATAAATGGGAGAGCCCAGCAATCGTTAATTTGCATTGTCCACACTGTTGTAGAAATTATTACTTGATGAGTGTTCATGTAAATGCAGTATGATTACATTGGAATGCAACTGTGTACACTTCTCTTCTGCTAGTGCCTTGCGAGATGATGGATGAGCTGACAAAATAGCACTGTGGCACTAACCATGACAGCATGGTCACTTGTGTTAATTAACTATAATTAGCTTTCTCAACAGTCCCACATGACTAGAGCTTTAAACACCATTTGCAGCAGCAGCCGAGTGAGTAATACAAGTTGCTTGCTTATATAGGATAAAGCTGGGATCCTTTTGTGCTAGAGCAAACGTGTGTTTAGGCTGGTTTTGACCTGCGCTGTACATGAATAAGTGCACAAATTAAGAATATTCATGATAGTGGTTTTAACCAGGGGGAAGTACCTAGTGCGAGAAAATGGAGACCATGCCTCTGTATGTACATTTAATTCTGTGGACATTTGCAGTCTCAGTTGGTAAGTGATGGACAGTTAAGGCCACATCATTAACAGAACCTAAAGATATTCAGAATGACTATGGCCATAGTTAGTACCTCGATCTTGTGTATATAATAGCCAACTAGCTACAGTAGCTAGCTAAATACGTAGCTAGCTAAATAGCTATAGGCAGTCAGGCAGTAGTCTGTCTCTATTGCGTGTAGCTAGCTGTATAGATTACTTGCGGTGAGATAAGATGCAACACGCAAAAGTATTTAATACTAAGTCTTAATCATTATAGGTTCGGTGGTCCTCACTCAGACCCACCCAGCTGCCCCTTATGTGTGTAGAACTGGTAACATCACCCTCAGGTGTCAGTATGATGGTGTGGAGAATGTGTTGAATGTTGTGTGGAATGTGGATGGCATGGTCAACTTCGACTTCGACTCAGTGACTTTACCAGGGCACACTGCTCTTGACCAAACTGAGTCTCACCAAGATCTGGTGATTGCCAGCTTTGCTGACCTGAGAGGGACATATCAGTGTAGTGTCATACAGTCTACTGGCGTAAACAACAGTCCACACCTCAGTCCTGGTCCTGTTGAAGGTGAGTTACACTTTGGTACCCATTGGTATAAATATTACAATTATCCAGGATGTTCCAGACATGTATTCACAGTTGTGATTCTCCACCATAGACTGATACTCTAATGACTGATACTCTAACCACTGTATGCTCTCTTAACTGTATTATTTCAGATGAAAACATTACTCTCTCTGCCTTGACCTTGGCAAACAGGACAGCCACCACTTTGAGTGTCACCTGGTCAGCTGGATACCCCAAGTGCTACTCCTTCACTGTGTCCCACTCCACCCAAGATGGCTGTATCTATGCCAATCAGCCTGCTGACAGTGACACCTCCCACACTCTGACCTCCCTCCAACCTGGCACCACTTACAGGATTGAGGTGGAGGCTGTGAGGAAGGGAGAGGGAGCAGACAGACAGAGGGCAAAGGTCAGGAGGGACTTCACTACAAATGGTACATATACATATGTAACCGACACAGTCCTGTCCATGCATAAATGTATGTATACTCTATTGTTCATGTATGTACCCATCAAGCAGTGACACTGCCCCTGCCAACAACAAGTGTCCCTCTCTCAGTTAAATGTGGTACGTACGTAAGTGTTGAACTACATGCTAACTGACATTTTGCAATGCCATCTGCCGGAACCACTGTTTATTAAGGTGTTTTTTGTGTACATATACGCCATGACGCAGAGTAGTAGCACATTATTGCACTAGCATTTGCAGTTACATATTAATCTTATGTTTTGAATATGGAATCCATCACTGAATGATGGAGTCTTTCTTTGATTCTTCACTATAAACACTTCTTTCTTGTTCACATACATTGTGCACATGGTGCATATTTGCTGGAAAGCATATCAAATGGTGTGTGTGTGTGTGTGTGTGTGTGTGTGTGTGTGTGTGTGTGTGTGTGTGTGTGTGTGTGTGTGTGTGTGTGTGTGTGTGTGTGTGTGTGTGTGTGTGTGTGTGTAGTGTATGTGTGTGTGTGTGTGTGTGTGTGTGTGTGTGTGTGTGTGTGTGTGTGTGTGTGTGTGTGTGTGTGTGTGTCAGTGATGTCATATTTCTGTTAACCTGCAGACACATGTCAGACCACAGTGACAGTGCTGTCAGTTCTCCTGTCACTTGTGTTGACACTGTCACTGTCCACCTGCACAGTCAGTGCAGTCGTGATTGCAGTGATGTACAAGAGACTGCAGAGGTGCAGAGCTGAGCTGAGAGGTGGTGAGTTTTGCAGCACCCCTCAGCTGTCCCAGTCCCTCCTGTGAAGCAGGGCTGCTGCCTCCCTCCATGCAGGGGGAGGGGACAGTGTCAAAGTAGGTCCAGAAAGGGAGGAGCCACCAACAAGGGAGGAGGAGGAGGGAAAGAAGATGCAGGCTAACCCATCCTACCTGCCCATTGAGATGAGCTACAAGTCACAAGAGAGCAAGTACATCAATGTGTCAAGTTGAAGTACACAGTTTACCGAATGGGAGTTCATTGTTATAGCGTTGAATAGGCTCGGACATGTTGAAACATGTATACAAACATTTCCTACACAACAGTGTGTGTTTGAATGCATAGTGTGTAGTGTGTGTTTTCAGTTTGACACTCACCTAATTACGTACTTACTTAGCTAACTGTGTGTATGTATGTTTGTGCTTTAACCATCTACCGCGTGCACAGTTGATTGCATGCACCATTACACATACAAAATGTTATGCCTTTAGATATCAAGTACTCCTATGTAGAACTGGTAACATCACCTTCAGGTGTCAGTATGATGGTGTGGAGAATGTGTTGGTTGCATGTGCTGTGGATCCGGGATGTTGGTGTATATAGTCAGACAAAAGTCCAATTTATCAAGTATCCCTAGCCACCAATTCACTGCACTCCCTCACATCACCACATCTTTCCAGTGTATTGTACGTACATAACAAGTACTAACCTTACTACATGTCTGAGCAGACGTCAATGAATATGTTGCTATAGCTCAAAGCCATTCTATACAATTGCAGGTTGATATTTGCAGACTGGGCATATTTAAAACTATAGATGTTGGGCTCTGTAAAATTGCTTTCTTCTGAACAGATGTTTGTGTGACAGAAAATTTGCATGTGGTTGCTGTTCCCCAAAATCTGTAAACTTTAAACTCAGTAAAATTACTGTATAGTGCATACTGTAGCTAACACATTTACTGACACATGCACCTGTCCAAATACAACAGTCATGCAAAAGCTTTTTGTGCTTTAGTTCCTGCGTACTTGATTGATTATGCACATGTGAAGCCAGTGTATCACTACATAGTTAATTAAATGATAGTTTTAGGCTATTTGTAGTCAGTCAGGCATGCAGACAATTTCCAACCTACGTACATCAAGCATTCTTAGATTCAATGTGCATGCACCTTCTCACCATGTACATACCATCACCTTACACTGGGTTGCACTGGTAACAGCCCACAATGCAACCTATTGATAACACAGAAATGATATTATAATAATAAATCATGGGAGAGCCCATTAATTGTTGATTTGCATTGCCCCACTTTGTTGTAGAAATTATTACTGGATGAGTGTTCATGTAAATGCAGTATGATTGACATTGGAATGCAGCTACACTTCACTTCTGCTATTAGTGCCTTGCAAGATGATGGATGAGCTGACAAAATAGCACTGTGGCACTAACCATGACAGCATGGTCACTTGTGTTAATTAACTATAATTAGCTTTCTCAATAGTCCCACATGACTAGAGCTTAAAACACAGTTTGCAGCAGCCAGGTGAGTAATACAAGTTACTTGCTTATATAGGATAAAGCTGGGATCCTTTTGTGCTAGAGCAAACATGTGTTTAGGCTGGTTTTGACCTGCGCTGTACATGAATAAGTGCACAAATTAAGAATATTCATGATAGTGGTTTTAACCAGGGGGAAGTACCTAGTGCGAGAAAATGGAGACCATGCCTCTGTGTGTACATGTATTTCTATGGACATTTGCAGTCTCAGCTGGTAAGTGATGGACAGTTAAGGCCACATCACTAACAGAACCTAAAGATATTCAGAATGACTATGGCCATAGTTAGTACCTCGATCTTGTGTATATAATAGCCAACTAGCTACAGTAGCTAGCTAAATACGTAGCTAGCTAAATAGCTATAGGCAGTCAGGCAGTACTCTGTCTTTATTGTGTGTAGCTAGCTGTATAGATTACTTGCGGTGAGATAGGATGCAACACGCAAAAGTATTCACTACTAAGTCTTAATCATTATAGGTTCAGTGGTTCTCACTCAGACCCACCCAGCTGCCCCTTATGTGTGCAGAACTGGCAACATCACCCTCAGCTGTCAGTATGATGGTGTGGAGAATGTGTTGAATGTTGTGTGGAGTGTGGATGGCATGCCCAACCTAGACTTTGACTCAGTGACTCTACCAGGGCACACTGCTCTTGACCAAACTGAGTCCCGCCAAGATCTGGTGATTACCAACTTTGCTGACCTGAGAGAGACATATGAGTGTAGTGTCATACATTCTACTGGCGTAAACAACAGTCCACACCTCAGTCCTGGTCCTGTTGAAGGTGAGTTACACTTTGGTACCCATTGGTATAAATATTACAATTATCCAGGATGTTCCAGACATGTTTTCACAGTTGTGATTCTCCACCATAGACTGATACTCTAATGACTGATACTCTAACCACTGTGTGCTCTCTTAACTGTATTATTTCAGATGAAAACATTACTCTCTCTGCCTTGGCCTTGGCAAGCAGGACAGCCACCACTTTGAGTGTCATCTGGTCAGCTGGATACCCCAAGTGCTATTCTTTCACTGTGTCCCACTCTACCCAAGATGGCTGTATCTATTCCAATCAGCCTGCTGACAGTGACACCTCCCACACTCTGACCTCCCTCCAACCTGGCACCACTTACAGGATTGAGGTGGAGGCTGTGAGGAAGGGTGAGGGAGCAGACGGACAGAGGGCAAAGGTCATGGGGAACTTCACTACTGAAGGTACGTTCATAGAGTTTCCATCATGGTCTTGTCTATGCATGAATGTGTTCTTGTTCTCATGCATTATAGTGTGTTTGTGTGGAAAGGATTCAAATGGTGCATGTGTATGTGTTCATGCTGTGTGTGTGTGTATGTGTGTGTGTGTGTGTGTGTGTGTGTGTGTGTGTGTGTGTGTGTGTGTGTGTGTGTGTGTGTGTGTGTGTGTGTGTCCGTGTGCATGTGCATGTGTGTGTGTCTGTGTGCACGTGCATGTGTGTTGGTATATACCAACCTACACAGCAATTGTTTTTGTACACTAGTGTAGCTACACACACACGGAAATAGTTACTCATCTTTGCAGTATGCATAGAGGTATATATATACATACAGTACATGCTGTAATGAAGACAGCATCTGAACACTACAGTGTGCTTGTACGTACTGTACACATAGGTTGACTCACCATCTATCATGATCTGTGGAGATGCACAAGACACTGTGTATGAGAAAACCGTTTCGTTTAATTGCATGAAAATCATTGT
>OZ025868.1:3804642-3827142 GCA_964019415.1 Ianthella basta | reverse complement strand
AAATTTTGTATGTGTAAAGGTGCATGCAATCAACTGTGCACGTGGTAGATGGTTAAAGCACAAACATACATACACACAGTTAGCTAAGTTAAGTATGTACTGTAATTAGGTGAGTGTCAAAGTGAAAAGACACACTACACAAAGTCATACTATGCTTTCAAACACACACTGTTGTGTAGGAAATGTTAGTATACATGTTTCAACATGTCTGAGCCTATTCAACACTGTAACAATGAAGCTTCCATTCTGCGTATTTCAACTTGATACATTGATGTGCTTGCTCTCTTGTGACTTGTAGCTCATCTCAATGGGCAGGTAGGATGGGTTAGCCTGCATCTTCTTTCCCTCCTCCTCCTCCCTTGTTGGTGGTTCCTCCCCTTCTGGACCTGCTTTGACACTGTCCCCTTCCCCTGCATGGAGGGAGGCAGCAGCCCTGCTTCACAGGAGGGACTGGGACAGCTGAGGGGTGCTGCACAACTCACCACCTCTCAGCTCAGCTCTGCACCTCTGCAGTCTCTTGTACATCACTGCATGGACCACTGCACTGACTGTGCAGGTGGACAGTGACAGTGTCAACACAAGTGACAGGAGGACTGACAGCACTGTCACTGTGGTCTGATAGGTGCCTGAAAGGAAAAGCAAAATGCAGCTTCACGCGCGCACACACACACACACACACACACACACACACACACACACACACACACACACACACACACACACACACACACACACACACACACACACACACACACGCACGCACACACACACATACACATACATACAGCACAGCACACACACGCACATGCACCATTTGAATGCTTTCCACCAAAACACACTACGTATCATGCATGGGAACAAGAATGAGGTATTTATCACTCCAGCATTCAGTGAAGGATTTTATATTCGAAACATAAACGTAACTGTAATTGCTAGTGATTCAATGTGCTACTATACTTTGTGTCATGGCACATACATACACAAAACACACTTCAAGACTCAGTAGTTTCTATATATAGATGGCATTGCACATGTGAGTTAGCATGTAGCTCAACACTTACCACGTAAAACTGACTGAGGCACACTTGTTGTTGGCAGGGACAGTGTCACTGCATGTTGGGTACATACATATTACACATAATACATTTATGTGTAGACATGACCATGATGACAACTCTTTGTATGCACCTTCAATAGTAAAGTTCCCCATGACCTTTGCCTTCTGTTCATCTGCTCCCTCTCCCTTCCTCACAGCCTCCACCTCAATCCTGTAAGTGGTGCCAGGTTGGAGGGAGGTCAGAGTGTGGGAGGTGTCACTGTCAGCAGGTTGATTGGCATAGATGCAGCCATCTTGGGTGGAGTGGGACACAGTGAAGGAGTAGCACTTGGGGTAGCCAGCTGACCAGGTGATACTCAAAGTGGTGTTAGCTCTTCTTGCTAAGGTCAGGTTGGAGATGGTCACCGCAGCAGCTGGATAATAGACAAGCAACTGAAATTCTGCGAAATCACACCTGCATGCATACGTACGTATGTACAGTTGCATGATTACAACACTTGATCATACAGTCCATGCTTATACTACTTATGGGTAAGTGATCATTTGATGAGAATTTGATAGTTATTACTTCTCATTGTCATAATACATGTACAGGGTAGTGAATTCTCTCAGTATGTCTAGGTTCACTTATGTATGACCACCATACACCATAATAACTGAATAATATACTGTATGATTGTAGCTTGGTGGCACTCACATTCTATCTGTGGAATGTATAAATTGCTCTGTAGCTGTGATCCATTGCTGAAAACAAGCACACAGCGATACACTATTCCCAAGTTGGTGTAGCTGTCCACCACTACCTCCTGATAGGTGGTGGTGTGAGGGAGGGCAGTGTGTCCAGGGATGGTTGTTGGGTTGGATGTTGTCTGAGCACCAATACTCCACAGCACAACCAACACATTCTCCACACCATCATACTGACACCTGAGGGTGATGTTACCAGTTCTACACACATAGGGGGCAGCTGGGTGGGTCTGAGTGAGGACCACTGAACCTGCACTGGCAGCAATAGTAATGCAGCAGCACAGTGACAGAGTATACAGCATTGCTAGTTACATTATTCAAGTGATACAAATGGACTACCCACACAGCACTGCTACCTGCTCCTCCTGACAGTAGACAACTTAGTAATACAGGTGCTAAAGGTTTGAAGTAGCCCTCCATTTTGTTTTGTGGTTTCTTTGGGTGTTCCCCAATAGTACAATGGTGACTAGATACACCAATTGACCAAAAACACCATGTACATATTGTAACATATTGTACCAATGGCATGAAGGTATGCATGTACTTAGTTGCATGCAGTACTATATTACAAACATATCAACTCTATTCAATGTAACTCCCATATCTACAGTGAACAGATACGTTTGACTCTTTGCAATTATAACTTTATTGTTGTACAGTTAAACCTGTATTAACACAACTCTTCTATCAATGACATGTTAAATTGGCATGTATGTTGCTGTACTTGCTGTCTTGTGTTGTGTAGCTCATCTCAACAGGCACATAAAATGGGTTAGCTTGCAACTTTGCATCCTCTTCAACATCAGCCACATCTGGTGGAGCTGAATTAACGTTCACATATTGCTGCTCTTGTGACTTGTAGCTCATCTCAATGGGCAGGTAGGATGGGTTAGCCTGCATCTTCTCTCCCTCCTCCTCCTCCCTTGTCCCACCACTACTACTTCACATGTGCTCAGTAAATGACTGTAAAACTGCATTTTAAGTTTCATACGCTTTGTAGTAAAGCTCTTTGTGCTGTTTGCACTCTATCCACCAGTATTTACAGTAGACATTCAGAATGCAACATTGTACAGAGCCCAACATCTATAATGTTAAATATGCTGACTTTGCAATTATCAACCTACAATGGTATAGGACAGCTCTGAGCTTCAGCAACATTTATTAATTAATGCATGACTATCATAATGTCTGTTCACATACATAGTAATGTTAGTACTTACTATGTATACGTACAATACCCTGGGAAGATGTGAGGGAGTGCAGTGAATAGGTGACCACGCAGGGATACTTGATAAGTTGGACATTTGTCTGACTACCAACATTCCGAATCCTCAGAACAACCAACACATTCTACACACCATCACAATGACTCGTATAAGGGTGATGTTACCAGTTCTACACACATTAGGAATAGTTGATATTTGTAGACATATCATACTGCATGTGTATTAGTGCATGCAATCAACTGTGGTAGATGCTTAAAGGTACAAATGTATATACTTACACACAGTTAGCTAAGTACGTACATATTTACAGTAGGTGAGTGTCAAACTGAAAACACACACTACACACAATGCTTTCACACAGGAGATGTGAAGGAAATGTTGTGTAGGAAATGTTTGTATACAGGTTTCAATATGTTTGAGCCTATTCAACACTGTAACAATGAAACTTCCACATGCACTCTGTGTACGTATTTCAACTTGACACATTGAAGTACTTGCTCTCTTGTGACTTAATTGTAGCTCATCTCAATGGGCAGGTAGGATGGGTTAGCCTGCATCTTCTCTCCCTCCTCCTCCTTCTTTCTTGGTGGCTCCTCCCATTCTGGACCTGCTTTGACACTGTCCCCTCCCTCTGCATGGAGGGAGGCAGCAGCCCTGCTTCACAGGAGGGACTGGGACAGCTGAGGGGTGCTGCACAACTCACCACCTCTCAGCTCAGCTCTGCACCTCTGCAGTCTCTTGTACATCACTGCATGCACCACTGCACTGACTGTGCAGGTGGACAGTGACAGTGTCAACACAAGTGACAGGAGGACTGACATCACTGTCACCGTGGACTGACATGCATCTGTGCGGAGGAGTGAAAATATATGTCTACTTACACTTCTTGATTGAATGTGGTTTCTTGTACTTACTTTGTATGTAGTTCTCTACAGAATAGTGCTCAAACAATAATGAAGTGTGGTATAGTAAAATTCAGATTAGAAGCAAATGCAGATTCATTCCCAAGACACACCAGCTACAGTGTGGTATACGTGCGTATGTATGTACTGTACATCCATTAGTAATGTACACTCACCCAGCTGCAGTGTTACATCCACTGAAGATGCACAAGGTGTCGGCGTGGGGGTGTTAGTGGCTGTTGATGTTGAAGTAACAGTTGTATCTGTTAGTATTGAAAATAACACAATCAAATGAAGATAATGTAATTCTGATCCACTCTGCATCTACATATCACTCTAATGTGACATGAAATCCTAAGCCAAAATACAAATATATTAAATATAGAGCTCATCTCACCCAACTCACCCAACTCATGTATGTAGTCACTTTTATATGAACAAGCAATGTCATGATGTTATTCTGTGATCACACCATCCTCACCATCAGTAGTGAAATTCCCCATGACCTTTGCCCTCTGTCCATCTGCTCCCTCTCCCTTCCTCACAGCCTCCACCACAATCCTGTAAGTGGTGCCAGGTTGGAGGGAGGTCAGAGTGTGGGAGGTGTCACTGTCAGCAGGTTGAGTGACATTGATGGAGCCATCTTGGGTGGAGTGGGACACAGTGAAGGAGTAGCACTTGGGGTAGCCAGCTGACCAGGTGACACTCAAAGTGGTGGCTGTCCTGCTTGCGAAGGTCAAGTTTGAGAGTGTTACCTCCTCAGCTAAATGTGAAAAGGATTAATTATACGTAATTTGTGAATCACACAAATGTATCAGGCTGTACGTAGGTAGGAACACTTACATTCAACCACTGGCATAAAGATGCTGTTTATAATGGCATCAATGTCAGTGCACTGATAAGTCTGCTTCAAGTTGTCGTAACTGTCCACCACTACCTCCTGATAGGTGGTGGTGCGAGGGAGGGCAGTGTGGCCAGGGATGGTTGATGGGTTCACATTGGCCATGTCACCAATAGTCCAGGAGATACCTCCTGTTGTGGTACACCTGAGGGTGATGTTACCAGTTCTACACACATAAGGGACAGCTGGGTGGGTCTGAGTGAGGACCACTGAACCTGTACAAGACAGCATCAATGCCAGTCACGGGGCTAAGTAGAGAAATGTTATCAGCACTGCTTCACTTCAAAAGGTGCCCACAGAAATAACTAAATGTGTAGCTAGCATAGAATAGAGGTGGATGACTGATTACCTTCTGTTACTGACAGTATCCAAAACAGTGTCACAATTAAGAATTTGCATGACTCCATTTTGTTGAGTGTATCGCCAGGTACTTTCCCTGCCATGATGTCATTAGTAACAACCATAATAAGAGCTGGATAATATATATTGTCATGATGATTCAGTAGGTACATGCACTCTTATCCACATTCTATATACTAATGTCATGTTATGCCATGTGTCTTTGAGCCATGTATGATAAATAACATCTCATGCATCTCCACCTATGTAGCACCATGCAATACATATTGTCCAGTGGTTCATGAAAGTAGTCAAATAATAGGGTTTTGGTTAATTGCACACAGTACAGAATTTGAACGTAAGTAAAGTTAAAATCACCCATTGCACACCATGCTTTCAAGTTCACTATTTTCATAATGTCCACACACTTTGAACACAGATTAGTTAGCTATTACAATGACCTTCCATTCTGTGTATGTAATTCAACTCGACATCACATTGATGTACTTGCTCTCTTGTGACTTGTAGCTCATCTCAATGGGCAGGTAGGATGGGTTAGCCTGCATCTTCTCTCCCTCATCATCCTCCTTCTTTGTTGGTGGCTCCTCCCCTTCTGGACCTGCTTTGACACTGTCCCCTCCCCCTGCATGGAGGGAGGCAGCAGCCCTGCTTCACAGGAGGGACTGGCACAGCTGAGGGGTGCTGCACAACTCACCACCTCTCAACTCAGCTCTGCACCTCTGCAGTCTCTTGTACATTACTGCAATCACCACTGCACTGACTGTGCAGGTGGACAGTGACAGTGTCAACACAAGTGACAGGAGAACTGACAGCACTGTCACTGTGGTCTGCCAGGTGCCTGCAATGTAAGTGAAATGCAACTTCACATGCACTCACACACACATACACGCACACACATGCAGACCAAATACACTATACTATGTTATAATCTGCACTCAGTACTGTTCAAGTATGATGGCACTTAATACTTACGCAAAACAAACCTTTCTATTTATAGTAGTTTCTATAGATGGCATTGCACAATGTGAATTAGCATGCAATTCAACACTTACCACATAAAACAGACTGAGGCATACTTGAGCTTGGCAGTTGCATTGTCACTGCATGTTGGGTACGTGAACAACAGAGAATATACATTTACACATAGACATGACTGTGATGGCAGCTCTTACTTATGTACCTTCTGTAGTGAAGTTCCCCATGACCTTTGCCCTCTGTCCGTCTGCTCCCTCTCCCTTCCTCACAGCCTCCACCTCAATCCTGTAAGTGGTGTTGGGTTGGAGGGAGGTCAGAGTGTGGGAGGTGTCACTGTCAGCAGGTTGGGTGACAGTGATGGTTCTATCTTGAAATGGAATGGAGTGGGACACAGTGAAGGAGTAGCACTTGGGGTAGACAGCTGACCAGGTGACCTTTAAGGTTGTGTCAGTCATGCTTGCCAACATCAGGTTAGAGATTGTCACTGCAGCAGCTAATAAAAATAACCCTTCACAGTTAATCAGTGATTCCAGTGGTTTCAATGGCAGTTAAGCGGTTCACACAACATGTGGTGAAACACCATGTAGAACATGCCTACTATGTATACTCAAAAGTATATATTGCAATGGTGGACAGCCAAAGAAGCTGAGAATATCACTGTTACTTTGTTGCAATTTCTTCTAGTAACCTCTAACTTTGTGGGTGGAACAATAAATTTGCCTCTGCATAGCACTCACACTCTATTTGGTCCATCTGGAAAATGTATGAATTGCTCTGTACTTGTGTTCCATTAGTCAGAGTAGGTGTACAGGTATATGATGTAGCTAAGCTGGTTTAGCTGTCCACGTGTGAGGGAGGGCAGTGTGTCCAGGGATTGTAGATGGGTTGGATGTTATCCGACCACCAATATTCCACAGCACAACTAACACATTTTCCACAACATTATACTGACACCTGAGGGTGATGTTACCAGTTCTGCACACATAAGGGACAGCTGGGTGGGTCTGAGTGAGGACCACTGAACCTGTACAAGACATTGATACCTATAGCTATAGCTAACATAAAGCATCACATCCAATAAAACAGTCAACAAAATTTTATAGCGTACAACATACACAGAGTGCAGTTAAATCACCTGCTGTCCCTGATATTGTCCAACATAACACAACAAAGAATCTAATGTACTCCATTTTGTTCTGTGGTTTCAGTGGGTATTCCCCTAGAATTCACTGCAGCTGCAATGTGTTACCAGTACACAAACACAGGCATACAACAGCTTTACATAGATACAGAGCTATAGGCTGGACCATGACCATTGCTTCCAACACTACAAGAGATCACATGCAAGCGCACATTATGGATATACGTACATTACTTTGATAAGAGTGTATACTATAGTGGGTAACAATGTGTGTACACTTAATGTGTTATAGTACACCATACCAACACACTGCAGTATGCCTTAATTTTAAAGAAGATTATGTAGTTCAATGATTATTAAACTTAGCAACAACTGTTGAGTTATACGCCAACCCTCCACTACGAAAGCACTGTACCAGATCACTCATCAACTTGGTATGCTAGTTTTTTGATCATGCACACTTGCGGAGAGCTGAAGCTTAAGGTAACTATATTTCATATTAAAGCTCTATTATGTATACTCCATGTGGCCGACATGCATTTGCATATGTTTCATGCATATACAATTATGCATGGATACATTAGTGGCACAGCACATGTACTGTGCATAGGTGTACATTATGGTCCAGTTAACCTCAATGTTGTCAAAACATCCCACACTACAAATGTTTAAGGTAAAGTGTAGTTATGCACATGTCTGCAGTCAAAAAGGTAGAATAAACAGAAAATGGCTGTTTACATCAAGATTTCATAACAATCCTGTGTGTACAGTTTAACACTAATGTGAATGCCGCACTGTGCAAACACAGCAAACACATATGTAACATTGCTCTGAGCCTAGTCAACACTTCAAAAACATATCTGTAGTCACTTCAACTTGACACATTGATGTACTTGCTCTCTTGTGACTTGTAGCTCATCTCAATGGGCAGGTAGGATGGGTTAGCCTGCATCTTCTCTCCCTCCGCCTCCTCCTTTGTTGGTGGCTCCTCCCTTTCTGGACCTGCTTTGACATTGTCTCCTCCCCCTGCATGGAGGGAGGCAGCAGCCCTCCTTCACAGGAGGGACTGGGACAGCTGAGGGGTGCTGCACAACTCACCACCTCTCAGCTCAGCTCTGCACCTCTGCAGTCTCTTGTACATCACTGCATGCACCACTGCACTGACTGTGCAGGTGGACAGTGACAGTGTCAACACAAGTGACAGGAGGACTGACATCACTGTCAGCAGTGTCACTGTGGTCTGACATGTATCTGTGTGGAGGAGGGAAAGTAGCTGTCTACTTACACTTCTTAATTGAAAGCGGTTCATTGCTTATATACATACTGTTGCATGTAGTTCTTTATGGAGTGTGGTATAGTAAAATTCAGATTAGAACAAAAGCAGATTCATTCCCCCATATATACACTAGCCACTGTGTGGAATATCATGTGTATGCACATCCATTAATGATGTTCACTCACCCAGTGTTACATCCACTGAAGATGCACAAGGTGTTGGTGTTGGGGTGTTAGCGGCTGTTGACATGGAAGAAGTAACAGCTGCATCTGTCAGATCTAGAGTAGAATTTAATACAATCAAATGAAGATATGTTATTTTGCTCCACTCTGCATCTACGTGTCACTCTATACGTGTGACATGAAATCCTAAGCCAAAATACAAATGAATTTAATATATGGAGCTCAACTCACCTTCACCATCAGTAGTGAAGTTCCCCATGACCTTTGCCCTCTGTCCGTCTGCTCCCTCTCCCTTCCTCACAGCCTCCACCTCAATCCTGTAAGTGGTGCCAGGTTGGAGGGAGGTCAGAGTGTGGCAGGTGTCACTGTCAGCAGGTTGGGGGACATTGATGGAGCCATCTTGGGTGGAGTGGGACACAGTGAAGGAGTAGCACTTGGGGTAGCCAGCTGACCAGGTGACACTCAAAGTGGTGGATGTCCTGCTTGCCAAGGTCAGGTTGGAGATGTTTACCTCAGGAGCTGTATAAAATAATGTATCAATACCAAAGACAAATCCAACTGAACACTGCATAAGAGAGTTCACTTAAGAGCTGACTTCACCTTCGAACATTGGAATAAAGTTGTTGCTGTTACCAATGTCAGCCCCTACAGCAATGGTACACTGATACCTCTCCCTCAAGTTGGTGTAACTATCCACCACTAGATCCTGATAGGTGGTGGTGAGAGGGAGGGCAGTGTGTCCGGGGATAGCTGATACATTTTCCCCATTGGGCATGTCACGAACACTCCAAGAGATACGTATACAGTCTAGATCTGCTGCATCATACTGACACCTGAGGGTGATGTTACCAGTTCTGCATACATAAGGGGCAGCTGGGTGGGTCTGAGTGAGGACCACTGAATCTGCACAAGACACTGAGGGAGAACCATTAAACAGACAATCTTCACTACAACTGATATAATTATAAACTCTTAGCAAAACAGGACCTTATATAGGATACTGATTACCTATTGTCTTTGACAGTATCCAAGGTGAGATCACAACCAAAATTCTGATCATGAATAACTCCATTTTGTTGTGTGGTTCCCTATAGGTACTTTCCCTGATAGGATGCATTGAGACTACAGTTGTGTTATACCATGCATGTGCCTTTGAGCCATATATGCATGATTGATGATGTCTCATGCATCTCCAATTTTGTAGCACTATACAATATATATGGTCCAGTGGTTTATTGCCAACAATACAGAATTTGAAAATAAGCAAAGTTAGTCATGCACCCATTGCACACCATGCTTTCAAGTACACTATTGTGAAGGTAGTGCGAGTAAACACATGATTGTTTCATAATGTCTCCACCAATTGAACACAGAATAGCTATAGATATAACAATATACTTTCATTCTGTGCAGGTAATTCAACTTGGCACATTGATGTACTTGCTCTCTTGTGACTTGTAGCTCATCTCAATGGACAGGTAGGATGGGTTAGCCTGCATCTTCTCTCCCTCCTCCTCCTCCCTTGTTGGTGGCTCCTCCCCTTCTGGACCTGCTTTGACACTGTCCCCTCCCCCTGCATGGAGGGAGGCAGCAGCCCTGCTTCACAGGAGGGACTGGGACAGCTGAGGGGTGCTGCACAACTCACCACCTCTCAGCTCAGCTCTGCACCTCTGCAGTCTCTTGTACATCACTGCAATCACCACTGCACTGACTGTGCAGGTGAACAGTGACAGTGTCAACACAAGTGACAGGAGGACTGACAGCACTGTCACTGTGGACTGATAGGTGCCTGAAATTAAAGGATAAGCAAAACTTTAAGCACACACACACACACACACACACATACACACACACACACACACACACACACACACACACACACACACACACACACACACACACACACACACACACACACACACACACACACACACACACACACACACACACATGGCATGAACACATGCACAAACACCATTTATATGTTTTCCACCCAAGCACACTATAATGCATGGGAACAAGAAAGAAGTATACGTATATAGTGAGGGATCACTCTAGCATTCAGTGAAGGATTCTATTATTGAAACATCAGATTTCTGTAAAAATAATGCTAGTGCAATAATGTGCTACTACTTTGTGTCATACGTACACAAAACACACCTTAGTACAGTAGTTTCTACAGATGGCATTGCACATGTGAGTTGGCATGTAATTCGACACTTACCACATAAAACAGACTGTGGTACACTTGTCGTTGGCAGGGCCAGTGTCACTACATATTGGGTACATGAATTGTTTCATAACACATTATAACACATTTATAACGGACACACACACACACACACACACACACACACACACACACACACAGCATGAACACACGCACATGCACCATTTGAATCCTTTCCACACAAACACACTATAATGCATGAGAACAAGAACACATTCATTCAGTGCTGAAGTTCCCCATGACCTTTGCCCTTTGTCCGTCTGCTCCCTCTCCCTTCCTCACAGCCTCCACCTCAATCCTGTAAGTGGTGCCAGGTTGGAGGGAGGTCAGAGTGTGGGAGGTGTCACTGTCAGCAGGTTGGGTGACAGTGATGGAGCCATCTTGGGTGGAGTGGGACACAGTGAAGGAGTAGCACTTGGGGTAGCCAGCTGACCAGGTGACACTCAAAGTGGTGACTGTCCTGCTTGCCAAGGCCAATGCAGAGAGAGTAATGTTTTCATCTGAAATAATACAGTTAAGAGAGCATACAGTGGTTAGAGTATCAGTCATTAGAGTATCAGTCTATGGTGGAGAATCACAACTGTGAATACATGTCTGGAACATCCTGGATAATTGTAATATTTATACCAATGGGTACCAAAATGTAACTCACCTTCAACAGGACCAGGACTGAGCTGTGGACTGTTGTTTACGCCAGTAGAATATATGACACTACACTGATATGTCCTTCTCAGGTCAGCAAAGCTGGCAATCACCAGATCTTGGTGGGACTCAGTTCGGTCAAGAGCAGTGTGCCCTGGTAGAGTCATTGAGTTGAAGTCTACATTGACCATGCCATCCACATTCCACACAACATTCAACACATCCTCCACACCATCATACTGACACCTGAGGGTGATGTTACCAGTTCTACACACATAAGGGGCAGCTGGGTGGGTCTGAGTGAGGACCACTGAACCTATAATGATTAAGACTTAGTAGTGAATACTTTTGCGTGTTGCATTCTATCTCACCGCAAGTAATCTATACAGCTAGCTACACACAATAAAGACAGACTACTGTCTGACTGCCTATAGCTATTTAGCTAGCTACTGTAGCTAGTTGGCTATTATATACACAAGATCGAGGTACTAACTATGGCCATAGTCATTCTGAATATAGTAACAGTTAAGGCCACATCAATAACAGAACCTAAAGATATCTTTAGGTTCTGTTATTGATGTGGCCTTAACTGTCCATCACTTACCAGCTGAGACAGCAAATGTGCACAGAAATACATGTACACACAGAGGCATGGTCTCCATTTTCTTGCACTAGGTACTTCCCCTGGTTAAAACTACTCTCATGAATATACTTAATTAGTGCACTTATTCATGTACAGCGCAGGTCAATACCAGCCAAAACAGTAACTTGCATGTATGTACTCAGCTGCTGCAAATGGTGCTTTAAGCTCTAGTCATGTGAGACTGTTGAGAAAGCTAATTATTGCTAATTAACACAAGTAACCATGCTGTCATGGTTTGTGCCATAGTGCTATTTTGTCAGCTCATCCATCATCTTGCAAGGCACTAATAGCAGAAGTGATGTGTAGCTGCACTCCAATGTCAACCATACTGCATTTACATGAACACTCATCCAGTAATAATTTCTACAACAATGTGGGACAATGCAAATCAATGATTGATGGGCTCTCCCATTTATCATTTATTATATAATAACATTTCTGTGTTATCAATAGGTTGCATTGTGCATTGTGCATTGGCTGTTATCAGTGCAACTCAGTGTAAGGTGATGGTATGTACATGGTGAGAAGGTGTGCACTGAATCTAGGAATGCTTAATGTACGTAGGTTGGAAATGGTCTGCATGCCTGACTGACTACAAATAGCCTAAAGCTATCAGTTAATTAACTATGTAGTGATACACCGGCTTCAGATCAAGTACACAGGAATTAAAGCACAAAAGGCATTGCGTGACTGTTGTATTTACACAGCAAATGTTTCTGCATTCATTATGGACAGGTGCATGTGTCAGTAAACGTGTTAGCTACAAGTTTAAAGTTTACAGATTTTGGGGAACAGCAAGCACATGCAAAATTTCTGTCCATCAATATTTAGACATCTGTTTAAGAAAGCAATTTTACAGAGCCCTACATCTATAATTTTTAAAAATGCTGACTCTGCAAATATCAACCTGCAATAGTATGGGATGGCTTTGATCTTCAGCAACGTACATTCATTGATAACTATAATATCTGCTCAGGCATGTAGTAAGGTTAGTCCTTGTTATGTACATACAATACCCTGGGAAGATGTGGTGATGTGAGGGAGTGCAGTGAATTGGTGGCCAGGGATACTTGATAAATTGGACTTTTGTCTGACTATATATTACCAACATCAAGGTTCCACAGTACATGCAACCAACACATTCTCCACACCACCATACTGACACCTGAGGGTGATGTTACCAGTTCTACGTGGAAGTAGTTGATATCTAAAGGCATAACATTTTGTATGAGTAATGGTGCATGCAATCAACTGTGCACGTGGTAGATGGTTAAAGCACATACATACATACACACAGTTAGCTAAGTAAGTACGTAATGAGGTAAGTGTCAAACTGAAAAGACACACTGTACACACTATGTATTCAAGCACACACTGTTGTGTAGGAAATGTTTGTATACATGTTTCAACATGTTTGAGCCTATTCAACACAGTAACAATGAACTTCTACTCAGTAAACTGCGTATTTCAACTTGACACATTGATGTACTTGCTCTCTTGTGACTTGTAGCTCATCTCAATGAGCAGGTAGGATGGGTTAGACTGCATCTTCTCTCCTTCCTCCTTTTTCTCCCTTGTTGGAAGCTCCTCCCCTTCTGGACCTGCTTTGGCACTGTCCCCTCCCCCTACATGGAGGGAGGCAGCAGCCCTGCTTCACAGAAGGGACTGGGACAGCTGAGGGGTGCTGCACAACTCACCACCTCTCAGCTCAGCTCTGCACCTCTGCAGTCTCTTGTACATCACTGCAATCACCACTGCACTGACTGTGCAGGTGGACAGTGACAGTGTCAACACAAGTGACAAGAGAACTGACAGCACTGTGTCTGCAAGGATAAGTGAAGCATGATTTCACACATGCAGGCATGCACACACACACACACACACACACACACACACACACACACAAGCACAATTTCAACATTATCTGCCAAACCACACTATAAATGTGAACGAGGTGAGTGTTTAACGTGAAGCACCGCTCGAGCATACAGGGAGATTAAGTTTCTGTACTATTACAAATGAGTAGCTGCCATAATGCTAGTATATAGCATAATGTGCTACTACTGTTCATCATGGCCAGATCTGTATGCAATCATTGCTGATCATCAAATTGCAGATTATCGCACATACAAAATACACCTGATTACAGCAATTTCCATATATGGCATATTGCACAATGTCATGTGCATTAGCCTGTAATTCAACACTTACTGCATAAACTGGACTGAGTGATACTTGGAGTTGACAGGGTCCCTGCGGCTGTATGATTCACAGGTGCATACATGGTGCATTATATATAGTGTATACAATCATGTGCACGTAGGTAGTCATGGTCATCATAGCATCTCTCTTACTTTGGCCGTCAGTGGTAAAACCCCACATGACCTTTGCCCTCTGTCCGTCTGCTCCCTCTCCCTTCCTCACAGCCTCCACCTCAATCCTGTAAGTGGTGCCAGGTTGGAGGGAGGTCAGAGTGTGGTAGGTGTCACTGTCAGCAGGTTGGGTGACATTGATGGAGCCATCTTGGGTGGAGTGGGACACAGTGAAGGAGTAGCACTTGGGGTAGCCAGCTGACCAGGTGACACTCAAAGTGGTGGCTGTCCTGTTTGCCAAGGCCAATGCAGAGAGAATAATGCTTTCATCTGAAAAGAGACAGTTAATATAGCGTATTGTGGGTATATAGCTATAGTATGTATACGTAGCTGTGCAATATCTGCTAGATGGTATAATACAATGACTGTATCAAACGCACCTTCAACAGGACCAGGACTGAGCTGTGGACTATTGGTTATGTCAGTAGACTGTATGACACTACACTGATATGTCCCTCTCAGGTTAGCAAAGCTGGCAATCACCAGATCTTGGTGGGACTCAGTTCGGTCAAGAGCAGTGTGCCCTGGTAGAGTCATTGAGTCAAAGTCTAGGTTGGGCATGTCATCCACATTCCACAGCACATTCAATACATTCTCCACACCATCATACTGACACCTGAGGGTGATGTTACCAGTTCTACACACATAAGAGGCAGCCGGGTGGGTCTGAGTGAGGACCACTGAACCTGCACAGGCAGCAACACACAGTAGCTAGTATCATCAAATCCTTGTAATCAAATGTAGTCTGCATCAAGCCATGGAGTTTATTATATACAGTAGTATGTATAGTACTAAGTAATTACCTCCTCCTCCTGACACTACACAACACAGAATCACAGCTTTGATTACAGAATGGCACTCCATTTTGATTGTGGTTTCAAAGGGTATTCCCCCAGAAGAACTTCTCCCCAATTCCAATGTGGTGATTATAGTAGCTAATACATCGGACAACTTTATGTCATGTAACATTGGGTGCAGTTAGTCATGCCAATGCAAGCAAGGTACACAGTACTAAAATAAAGAGTGACAGTCACAGGTAGCTAGCTAATGTACACATCTCCTGTACAGTGGAACTACAGCTATTAGGCAATATTACATGTAAAACACAAGACTTAGTACTTTAAGTGTCACATGTGCTACATCCAGTCAGTAAAGAACTATGCTAAAAACTTTAAAATGAACTAAACTGTAGATAACTCTGTAGCTAAAATGCAACGTTAGATACAGTGCTCAGATACGGACTCTACTAGTTAGCTGCTTGTATATAAATGCATCTACAGAGAAAGTCTCAGTTTAAAGACTATTGCTTCAACTCGGCACGTTGATGTACTTGCTCTTTTGCGTCTTAATTGTACTCAACAGGCTGGTAGGATGGGTTAGCCTGCAGCACTACCAAATCTGGTGGTGCCAACTTATAATTGATGTTCACATATGTGTGCTCTTGTGAATTGTTGCTCATCTCAAGAGGTCGGTAGGATGGGTTAGCTTGCATTGGCCCTCCATCTTCCACTTCCTCCTCCACCTCCACTACTCTTCTAGGTGGCTCCTTCCTAACTGCAACTCTTTTGACACCAGCTTTAACAACTGCAGTAACAAAGTATACCCAATACAGTATGTACAGTATATACCAGTATGTACCATATACAATACAGCATACGGTTGGTTCACATGAAGTTCAAGATACATTAAATGGTCCTAAACCATAGACCCACTCACCTGGTGTAGGCTTTTGTCTGCACACTATAACCAGTATGATCACCAGACCACCACACATGGTCACAAAGGCCAGTTCGCCTCCGATGATGATTCCAATTGTTGCTGCTATTATGTGATTATATGAAAGAATCGATGATGGTGTGTGTGTGTGTGTGTGTGTGTGTGTGTGTGTGTGTGTGTGTGTGTGTGTGTGTGTGTGTGTGTGTGTGTGTGTGTGTGTGTGTGTGTGTGTGTGTGTGTGTGTGTGTGTGTGTGTGTGTGTGTGTGTGTGTGTGTGTGTGTGTGTGTGTGTGTGTGTGTGTGTGTGTGTGTGTGTGTGTGTGTGCGTGCGTGCGTGTATGTGTGTGTGTGTGTGTGTGTGTGTGTCTGTGTGCACATGCATGTGTGTTTGTATATACCCACCTACAGCAATTATTTTTGTACACTAGTGTAGCTACACACACACGGAAATAGTTACTCATCTTTGCAGTATGCATAGAGGTTTATACGTATATACATACAGTACATGCTGTAATGAAGACAGCATCTGAATACTACAGTGTGCTTGTACGTACTGTACACATAGGTTGACTCACCATCTATCGTACTCACTGGAGATGCACAAGACACTGTGTATGATAAAACCGTTTCGTTTAATTGCATGGAAATCATTGTCACCATTTCACTTCATGCCAACAATAATAAGGCAATTCAGGAAGTTGCAATTGATTACCAGCAGTTCCTGACAGTATCCAGAACACCACTACAGCCCAGAACCTAAAGAACTCCATTTTGGTATGTGGCTCATTGGGTACTTTCCCTGTCATGCTATGAATAATTCATTAGACCCAACCATTAATTACTGAATATTCATAATATCGCTGAACAATACATACACACATATCTACATGACTGTATTACAAATATGACCATGTTATGGCATGCATTTTTATAAGCAATAATTTACAATCATCTAGCTCCGATGCAATATTTGCAGACATTAATATATATCATGCAACAGTCATTGAAATTAATCATGGTAGAGGGTACGCTTATGTACGTAGCCACTTGCACACAATAGAGAAATGAGGCCTACTCAAAATGCTCCTTACACACTGTGCTTACTAGTACACACACTGTTGTGTAGGTGATGTTATATGTAATTGTTCTCTTGTATCTTGTAACTCATCTCAATGGGCAGGTAGGCTGCATGGCTTGGCCTGCAACTTTGAGTGCCCTTCAGCAACAGCCACATCTTGTGGGGCCATCTTGACATTCACATATTGCTGCTCTTGTGACTTGTAGCTCATCTCAATGGGCAGGTAGGATGGGTTAGCCTGCATCTTCTCTCCATCGTCCTCCTCCTCCCTTGTTGGTGGCTCCTCCCATTCTGGACCTGCTCTAACACTGTCCCCTCCACCTGCATGGAGGGAGGCAGCAGCCCTGCTTCACAGGAGGGACTGGGACAGCTGAGGGGTGCTGCACAACTCACCACCTCTCAGCTCAGCTCTGCACCTCTGCAGTCTCTTGTACATCACTGCATGCACCACTGCACTGACTGTGCAGGTGGACAGTGACAGTGTCAACACAAGTGACAGGAAGACTGACAACACTGTCACTGTGTTCTGATGAGTGTCTGCAAGGATAAGTGAAGTGTGATTTCACACATGCAGGCATGCACACACACACACACACACACACACACACACACACACACACACACACACACACACACACACACACACACACACACACACACACACACACACACACACACACACACACACACACACACATACACACATACACACACACACACACACACGTACGCACGCACACACACACACACACACACACACGCACGCACACACATGCACCATTTGAATGCTTTCCACCAAAACACACTACGTATCATGCATGGGAACAAGAGCGAAGCATTTATCACTCTAGCATTCAGTGATTAAGGATTCTGTATTCGTAAATGTATATCTGTAAAATTAATGCTAGTGATATAATGTGCTACTATGTTGGATCATGGCACATACGTACGTACATACACAAAATACACCTTAAGACAGTAGTTTCTATAGATGGCATTGCACATGTGAGTTAGCATTGTAGTTCGACACTTACCACATAAAGCTGACTGAGGGACACTTGTTGGCAAGGGCAGTGTTACTGTATGTTGGGAACATGAACAATAGAGAATACATTTACATATACGTAGACATGACCATGATGGCATCTCTATACATACGTACCTTCAGTGGTGAAGTTCCCGTGACCTTTGCCCTCTGTCCGTCTGCTCCCTCTCCCTTCCTCACAGCCTCCACCTCAATCCTGTAAGTGGTGCCAGGTTGGAGGGAGGTCAGAGTGTGGGAGGTGTCACTGTCAGCAGGTTGGGTGACATTGATGGAGCCATCTTGGGTGGAGTGGGACACAGTGAAGGAGTAGCACTTGGGGTAGCCAGCTGACCAGGTGACACTCAAAGTGGTGGATGTCCTGCTTGCCAAGGTCAGAGAGGTAATGTTAACCTCAGCATCTGGAAATTGTAAACGCATTGAACATGTTGCACTTTCCAAATGGTGTATAAACACAGTTATGCATACTGTGTTACTGTATACAGCTCTATTCTTAGTTAATCATACTTCAGTTTCTGGACTGGTTCAATAATGTGTCAATCTGATATATGTACATTATATAAGCTTATAAGAGATAGCAAACTACATGTAGCTTGAACTATGAATGTTAGTTATTGCTCTACTGATAGCTGGTATATGAGATATACATGTACTCACACTCTTCTGAAGAACTATATGAATTGCTCTGCAGTTGTGATCCATTTCTGAGAGTAGGCACACAGCGATATACTGTTGCCAAGTTGGTGTAGCTGTCCACCACTACCTCCTGATAGGTGGTGGTGTGAGGGAGGGCAGTGTGTCCAGGGATGGTGGATGGGTTGGATGTTGCCTGAGTACCAATAAGCCATAGCACAACCAACACATTCTCCACACCATCATACTGACACCTGAGGGTGATGTTGCCAGTTCTACACACATAAGGGGCAACTGGGTAGGTCTGAGTGAGGACCACAGAACCTGCATAAGACACTGTGGGAACCAATATTGGATCAATTGATAAACATCACCACCACTTCACTTGAGATAAAAGCTGCTGAATACCTATTGCCTTTGTCAGTATCCGAAACAGAATCACATACCAGAACCCGAAGGACCCCATTTTTGTTGTGTGGCTCACTAGGTACTTTCCCTGCTGTTTTATCAAGAATTCATTAGTCATAGCTAGCTAAAGCTATTTTTCATGATGCTTGAAAGTAGCGGATGCTAATCCATGTGCAATTAATGACTATAGTAATACCAACACTTACAATAGGACCTGATATGATGTACTGTGCTGTATGACTTATATTCACCAATGACATTCTTTACCTGCTACGCACTAACAATTATTTTTGGCTGTGAAATGCTACACATGTGGTTAAGTGGAGTAAGGAGAAAATCACAGAATGCATGGCTGTAATGTTGCACACCTTGTTTTCAAATCAATTAATATAATAAATGTATATATTATACTTGTGAGTTCATTACTGTGCATGAAACATGTTAGCTACATTGGATGGCTTGAGATTCAACTGCACTACTGAGACACCAGTACTTGTCCATATAGCATGGGTTTTGGTGCCTAATATTCAGTGCTTAACTATTTAGTTATCAATATTGAACTAATGACCAATAGCTGGTACTTGCTGTCTTGTGAGGAGACGGCTTGAGGGATTGCTGTGTGTCCATGGTCAGGGATGGTTGATAGGTTGGAAGTTAATTGCCCAACTTCCAACATTGCACAGTACAGCTAGCATGCTCTCCGCACCACCATACTGACACCTAAGGTGATCTAACCAGTTCTACACATGTAAGGGCAGCTGGGTGGGTCTGAGTGAGGACCACTGAACCTGCACAGCCAGCAGAGGCAACAGTATAATTATGTAGTATGACACTCTTGTGTTGTAGTTGTAGACGTATTCGTAACACATGGATGCAATGGTGTATGCAATCTTTTAAGGTAGAGGTACATACAGTACAGGTAACAGTTGAGTAAGCACATAGAGGAACTAGAGTTAAAACCGAAAAACCAATACAACACCATGTGCTTTCAAGCAGATACACAGTTGTATTTGTAGATAGTGCTGAATTGTATTCATGTTTCAACATGTGTAAGCCTAATCACCACTGTATCAATGAGCAATTTCAATCTGTCATAATTCAACTTGACAATGTCAACTTGACACATTGATGTACTTGCTCTATTGTGACTTGTAGCTCATCTCAATGGGCAGGTAGGATGGGTTAGCCTGCATCTTCTCTCCCTCCTCCTCCTCCTCTCTTGTTGGTGGCTCCTCCCCTTCTGGACCTGCTTTGACACTGTCCCCTTCCCCTGCATGGAGGGAGGCAGCATGCAGTCCTGCTTCACAGGAGGGACTGGGACAGCTTAGGGGTGCTGCACAACTCACCACCTCTCAGCTCAGCTCTGCACCTCTGCAGTCTCTTGTACATCACTGCATGCACCACTGCACTGACTGTGCAGGTGGACAGTGACAGTGTCAACACAAGTGACAGGAGAACTGACAGTACTGTCACTCTGTTCTGATGAGTGTCTGCAAGGGTAAGCAAATGTGATTTAGCAAACACACAGACACATGCACACACACACATGCACACACACACATGCACACACACACAAACACACACACACACTCACACACAAACACACAAACACACGAACACACACACACACACACACACACACACACACACACACACACATACACACACACACACACAAGCACAACTTCAATGTTCTCTGCTGAACCAAACTCGAGCACTTTGTAATAACTGTTACATAACTGCTGCTAGTACGCACCATTATGTGCTACTACTATTTATCATGGATCTGTATGAAACAGCTCTTGATCATCTCATTGCAGATAATGGCACATACACAAGTTAGCATGAGTTATCATGAAATTCAGCACTTACCACATAAACTGGACTGAGTGATACTTGGTGATGGCAGGGGCACTGGAGCTGTGTGATGGGTGTATGGAGCAATATAGTGTATATGCACTAATATATATGTAAGAAATCTCTTACTGTGGCCATCAGTGGTGAAGTTCCCCACGACCTTTGCCCTCTGTCCGTCTGCTCCCTCTCCCTTCCTCACAGCCTCCACCTCTATCCTGTAAGTGGTGCCAGGTTGGAGGGAGGTCAGAGTGTGGGAGGTGTCACTGTCAGCAGGTTGGGCAATAGTGATGGAGTCACATTGGATGGAGTGGGACACAGTGAAGGAGTAGCACTTGGGGTAGTCAGCTGACCAGGTGATACTTAAAGACGTTTCAGACACATTTGCCAATACGAGGGAGGAAATGTTTACTTCAGCATCTGTAGATCAAGAGAATCGTCATACACAAGTATACAGTGTGACTGTGTTGCAATATGCACACATGCAACTGCACGTGTCTTCAAACGTTGACACTGAGACAACAAGGTAGTGCATGCTACGTATATGGATTGGGTTGCTTGCCAAGAGCAACAAGCACTCACTTTCTATGCTAGGAGTGTAGACATTGCTGGGTAAAGCAGTGCCAGTGGTAATTACTGCACAGGAATATCTCCCACTCAAGTTCATATAGTTGTCCACCACTACCTCCTGGTAGGTGCTGGTTTGTGGAGTTGTAGTATGTCCAGATACTGTGGCTGGGTCAGTCAGTGTGCCATTTATGATCCACTGTATAGCCAGCACAGTCTGTGTTACATCATACTGACACCTGAGGGTGATGTTACCAGTTCTACACACATAGGGGGCAGCTGGGTGGGTCTGAGTGAGGACCACTGAACCTGTAGCTACAGACGGCAACAGAGCTGAGTGGTGATACAGTGCCAGAGAATTCAATTATTAGCTACACAGTATAGGTACTGTATTAGACAAGTTCATGTATTGAAATGGATTGAATATACATTTTAGCACAACTACCTGCTCTTCCAAACAGTACACAACATAAAAGCACAGCTAAGGTTGCAGAGTGGTATCCATTTTGAAGGTCCATTTTGTTCTGTGGTTTCAGTGGGAATTCCCC
>OZ025868.1:3747142-3799642 GCA_964019415.1 Ianthella basta | reverse complement strand
CTCTGTCCGTCTGCTCCCTCTCCCTTCCTCACAGCCTCCACCTCAATCCTGTAAGTGGTGCCAGGTTGGAGGGAGGTCAGAGTGTGGGAGGTGTCACTGTCAGCAGGTTGAGTGACATTGATGGGGTCATCTTGAGTGGAGTGGGACACAGTGAAGGAGTAGCACTTGGGGTAGCCAGCTGACCAGGTGATACTCAAAGTGGTGGCTGTCCTGCTTGCCAATGTCAAGTTAGAGAGTATCACTTCAGGAGCTGGATTATAATCACATATTAGTATAGAAAGCAGAGAGTGCAAACAAATAGACTAAAATACTTACAATATCATGATCACAAGTGAGTCATTGAGATAGTGTTACAGTATATAGCTATAGGGGTCAAGCTAATTGAGATATGTATATAATTCAGAGTGGACATTACATGCAATGCCATCACTGTGTAAAACACATATGTAGGATCTGGACTACATACTGTACGTTTATATTTATTTGAAGCATCCTGTAAGTAACTACTGGCTACTGAGGTTACATTGCCTTACTGTTTTGCGCTTACATTCAGTCTGAGTCTCGTACTCATTGCTCTGCAGTGCTGTTCCATTAATCATAAGTGCCACACACTGATACCTCTCCCTCAAGTTGGTGTAGCTGTCCACAACTACCTCCTGATAGGTGGTGGTGTGAGGGAGGGCAGTGTGTCCAGGGATATCAGATGGGAAGAGTGTTGCTGTATCTCTGTTAGTTGACCACAGCACACCATTCACTCCTTCCACACCATCATACTGACACCTGAGGGTGATGTTACCAGTTCTACACACATAAGGGGCAGCTGGGTGGGTCTGAGTGAGGACCACTGAACCTGTGCAACGTTAACCAGCAACATTACTGCAGAGCACAATGACAGAGTATACAGCAGTACTCAGTACTACATAAGCTAATTGATACAAAATGGATTACCCACCGCTACCTGCTCCTCCTGACAGTAGATAACATAGAAACATAGTTAATGATATGAGGTAGCTCTCCATCTTGTTTTGTGGTTTTAGTGGGTGTTCCCCTAGTGTATAATCAATAATGACTATATACACTGTCTGTAAACACCTTGTAGAATATGCACATAATTTATATGTACCCATGGCATGAAGGTATGCATTTGGTTGCATGTAACACTGTATACTGTATATGTGTACTAGTACATAGCAGGATGTGGTACGTACCTGTGTATACAGTATATGTATAGCACATCCTGTGTGACATGGAAATATGTACTAGTTAGTTAGTAATGGGAATTACATAGGTACGTACGTATGAGAGCAGTATATATGAAGAGCACAAATCTCTAGTAGCTGGAAGTGATCACATGTGTAGCACATGATACAAATCCAATTCAGAGGTAACAACTATTACACATGAGAGAAGGGGTCTCTTAGCTGCAGTGATGCCTCTGACTATTTACATGCAAAAATTATATTGTTGTACATGTATAACTATGTATTAACACAACTTTTCTACCATGCACGTTAAGTTGGCATGTTGATGTACTTGCTCTATTGTGAAGTTTAACTCATTTCAATGGGCAGGTAGGATGGGTTAGCCTGCATCTTCTCTCCCTCCTCCTCCTCCTCCTCCCTTCTTGGTGGCTCCTCCCCTTCTGGAGCTGCTTTTACATGACATTGTGCTCTTATACCTACGTACAACACAAAATCAACATTCAGTATGATTTTATTGTTGCAATCGAGTACAATTCATTCAGTACACACATATGTGTACATTAATTATAATATTTTGGTCTTGTCCACAGTCCTTCCTGGTACAGACGTTTGTCTACACACCAGCACCAGTATGAGCACTGCTAGCAGAGTACCAATAATGACAACAGCTACCAGGCCACCAAGTGTGCAATGCACACCCACATACCCACACCCACTAACGACACAACAAATTTATTTTACACACACACACATGCATGCGCGCGCGCACACACACACACACACACACACACACACACACACACACACACACACACACACTTCCAGATTGGTGGACAGTGACAGCATCAATTCAAGTGACAGGAGGACTAACAACACTGTCACTGTTGACACCGTGCATGTGTCAGTAAACGTATTAGCTACAGTATGCACTATAATTTTACTGAGTTAAAGTTTACAGATGTTGGGGAACAGCAACCACATGCAAAACTTCTGTCCATCAATATTTAGATATCCTGAATGTAACATTGTACAGAGCACATAATTTTAAAAATGCAGAGTTCACAAATATCAACCTGCAATGGTATAGGATGGCTCTGAGCTTCAGCAACATTCACTAATGACTATTATAATGTCTGTTCACTTATTAATGCTAATACTTACTATGTATACGTACAATACCCTGGGTAGACGTGAGGGAGAGCAGTGAATAGGTGGCCACGCAGGGATACTTGATAACTTGGACATTTGTCCGATTACCAACATTCCCGATCCACAGAACAACTGAAACATTCCACACACCATCATAATGACACATAAAAGTAATGTTACCAGTTCTATACACACATTAGGAGTAGTTGATATCTGTAGACATTACATACTGCATGTGTATTGGTGCATGCAATCAACTGTGGTAGATGGTTAATATAAGGTACACATGTACATACATACACACGTCAGCTAAGTAAGTACATATTAAGATGAGTGTCAAACTGAAAACACACACTACACACCATGCTTTCAAACACACACTGTTGTGTAGGAAATGTTTGTATACATGTTTCAACATTTTTGAGCCTATTCAACACTGTAACAATGAAGCTTCCATTCTGCGTATTTCAACTTGACACATTGATGTACTTGCTCTCTTGTGACTTGTAGCTCATCTCAATGGGCAGGTAGGATGGGTTAGCCTGCATCTTCTCTCCCTCTTCCTCCTCCCTTGTTGGTGGCTCCTCCCCTTCTGGACCTGCTTTGATACTGTCCCCTCCTCCTGCATGGAGGGAGGCAGCAGCCCTGCTTCACAGGAGGGACTGGGACAGCTGAGGTGCTGCACAACTCACCACCTCTCAGCTCAGCTCTGCACCTCTGCAGTCTCTTGTACATCACTGCAATCACCACTGCACTGACTGTGCAGGTGGACAGTGACAGTGTCAACACAAGTGACAGGAGAACTGACAGTACTGTCACTCTGTTCTGATGAGTGCCTACAAGGATAAGCAAAATGTGATTTAGCAAACACACAGACACGTGCACACACACACACACACACACACACACACACACACACACACACACACACACACACACACACACACACACACATACACAAACACACACAAACACATGCACATACACACACAAACACACACACACACACACACACACACACACACACACACACACACACACACACACACACACACACACACACACACACACACACACACACACACACACACACACAAGCACCTCTTCAATGTTCTCTGCTGAACCAAACTTGAGCACTTAGTGATAGACTAGTATTGTTACATAACAGCTGCTAGTACGTACCATTATGTGCTGCTACTATTTATCATGGATCTGTATGAAACAATTATTGATCATCTCATTGCAGATAATGGCACATACACAAGTTAGCATGAGTTATCATGAAATTCAGCACTTACCACATAAACTGGACTGAGTGATACTTGGTGATGGCAGGGGCACTGGAGCTGTGTGATGGGTGCATGGAGCAATATAGTGTATATACACTAATATATATATAAGACATCTCTTACTTAGGCCATCAGTAGCGAAGTTCCCTGTAACCTTTGCCCTCTGTCCGTCTGCTTCCTCTCCCTTCCTCACAGCCTCCACCTCAATCCTGTAAGTGGTGCCAGGTTGGAGGGAGGTCAGAGTGTGGAAGGTGTCACTGTTAGCAGGTTGGGCGATGGTGATGCAGCCATCTTGGGTGGAGTGGGACACAGTGAAGAAGTAGCACTTGGGGTAGCCAGCTGACCAGGTGATATTTAAAGACGTTTCAGACACATTTGCCAGTACGAGGGAGGAAATGCTTACTTCAGCATCTGTAGATCAAGAGAATCGTCACACACAAGTATACAGTGTACCTGTGTTGCAATATGCACACATGCAACTGCACATGTCTTCAAACGTTGACACTGAGACAACAAGGTAGTGCATGCTACGTATATGCATTGGGTTGCTTGCCAAGAGCAACAAGCACTCACTTTCTATGCTAGGAGTGTAGACATTGCTGGGTAAAATAGTGCCAGTGATAACTACTGCACAGGAATAGCTCCCACTCAAGTTCATATAGTTGTCCACCACTACCTCATGGTAGGTGCTGGTTGGAGGAGCTGTGTTATGTCCACGTATAGTGGCTGGGTCAGTCAGTGTGCCACTTATGATCCACTGTATAGCCAGCACAGTCTGTGTTACATCATACTGACACCTGAGGGTGATGTTACCAGTTCTACACACATAAGAGGCAGCTGGGTGGGCCTGAGTGAGGACCACTGAACCTGCACAAAACAGTGTAGCTAAGACCCACTCATTTGGCTAGGTAAAGAAACATTATCTATCACTATACTTCCTGCACTTCATGACAACCACAGCTAATATAATTATGTATAACTAGAATACAAAATAAGTGGATGATTGATTACCTTCTGCTCCTGACAGTATCCAAGACAGTATCACAATCAAGAATCTGCAGGACGCCATTTTGTTGAGTGTCTCACCAGGGACTTTCCCTGCCATGATGTGAATAAGTCATTAGACACAACCATGTATAGCTAATTATGCGTACAGCTGCCATGATGACTGACATCCATGACATCCATAGCTGATTATACATACAGTTGTCATGAGTATGTACGTGCACTCTCATCTACATTGTACTAATGTCATGTTTTGTCTTTCAGCCACGTATGCCAAATGGTGTCTCACGCATCTCCCAATGTGTAGCACTATGCAATATATTATACTGTCCAGTGGTTTGCATAATTAATCAAGTGTAGAGGGTTAAGGTACATTGTACACAGTATGGAAAGTGGGTAGAGGTTGAAATATGCCTATTGCACACCATGCTTTCAAACGTTCACTACTGTGAAGTTAGTGTGAGTACATGTGCTCAGTAATGTCTAAGCTTAAAGTGGTTATACTCTTTGTATAACAATGAACTTCCATTCTGTCATAGGTCAACTTGACACATTGATGTACTTGCTCTCTTGTGACTTGTAGCTCATCTCAATGGGCAGGTAGGATGGGTTAGCCTGCATCTTCTCTCCCTCATCCTCCTCCCTTGTTGGTGGCTCCTCCCCTACTGGACCTGCTTTGACGCTGTCCCCTCCCCCTGCATGGAGGGAGGCAGCAGTCCTGCTTCACAGGAGGGAGTGGGACAGCTGAGGGGTGCTGCACAACTCACCACCTCTCAGCTCAGCTCTGCACCTCTGCAGTCTCTTGTACATGACTGCATGCACCACTGCACTGACTGTGCAGGTGGACAGTGACAGTGTCAACACAAGTGACAGGAGGACTGACAGCACCGTCACTGTGACTGTGGTTTGTGAAGATGCACAGGATGCTGTATAAGGAATCCATAGTTGATATCGAATGAGTGTTTTGCCTGCATGCATCATTTTGAACAGATATTTAGTAGGCATGTCTATCCACTACTGGCATTCACAACTGAAGATGCACAATAATTGGAGACGTAATATAGAAGCTTTTCAGATGACTCTTCAAACAGTATAATCAACATTAATTTTGTCCCAGCTTTAGTACAGTACGTATACTGTACATGAATATCACCATGCACTCTTACCACAAGCATCTGACTGAGGAACAATTGGTGATATGAAGATGGTGGACGTTCTGGGTCCAGTTGCTGCAAGGAAAGAGCATCAGACACTTATACTATATACGTACCTGACATAATTAGCTTGACATTTTTTCTTTTGAGCAGTATCGTCAGTGTCAAAAGTTACCATTTTAGAGTGTCCCACACCTTCACATTTTGTGGTGAAATAACCAATGACCTTTGCCCTCTGTCCGTCTGCTCCCTCTCCCTTCCTCACAGCCTCCACCTCAATCCTGTAAGTGGTGCCAGGTTGGAGGGAGGCCAGAGTGTGGGAGGTGTCACTGTCAGCAGGTTGGGTGACATTGATGGAGCCATCTTGGGTGGAGTGGGACACAGTGAAGGAGTAGCACTTGGGGTAGCCAGCTGACCAGGTGACACTCAAAGTGGTGGCTGTCCTGCTTGCCAGGTTAAGGGATGAGATGGTAACAATTGCAGCTGAGGAATAGAAACTGTTAGATGATGACGTCAGTGGCTGAAAGTAAAGCTATGCATGTTACTGTGATATAAAGAGAAGACAACAGAGTAGCTAGGAGGTGATAATGTACACTATCTAAGCTTATCATGGGTACTTAGAGCTGCAATTTGAAATATTATACAGTAACCTCATCTACCCATCACCAGTGTATCATGAATAACAGAACTAGTTACTGGCAATATGTAGTTAGCTAAATAACTATTTGGCTGTATTGATACTACTCACACTCTATTACTGGGCTGTATAGATTGCTCTGTAGCTCTGATGCATTGCTGAAAGTAGGCAAACAGAGATAACCTGCTGCCAAGTTGGTGTAGCTGTCCACCACTACCTCCTGATAGGTGGTGGTGTGAGGGAAGGCAGTGTGTCCAGGGATGGTTGCTGGGTTGGATACTGTCAGAGCACCAATGCTCCACAGCACAAAGTGCACATTCTTCACACCATCATACTGACACCTGAGGGTGATGTTACCAGTTCTACACACATAAGGGGCAGCTGGGTGGGTCTGAGTGAGGACCACGGAACCTGCACAGGCAGTAACATTACTGAAGTGTATAGCACAATGACAGATTATACAGCAATACTACATAAGCTAATTGATACAAAATGGATTACCCACTGCTATCTGTTCCTCCTGAGAGTAGACAATATAGAAACATAGCTAAGAATATGATGTAGCTCTCCATTTTGTTTTGTGGTTTCAGTGGGTGTTCCCCTAGTGTATACGTAATATCAATAATAACTATATACACAGCTGTACGTCTGTAAACACCTTGTAGCATACGCATGTGCCCATGGCATGAAGGTATGCATTTGGTTGCATGCAACACTGTATATTATACGTATGTGTACTAGTACATAGCAGGATGTGGTATGTATGTACCTGTGTATATATGTACATAGTACATCCTGTGGGGCATGGAAATATGTAGCTACTTAGTCATGTGAATTACGTATGTAGGTATGAGAGCAAAGAGTGAATATGAAGAGCACAGAATTCTAGCAGCTGGATGTCATCACAGGTTTAGCACATGATACATAATCCAATTCAGAGCCAAGAACTATTACACATAAGAGAAGAGGTCTCTTAGCTGCAATGATGCCTCTGACTATTTGCATGTAAACATGTTATTGTTGTATACAGTAACACTGTATTAACCCAACTCTTCTATCAATTCAATTTGGCACATTGATGTACTTGCTCTCTTGTCACTTGCAGCTCATCTCAATAGGCACATAGGATGGGTTAGCCTGCAACCTTGCATGCACTTTGTCATCAGCCACATCTGGTGGAGCCATCTTGACATTCACGTATTGCTGCTCTTGTGACTTGTAGCTCATCTCAATGGGCAGGTAGGATGGGTTAGCCTGCATCTTCTCTCCCTCCTTCTCCCATATCGGTAGTTCCTTCCCTTCTGGAGCTGCTTTGAATTGAGTTTTAATCACTGCAGTAACATTGAATGGGAGTTCGCAATGAAGCTCTTATACCTACGTGCAACACAAAATCAGCATTTAGTATGATTATTATTGTTGCAATTGATTACAATTCATTTAGTACACATATATACGTACAGCCTTTGTATAGTCTTAGCCCACAGTCCTACCTGGTACAGTCTTTTGTCTACAAACCAACACCACTATGAGCACTGCTACCAGAGCACCAGTAGTGACAACAACTACTAGGCTACCGATGACTCCTCCAATAATTGGGCCTGCAAGGAGATAGGAAGAGAAAGTGACCTCGCATTTAGTGGTTGTTAACAGTTCTCAAGGTCAGTGGCATTGTTGTGAGCTACACATGTAAAAGGTGATAAACACTAGCACTTCAGTTGCCAGTGCATATTTGTGTTAGTGCAGTGTATATATGCAAGAGTGTGTGGTCCACACTATGCAGTATCAACACTACACATTCTAATATGCACATGCATACACACAGCCATGTAAATGAGCATACAAATGCACAATACATACATACACAACATGATTGTGCACATGTACACACACACACATGCAATGCACACCCACATACTCACACCCACACACCCACACCCACACTCACACCCACACCCACACTTACATATTTATCCCCACCCCCCCACACACACATTTGTAGTACGTACACGCACGCACGCACGCACGCACACACACACACACACACACACACACATCCAGATTGGCTCACCTATAATATCTGAAGTTGCACTTGATGGTGTGTGAGTTGTGCTCATTGCTGTTGGGAAAGAGATCTCAGAAGGCATAACAACAGTTGTACCTGTAAATATAGTATTAAGAGAGAAAGTGAGCTACATAAGGAACAACTTCTTCAACTCAAACATACACATGTAGTCACTAAAGAACAGAGCAATGCCATTAAGATTAATATTCTGTGGGTCATTCTTTCCTCACCATCAGTAGTGAAGTTCCCCATGACCTTTGCCCTCTGTCTGTCTGCTCCCTCTCCCTTCCTCACAGCCTCCACCTCAATCCTGTAAGTGGTGCCAGGTTGGAGGGAGGTCAGAGTGTGGGAGGTGTCACTGTCAGCAGGTTGGGGGACACTGATAGAGGCATCTTGGGTGGAGTGGGACACAGTGAAGGAGTAGCACTTGGGGTAGCCAGCTGACCAGGTGACACTCAAAGTGGTGGCTGTACTGCTTGATAAGGTAAGATTGGTGATGGTCACCTCTTTGGCTGATCGAAACAGACACAATCAGTTGGAGGGAAAAAATATGCATAATTATGTAGTATTGAGGTCATATGTAATTGCTATGGTACAGCGAAATGTTAGAGGTTCATAGATACGGACCAACATTAGTTGTACACATTTGAGCAATTACGGAACAGGACATTTGTACTCAATGGGCTATGTCTAGTGTCACTACAAGGTGTTTTGAGGGTTGATGATATGTTTGAGACATGGCTTACGTATATCATGCCTAGGACAAAAACTCATGATTAGTTCTAACAATTAAAGCTGAGTTCAACAATAGTCAAGCAAACAGAATGATTAATAACTGTACAATCCCATTCACTATCACAATGCAAAACACAAGAATAGTGCTAGAGCATCTACTGCCATAATTTTTCATGTGAGTATTTATGTACATTGCATCCTTCTGCTTGACACTATTCTTGTTTATGCTTACATTCAATTTGAGTTTCATACTCATTGCTCTGCAGTGTTGTTCCATTCATAAGTAGTGCACCGCACTGATACCTCTCCCTCAAATTGGTGTAGCTGTCCACCACTACCTCCTGATAGGTGGTGGTGCGAGGGAGGGCAGTGTGTCCAGGGATGTCAGATGGGAAGAGAGTTACTGTCTCCATCTCAGTTGACCACAGCACACCAGTTACTCCCTCCACACCATCATACTGACACCTGAGGGTGATGTTACCAGTTCTACACACATAAGGGGCAGCTGGGTGGGTCTGAGTGAGGACCACGGAACCTGCACAGGCAGTAACATTACTGAAGTGTATAGCACAATGACAGATTATACAGCAATACTACATAAGCTAATTGATACAAAATGGATTACCCACTGCTATCTGTTCCTCCTGAGAGTAGACAATATAGAAACATAGCTAAGAATATGATGTAGCTCTCCATTTTGTTTTGTGGTTTCAGTGGGTGTTCCCCTAGTGTATAGGTAATATCAATAATAACTATATACACAGCTGTACGTCTGTAAACACCTTGTAGCATACGCATGTGCCCATGGCATGAAGGTATGCATTTGGTTGCATGCAACACTGTATATACGTATGTGTACTAGTACATAGCAGGATGTGGTATGTATGTACCTGTGTATATATGTACATAGTACATCCTGTGGGGCATGGAAATATGTAGCTACTTAGTCATGTGAATTACGTATGAGAGCAAAGAGTGAATATGAAGAGCACAGATTTCTAGTAGCTGGATGTCATCACAGGTTTAGCACATGATACATAATCCAATTCAGAGCCAAGAACTATTACACATAAGAGAAGAGGTCTCTTAGCTGCAATGATGCCTCTGACTATTTGCATGTAAACATGTTATTGTTGTATACAGAATCACTGTATTAACCCAACCCTTCTATCATGTCAAGTTGGTATGTTGATGTACTTGCTTTCTTGTGATGTGTAGCTCATTTTAATAGGCACATAGGATGGGTTAGCCTGCAACCTTGTATGCACTTTGTCATCAGCCACATTTGGTGGAGCCATCTTAACGTTCACGTACTGCTGCTCTTGTGACTTGTAGCTCATCTCAATGGGTAGGTAGGATGGGTTAGCCTGCATCTTCTCTCCCTCCTCCTCCTCCCTTATAGGTAGTTCCTTTCCTTCTGGAGCTGCTTTGAATTGAGTTTTAATCACTGCAGTAACATTGAAGGAAAGTTCACAATGAAGCTCTTATACCTACGTACATCACAAAATCAGCATTTAGTATGATTATTATTGTTGCACTGATTGCAATTTATTTAGTACACACATATGCGTACATCCATTATATAGTCTTAGCCCACAGTCCTACCTGGTACAGACTTTTGTCTACACACCAGTAACAGTATGAGCACTCCTACCAGAGCACCAGTAGTGACAACAGCGACTAGGCCACCGATGACTCCTCCAATAATTGGGCCTGCAAGGAGATAGGAAGAGAAAAGTGACCTCGCATTTAGTGGTTGTTAACAGTTCTCAAGGTCAGTGGCATTGTTGTGAGCTACACATGTAAAAGGTGATAAACACTAGCACTTCAGTTGCCAGTGCATATTTGTGTTAGTGCAGTGTATATATGCAAGAGTGTGTGGTCCACACTATGCAGTATCAACACTACACATTCTAATATGCACATGCCTACACATAGCCACATAAATGAGCATACAAATGCACAATACACACACACACACCATGATTGTGCACATGTACACATGCATACGTGCAGTGTACACCCACACAAGCCCACACCCACACCCACACAAGCCTACACCCACACCCAAACTTACATATTCATCCCCACCTCCTCCACACATACATTTGTAGTACATACACGCACGCACGCACACACACACACACACACACACACACACACACACACACACACACACACACACACACACACACACTTCCGGATTGGCTCACCTATAATATTTGAAGGTGCACTTGATGGTGTGTGAGGTGTGCTTGTTGCTGTTGGAAAAGGGATCCTAGTCGGCAAAACAACAGTTGTGCCTGTAAATGTAGTTAGAAGTGAGAAAGTGAGCTACACAAAGAAAAACGTCCTCAACTCAAACATACACTAAAGAACAGAGAAATGCCATAAAGATAAATATTCTGTGGGTTATTCCATCCTCACCCTCTGTAGTGAAGTTTCCCATGACCTTTGCCCTCTGTCCGTCTGCTCCCTCTCCCTTCCTCACAGCCTCCACCTCAATCCTGTAAGTGGTGCCAGGTTGGAGGGAGGTCAGACTGCGGGAGGTGTCACTGTCAGCAGGTTGGGTGGCAGTGATGGAGCCATCTTGGGTGGAGTGGGACACAGTGAAGGAGTAGCACTTGGGGTAGCCAGCTGACCAGGTGACACTCAAAGTGGTGGCTGTCCTGTTTGCCAAGGTCAGGGAAGAGATCATCACCTCAGCAGCTAAAAAGTAACATACCACAGCCTGACAACAACTTCAGCAGTTGAAAGAAAGTGAAAAGAGTTTCAAGAGAAAATACAGCATGTGGAGAATGTCATGCAGAAGATGCTTACTACTCAAAGTACCTGTTTACACACTGTTATGTAAACAAAAACATATATATCACCGTTACCTCTGTACCAATTTAATTCTTCCCATTACCTTAAACTTGTGTACAAACAGTGATGAAAGTACATGGTGATGTATTACTCACACTCAAACTGGGGTGTGTACAGATTACTCTGTAGCTGTGATGTATTGCTGAGTGTAGGCACACAGCGATATACTGTTGCCAAGTTAGTATAGTTGTCCACCACTACCTCCTGATACGTAGGTGGTGGTGCGAGGGAGGGCAGTGTGTCCAGGGATGGCTGATGGGTTGGTTGCCGGCCCATCAATACCCCACAGTACAAACATCACATTCTCCACACCATCATACTGACACCTGAGGGTGATGTTACCAGTTCTACACACATGAGGGGCAGCTGGGTGGGCCTGAGTGAGGACCACTAAACCTGTGCAAGACAGCAACACACAGTGGCTAGTATCACCAAATCCTTGTAATCAAATGTAGCCTGCATCAGTAGTACATAGAGTTTACATTACAGTAATATGCAATTACCTTTTCCTCCTGACAATGTACAATATAACAACACTGCTAAGACTCCAAAAAGGTACTCCATTTTGATTGTGGTTTCAGTGGGTATTCCCCCTAGACATAATTTTCATAATACATGTGGCAGCTATAATAGCTGTGACTGGACTTAATATTACATCATGTAGTAACCCTGTGTGCAGTTAGTCATGCCAAATAAAGTATTATCAATTTTGTGTGCAATCATACTAATAAATTATTAAGTGACATTTTAGATGTAGCTATATAACTCCTTTAGCTACTGTAGCTATGTATATCCTACAGTTTTTGTATGACATTAGGCAAATCACATGTGAAACACATGCAATTGTCATGTGCGCCACATCCAGCCAGGTTTTAAGTAAAAACTATGCCAAGCTCTAAAATGATGCATGACTTGTAACTCTTGGGGATGCAATGTTAGCAGCAGTGAACAGCTAATTATTCCTCAACTCAAACATGTGGTCATGCACTAAAGAACAGAGCAAGGTCATGATGATATATATTTAGCGGTCACTACTTCCTCACCATCTGGAGTTCTGTGTGACCTTTGCCCTCTGTCCGTCTGCTCCCTCTCCCTTCCTCACAGCCTCCACCTCAATCCTGTAAGTGGTGCCAGGTTGGAGGGAGGTCAGAGTGTGGGAGGTGTCACTGTCAGCAGGTTGGGTGACAGTGATGGAGCCATCTTGTGCGGAGTGGGACACAGTGAAGGAGTAGCACTTGGGGTAGCCAGCTGACCAGGTGATACTCAAAGTGGTGGCTGTTCCATTTGCTAAGGTTAGAGAAGAGGTGGTCACCTCATCAGCTAAAAAGAAAGTAACATATTGCAGTTGAACAGTGATTTCAGCGGTTGAAAAATAAGTAATACGTAAGTTTGCCACCTATCAAGAGAAAATGCAACATGAGCAGAAATGGCATGCAGGAACATGATTACTACTCTGAAGTACATATGGATGTCCAGAGAGAATTATCACAGTTGCTCTGTAACCATCCAATATGGTTTGTGTAATTGAAATCAAATGACAAAAGTTTATTATCATTTAACTCCACAGATAACTCGACATGTGAATACAATGTACTATATAGTCCACCATGAATGCTAGAGGCTTGCATGAAAGAAGTATAAGTAGAAGCACATATACACATAGACCTCACATTAGAAGACGTACACATACTGCAAAGCATCTCTACTTCTACAGGGTAACATGCATACACATTATATATCATATGAATGCATTTATACTGAATTGCTACCAGTATAAACTTACCACATCATGCAAAGGCAGTTGCAAGTAGATTAACCACATTCCATGAAATATGCATTCAAATGCTTCCTGCTATTGACAATTTGTCTAAAATTAGAGTCAAATCTGTGTGCCGGTCATAGTGATACGGTACCTGTCTTTACCAGCCCAACCATGATATAACATTTACTATAATTATAGCTATGTAAGTACACCTGCATGTGGTTATACATCACTGTACAGATTTTGAAAAGATACCACATCACAGACAAGATGGCCTTGTTATAGTTACCCATGCAGCATCCCCAAGCGTTAACATTACCATCCATTTGCCTAGTACGCTGGCAGTAGTAGAATGATCACTGCATGTCATTATTTAATGAGTACATAGCAAAGAGGGATCAATAAGTCACACTCAGTGAAGTCAGACATCTGGGGGGGGGGGGGGGGGGGGAGGTTCAGGGACTAAGGACCAATGAGCTCTGTAGTGTTGTGTACTGGTTGGGCGTTGGGTATGGGCAATAATAAAATATCTTTACCCTCGTTCAATTGTCTCCAAACGAACACAGTAGCAAGAAATAATAGTCATCAACATCCACTGAGGTCGGCTTTCAGGGAGGAGCAGTGACTAAGGAACAGTGAGCTCTTGAACATTGCGTTTTGTTGAAGAGCTACGTACATTTACAAATTAAACATCTTTACCCTCGTTCAATTGTCTCCAAACAAACACAGTGGCAAGAAGATGCAGTACTTAATACTCACTGAGGTCGGCGTTCAGGGAGGATCAGGTTCCTAGGAATTGCTACAACTGATGGCTTGCTGAAGGAGGTCGAGCGGCCATGTTTTCAGGATCACGATGAACAGGGAATTTCCCTGCACCTGTACCACGTTCTAGTAACGTACGTACCTATAGCACTCTTACACAGTGTACCTCTGCGCCGAACGTAACGTAATTCTTCATTACATTACCTTGCTAGCTGCATTTGTGGTGGCCATGGTGGTCAGCTAGCATGTGGTGACGGTATAGCTAGCTAGCTAGCTCTATATATGAATACAATGTATGCTAGAGGCTAACTGCTAGCTGTATAATATAGCTGCTAATTATAGCTAGCTACCTAGCCATAATTATAGCTAAATAAAATCTCAATTGCACAGTTACATGTATGTCACATAATATAAGCTGACTGTTAGTGTAAATAAATCTATGATGATGAATACCACTAATGTCATTTTCTGTATATCATGCACCTTGCCCATGTTCATTCGTCCTGCACCTAAGGTCCTTATTCAATTTGGTACAAACCTAATAAGATGCAGAAAGCACTGGTCCATGGCAATACACAATAATCCAGTGTCACACTCCTGAAAGCTAAAGTGACAACTAATGAATGATTCGCTGCAATATATTTAGCTACGTAGCTAGCTATCAACCTGATTGGCCTTGTTTCTTTCTATTTTGATGTATTTAATGATAGTTAGCTACAGAACCAACAAAATGGACAGGTACAATAGATTAGCTTGCATACACACCATAACCACTTTCATACACAATGTTGTGTATGAAGTTTTAGCTAATGCAGCTATAGCTATTTAACACAAGTTTCAATATACCTGGTCTTATTCAACAGTTAGTTGGTACAATGAAGTTCCAATCTGTGTATTTCAACTTGACATCACATTGATGTACTTGCTCTCTTGTGACTTGTAGCTCATCTCAATGGGCAGGTAGGATGGGTTAGCCTGCATCTTCTCTCCTTCCTCCTCCTCCTCCCTTGTTGGTGGCTCCTCTCCTTCTGGAACTGCTTTGACACTGTCCCCTCCCCCTGCATGGAGTGAGGCAGCAGCCCTGCTTCACAGGAGGGACTGGGACAGCTGAGGGGTGCTGCACAACTCATCACCTCGCAGCTCAGCTCTGCACCTCTGCAGTCTCTTGTACATCACTGCATGCACCACTGCACTGACTGTGCAGGTGGACAGTGACAGTGTCAACACAAGTGACAGGAGGACTGACAACACTGTCACTGTCACAAACACAGACACGTAGTAAGGTTAGTACTTGTTAGGTACGTACAATACACTGGAAAGATGTGGTGATGTGAGGGAGTGCAGTGAATTGGTGGTCAGAGATACTTGATAAATTGGACTTTTGTCTGACTATATAATACCAACATCAAGGTTCCACAGCACATGCGACCAACACATTCTCCACACCATCATACTGACACCTGAGGGTGATGTTACCAGTTCTATGTAGGAGTAGTTGATATCTAAAGGCATTACATTTTGTATGAGTAATGGTGCATGCAATCAACTGTGCACGCGGTAGATGGTTAAAGCACAAACATACATACACACAGTTAGCCAAGTAAGTATGTACTGTAATTAGATGAGTGTCAAACTGAAAAGACACACTGTATACACTATGTATTCAAACACACACTGTTGTGTAGGAAATGTTTGTATACATGTTTCAACACGTTTGAGCCTATTCAACACTGTAACAATGAACTCCCATTCGGTAAACTGTGTACTTCAACTTGACATATTGATGTACTTGCTCTCTTGTGACTTGTAGCTCATCTCAATAGGCAGGTAGGATGGGTTAGCCTGCATCTTCTCTCCTTCCTCCTCCTCCCTTGTTGGTGGCTCCTCCCCTTCTGGACCTGCTTTGACACTGTCCCCTCCCCCTGCATGGAGAGAGGCAGCAGCCCTGCTTCACAGGAGGGACTGGGACAGCTGAGGAGTGCTGCACAACTCACCACCTCTCAGCTCAGCTCTGCACCTCTGCAATCTCTTGTACACCACTGCATGCACCACTGCACTGACTGTGCAGGTGGACAGTGACAGTGTCAACACAAGTGACAGGAGGACTGACAACACTGTCACTGTGGACTGACAGGTGCCTGCAATGTAAGTGAAATGCAACTTCACATGCACTCGCACACACATACACGCACACACGTGCAAACCAAATGCACTATACTATGTTATAATCTGCACTTAGTGCTGTTCAGATATGATGGCACTTAATACATATACAAAACAAACCTTTCTATTTATAGTATATCTGATAGGTGCCTGAAATTTATAATGGATAAGCAAAATTTCAAGCACGCACACACACACACACACACACACACACACACACACACACACACACACACACACACACACACACACACATACACACACACACACACACACGCACACACACGCACACACACACACACACACACACACACACACGCACACACACACACACACACACACACACACACACACACACACACACACACACACACGGCATGAACACATGCACAAACACCATTTGAATGTTTTCCACCCAAGCACACTATAATGCATGGGAACAAGAAAGAAGTATATGTATATAGTGAGGGATCACTCTAGCATTTAGTGAAGGATTCTATTATCGAAACATAATCTGTAAAATTAATGCTAGTGCAATAATGTACTACTTTGTGTCATGGCACATACATACACAAAACACAGCTTAGTACAGTAGTTTCTACAGATGGCATTGCACATGTGAGTTGGCATGTAATTCGACACTTACCACATAAAACAGACTGAGGCACACTTGTCGTTGGCAGGGCCAGTGTCACTACATATTGGGTACATGAATTGTTTCATAACACATTATATCACATTCATAACACACATGCACACACACACACACGGATGCACACACACACACACACACGCACACACATACACACACACACACACACACACACACACACACACACACACACACACACACACACACACACACACACACACACACACACACACACACACATACAGCATGAACACACGCACATGCATGGAATCTTTTCCACACAAACACACTACAATGCATGGGAACAAGAACACATGTGTAGACAAGACCATGATGGAAACTCTACATACGCACCATCAGTAGTGAAATTCCCCGTGACCTTTGCCCTCTGTCCGTCTGCTCCCTCTCCCTTCCTCACAGCCTCCACCTCAATCCTGTAAGTGGTGCCAGGCTGGAGGGAGGTCAGAGTGTGGGAGGTGTCACTGTCAGTAGGCTGATTGGCATTGATGGAGCCATCTTGGGTGGAGTGGGACACAGTGAAGGAGTAGCACTTGGGGTAGCTAGCTGACCAGGTGACACTCAAAGTGGTGGCTGTCCTACTTGCCAAGGTCAAGTTAGAGAGAGTAATGTTTTCATCTGAAATTGTAAAGTTAACAGAGCATACAGTGGTTGGAGTATCAGTCTATGGTAGAGCATCACAACTGTGAATACATGTCTGGAATATCCTGGATAATTGTAATACCAATAGGTACCAAAGTGTAACGCACCTTCAACAGGACCGGGACTGAGCTGTGGACTATTGGTTACACCAGTAGACTGTATGACAGTACACTGATATGTCCCTCTCAGGTCAGCAAAGCTGGCAATCACCAGATCTTGGTGGGACTCAGTTCGGTCAAGAGCAGTGTGCCCTGGTAGAGTCACTGAGTCAAAGTCTACATTGACCATGTCATTCACATTCCACACAACATTCAACACTCCCTCCACACCATCATACTGACACCTGAGGGTGATGTTACCAATTCTACACACATAAGGGGCAGCTGGGTGGGTCTGAGTGAGGACCACTGAACCTGTAATGGTTAAGACTTGGTATTAAATACTTTTTGTGTTGCATCCTATCACACCGCAAGTAATCTATACAGCTAGCTACACGCAATCGAGACTGAGTACTGTCTGATTGCCTATAGCTATTTAGCTAGCTACGTATTTAGCTAGCTACTGTAGCTAGTTGGCTATTATATACACAAGACGAGGTACTGATTATGGCCGTAGCCATTCTGAATATCTTCAGGTTCTGTTAGTGATGTGACCTTAACTGTCCATCACTTACCAGCTGAGACTGCAAATGTCCACAGAAATACATGTACACAAAGAGGCATGGTCTCCATTTTCTTGCACTAGGTACTTCCCCTGGTTAAAACCACTATTATGAATACTCTTAATTTGTGCACTTACTTATATACAGCGCAGGTCAATACCAGCCCAGACACATGTTTGCTCTAGCACACTAGGATCCCAGCTTTATCCTATATAAGCAAGTAACTTGTATTACTCACTCGGTTGCTGCTACAGTAACTGTGTTTTGAGCTCTAGTCATGTGGGACTGTTTAGAAATCTAATTATAGTTAATTAACACAAGTGACCATGCTGTCATGACAACCGATAACCTAAAGCTATCAGTTAAATAACTATGTAACAGTGGCGTAGGAAGCGGGGGGGCGCGGGGGGCTGGCGCCCCCCTGAACGCCAGAAATGGGGGGCTGTGCCCCCCTAAAAATATGCCAAATTGTTTTATAACTTGCCCCATTTAGTCACTATTCTGTTGTACTGGACTGAATTCTGAACTTGTAGAACGCCCGGCAGTATAGTCTCGCTTATCTAGCCAGTCCAGCCCCTAGTGCACGTCCCGCACAACAATCCTACTCCATTTTGTATTGCGCAAGGGGCAGGTGTTGCGCAATAAGTGAAAAAATTTTCGCTCGCTCCGCTCGCGAAACTTGTTCCTACCACTACAGCCCCCCTTTACTGAAACTACTTCCTACGCCCCTGATGTAGTGATATACTGGCTGCAGATCAAGTACACAGAAATTAAAGCACAAAATGCATTGCGTGACTGTAATTGTATTTACACAGCAAAACGGGTTGAAGTTTCTGCATTCATTATGGACAGGTGCATGTGTCAGTAAATGTGCTAGCTACAGTATGCACTATAATTTTACTGAGTTTAAAGTTTACAGATTTTGGAGAACAGCAACCACATGCAAAATTTATGTCCACCAATATTTAGACATCTGCTTAGAAGAAAGCAATTTTACAGAGCCCATCTATAATTTTAAAAATGCTGCGTCTGCAAATATCAACCTGCAATAGTATGGGATGGCTTTGATCTTCAGCAACATTCATTGATGACTATTATGTCTGCTCAGACATATGGTAATGTTAGAACTTGCTATGTATACAATACACTGGGAAGATGTGGTGATGTGAGGGAGTGCAGTGAATGGGTGGCTAGGGATACTAGGTAAACTGGACTTTTGTCTGACTATATACACCAACATCCCGGATCCACAGCCCATGCAACCAACACATTCTCCACACCATCATACTGACACCTGAGGGTGATGTTACCAGTTCTACATAGGAGTATGTAGTTGATATCTAAAGGCATAACATTTTTGTATGTGTAATGGTGCATGCAATCAACTGTGCACGCGGTAGATGGTTAAAGCACAAACATATACATACACACAGTTAGCCAAGTAAGTACGTACAGTAATTAGGTGAGTGTCACACTGACAACACACACTACACACTATGCATTCAAACACACACTGTTGTGTAGGAAATGTTTGTATACATGTTTCAACATGTTTGAACCTATTCGCCACTGTAACAATGAACTTCCATTCATTAATCTGTGTATTTCAACTTGACACATTGATGTATTTGCTCTCTTGTGACTTGTAGCTCATCTCAATGGGCAGGTAGGATGGGTTAGCCTGCATCTTCTCTCCCTCCTCCTCCTCCCTTGTTGGTGGCTCCTCTCCTTCTGGACCTGCTTTGACACTGTACCCTCTCCCTGCATGGAGGGAGGCAGCATGCAGTCCTGCTTCACAGGAGGGACTGGGACAGCTGAGGGGTGCTGCACAACTCACCACCTCTCAGCTCAGCTCTGTATCTCTGCAGTCTCTTGTACATCACTGCATGCACCACTGCACTGACTGTGCAGGTGGACAGTGACAGTGTCAACACAAGTGATAGGAGGACTGACAGAACCGTTACTGTGACTGAGGTTTGTGGACACGCACAGGATACTGTACAAAGAATAAGACAAAGTTACATGATTCCAAATGAGCATTCTGCATCAAATAGGTAGGATGCACAAATAGAGAGAGCTTAGGCAGACCTATCCACTACATGCATTCAACGCATTAGGTGATACCGTTAAAGCTACACAATGAAGCTTGGAAGCATAAAATAGAAGCTTTTTCAGATGAAGTTTTGAATGGTAAACCAACATTTTCCCCAGCTCTAGCACATGCATTTCTCCACTCTTACCACAAGCATCTGGCTGAGGAGCATTTGTTGGTGATATGAAGATGGTAGTTATTCTGGGTCTAGTTGCTGCAGGGAAAGAGCATCTTTTGTATATATAATATACTGTAGGTACCTGAATCCTTCAGTTCACCATTCCTCATGCACTTTGAGCAGAATAGTCAGCGTCAAATGCTCCATTATATAGTGTACATTCACCTTCACATCTTGTGGTGAAGTTCCCCATGACCTTTGCCCTCTGTCCGTCTGCTCCCTCTCCCTTCCTCACAGCCTCCACCTCAATTCTGTAAGTGGTGCCAGGTTGGAGGGAGGTCAGAGTGTGGGAGGTGTCACTGGCAGCAGTTTGCAATTGGGGGACATTGATGAAGCCATCTTGGGTGGAGTGGGACACAGTGAAGGAGTAGCACTTGGGGTAGCCAGCTGACCAGGTGACACTCAAAGTGGTGGCTGTCCTACTTGCCAAGGTCAGGGAGGAGATGGTCACCTCAGGAGCTGAGATAAAGTGCAATGGGCAATGTTATACAAAAAGGATGAGATCGTAGCAGTGAAATTAAGAAGAATTACATAATGCATCAATCATAGTTGGAATGTGTATTTCAGCATTATACTAATGCATTTGTGATTCAGAGTTGTGGCAGAATAATTCCACATCACATTTGCAGCAATACTCATAGCATAAATTCTTAGACCTAACCCTATGCAGCAGTTAACAAGGCATTATGACATGACAATCTTGTCACGATGACCATTCCCTACAAGTAGATTTGTAAGGTACACGATACTGGCTTTAAAAGCAGCAGAGGTCACATCAAATTCAAATTTTAATCCGGTAGAACTATTAATCAGGGCCTGTTTGACTGGGAGCAATAACCATGGTCTGTTGCTGTGTTCCCTTGTTGCTCATTGCCAAATTCTGACATGCTTCATTTTTATGGGAAAAAGCTGCATGATGTATTAAATTTAAATTTTACAGTTGCTATATAGACACCATAGGGTGAGGTCCTATTGCATGATACAGCACTTGGCTATGCCTCAAGCTGTACGTAGCTATCAGCAACTGGACCTCTTCCCTTGTGCCATAAATCACGTAAGGGACTCCTAACTAATTTAAGTAATATGGTACATGGCATATGTAGTAATACAGTACTTTTCGGGTTGGTTGTCTTGAACGAATGGTTGCAATCAGTTTTCAGTTACTAATTACATATGACCTAGTAACATCATTTTGGGGAGACGTACCTTTATTAAACTTATTTCGGTTGGAGGATGGTGTGCAGGAGATTCAGGGTATATGGTGAAGGCAGGCCACTTGAATCACTGACTGGTTGTGATTTGACAGTTTTCTCAGTAGTCTGGAATGCAGACTTCAGAAAATTATTGCACAACATTAGCACAAATTTGTTCAGCCCAGAGCAGTCTGTTCACTTATTGCAGAGGCGTTTCCTTACCAAAACATACACACTATTCTCAGCTTGAAATCGATTACACTGTATACTAATTCTTCCTTGTTTTGAGCGTTGCTGTTTGAACTAGTTGCAGCCACTATAATGACATCACCAAGTTAATAACCAATGACTAATAACTGATTGCAAACATCTGGTCAGACAAATGACCTGAAACGTACTGAAATAGGGCAGTGGACATGACTACGTTATTAGGGAGCATCCATTAAAGCATTGCTTTGATTAGTAATGATCATTGCTGCAAGCTGTATTCTTCTCACTGTAACTGCTGTACTATGTACTTTGTGCTTACTTTCATTTTGAGGTTCAAACTCATTGCTCTGCTGTGATACACCATTTGTAAATACTGCAGTACACGAGTACATGTCTCTGAGGTTGGTATAGTTGTTCACAACCAAGTCCTGATAAGTGGCAGTGTGAGAGTTGGCAGTGTGTCCTGTGAACGTGGATGGGTTGCTTGTTACTACTTCACCCCCAATGGACCACAGAAAAGCTAACACTCCCTCCACATCATCATACTGACACCTGAGGGTGATGTTACCAGTTCTACACACATAAGGGGCAGCTGGGTGGGTCTGAGTGAGGACCACTGAACCTGCACAAGACAGTGTAGCTATATACCTAAATCTGACATAAAGCCGCACAGCCAACAAAGCAGTCAACAAAATGTTATGGCCTACAACATACCTGCTGTCCCTGATATTGTCCAACACAACAACACAACAAAGAATCTAATGTACTCCATTTTGTTCTGTGGTTTCAGTGGGTATTCCCCTAAAATGCACTGCAACTGCAATGTACTACCACTACACAAACCTAGGGCATTCATTTCAAAGAAAATCATTTCAATGACTCTTTAACATAGCAACACGTGCTGAGGTTTATGTACACCAGCACTCCTCTACAAAAGCACTGTACCAGATCTCTCATCAACTTTGGTCATGCACTTGCATGTGGAGTGTTGAAGGTAATTATATTCTGTAATGAATCTCTATATACTCCATGTGGGAATAGCATAACCTGACATACATTTGCAAGTTTCATGCATAATACACTGCATGGATACATTGAGTGGCACACCACATGTACAGTATTGTGCATACGTGCACATTATGGTCGTCGAGTTAACCTCAATGTCAAAACATCCACCACTACAAATGTGTAAGGTAAAGTGCAGGTATGTATAATGTCTGCAGTTAAGAAGGTTGAATAAACAGAAAATGGCTGCAGTTGTTTACATCGAGAGTTCAAAACAATCCTGTGTATACAGCTTAAAACTAATGTGAGTGTCGTACTGTGCAAACACAGCCAGCACATGTGTAACATTGCTCTAAGTCTAGTCAACGCTTTACCATAACAATGTAGTCACTTCAACTTGACACATTGATGTACTTGCTCTCTTGTGACTTGTAGCTCATCTCAATGGGCAGGTAGTATGGGTTAGCCTGCATCTTCTCTCCCTCCTCCTCCTCCTTTCTTGGTGGCTCCTCCCCTTCTGGACCTCCTTTGACACTGTCCCCTCCCCTTGCATGGAGGGAGACAGCAGCCCTGCTTCACAGGAGGGACTGGGACAGCTGAGGGGTGCTGCACAACTCACCACCTCTCAGCTCCGCTCTGCACCTCTGCAGTCTCTTGTACATCACTGCATGCACCACTGCACTGACTGTGCAGGTGGACAGTGATAGTGTCAACACAAGAGACAGGAGGACTGACAGCACTGTCACTGTGATTGTGGTTTGTTGAGATGCACAGGGGACTGTATAAAGAAGTGATAGATGATTCTGAAAGGACACTCTACATTATCTAGGCAGGATGTGTACCTGTAGAGGTGCATTATCAAGGAATTACTTATACATACATGCATAGCTTAAATACACAGTCTATCCATCACATGCATGTGCACCACGCTATAGGTGATATGAAGCTTGGAAGTATCAGAAACGTCTCAGATATAGCTTAGAAGAGAAAAGACAGCGTTTGTCCCAGCCCTAGCAGCTACTTGCATTTTTCCACTCTTACCACAAGCATCTGATTGAGGAACATTTGTTGGAGAAATGAAGGTAGTAGATATTCTGGAACCACATACTGCAAGAAAAGAGCATTACAATTAATACTATATATGTGACATACTTCACTATTCCTCACTTTGCCAGATTACTCAGTGTCATGCTTTACGCCATTTTATACTATACCCTCACTTTCACATTTTGTGGTGAAGTTCCCCATGACCTTTGCCCTCTCCCTTCCTCACAGCCTCCACCTCAATCCTGTAAGGGGTGCCAGGTTGGAGCGAGGTCAGAGTGTGGGAGGTGTCACTGTCAGCAGGTTGATTGGCATTGATGGAGCCATCTTGGGTGGAGTGGGACACAGTGAAGGAGTAGCACTTGGGGTAGCCAGCTGACCAGGTGACACTCAAAGTGGTGTCTGACTTGTTTGCCAACAAGAGGTTGGAAAGAGTTATAGTCATATCTGAGCAATTGGAAAGGGAGTACAACACAGCCAACACAAACAGTATATTATGCTACTGACAATCATTATCTGGATATTGCTAAACTCACCTTCAACCAAAGGTACGTACACCTGACTGTCTACATTTGTGCCACCACTTTGGATTGCAGAACAGCGATAAGCCATCCTCAGGTAGATGTAGTTGTCCACGACTACATTCTGATATGTGCCAGTGGGAGTGAGGGCAGTGTGTCCAGGGATGTTTGATACATTGTCCTCTAGCATACCACCAACAATCCACAGTACAAATAACACATTCTCCACACCATCATACTGACACCTGAGGTTGATGTTACCAGTTCTACACACATAAGGGGCAGCTGGGTGGGTCTGAGTGAGGTTTACGCTGCTTGCTCCTGTAGTATGGTCACAAATGGATGCAGCACAATCAGCACATACACACCTCAGCAATGTGCATCCCTTCCCTATCAGATCTATATACATCTATCTACTAAGCTAGCTATACTTGAGATGTTACCAGTTCTACACACATAAGGGGCAGCTGGTTGGGTCTGAGTGAGGGCCACTGAACCTACATAAGCTACTGTGGGAACACCAGTTGGATAGGTAGAGACATGTTTTCAATTAATGCCTTATGATCAGATTTCAGATATAGGCAGGGTGCTGATTACCTCGTGCTCCTGACAGTATCCAAGACAACACCAAGAGCCTATAGAACTCCATTTTGAGATGTGGCTCACTAGGTACTTTCCCTACTATGCTGTGAATAGTCATTAGACCCAACCAATTGCAATTCTGAATAATCATTATGTACTAAGATCCATTAAGCTTACTGCAAACACATTCATTTATTTTTGTACCTGTTGTGTTATACCAATTCATGTTATAGTGAGTGATGATTGTAGTGACTGAGTAGTTGTTAGTCAATACTGTTTATTGCTATTATTATTACTAAGTTGTGCTTCTATATATTTGTAGTGCAATGCACTAATAGTCCTGTGATGGTACCTTGGGTTGTATTGTACTTGCCTTTGTTCCTTGCTAATTGTCCATGAACCTGTCCAGAGTGGTTTGGTATCAATGAAAGACAAAAATGCAGTCTCCCTGGCCTTCAATTGCGACTGGAAGCAAGCCATGGAAGAGTGAAAGCCATGATCATGATTGCTGAAATTTGGCAGATTTTTCATGACACTTGCACTGAATAAATGCTTGGATTCTATAGAAATTGTAAAATTAGCACATACCCAAAGTACGTAGCTATGAAAGTAGGTAAAATTTGTAAGCTTTAAAGCATTAACTTCAATGGGTTACAGGACGTTTTGATCCATAGATCCACTTCAGCTGTAATACAAAACTAACAAGGTGTGACTTGTTTAATAAGGGAGGGCGTGTCAGTGGATACCATAAACTGGTGGGAAATTGCATAACGTGGAGTGATGTTATAGAGGTATCTTATTAAAAGAGAGGAATGAATAAGGCTGTGGTCGTTTTGATGAGGTAGTCAAAGGGAAGGGGGGAGCAGGAGGAGGTCAAAGCAACTATTATGTTCATAGTAAGAGTTGGAATGTTTCACAATAACCATTATAGCTGCTATCCATCAAATATTTGGTACCAGTTGTGTCAGTAAACTTGTTAGCTACATAGGATTGCTTGCTCTTCATCAGCAATGCAATAATGAATGTCTTTTGTCATTGCCCTTTGTCTTTTACAGTACCAGTGTTCCTTGTAAGGTGATGGTATGTACATGGTGAGAAGGTGTGCAGTGAATCTGGGAATGTTTGATGTATATATGTAGGTTGGAAATTGTCTGCCTGACTGACTACAAATAGCCTGAAGCTATCGATTAATTATGTAATAGTTAAATGCTGACCAAGAGGTGTCTCTGAGATTTAGAGCACGAGGCACGAGGGCGCGAAGCGCCCGAGTGCCGAGTGGTCTAAATCTTCAGAGACACCGATTAGTCAGCATTTAAGTGTTATAGATCCCAAGGATTGGACAAGGAGCGGCAGCGAATCAGTTTAACTACTCGTACTTGCGTCATCACGCGTCTTCCGGAAGTAGTTAGAAATTTCTGACAACGGCCGAGAGAACGTCGTTTGGTTATTGGGTTGTCATCTCGCAGCAGACGTTCCTAAAGGTCGGCAGTGGATGCGGCGCGTAAGCTAAACGTAAGCTTACTCACTGTCACCCCTGTCAGCCACAGCGTTTCCCAGAGCGGTGTCCTAAGCCTGTTCCCAGCTCGTAACCAGTTCCTTTCTCGGCTCTGGTTCGTAGGCATGCCGGATTGTTGCGTTACCCTGTTTGTCGACGAAGCAAGTAAGCCGAGTGACCTTTGCATCGTATGTTGTGGAGTTAGCTACTATTGTTATCGCAGCTGCAGTTTCTCTGCTATAGACCACGGGCCCAAGCCACGCCCATGCTCTAAATCGCTATTTAGAGCATAGGCGCGAACGCCGCGCGTGCCACGCCCATGCTCTAAATCGGCATTTAGAGCATAGCGCGAACGACGCGCGTGCCACGCCCATGCTCTAAATCGGCATTTAGAGCATAGGCGCGAACGCCGCGCGTCGAATTAGAACACGGCTAGACGAAATAGACCACGGCGCGAAACAACACCCGGGTGTCTACGACGTTTAGAAACAGCGTTTAGACGCACGTTACCATGGCAACGGGATCTATTTATGTGATATACACTAGCTTTACATGTGGTCAAGTATGCAGGAATTGAAGCACCAAAGGCTTTTGTATAACTGGTGTATTTACACAGCAAAGTTCTTTAATTTTTGCATTCATTATGTACAGGTGCATGTGTCAGTAAACATGTTAGCTACAGAATACACAGTAATTTTGCAGAGTTTAAACTTTACAGATTTGGGGGAACAGCAACCACTTGCAAAACTTCTGTCCAGCAATATTTAGACAATCAGAATGCAACATTAATATACAGAGCCCAACATCTATATTTTTAGAAATACTGAGTCTGCAAATATATCAACCTGCATTGGTATAAGATGGCTCTGAGTTTCAGCAACATTCATTAATGACTATTATAATGTCTGTTCACTTATTATTGTTAGTACTTACTATGTATACGTACAATACCCTGGGAAGATGTGAGGGAGTGCAGTGAATAGGTTGCCATGCAGGGATACTTGATAAGTTGGACATTTGTCTGACTACCAACATTCCGGATCCACAGAACAACCAACACATTCTCCACACCATCATAATGACACTTAAGGGTGATGTTACCAGTTCTATACGCACATTAGGAATAGTTGATATCTTTAGACATAACAAACTGTATGTGAATGGTGCTTGCAATCATTTGTGTTAGATAGTTAAAGCACCTACGTACATATACATACACACGTTAGCTAAGTAAGTACGTAATTAGGTGAGTGTCAAACTGAAAACACACACACTATGCTTTCAAACACACACTGTTGTGTAGGAAATGTTTGTATACATGTTTCAAAATGTTTGAGCCTATTCAGCACAGTAACAATGATACTTCCATTCTGTGTATTTCAACTTGACACATTAATGTACTTGCTCTATTGTGACTTGTAGCTCATCTCAATGGGCAGGTAGGATGGGTTAGCCTGCATCTTCTCTCCCTCCTCCTCCTCCGTTATTGGTGGCTCCTCCCCTTCTGGACCTGCTTTGACACTGTCCCCTCCCCCTGCATGGAGGAAGGCAGCAGCCCTGCTTCACAGGAGGGAGTGGGACAGCTGAGGGGTGCTGCACAACTCACCACCTCTCAGCTCAGCTCTGCACCTCTGCAGTCTCTTGTACATCACTGCATGCACCACTGCACTGACTGTGCAGGTGGACAGTGACAGTGTCAACACAAGTGACAGGAGGACTGACAACGCTGTCACTGTGGACTGACATGTGTCTGCAAGGAGAAGCGATATGTGACTTCACATGCACACTCACACACACACACACACACACACACACACACACACACACACACACACAACAGATAGTCCCAATACCAGTGACAGTGTCAACACAAGTGACAGGAGGACTGACAGCACTGTCACTGGTCTGACATGTATCTGTGTGGAGGAGTGAACATGTATATCTGCACTTCTTGTTTGAGGGCTTCTTTCAAGATATAACTATGAAATGTTGTGCAAAACTCCTATTAGAATTCTAAATTTGTACAGGCCATTAACAAACATGTAAATATGCAGGCAGCTCATGTCTTCCGCAGTACTTTCAAATGTGTCATATTGAACATTGCTTAGAATATTAATAATCTGGTGCTTGCATTGACTGCAATGTGGGGGAAAATGTACTGTATGTGTATCGCTGGAAATAGCTACAAATTTTGGTCGATTCTTACTCCTCATTTCCTCTTTGGAAGAAATAATTTTACATGGCAGTCCAACGGAGTCATCACATATGTATGACCTACACACTCATCTACAGAATACCCATTAGCCAAGACCATTCAGGTTAACTGTGCCACGTACTTGTGTCACATGTACAGAAACAGAGCCATGCACGTACGTAACAATGGTTCACTTGGCAATACCTTCATTTCAAGTTTTTAATTCCAATAATGTCCTACAGGGCTATTCTGGCATGATAATACTATTCACAGGATTATACAGTGGATGGCTGTGGGATGAGATGCTAAATTTGACACACTTTGTGCTGATAAAACCTATACACAATCATTTGACACCATCCAAGTTGTCTCTATGACAGCTTGTTTAACGTTATGACTATAATTCTTCTATGCACTAATGCCTGTGGAAACTCCTGAAACAAGTATAATCATAGAATGCACAAGGCGTTCCTGAAACACACACACACACACACACACACACACACACACACACACACACACAAACACTTCTTCTTCTTCTTCTTCTTTACTCCTTGTCCATCATGGACGTCGGGCAGAATCCATTTGCTCTACCTCATCACAGATTGGGATAGGGCTGACTTGGGTTGGTGTATTGCAGCTCTCCATTCACTTCTGTTCATCACCACTTCTTGCCAGTTAGCGATTCTGGTTAGATCTCTGCTGATCACATCTACCCATCGCAGAGATGTCCCTCCTGGTCTCCTCTTCTTTCCTGTTGGTCTGCATCTCAGGAGCTGCTTCTGTGGCCGATGGTCTGGCATTCTCTGTAGGTGTCCAAACCACTGGAGCCTCTTCAACCTTAGTTGTTCTTCTACTGGTAGTTCCCCAGTCTCCTCCAATATGTCGTCATTGCGTCGTTTGTCCCACAGAGTCACTCCTACAATGTCCCGGAGGCATCTCATCTGGAATGTCTTCAGTCTTCTGATGTCGTGCTGGGTTACTGGCCAGGTCTCTGCACCGTAGAGGAGGACTGACATGACCATTGATCGAAACACACGCACTTTGGTTGTCTTGCTGAGGTTTCGACTCTTGAACACCTTCCATCTCCACATTCGATAAACAGTTGCTGCCTTCTCCAGTCTGATTCCAACATCTCTCTCCACTCTGGCAGTCTGTTCCACCTCACATCCAAGGTAGGAGAAGGAGTCGACTTCCTCAAGTGCGTGACCATTCAGTGTGATGGCCGGATGGTCCCCTGTCAGTTCGCCGATGTTGAGCACCTTGGTCTTGTCTCCATTGATCTTCATCCCCCATCGAGTGCAGGCTCTGTCCAACACATCTACCATACGCTGCAGTTCCCCTCTGGTCTCTGCAATGAGGGTCAGATCATCTGCATACTGGATGTTCTGGATGCAGGTGGTAAGTGGGGTTTTGTCCCTGTATGATAAGAACAACCCCCCACTGGTGGTGTATTCAATCTGCAGGCCTCCTCCAGTCATCTCCATGGCTTCCCTCAAGATCCTGTCCATGAAGCAGTTGAACAGGAGAGGGGACAGCACACAGCCTTGTCTTACTCCAGTCTTCACCTCAAAGTCCTCTGATGTCCCGTCTGTGGTTCTCACACAGCACCATGTCCCGGTGTATAGCTCCTTAATGATGTCAATCAGCTGTTGGGGAACCCTGTAGTGCCTCAGCATGGCAAACAGGGCAGAGCGGTCCACCGAGTCATAGGCCTTAGTGAGATCCACGAAGCCAAGGTGTACAGGGGTCTGGTACTCAGTTGCTCTCTCTATGATCTGACGTGCTACCCAGATTTGATCAACTGTACCCCGTCCCTTCCTGAAGCCACACTGCGACTCCATGAGTTGGGGGTCAATGATGGTCTCCAGTCTGTCCAGCAGCACAAGGGAGAGCACCTTTCCCGGAACACTCAGCAGGGATATGCCGCGGTAGTTGTCGCATATCTTTCGGTCTTTCTTCTTGTGCAGAGGCACCAGAACAGCCTTCTTCCATTCACTTGGCACATGCTTGGTCTTCCACACTTCTTGCAGTATCTCTAACAACCAGTCAATCATTGCATTCCCTCCATTCTTCAATAACTCTGCTACAATTTCATCCTCTCCTGCTGCCTTGCAATTCTGGAGCTTCCTCACTGCCTGTTCAACTTCTTCCCTGGTCACTTGTGTTGTTTCTACCTCTGAACGGTCCTCAAGCTCTTCAATCACATTCCCTGCTACCACACTCTGTACATTCAATACTTTCTCAAAATGTCTTTTCCACCGTGCCAACTTCTCCTCACTCTTCTGCAGAGGCTGTCCACTCTCATCCATGATGGTGTTCATAGGTATCGCTCTGGTTGCAGTTAGTTGTCTCATTCTTTTGTAAAAGCTTCCCTGCCGATGGCGTTTCATGTCATCCTCTAGTCCCTTCATTACATCATCCAACCATTTCTCTTTGTCCTCCTTCACTGCTCTCCTCACTCTCTTACAAAGGTCTCTGTACTCCTTATGCCTCCTGGCATCTTCTCGTTGTTCTTGCCATCTCAGAAAAGCCATTCGCTTCGCCTCTATGATTTCACTCGTGTCTTGTGTCATCCATCTGCTTTGCCTCTTCCGTTTGCCTCGTAGGTGTTCTTCTGCCGATCCCAGTATTGATTTCTTCAGTTCATCCCATCGCTCCTCTACATCTCCCTGTCTTTTCCTAGCACCAAAACATTCTCCAATGGTTTTCATAAAATCACTCCGCCTTTGATCCTGTAGCAAAAGTTCTACATTGAAGCACTGCCGTCTTCTCTGATTCCTTGCCTTCTTCAGCAGCTTCAGCCGTATGGAGGTGATCACCAGACGGTGGTCACTGTCCATATCCGCTCCCCTGTGAACTCTTGTGTCCAGGATTGATGACCTCATCCGATGCTTGACAAGCACATAGTCCTTAAGGCTTGGCCGGGACCTTGGGACACACACACACACACACACACACACACACACACACACACACACACACACAACACACACACACACACACACACACACACACACACATATACATACCTGTTGCTAACAAAGAAGGCACCAATGACGTTGGAATAACAGTGATGGTTGAAGATATAGATATACTATTAGAAGGCATCACTGTGGGAAGATGAGGTGGGTAAGAGTGCACATAACAATGCAATGGATGTAACAACATCACAAAGTGAATGGAAAAATATAGGCATAAATGTATATGCACAAAGATTGGCTTGCATCAGATAGCATTTCTTCCACACCTGCATCACCAGTAGTAAAGTTCCCCATGACCTTTGCCCTCTGTCCGTCTGCTCCCTCTCCCTTCCTCACAGCCTCCACCTCAATCCTGTAAGTGGTGCCAGGTTGGAGGGAGGTCAGAGTGTGGGAGGTGTCACTGTCAGCAGGTTGGGTGACATTGACGGAGGCATCTTGGGTGGAGTGGAACACAGTGAAGGAGTAGCACTTGGAGTAGCCAGCTGACCAGGTGACACTCAAAGTGGTGGCTGTTCTACTTGCCAAGGTAAGGTTGGTGATGGTCACCTCTTCGGCTGGAGGGAATAATAAACATGATGTAGTATTAAAATCAGTTAATCCAATATAAAATATAAATATAATATAAAAATCAGTTATACCAATCCGTGAATTATCTGTATTATAATTAAGTGTATTTATTGTGGTACTATGAAATGTTAGAGGTTCATAGATGTGGACCAACTTCAGTGGTACACACTCGAGCAATAAGAGAACAGGACATTTTCATTCAATGGACTATGTCTAGTGTCACTACAAGGTGTTTTGAGGGTTGATGATTCCTATGAGTCATGACTTAAGTATAGTAGTACAAAACTCTTAATTACATAGTTTTAACAGTAAAGGCTGAAGGGAACACTAGTCAAGTAAACAATCTGTACAATCCCATGCACTAACACAGTGAAAAGGGCAAGAAGAGCATTAAAGCATCTATTGATGTGAGTATTAATCTAGCTAAGTAAATTGTATTCTCCTACTTGACACTACTGTTGTTTATGCTTGCCTTCAATTTGAGTTTCATACTCATTGCTCTGCAGTGTTGTTCCATTCATAAGTAGTGCCACACACTGATACCTCTCCCTCAAGTTGGTGTAGCTGTCCACCACTACCTCCTGATAGGTGGTGGTGTGAGGAAGGGCAGTGTGTCCAGGGAAGGTTGACAGGAAGAGTGTTGCAGTCTGTCTGTCAACTGACCACAGTACACCAGTTACTCCCTCCACACCATCATACTGACACCTGAGGGTGATGTTACCAGTTCTACACACATAAGGGGCAGCTGGGTTGGTCTGAGTGAGGACCACTGAACCTACACATGTACAGTTAGCAACACCAATGCTGTAGCACAGTGACAGAGGCATAGTTAAGGTGTGTAAAAATGTTTCCTCCAGAAACAAGGGCACCCACATGTATACATACAGCACTGCTACCTGCTCCTCCTGACAGTAGACAACATAATAATACAGGTGCTAAAGGTTTGAAGTAGCCCTCCATTTTGTTTTGTGGTTTCAGTGGGTATTCCCCTAGTACAATAGCAAATAGATACACTAATTGACTGTAAGCACCTTGTAACATATGTACCAATGGTGTGAAGGTGTGTGCGTATGTACTTAGTTTCATGCAGCACTGTATGTGAATAATTGTACTAATTTGTACCAGTATGTGGTACCTATGTAAATACCACATCCTGCAAGACATGGAAGTATGCAGTTAGTTATGTGAGTTCGGTATGAAAAGAAATGCAGCAGTGGCTTGACTGTGCCAATGAAGAGTGACTATAAATAGCATAGAACTCTAGTACTTAGCTGGATGTGCATGATCCAAATATATAGAGCCAAGAAGAATTCCAAACATATGAACTTTATTCAATTTAACTCACTAATTAAAAGTGTACCATATCTGCAGTGACCAGATATGTTTGACTCTTTACAATTAAAACTCTACTGCTGTACAGTTAACACTGCATTATATCATGTCAACTTGACACATTGATGTACTTGCTCTCTTGGGACTGGTAGCTCATCTCAATGGGCATATAGGAAGGGTTAGCCTGCAACTTTGCAGGCTCTTCAACATCAGCCACATTTGGTGGAGCTGGCTTGACATTCACATACTTACTCCCTTGTGACTTGTAACTCATCTCAATGGGCAGGTAGGATGGGTTAGCCTGCATATTCTCTCTATCCTCCTCCTCCCTTGTTGGTGGCGCTCCTCCCCTTCTGGAGCTCCTGTGTCACCACCTGCAAAACAAAGATTACAGTCCATTGACGTCAGGGCTTCTCAGCTGGCTCAGGCATCAGAAATGGTTGGTTCTCCAATACCAGCTTCACAACAGGGTTGAAAACCTTACTGACATTTCAACCAGATGCTCTGATCTTCGAATTCTTCAGGGCGAAGATATGCTAGTGCAAGCACTGATCATATTCATAGCCTAGCATCTCATCATGCGCTGTAACCGGAAGCCACATCAAGGGGTGTCACCGAGTTCATTCAGTCCATTCCTTGCACACAGCAGCTACATCCATGGTCTTACAAGCCCACAGTCCCATACACACATACGCACATAAGGGGCAGCTGGGTGGGTCTGAGTGAGGACCACTGAACCTGTACAAGACAGTGTAGCTAAAACACAGTCATTTGGCTAGGTAAAGAAACATCATCAACACTATACTTCGTGATAATGCCCACAGTAGCTAATATGATTATGTATAACTAGAATACAAAAGAGGTGGATGAATAGAGGCAAATGACTGATTACTTTCTGCTCCTGACAGTATCCAAGACAGTATCACAATCAAGAATCAGCAGGACTCCATTTTGTCGAGTGTCTCACCAGGTACTTTCCCTGTCATGATGTGAAATATTCATTAGACACAACCACAGTTAAATTACATACATTGTCATGATGAGTGAGTACGTACGTGCACTCTCATCTATTTTCTTGTCTTTCAGCCATGTGTGACAAATGGTGTCTCACGCATCTCCCAATGTGTAGCACAATGCATTATATTATACTGTTCAGTGTTTCGCATGATTAATCAAGTGTAGAGGGTTAAGGTACATTGTACACAGTATGGAAAGTGGGTAGAGGTTGAAATTAATGTGCCTATTGCACACCATGCTTTCAAGCGTTCGCTACTGTGAAGTTAGTGTGAGTACACATGTTCAGTAATGTCACTTTGTATAACAATGAACTTCCATTCCGTCATAGGTCACCTAGGACACATTGATGTACATGGTCTCTTGTGAAAACATCTAACACTACAAATGTTTAAGTGAAGGTACGTACATGCTTGCAGTCAAAGAGGTAGAATAAACAGAAAATGAATGTTTACGTCAAGATTTCAAAACAATCCAGTGTGTACAGTTTAACACTAATGTGAATGTCGCACTGCGCAAACACAGCAAACACATAATTATGTAACAATGAACTCTGAACCTAGTCAACACTTCAAAAACATATCTGTAGACACTTCAATTTGACACATTAATGTACTTGCTCTCTTGTGACTTGTAGCTCATCTCAATGGGCAGGTAGGATGGGTTAGACTGCATCTTCTCTCCCTCCTCCTCCTCCTTTCTTGGTGGCTCCTCCCCTTCTGGACCTGTTTTGACACTGTCCCCACCCCCTGCATGGAGGGAGGCAGCAGCCCTGCTTCACAGGAGGGACTGGGACAGCTGAGGAGTGCTGCACAACTCACCACCTCTCAGCTCAGCTCTGCACCTCTGCAGTCTCTTGTACATCACTGCATGCACCACTGCACTGACTGTGCAGGTGGACAGTGACAGTGTCAACACAAGTGACAGGAGAACTGACAGCACTGTCACTGTGATTGTGGTTTGTGGAGATGCACAGGATACTGTATACAGAAGTGATAGATGATTCTGAAAGGTCACTCTGCATCATCTAGGTAGGACACCTACCTGTAGAGGTGCATTATCAAGGCCATACTTATACATACATGCATAGCTTAAATACACAATCTATCCACCACATGCATGTGTACCACACTAGGTGATACGTATGAAGCTTGGAAGCATCAGAAGCATCTCAGATAAAGCTTAGAAGAGAAAAATAACATTTGTCCCAGCCCTAGTACATGCATTTTGCTACTCGTACCACAAGCATCTGACTGAGGAACATTTGTTGGAGAAATGAAAATGGTAGATATTCTGGATCCACTTACTGCAAGGAAAGAGCATTACAACCATAATAATTATATACCTGACACTGACATTTCGTTATTCTTCACTTTTGCCAGATTACTCAGTGTCATGCTTTACGCCATTTTTTTACTATACCCTCACTTTCACATTTTGTGGTGAAGTTCCCCATGACCTTTGCTCTCTGTCCATCTGCTCCCTCTCCCTTCCTGACAGCCTCCACCTCAATCCTGTAAGTGGTGCCAGGTTGGAGGGAGGTCAGAGTGTGGGAGGTGTCACTGTCAGCAGGTTGATTGGCATTGATGGAGCCATCTTGGGTGGAGTGGGACACAGTGAAGGAGTAGCACTTGGGGTAGCCAGCTGACCAGGTGACACTCAGGGTGGTGGCTGTCCTGCTTGCCAAGGTCAGGGAGGAGAGGGTCACTGCAGCAGCTGAAGAAATAACATATCAAGCAGTTTACCTTCAGGAGAAATTAAAAAATGTGGAGAAATGTGCATAACATGCTTACTACTCAGAAGTATGCACGTTCTGCTATGTCCAGGGAAATTTAGAATATATTACAGTTACTACTGTAACAATAATTTTCTTCCCATCATCTATTTATTTGTATAGCTATTACCTGGATGAATAATCATAAAAGTGGATATAATAATTATTACTACAGTATAATAACAGTAGGAAACAGTAATCATAAGATAACAGTATAATTTATTTCAAATGAAACGGGAGAGTACAGGTAAGGGAAAATACTGACAGCAAATTAATACAGCCTACAGTACTGAGGATGAAGTGAGGGCTTCTCAGCTGGCTCAGGCATCAGAAAGGTTGGTTCTCCAATACCAGCTTCACAACAGGGTTAAAAACCTTGCCGATGTTTTGACCAGATGCTCTGGTCTTCTTCATATCTTCGCCCTGAAGAAGACCAGAGCATCTGGTTGAAACGTCGGCAAGGTTTTCAACCCTGTTGTGAAGCTGGTATTGGAGAACCAACCCTTTCTGAGTACTGAGGATATATGTACATTCGTACGTAGCACTCACATTCTATTTGGGGAATGTATGAATTGCTCGGTAGCTGTGATCCATTGCTGAGAGTAGGCACACAGCGATACCGTGTTGCCAAGTTGGTGTAGCTGTCCACCACTACCTCCTGATAGGTGGTGGTGTGAGGGAGGGCAGTGTGTCCAGGGATGGTTGATGGGTTGGATGTTGTCGTACCACCAATGCTCCACAGCACAACCAACACATTCTCCACACCATCATACTGACACCTGAGGGTGATGTTACCAGTTCTACACACATAAGGGGCAGCTGGGTGGGTCTGAGTGAGGACCACTGAACCTGCACAGGCAGCAACAGTAATGCAGTAGCACAGTGACAGAGTATACAGCATTACTAGTTACATTATTCAAGTGATACAAATGGAGTACCCACACAGCACTGCTACCTGCTCCTCCTGACAGTAGACAACATAGAAATACAACTGCTAAAGTTTTGAAGTAGCACTCCATTTTGTTTTGTGGTTTCAGTGGGTGTTCCCCTCTAGTACATTAGTGACTATTGACTATATAAACACCTTGTGACATTTGTACCAATGGCATGAAGGTATGCATGTACTTAGTTGCATGCAATACTGTATGTGTATAATTATACTAATTCGTACCAGTATGTGGTAACATTATGTAAATACCACATCCTGCAAGACATGGAAGTATGCAGTTAGTTATGTGAATTACTGTAGGTATGAAAGAACATGCAGCAGTGGCTTGACTGTGTCAATGAAGAGTAACTATGAATAGCAAAGCACTCTAGTACGTACTGTAGTTGGATGTGATCACATAATACAAAATTCAATATAATATAGCCAAGAACAATTACGAACATATGAACAGTGTCCCATATCTGCAGTGATCAGATACGTTTGATGACTCTTTGCACTTAAAACTTCACTGCTGTACAATTTACACTGTACTAACACAACTTTTCTATCACGTCAAGTTAGTACGTTGAGGTACTTGCTGTCTTATGAAGGTGAGCTCATCTCAATGGGCACATAGGATGGGTTAGCCTGCAACTTTGCATGCTCTTCAACATCAGCCACATTTGGTGGAGACATCTTGACATTCACGTATTGCTGCTCTTGTGACTTGTAGCTCATCTCAATGGGCAGGTAGGATGGGTTAGCCTGCGTCTTCTATCCCTCCTCCTTCTCCCTTGTTGGTAGCTCCTCTCCTTCTGGACCTGCTTTGAACTGAGTTTTAATCACTGCAGTAACATAGATTGCCAGTTCACTATGACGGATGTACATTCCAGTTGGTGCACAAATGTACATCTACACATGGTCTGTGTCTACAGACCTTACCTGCTACAGGCTTTCCCTTGCACACAATGATCAGTATGAGTCCTACAACAGTGGCACTAATGCATATGGTCACAAGGGACAGTAGGCCTCCAACAAGACCTCCAATCAGTGCTCCTAATGTGTAGAAAGGAAGAGTGCGAATGTATGTGTGTGTGTGCGTACGTGTGTGTACGTGTGTGTGTGTAGTTGAATATTCACGTGCGCGCGCGCACACACACACACACACACACACACACACACACACACACACACACACACACATGTACGCACGCATGCATGCACACACGCACACACACACATATACCCACAGGTATTGTATCAGCGCAAGTGCGTAGTAATCTGATGTAGCCACAGTCCTTTGGATAAACAAAAGGTGTATAGAACTAGCGTATAAAACTAATTGCTAGCTAATCATACACATTTGGATCCAAGTTGCTAGCTGCGAACATATGATGTGCTCTAGTAATGAAGTGAAGTGCAGCATCTAAGTCTAAATGGCACACTTTACCAGTAGATACTGAAGAAGGTGCTGATGTGGTTGGAATAACAGTGATGGTTGAAGACATAGACATACTTCTAGTAGGCATCACTGTGATGAAATGAGATGGAAAGAAGCACACATAAAATGCAATATCTCATACAGCGGATGGAAATGCATAGGATATGTGCAAATGCCCCAGCCGCTGTATAACTATGCACATGCTTAGTTGGTAATTTGGTACACCATAACTTCCTGACTGGATGAACGCTGCTACGTATAATACAATATTAGCATAAGTATGTTACAATATCAATTGTACTTTAAGATTGCCCTGTATCACATAGCATTTCTTCCACACCTGCATCATTAGTAGTGAAGTTCCCCATGACCTTTGCCCTCTGTCCGTCTGCTCCCTCTCCCTTCCTCACAGCCTCCACCTCAATCCTGTAAGTGGTGCCAGGTTGGAGGGAGGTCAGAGTGTGGGAGGTGTCACTGTCAGCAGGTTGAGTGACATTGATGGAGCCATCTTGGGTGGAGTGGGACACAGTGAAGGAGTAGCACTTGGGGTAGCCAGCTAACCAGGTGACACTCAAAGTGGTGGCTGTCCTGTTTGTCGACAATAAGTTAGAAAGAGTTATTGTCATATCTGAGCAATCGGAAAGGGAGTACAACACAGCCAACACAAACAGTATATAGGTCATGTGCTACTGACAATCATTATATGGATATTGCTAAACTCACCTTCAACCATAGGTGTGTACACCTGACTGTCTACATTTGTGCTACCACTTTGGATAGCAGAACAGAGATATGTCATCCTCAAGATGGTGTAGCTGTCCACCACTACATCCTGATAGCTGCCAATGGGCGTGAGGGCAGTGTGTCCAGGGATGTTTGATACATTGTACTCTTGGATACCCCCAACATTCCACAGTACAAATAACACATTTTCCACACCGTCATACTGACACCTGAGGGTGATGTTACCAGTTCTACACACATAAGGGGCAGCTGGGTGGGTCTGAGTGAGGTTTATGCTGCTTGCTCCTGTAGTTATGGTCAGCATGTATGCACATCATTGCTAGCTGCGTGCATCTATTCCAAATCAGATCAGTTCTACATCTAACTACTAAGCTAGCTATACTTGTGATGTTATCAGTTCTACACACATGCAAGCTAATTGGAAGCTGGGTAGCTGGCTAGGTTTTAGTGGGGACACAGACATTTTACTTCTATAATGAGGACCACAGGAACCTACATAAGACTTGTGGGAAACCATTTGGATAGGTAAAGACATGTTTTCAATGCCTTATGATCAGATTTCAGATAGGGGTGCTGATTACCTCGTGTTCCTGATAGTATCCAAGACAACACAGCCCAGAACCTAAAGAACTCCATTTTGATATGTGACTCACTCTTTAGGTACTTTCCCTACTATGCTGTGAATATTCATTAGACCCAACCAATTGCAATTCTGAATATTCATGACATCCCAAGATTCTTTAATGCAAAATTAATGCATTCATTTATGTACTTACTGTACATGTTATTGATAACGTTATACAATTTTTATATTGTAGGTGATCATGATGATAACCACATCTGATATAATTATAGCATCCTAATCCTAATATTATTAAATTATCTTACTATTTTGTATAATGGTCCATGTAATGAAATGTAGCTAGCTAGAAAATTTCCTTACAGTACAGAAAGTTCATCATGTAAACTGCATGAGACCCCTAATAAATTCCTATAGGTGGTAAGTTACGTAGTCCTATTGAGATAGGTACACCTCGAGGATGTGGTAAAGGGTTAATGTCGGATATACATGCACCCCCAGGTAGTTCGTGGGCGCATATTCATGCACGCACAAAAGAAAGCAATGCATATATTAATTATAGTGCACCAAATACATGCCATGAGGTGACAGTTTGAGGGATTGCTGTGTGTCCATGGTCAGGGAGATGGATGAGTTGGAAGTGTCAGACTAGCAAAATACAACTGCACAACTAGCATGTTCTCCACACCATCATATTGACACCTGAGGGTGATATTAATGTTACCAGCTAGCTCCACACACATTTGGAGCAGCTGATAGCTGTAGACACAATACAGTACTTCATGCAGTGGTACATGCAATCAATTAAAGTAGAGAGTTAAGGTACCTACCACATGTGTACACAGTTGAGTAAGCACATAGAAGAATTAGTCTAAGAGCTAGCTCCACACACATTTGGAGCAGCTGACCTTGCACACCTACATTGGATGGCTTGAGATTCAACTGTACTACTGAGACACCAGTACTCGTGCATATAGCAGGGGTTTTGGTGCCTAATATTCAGTGCTTAACTATTTAGCTATCAATATTGGACTAATGACCAATAGCTGGTACTTGCTGTCTTGTGAGGAGACGGCTTGAGGGATTGCTGTGTGTCCATGGTCAGGGATGGTTGATAGGCTGGAAGTTAATTGTCCAATTTCCAACATTGCACTGTACAGCTAGCATGCTCTCCACACCATCATACTGACACCTAAGGTGATGTTATCAGTTCCACACACATAAGGGGCAGCTGATAGTTGTAGACGTATTCATAACACATGGATGCAATGGTGTATGCAATCTATTAAGGTAGAGGGTTAAGGTACATACAGTACAGGTAACAGTTGAGTAGGCACATAGAGGAGCTAGAGTTAAAACCGAAAACACCACTACAACACCATGTGCTTTCAAGCAGATACACAGTTGTGTTTGTAGATAGTGCTGAATAGTATTCATGTTTCAACATGTGTAAGCCTAATCACCACTGTATCAATGAACAATTTCAATCTGTCATAATTCAACTTGACAATGTCAACTTGACACATTGATGTACTTGCTCTCTTGTGACTTGTAGCTCATCTCAATGAGCAGGTAGGATGGGTTAGACTGCATCTTCTCTCCCTCATCCTCCTCCTCCCTTGTTGGTGGCTCTTCCCCTTCTGGACCTGCTTTGACACTGTCCCTTCCCCCTGCATGGAGGGAGGCAGCAGCCCTGCTTCACAGGAGGGACTGGGACAGCTGAGGGGTGCTGCACAACTCACCACCTCTCAGCTCAGCTCTGCACCTCTGCAGTCTCTTGTACATCACTGCATGTACCACTGCACTGACTGTGCAGGTGGACAGTGACAGTGTCAACACAAGTGACAGGAGGACTGACAGCACTGTCACTGTGGTCTGACAGGTGCCTGAGAGGATAAGTGAAATGCAACTTCATGTACACATGCACACACACACACACACACACACACACACACACACACACACACACACACACACACACACACACACACACACACACACACACACACACACACACACACACACACACACACACACACACACACACACACACGCACACACACACACACACAAACATGGCATGAACACATGCCAAACACCATTTGAATGTTTTTCTGCCCAAGCACACTATAATGCATGGGAACAAGAAAGAAGTACATATAGTGAGGGATCACTCTAGCATTCAGTGAAGGATTCTATTATCGAAACATAATCTGTAAAATTAATGCTAGTGCAATAATGTACTACTACTTTGTGTCATGGCACATACATACACAAAACACACCTTAGTACAGTAGTTTCTATAGATGGCATTGCACGTGTGAGTTGGCATGTAATTCAACACTTACCACTTGAAACAGACTGAGGGACACTTGTCGTTGGCAGGGCCAGTGTCACTACATATTGGGTACATGTATTGTTTCATAACACATTAAAACTCATTCATAAAGCCACACAAACACACTACAATGCATGGGAACAAGATCACATTCATGCATAGACAAGATGAATGACAAACTCCACCTCAATCCTGTAAGTGGTGCCAGGTTGGAGGGAGGTCAGAGTGTGGGAGGTGTCACTGTCAGCAGGTTGGGTGACAGTGACGGAGCCATCTTGGGTGGAGTGGGATACAGTGAAGGAGTAGCACTTGGAGTAGCCAGCTGACCAGGTGACACTCAAATTGGTGGCTGTCCTGCTTATTAAGGCCAGGGAAGAGATCATCACCTCAGCAGCTAAAAAGTAACATACCACAGCCTGACAACAACTTCAGCAGTTGAAAGAAAGTGAAAAGAGTTTACCATTCAAGAGAAAATACAGCATATGGAGAATGTCATGCAGAACATGCTTACTACTCAGAAGTACCTATGTACACACTGTTATGTAAACAAAAACATATATATCACCGTTACCTCTGTACCAATTTAATTCTTCCTATTACCTTTAACTTGTGTACAAACAATGATGAAAATGGTTTTGTATTACTCACACTCAATCTGGGGTGTGTACAGATTACTCTGCAGTTGTGATCCATTGCTGAGAGTAGGCACACAGCGATACCCTGTTGCCAAGTTGATGTAGCTGTCCACCACTACCTCCTGATAGGTGGTGGTGTGAGGGAGGGCAGTGTGTCCAGGGATGGTTGATGGGTTGGTTGCTGGACCACCAATGCTCCAAAGTACAAACATCACATTCTCCACACCATCATACTGACACCTGAGGGTGATGTTACCAGTTCTACACACATAAGGGGCAGCTGGGTGGGTCTGAGTGAGGACCACTGAACCTGCACTGGCAGCAACACACAGTATCATCAAATCCTTGTAATCAAATGTAGCCTGCGTCAGTAGTACATAGAGTTTTACATTACAGTAATATGCAATTACCTTTTCCTCCTGACAATATACAATATAACAACACTGCTAAGGCTCCAAAGAGGTACTCCATTTTGATTGTGGTTTCAGTGGGTATTCCCCCTAGACATAATTTTCATAATACATGTGGCAGCTATAATAGCTGTGACTGGACTTAATATTACATCATGTAGTAACCCTGTGTGCAGTTAGTCATGCCAAATAAAGTATTATCAATTTTGTGTGCAATCATAATAATAAATTATTAAGTGACATTTTAGATGTAGCTATATAACTCCTTTAGCTACTGTAGCTACGTATATCTTACAGTTTTTGTATGATATTAGGCAAATCACATCTGAAACACATGCAATTGTCATGTGCGCCACATCCAGCCAGGTTTTAAGTAAAAACTATGCCAAACTCAAGAACGATGCATGACTTGTAACCTTAGGAGATGCAACGCTAGCAGCAGTGAACAACTAATTATTCCTCAACTCAAACATGTGATCATACACTAAAGAACAGAGCAAGGTCATGATGATATATATTTAGTGGTCACTACTTCCTCACCATCTGGAGTTCCCAATGACCTTTGCCCTCTGTCCGTCTGCTCCCTCTCCCTTCCTCACAGCCTCCACCTCAATCTTGTAAGTGGTGCCAGGTTGGAAGGAGGTCAGAGTGCGGGAGGTGTCACTGTCAGCAGGTTGGGTGACAGTGATGGAGCCATCTTGGGTAGCTGTTCCATTTGCTAAGGTTAGAGAAGAGGTGGCCACCTCATCAGCTAAAAAGAAAGTAACATATTGCAATGATATTGTAGAGGCTCATAGTTGCGTTGATAATACAATGATACGAGATTCTTCAGCAAGACACATCTGATAATAATAAATCAATCAAATGCAGGACGTTTCGACCCGAAGGTCTTTGTCAACTGTATACAGTACGCAGTTGACAAAGACCTTCGGGTCGAAACCTCCTGCATTTGACATATCATCATTAAATGAGTACATAGCAAAGAGGGATCAGTCATTCGCACTCAGTGAAGTCAGATATCTGGGAGGTTCAGGGACTAAGGACCAGTGAGCTCTGGAGTGTTGTGTACTGGTTGGGCGTTGGGTATGGTCAGTAATAAAGTAACTTTACCCTCGTTCAATTGTCTCCAAACGAGCACAATGTCAAGAAATAATAGTCATTAACATTCACAGAGGTCGGCATTCAGGGAGGAGCAGTGACTAAGGTACAGTAAGCTCTCGATCACAACGAACTGTTGGAGAGCTACGAACATTTACAAATTAAACATCTTTACCCTCGCTCGATCGTCTCCAAACAAACATAGTAGAAAGACGATGCAGTACTTAACACTCACTGAGTTCGGCGTTCAGGGAGGTTCACGTCTTTAGGAAATGGCATAACTGAGTGCCTCTGCTGAAGGTGGTCGAGCGGCCATGTTTTCTGGATCAGGATGAAAAGGGAATTTCCCTGCACCTGTACACAGTCCTAATAACGTACGAACCGTGGTATTAGGCTATAGCACTCTTACACAGTGTACCTCTGCGCCGAACGTAACATCAGCAGTAGGGGACGACTCAGAGGGTGTGTAGCCAAGTCTTAGCTGGCTAACAATTCGTCATTACATTGCCTTACTAGCTGCATTTGTGGTGGCCATGGTGGTTAGCTAACATGTGATGACGGTATAGCTAGCTATATGGCTAAATGAAATCTTAATTGCACATTTACAGGCATGCCACATATAATGTTATAAGCTGACTGCTAGTTTAAATGGATCTATGATAATGAATATGGCTAGCTTATGCCATTTTCCGTATCAAGCACCATGTCCATGTTCATTCATCCTGCACCTCCTTGGCTGTTTGGCACAAACTTAATAAGATGCAGAAAGAACTGGTGCATGGCATTACACAATAATTCATAGTGGGATGCTCCTGAAAGCTAAAGTGACAACTAATGAATGATTCACAGCAATACATTTAGCTACGTAGCTAGCTATCAACTTGATTTGCCTTGTTTCTTTCTATTTTGTAGTATTTAATGCTTGCTAGCTATAGAGCCAACATAATAGACAGGTACAAGGTAGATTATCTTGCTTACACACCATGCATTCATGCACAATGTTGTGCAGAAAGTGTTGACTACTGTAGCTACAGCTTTTGAACGCATGTTTCAATATACAAGTTAAATGGTACAGTGAAGTTCCATTCTGTGTATTTCAACTTGAAACATTGATGTACTTGCTCTCTTGTGACTTGTAGCTAATCTCAATGGGCAGGTAGGATGGGTTAGCCTGCATCTTCTCTCCCTCCTCCTCTTCCCTTGTTGGTAGCTCCTCCCCTTCTGGACTTGCACTGTCCCCTCCACCTGCATGGAGGGAGGCAGCAGCCCTGCTTCACAGGAGGGACTGGGACAGCTGAGGGATGCCGCACAACTCACCACCTCTCAGCTCAGCTCTGCACCTCTGCAGTCTCTTGTACATCACTGCATGCACCACTGCACTGACTGTGCAGGTGGACAGTGACAGTGTCAGCACAAGTGACAGGAGGACTGACAGCACTGTCACTGTAGTCTGCCAGGTGCCTGAAAGGATAAGCAAAATGAAACTTCACACACACACACACACACACACACACACACACACACACACACACACACACACACACACACACACACACACACACACACACACACACACACACACACACGCACGGCACAAACAAACATGCACATGCACCATTTGAATGCTTTCCACCAAAACACACTACGTATAATGCATTTGAACAAGAATATAGTATTTGTCACTCTAGCATTCAGTGAAGGATCCTATATTTGAAACATAAACGTACAGTAACTGTAATTGCTAGTGATTAAATGTGCTACTATACTTTGTGTCATATGGCACATACATACACAAAACACACTTCAAGACTCTGTAGTTTCTATAGATGGCATTGTACATTTAACACTTACCGCATAAAACTGACTGAGGGACAGTTGAGGCTGTCAGGGGCAGTTTCACTGCATGTTGGGTAACGTGAAATGCTACATTATACACTTATGTGTGATGACAGCTCTATTGTACGCCCTCAGTGGTAAAGTTCCCTGTAGTTCTTGCCTTCTGTCCGTTTACTCCCTCTCCCTTCCTCACAGCCTCCACCTCAATCCTGTAAGTGGTGCCAGGTTGGAGGGAGGTCAGAGTGTGGGAGGTGTCACTGTCAGCAGGTTGAGTGACTGTGATGCAGCCATCTTGGGTGGAGTGGGACACATTGAAGGAGTAGCACTTGGGGTAGCCAGCTGACCAGGTGACACTCAAAGTGGTGGCTGTCCTGTTTGCCAAGGTCAGGGAGGAGATGGTCACCTCAACCGCTGGAAATAGATAAGAAGTTGAAACATTTGTGAAATCTAACCTGCTTGCATGTACATATTACATATAATATTATATAATAGCACATGATGTGTCCGTACTTACTATAATTATATCTATTAGTAAGTATTGCTCTGAGAATGTGATAATAATAACTACTAAATGTTATACATATGTACTAAATTCTCTCAGTATGTATTCATAGGTCTAGGCTGCAATATTAATTGAATATGATTGTTATTCGGTAGCACTTACATTCTGTTTGCAAAATTACGTATACGTATGAATTGCTCTGTAGCTGTGATCCATTGCTGAGAGTAGGTATACAGGTATACCCTGTTGCCAAGTTGGTGTAGCTGTCCACCACTACCTCCTGATAGGTGGTGGTGCGAGGGAGGGCAGTGTGTCCAGGGAAGGTTGAAGGATTTGATGTCTGACCACCAATATTCCAGAGCACAACTAATACATTCTCCACACCATCATACTGACACCTGAGGGTGATGTTACCAGTTCTGCACACATAAGGGGCAGCTGGGTGGGTCTGAGTGAGGACCACTGAACCTGCACAAGATACTGCAGTAAAACCAATTGGATCAATTATCACCACTTAGCTTAGCCATACCTTCATGCCAGAATAGAATAATAATTTAATGAGATAAAGGATGCTGAATACCCAATGCCCTTGTCAGTGTCCAAAACAGAATCACAGACAAGAACCTGAAGGACTCCATTTTGTTGTGTGCGGCTCTATATAGCTTACTATAGCTAGGTATTTTCCCTGCCATGTTATCAATAATTCATTAGTCATAGCTAACTATTTATTCATGATACTTGAAAGCAGTGCATGCTCATCCATGGCCAATTGTATAGTCATGACAACATGCACTGTATGACCTGGTATGATGTACTGTACTGTATGACTTTTAATCACCAATGACATTCTTTACCTAGTACGTACAGTACGCACTAACTATTTGGTAGTGACAGTGGAAGTAAGGAGGATAGCACAATATTCATAATGGCTGTTGCACACCCTGCTTTTAAAGCATACTATACCTGCGAGTACATTACTGTGCATGCAAACATGCTAGCTACATGATGGTTTTGAGATTCATCAATACTGCACTACTGAGACACCAGTACTTGTGTATATAGCAGGGGTTTGGTGCCTAATATCCAGTGCTTAACTATATCAATATTGAACTAATGACCAATAGCTGGTACTTGCTCGCTTGTGAAGTGACAGCTTGAGGGATGGCTGTGTGTCCATGGTCAGGGACAGTTGATGAGTTGGACATTAATTGTCTGACTAGCAAAAAACATTCTCCATAATGTTACCAGCTAGCTCTACACACATTTGGAGCAGCTGATAGTTGTAGACGTAACACATCATACAATGGCGCAATTAAGGTAGAGGATTTACGTACATACAGTACATGTACACAATTGAGTAAGTACATAGAGGATCTACGTGGAGTTAAAACCGAAAACACCAATACAACACCATGTTTCAAGCACCTATATACACGGTTGTGTACATGCATTGGTAGTGCTAAATAGCATACGTGTTTCAACATGTGTAAGCCAATTCACTACTAACAATGAACTTCCATTGTGTTACAATTCAACTTGACACATTGATGTACTTGCTCTCTTGTGACTTGTAGCTCATCTCAATGGGCAGGTAGGATGGGTTAGCCTGCATCTTCTCTCCCTCCTCCTCCTCCCTTGTTGATGGCTCCTCCCTTTCTGGACCTGCTTTGACACTGTCCCCTCCACCTGCATGGAGGGAGGCAGCAGCCCTGCTTCACAGGAGGAACTGGGACAGCTGAGGAGTGCTGCACAACTCACCACCTCTCAGTTCTGCTCTGCACCTCTGCAGTCTCTTGTACATCACTGCAATCACCACTGCACTGACTGTGCAGGTGGATAGTGACAATGTCAACACAAGTGACAGGAGAACCAACAGCACTTTCACTGTGGTCTGACAGGTGCCTGAAAGGATAAGTGAAATGTGACTTCATGCACGCACACGCGCGCGCGTACACGTTTTTTTTTTTCCAATGTCACCAATCATTATTATTGGAAACACCAGTGCTAAAGACTGGTCAAAGAGCATGCATACAACAACAGAAAAGTGACATTAAGGTGAGCTTAACACTGCCAAAAAAGGAAAGTTCTGACGATGAACTTGCACAGTATGGTTAAGACACCAGTGCAGGAGTTACAAAAGCTTAAACATAAACATGCAGCAGAGTTCAAGAGGAAAGAAAAAAAGGATCATGCAAACTTAACTACACCAGTTCCGTTTACACCAGATGTCGTAGGACGATGCAACCACATGCTTAATTATGTCAATCTCGAAGTTCTGTCGGTCTTTGGCTTTGGCTTGTAGCAGTTTGAAGAGCTGCTGAAAGCCCACTGTGCTCAGGAAGCCTCTCGACCCGACCTCGAGAGTGATGATAGATGTGTGGTGGGAACAAGCACAGGCAGCTGCAAGGTCCCGGTACCGATGGACCTTCCTCTCTGCAGCGTCTGCAATGTTGGTCTCAAAAGGCACCGTCAGCTCTACCAGGTAGATGGCTGAAGTTCCCCAGATAACCATGTCCGGGCGCAGGTCCGTGGGAGCAATGTCTTGGGGGAACGTGTACTGCTGGCCTGGTAGGTCAGCTATGACTTGCATTCCTGATGTCAGGTTGCGCTTGGAAAAGTCAAAGATGACCTTGAGCACATCATCGTGCCTGGTGGTGTAGCGTCGCAGACTGAGGGCCTTCTGGCAGGAGTTGAGAACATGGGCCAGAGACTGTACCTCTCCACAGAGTTGGCACCGTGGTGAGGACAGCTTCTTCCACCTGAACAAGTTGGCATTGTGGGGAAGAGTGTCCGTCACCGCGTTGAGAGCAAACTTGAATACCCACTCTGGGAGGCTGAAGATGGCAGTGGACCAGTTCTGGGCCGCCCTGCCCTCGAACTCCCGCACAGTCAACCCTTGAACTGGAAGGCTAGTGGTGTGAGCCAGTCTGGAGGCGGTGTCCTCGGCCTGGATCTTGGCCTTGACATGAGACACCACTTTCTTCCTGGGAGCCCCAGGGTCCTCCTTCATTACCCCCACCACCTCCTGGTAAGGCCGGAACAAAGCACACTGAAGTTGGGACTCACGGAGTGTGATTTGTGTGGCGATAGCTCGGACACTGGAGTCGCTTGAGCACATGTGTGAACCAGCCTTGGCAGTATGGAGCTTCTTGTACACAGTGACCAGGTGTGGGAGCTCCAGCCCACCGTTGGACTTGGGAAGAAAGAGTCGATTGGGATCAGCAGAGCGGGCCAGACCACACCATCTTTTCAGAAACCTGGTGGCAATGGGCTGGAGGTGGTTCTGCAACCAGGAGATTGGCAGGTCTGAGATGGACAGGTCCCAGGTGAGACGAGGACAGATGCTGACCTTGAAAAGCTTTAACTTCTGCTGACGGGTGATGGGAGTGGCATCGACCTTCTCCAGCATGGACAATAGCTTGGTCTTGAGGTGCTCCCTGGATTCCTCAGAGGTGGAGTGGATGGCCACCGGGGCTCCAAGGAATCGAAATGTGGTGTCTCCCAGGTAGGGGATGGGCTCATTGCCAAGCTTGAGTCCAGGGTCGAAGGCCTTCCCAGAGGAGGCTTTGATCACAACACTCACACACTTGGGGACATTAGCCCGCATCCCTGACCAGGCCAACCATGACTCAGTGAGACGCAACAGGTGCTGGCATGAGGAGGGTCCATCACCGATCAGGGAGGTGTCATCTGCGTACTGCAGCAGGTTGATCCTACTGCGGACGGAGGTGAGGCTGTAGCCAAGCTGGGAGCAGCATTGGGTAATGGAGTCCACCAGGGTGTTCATCACCGTATTGAAGATGATGACAGAGAGGGGGTCACCCTGGTAGACTCCAAGCTGGAGGTGGATGGGGACGGTGGTCCACGGCTTGGTGGTGATGACGGCAGTGAGTCCATCATAGATGTTTGACACCAGATGAACCAGCTCCGGAGGAGCATGACACACACACACACACACACACACACACACACACACACACACACACACACACACACACACACACACACACACACACACACACACACACACACACACACACACACACAGCATAAACACACACACACATGCACCATTTCAATGCCTTGTACCCAAACACACTATATTGCATGATAACAATTAAGAAAAAGTAGTTGTAGTGAAGGATCACTCTAGCTTTCAGTGAAGGATTCTACATTTGAAACATACAAATGTAACGGTGAATGCTAAAGCAGTAATGTGCTACCTTGCGTCATGGCACATATACATGCACAAAAAACACGCCTTACGACAGTAGTTCTTCTAGATGGCATTGCACATGTGAGTTAGCACGTAAGTCAACACTTACCACATAAAACTGACTGAGGGACACTTGAGGTTGGCAAGGGCAGTGTCACTGCATGTTGGGTAACATGAAATGATAGACAATACACTCATGCGTAGAAATGACTGTGACGGCAGCTCTACATACGCACCATCAGTGGTGAAGTTTCCCATGACCCTTGCCCTCTGTCTGTCTGCTCCCTCTCCCTTCCTCACAGCCTCCACCTCAATCCTGTAAGTGGTGCCAGGTAGGAGGGAGGTCAGAGTGTGGGAGGTGTCACTGTCAGCAGGTTGGGTGACATTGATGGAGCCATCTTGGTTGGAGTGGGACACAGTGAAGGAGTAGCACTTGGGGTAGCCAGCTGACCAGGTGACACTCAAAGTCGTGGATGTCCTGCTTGCCAAGGTCAGAGAGGTAATGTTAACCTCAGCATCTGGAAATTGTAAACGTATTGAACATGTTGCACTTTCCAAATGGTGTATAAGCACACTTATGCATACTGTGTTACTGTATGCAACTCTATTCTTAGTTAATCATACTTCAGTTTCTGGACTGGTTCAATAATGTGTCAATCTGATATGTACATTATATGCTTATAAGGGATAGCAAACTACATGTAGCTTGAACTATGAATGTTAGTTACTGCTCTACCAATAGCTGGTATATGAGATATACATGCACCCACGCTCTTCTGAAGGAATATATGAATTGCTCTGCAGTTGTGATCCACTTCTGAGGGTAGGC
>OZ025868.1:3677142-3742142 GCA_964019415.1 Ianthella basta | reverse complement strand
ACAACAATGTGGACAATGCAAATCAACGATTGCTGGGCTCTCCCATTTATCATTTATTATTATTAATATATAATAACATTTCTGTGTTATCAATAGATTGCATTGTGGGCTGATACCAGTGTAACCCAGTGTAATGTGATGGTATGTACATGGTGAGAAGGTGTGCACTGAATCTAGGAATGCTTGATGTACGTAGGTTGGAAATGGTATGCATGCCTGACTACAAATAGCCTAAAGCTATCAATTAATTAATTATGTAGTGATACACTGGCTTTACATGTGCATAATCAATCAAGTACGCAGGAATTAAAGCACAAAAAGCTTTTGCATGTCTGTTGTATTTGGACAGGTGCATGTGTCAGTAAACATGTTAGCTACAGTATGCACTATAATTTTACTGAGTTTAAAGTTTACAGATTTTGGGGAACAGCAACCACATGCAAATTTTCTGTCACACAAACATCTGTTTAGAAGAAAGCAATTTTGCAGAGCTCAACATCTATAATTTTATAAATGCTGAGTCTGCAAATATCAACCTGCAATGGTATAGAATGGCTTTGATCTTCAGCAACCTTCATTGATGACTATAATGTCTGCTCAGACACGTAGTAAGGTTAGTACTTGTTATGTACATACAATACACTGGGAAGATGTGGTGATGTGAGGGAGTGCAGTGAATTGGTGGCCACGGATACTTGATAAATTGGACATTTGTCTGACTATATATACCAATTGCAACATCCTGAATCCACAGCACATGCAACCAACACATTCTCCACACCATCATACTGACACCTGAGGGTGATGTTACCAGTTGATATCTAAAGGCATAATGGTTTGTATGTGTAATGGTGCATGCAATCAACTGTGCACGTGGTAGATGGTTAAAGCACATACATATACATACACACAGTTACAGTAGCTAAGTAAGTACGTACTGTAATTAGGTGGGTGTCAAACTGAAAACACACACTACACACTATGTATTCAAACACACACTGTTGTGTAGGAAATGTTTGTATACATATTTCAACATGTTTGAGCCTATTCAACACTGTAACAATGAACTTCCATTCAGTAATCTGTGTACTTCAACTCGACACATTAATGTACTTGCTCTCTTGTGACTTGTAGCTCATCTCAATGGGCAGGTAGGATGGGTTAGCCTGCATCTTCTCTCCTTCCTCCTCCTCCCTTGTTGGTGGCTCTTTCTCTTCTGGAGTTGGTTTCACACTGTCCCCTCTCCCTGCATGGAGGGAGGCAGCAGCCCTGCTTCACAGGAGGGACTGGGACAGCTGAGGGGTGCTGCACAACTCACCACCTCTCAGCTCAGCTCTGCACCTCTGCAGTCTCTTGTACATCACTGCATGCACCACTGCACTGACTGTGCAGGTGGACAGTGACAGTGTCAACACAAGTGACAGGAGGACTGATAGCACTGTCACTGTGGTCTGACATGTATCTGCAAGGATAAGTGGTCAGAAACATGATTTCATACATGCACACATGCACACACACGCATAGTGTGGAGGAGTGAAAGATGTCTACCTAAACCTCTTGACTGAATGTGGTATAATTACTTGTATAAATTATATGTACTTACTTTGTATGTGGTTCTCTACAGTATATGATTACTAATAGTGTTCAGTGACACATGGTAGCAAAAGGTTAATTGATTTGGAAGCAAATGCAGCTTTCTTCCCAACACTAATTATTGTGTGAAATGTCATGTACACGTACATCCATTTATGATGTTCACTCACCACGTGTTACATTCCCTGAAGATGCATGAGGTGATGGTGTTGGGTTGTTGATGGCTGGTGGGGTGGACATAACAGTTGTACCTGTCAGTACAGAATTGATACGATCAAAAGAAGCTACACTTGGTCTTTAGACACAAAGAGTTCTGAAGTCCACTTTGCCATTTATGACATGAATTAAAAGGCAAAATGCAAATTATACAAAGATAGAGCTATTCTCACCATCAGTAGTAAAGTTCCCCATGACCTTTGCCCTCTGTCCGTTTGCTCCCTCTCCCTTCCTCACAGCCTCCACCTCAATCCTGTAAGTGGTGCCAGGTTGGAGGGAGGTCAGAGTGTGGGAGGTGTCACTGTCAGTAGGTTGGGTGACATTGATGGAGCCATCTTGGTTGGAGTGGGACACAGAGAAGGAGTAGCACTTGGGGTAGCCAGCTGACCAGGTGACACTCAAAGTGGTGGCTGTCCTGCTTGCCAAGGTCAAGTTTGAGAGAGTTACCTCCTCAGCTAAATGCGGAAAGGATCAATTGTAATTTGAGAATTACACAAAATATAATGTGTCAGGCTGCACGTAGGTAGGAACACTTACATTCAACCAATGGCATGAAGATGTTGCTGTTTATAATGGCATCAATGTCAGTGCACTGATAAGTCTGCTTCAAGTTGTCATAACTGTCCACCACTACCTCCTGATAGGTGGAGGTATGAGGGAGGGCAGTGTGTCCAGAGATGGTGGATGGGTCCACATTGAACATGTCACCAATACTCCAGGAGATACCTCCTGTTGTGGTACACCTGAGGGTGATGTTACCAGTTCTACACACGTAAGGGGCAGCTGGGTGGGTCTGAGTGAGGACCACTGAACCTATAATGAATAATTGGGTGTTGCAGGATTCACCCACAGGCTATCTCACTGCAAAATGACACACAAGACAGAAGGCCAGTTAACTGACTGGCTTGGCTAGCTGTACACACCTAGTCATAGGCACTAATCAATTATAGCCATAACCGTTATGAATGGTTATAAGTTCTGTTGGTGACATGACCTTGTCCATCACTTACCAGCTGAGACTGCAAACGCGCACAGAAGTACATCTACACACAGAGATATAGCCTCCATTTTCTCGCACTAGGTAATTTCCCCATGGCTATAACCACCCATGAATGTAATTAACTTGTCCTCACACAGCTGCAGTGCAAGCTATTCTAACTATGGTGCAAGTCAAAACTAGCAGAGACAAATGTCATGCAGAAGGGTTTAATGTCCTGGGCAAGTATGTTGCATGAACGTACACCCATTGCAAAACAGCACTTCGTATAATCATAAGAACTAGCCATGTGTGATGGTTGAGAAAGCTAGTAGAAGTATATTTGAACAAGTAACTTGGCTGTCATGGATTGTGTCACTGGACAATTATGTTAGCTCATACATCAGCTTGCAAGGCACTAGCAGCAGAGATTGTATAATAGTTGGCTTCCATTCTCTCTATATAAAGCTCGATAACCCTGCACAAACACTCATCAACTCAACAATTCTAGCATTATGCTGTTATTATACTGTAATTATGCATGCAAGGTCCATAATGGGCTGGAGTCTTCTCCAAAATGATACTGGAAGCAAGCTACAACAGAGGGAATGGCCTGATCATTAATGCTGAAAATTGTAAATTAATTCAAGATACTGGGATAAAAGCATGTCGACACCTAATTGACCATTTGCAATATTTTGCAGCCCATGCGTGAAGTCAGGGTAGAGACCATTTAACATGTCCAGCCCTCTGCACAGCTTCTATTCAGTTTGTGAAATACCCTTTCCTCCATGGAGTTATTCAATAGCGGATGCAGTGGATAGGGATTGGCTGTGCAAAACTAAATAGGATATACAGTAGAGGTGAAAACACACAATTGCAGACATGTACAGTAATTGTGTAAACTGGCACCATCCATTGTTTGTCTACACACAAGCCATATTATTAAACCATTCACTTGTAGTACAACAATTAGCACTAATGCACAGCAAGACATTGTGTTGAGTTAGCAGGCGTGCTATGCATAAATGGGATAACAACTCTGAGCGGAGTCAACATGCGCTCTTCATTCCTGCCATTGCTTCAACTTGACACATTGATGTACTTGCTCTCTTGTGACTTGGAGCTCATCTCAATGGGCAGGTAGGATGGGTTAGCCTGCATCTTCTCTCCATCCTCCTCCTCCCTTGTTGGTGGCTCCTCCCTTCTGGACCTACTTTGACACTGTCTCCTCACTCTGCATGGAGAGGAGGCAGCAGCCCTGCTTCACAGGAGGGACTGGGACAGCTGAGGGGTGCTGCACAACTCACTACCTCTCAGCTCAGCTCTGCACCTCTGCAGTCTCTTGTACATCACTGCATGCACCACTGTACTGACTGTGCAGGTGGACAGTGACAGTGTCAACACAAGTGACAGGAGGACTGACAGCACTGTCACTGTGGTCTGCCAGGTGCCTGAGAGGATAAGTGAAATGTGACTTCATGCATGCACACACACACACACACACACACACACACACACACACACACACACACACACACACACACACACACACACACACACACACACACACACACACACACACACACACACACACACACACACACACACGCACACACACACACACACACAAACACCATTTGAATACCTTGTACCCAAAGACACTATATTGCATGATAACAATTAAGAAAAAGTAGTTATAGTGAAGCTAGCATTCAGTGAAGGATTCTATATTTAAAACATACAAATGTAACGGTGAATGCTAAAGCAGTAATATATATACCTTGCGTCATGGCACATATACATGCACAAAACACGTCTTAAGACAGTATTTTCTACAGTTGGCATTGCACATGTGAGTTAGCATGTTAGTCAACACTTACCACATAAAACAGACTGAGGGACACTTGCTGTTGGCAAGGGCAGTGTCACTGCATGTTGGGTAACGTGAAATGATAGACAATACATTCATGTGTAGACATGACTGTGACGGCAGCTCTATACATACATACCTTCAGTGGTGAAGTTCCCCATGACCTTTGCCCTCTGTTCGTCTGCTCCCTCTCCCTTCCTCACAGCCTCCACCTCAATCCTGTAAGTGGTGCCAGGTTGGAGGGAGGTCAGAGTGTGGGAGGTGTCACTGTCAGCAGGTTGGGTGACATTGATGGAGCCATCTTGGGTGGAGTGGGACACAGTGAAGGAGTAGCACTTGGGGTAGCCAGCTGACCAGGTTATACTCAAAGTGGTGGCTGTCCTGTTAGGCAAGGTCAGGTTGGTGATAGTCACCACTTCAGCTGGAAATAGATAAGGAGGTGAAACGTATGACATCAACCCTGTGCACATGTATAATACATGCATAATTTATGTACGTATATACAATAATAACACTTGATCATGTAGTCCATGCTTACTATAAACTTATGGGTAAGCAATGCTTCGAGAATGTGATAATGATAGCTACTAATTTTTATGCATATGTAGTGAATTCTCTCAGTACATATATGTATGCCTAGGTATCAATATTAATTGTGTATAATTGATGTTCGGTATACGTAGCACTTATATTCTTTTTGTGGAATGTATGGATTGCTCAGTAGATGTGATCCATTGCTGAAAACAGGCAAACAGGTATACCCTTTTGCCAAGTTGGTGTAGCTGTCCACCACTACCTCCTGATAGGTGGTGGTGTGAGGGAGGGCAGTGTGTCCAGGGATGATTGAAGGATTTGATGCTGTCTGACCACCAATATTCCACAGCACAACCAACACATTCTCCACACCATTATACTGACACCTGAGGGTGATGCTACCAGTTCTGCACACATAAGGGACAGCTGGGTGGGTCTGAGTGAGGACCACTGAACCTGTACAAGACATTGATACCTACAGCTATAGCTAACACAAAGCATCACATCCGACAAAACAGTCAACAAAATGTTATAGCCTACAACATACACAGAGTGCAGTTAAATCACCTGCTGTCCCTGATAGTGTCCAACATAACAACACAACAAAGAATCTAATGTACTCCATTTTGTTCTGTGGTTTCAGTGGGTATTCCCCTAGAATTCACTGCAGCTGCAATGTGCTACCAGTACACAAACATAGGCATACAATAGCTTTACAAAGATACAGAGCTGTAGGCTGGACCATGACCATTGCAATTGCTTCCAACACTACAAGAGATCACATGCAAGCACACATTACAGATATACGTACATTACTTTGATACGAGTGTATACTATAGTGGGTAGCAATGTGTGTACACTTAATGTGTTATAGTACACCATACCAACACACTGCATTATGCCTTAATTTTATAGAAGATTATGTAGTTCAATGATTATTAAACTTAGCAACAACTGTTGAGTTATACGCCAACCCTCCACTACGAAAGCACTGTACCAGATCACTCATCAACTTGGTATGCTAGTTTTTTGATCATGCACACTTGTGGAGAGCTAAAGCTTAAGGTAACTATATTTCATATTAAACCTCTATTATGTATACTCCATGTGGCCGACATGCATTTGCATATGTTTCATGCATACAATTATGCATGGATACATTAGTGGCACAGCACATATACTGTGCATAGGTGTACATTATCGTCCGGTTAACCTCAATGTTGTCAAAACATCCCACACTACAAATGTTTAAGGTAAAGTGTAGGTATGCACATGTCTGCAGTCAAGAAGGTAGAATAAACAGAAAATGGCTGTTTACATCAAGATTTCAAAACAATTCAGTGTGTACAGTTTAACACTAATGTGAATGTTGCACTGTGCAAACACATATATAACATTGCTCTGAGCCCAGTCAACACTTCAAAAACATATCTGTAGTCATTCAACTTGTCACATTGATGTACCTGCTCTCTTGTGACTTGAAGCTCATCTCGATGGGCAGGTAGGATGGGTTAGCCTGCATCTTCTCTCCCTCCTCCTCCTCCTCCTTTGTTGGTGGCTCCTCCCCTTCTGGACTTGCTTTGACACTGTCCCCTCCCCCTGCATGGAGGGAGGCAGCAGCCCTGCTTCACAGGAGGGACTGGGACAGCTGAGGGGTGCTGCACAACTCACCACCTCTCAGCTCAGCTCTGCACCTCTGCAGTCTCTTGTACATCACTGCATTCACCACTGCACTGACTGTGCAGGTTGACAGTGACAGTGTCAACACAAGACACAGGAGGACTGACATCACTGTCAGCAGTGTCACTGTGGTCTGACATGTATCTGTGTGGAAGAGGGAAAGTAGCTGTCTACTTACACTTCTTGATTGAATGTGGTTCATTGCTCGTATACATACTTTTGTATGTAGTTCGTTATGGAGTGTTCGAACAATAATGAAGTGTGGTATAGTAAAATTCAGATTAGAACAAATGCAGATTCATTCCCCCATATATATACACTAGCCACTGTGTGGAATGTCATGTGTATGTACATCCATTAATGATGTTCACTCACCCAGTGTTACATCCACTGAAGATGCACAAGGTGTCGGTGTTGGGGTGTTAGTGGCTGTTGACGTGGAAGAAGTAACAGCTGCATCTGTCAGATCTAGAGTAGAATTTAACACAATCAAATGAAGATATGTTATTTTGATCCACTCTGCATCTACATGTCACTCTATACGTGTGACATGAAATCCTAAGCCAAAATACAAATGATATTTAATAATATTTAATTTAAAAAGATTAAAAAGATTAAAGAGATTTAATATATGGAGCTCAACTCACCTTCATCAGTAGTGAAGTTCCCCATGACCTTTGCCCTCTGTCCGTCTGCTCCCTCTCCCTTCCTCACAGCTTCCACCTCAATCCTGTAAGTGGTGCCAGGTTGGAGGGAGGTCAGAGTGTGGGAGGTGTCACTTTCAGCAGGTTGGGTGACAGTGATGGAGCCATCTTGGGTGGATTGGGACACAGTGAAGGAGTAACACTTAGGGTAGCCAGCTGACCAGGTGACACTCAAAGTGGTGGCTGTCCTGCTTGCCAAGGTCAAGGCAGAGAGAGTAATGTTTTCATCTGAAATTGTAAAGTTAAAAGAGAATACAGTGGTTGGAGTATCAGTCTATGGTGGAGCATCACAACTGGCAATACATGTCTGGAATATCCTGGATAATTGTAATACCAATGGGTAACAAAGTGTAACTCACCTTCAACAGCACCTGGAATGAGGTGTGGACTATTGGTTATGTCAGTAGACTGTATGACAATACACTGATATGTCCCTCTCAGGTCAGCAAAGCTGGCAATTACCAGATCTTGGTGGGACTCAGTTCGATCAAGAGCAGTGTGCCCAGGTAGAGTCATTGAGTCAAAGTCTAAGTTGACCATGCCATCCACATTCCACACAACATTCAACACATTCTCAACACCATCATACTGACACCTGAGGGTGATGTTACCAGTTCTACACACATAAGGGGCAGCTGGTTGGGTCTGAATGAGGACCACTGAACCTGCACAAGACACTGCACAGGCAAAACTGAAATCATTTGGATAGGAAGAGACATGTTTTTGACACCTTACATTCGAGTATCACAACTGTAGGTTGTTGATTACCTACTGTCCCTGACAGTATCCAAGGTAACATCACAGACAAGAATCTGAAGAACTCCATTTTGATATGTGGCCCACAAGGTATTTTCCCTGTCATATATTGAATAATAATTTATTAGACACAATCATAATTACTGAATATTCATTATATCTATACTCAAGCTGAATGCATGCACATACATTCATTTCCACAATTACTATCATGTTGTGGCATGTGTCTATATATGAACAATAAGCTAATGATCATCTTTGATAGATACAAACTTGAAATCGTACAAAGGTCAACGTAATTAATCATTGTAGAAGACAGGTAAATATATGTAGCTACTTGTACACAGTACGAAACCAGGTAAACTTAACTTGCTCATTACACACATTATGCTTTCAAACACACTCACTGTTGTGTAGGCTGTTAGTACACAAGATTCAACATAACTGAGCCTATTCAACACTGCAATAATGAACTACCATTCTGTGTAGTTCAACTTGACACATTGATGTACTTGCTCTCTTGTGACTTGTAGCTCATCTCAATGGGCAGGTAGGATGGGTTAGCCTGCATCTTCTCTCCCTCCCCCTCCTCCCTTGTTGGTGGCTCCTCCCATTCTGGACCTGCTTTGATACTGTCCCCTCCCCCTGCATGGAGGGAGGCAGCAGCCCTGCTTCACAGGAGGGACTGGGACAGCTGAGGGGTGCTGCACAACTCACCACCTCTCAGCTCAGCTCTGCACCTCTGCAGTCTCTTGTACATCACTGCATGCACCACTGCACTGACTGTGCAGGTGGACAGTGACAGTGTCAACACAAGTAACAGGAGGACTGACAGTACTGTCACTGTGGTCTGACAAGTATCTGAAAGAATTAACAAAATGCGACTTCACACACACACACACACACACACACACACACACATGCGCGCGCGCACACACACACACACACACGCGCGCACACACACACACACATGCGCACACATACAAAAGTTAGCATGAGTTATCACATAATTCAACACTTACCGCATGAACTGGACTGAGTGATACTTGGAGTTGGCAGGGGCACTGGAGCTGTGCAATGCATGGGTGAATGAGGCATTATAGTGTATACACTCACATGTATACATGGCATCTCTTACTTTGGCCATCAGTAGTGAACTTTCCCATGACCTTTGCCCTCTGTTCGTCTGCTCCCTCTCCCTTCCTCACAGCCTCCACCTCAATCCTGTAAGTGGTGCCAGGTTGGAGGGAGGTCAGAGTGTGGGAGGAGTCACTGTCAGCAGGTTGGGTGACAGTGATGGAGCCATCTTGGGTGGAGTGGGACACAGTGATGGAGTAGCACTTGGGGTAGCCAGCTGACCAGGTGACAGTCAAAGTGGTGGCAGTCCTGTTTGCCAAGGTCAATGCAGAGAGAATAATGCTTTCATCTGAAATGAGACAGTTAATATAGCATATTGTGGGCATGAACTGTAGCTATAGTATGTATACGTAGCTGTGCAATATCTGCTAGATAGTATAATACAATGACTGTATCAAACGCACCTTCAACAGGACCAGGACTGAGCTGTGGACTACTGGTTATGTCAGTAGACTGTACGACACTACACTGATATGTCCCTCTCAGGTCAGCAAAGCTGGCAATCACCAGATCCTGGTGGGACTCAGTTCGGTCAAGAGCAGTGTGTCCTGGCAGAGTCATCAAGTCTACCAAGATTGTGTCATTCACATTCCACAGAACATTTAACACTCCCTCCACTCCACCATACTGACACCTGAGGGTGATGTTACCAGTTCTACACACATAAGGGGCAGCTGGGTGGGTCTGAGTGAGGACCACTGAACCTACACTGGCAGCAACAGTAATGCAGCAGCACAGTGACAGAGTATACAGCATTGCTAGTTACATTATTCAAGTGATACAAATGGACTACCCACACAGCACTGCTACCTGCTCCTCCTGACAGTAGACAACTTAGTAATACAGGTGCTAAAGGTTTGAAGTAGCCCTCCATTTTGTTTCGTGGTTTCTTTGGGTGTTCCCCAATAGTACAATGGTGACTAGATACACCAATTGACCAAAAACACCTTGTACATATTGTAACATATGTACCAATGGCATGAAGGTATGCATGTACTTAGTTGCATGCAGTACCATATTACAAACATATCAACTCTATTCAGTGTAACTCCCATATTCGCAGTGAACGGATACGTTTGACTCTTTGTAATTATAACTTTATTGTTGTACAGTTAAACCTGAATTAATACAACTCTTCTATCATGTTACATTGGTATGTTGATGTACTTGCTGTCTTGTGACTTGTAGCTCATCTCAATGGACAGGTAGGATGGGTTATGACATGTATCTATAAGGGTAAGCAAAAGTGTGACCACATACATAGCTGCAATGCATGCCATCTCACTCATCTCATGTAGTCACATGATATTTCCTAACACTACATGTACAATTATATATTGTTTCACTCTGCATGTATTATGTACATGGTATCCTTTTGTATGTACTGCATGAATTGTGCATAGGTTAGCTCAGCAACTGCCACTGAAGATGCACTAGTTGGGCTTACTTCTGTGGGAGTGATCATTTCAGAAGGTACACTTATACATAGTTGCACTCTGTATTATGTATATGCACATATATACTGTATACAGTACATCATGCATGTACATGTGTTGGCACACATGCAAGTACGCAGTATGAAGCGAGGTACTGTGATGCACAACTCACAAGCTCCCACCACTGCTACTACACATGTGCTCAGTAAATGACTCTGTAGAACTGCATTCTAAGTTTCTTACACTTTGTAGTAAAGCTCTTTGTGCTGCTTGCACTCTGTCCACCAATATTTAGACATTCAGAATGCAACATTGTACAGAGCACAACATCTATAATGTTAAATATGCTGACTTTGCAATTATCAACCTGCAATGGTATAGGATGGCTCTGAGCTTCAGCAACATTTATTAATTAATGACTGTATTATAATGTCTGTTCACATACATAGTAATGTTAGTACTTACTATGTATACGTATACATTTCCCTGGGAAGATGTGAGGGAGTGCAGTGAATAGGTGGACAGGGATACTTGATAAATTGGACATTTGTCCGACTACTAACATTCCAGATCCACAGAGCAACCAACACATTCTACACACCATCACAATGACTCGTATAAGGGTGATGTTACCAGTTCTACACACATTAGGAGTAGTTGATATTTGTAGACATAACATACTGCATGTGTATTGGTGTATGCAATCAACTGTGGTAGATGCTTAAAGGTACACATGTACATACATACACATGTCAGTTAAGTAAGTACATATTTACAGTAGGTGAGTGTCAAACTGAAAACACACACTATACACACTATGCTTTCAAACACACACTGTTGTGTAGGAAATGTTAGTATACGTACATGTTTCAATATGTCTGAGCCTATTCAACACTGTAACAATGAAACTTCCACTCTGTGTACGTATTTCAACTTGACACATTGAAGTATTTGCTCTCTTGTGACTTAATTGTAGCTCATCTCAATGGGCAAGTAGGATGGGTTAGCCTGCATCTTCTCTCCCTCCTCCTCCTCCTCCCTTGTTGGTGGCTCCTCCCCTTTTGGACCTGCTTTGACACTGTCCCCTCCCCCTGCATGGAGGGAGGCAGCAGCCCTGCTTCACAGGAAGGACTGGGACAGCTGAGGGGTGCTGCACAACTCACCACCTCTCAGCTCAGCTCTGCACCTCTGCAGTCTCTTGTACATCGCTGCATGCACCACTGCACTGACTGTGCAGGTGGACAGTGACAGTGTCAACACAAGTGACAGGAGGACTGACAGCACTGTCACTGTGGTCTGACATGCATCTGTGTGGAGGAGTGAAAGTAGACATCTACTTACACTTCTTAATTGAATGTCATTTCTTACTCTTGTACAAACTTACTTTGTATGTAGTTCTCTATAGAATAGTGCTCAAACAATAATGAAGTGTGGTATAGTAAAATTCAGATTAGAAGCAAATGCAGATTCATTCCCAAGACACACCAGCTACAGTGTGGAATATGTACGTATGTACATCCATTAGTAATGGTCACTCACCCAGTGTTACATCCCCTGAAGATGCACGAGGTGTCGGTGTTGGGGTGTTGGTGACTGTTGACGTTGAAGTAACAGCAGTATCTGTTAGTATTGAGAATAACACAATCAAATGAAGATATGTCATTTTGATCCACTCTGCATCTACGTATCACTCTATATGTGACATGAAATCCTAAGCCAAAATACAAATAAATTATATATAGAGCTCAACTCACCCAACTCACCCAAATCACGTATGTAGTCACTTTTATACGAACATAGCAATGTCGTGATGTTATTCTGTGGTCACACCGTCCTCACCATTAGTAGTGAAGTTCCCCATGACCTTTGCCCTCTGTCCGTCTGCTCCCGCTCCCTTCCTCACAGCCTCCACCTCAATCCTGTAAGTGGTGCCAGGTTGGAGGGAGGTCAGAGTGTGGGAGGTGTCACTGTCAGCCGGTTGGGTGACAGTGATGGAGCCATCTTGGGTGGAGTGGGACACAGTGAAGGTGTAGCACTTGGGGTAGCCAGCTGACCAGGTGACACTCAAAGTGGTGGCTGTCCTGCTTGCCAAGGCTAAGTTGGAGATGGTCACTTCAGAATCTGTACATAATAATATACGTATCATTAACATGTGCACAGACAAATGTGAGCACTGTAAGATTGTTCACTTAAGAGTCGACTTCACCTTCAATCACTGGAATATAGTTGTTGCTGTTGAAAATGCTAGCCATTACAACAATGGTACACTGATACCTCTCCCTCAAGTTGGTGTAGTTGTCCACCACTACCTCCTGATAGGTGGTGGTGCGAGGGAGGGCAGTGTGTCCAGGGATGGTTGAAAGGTCCACATTAGACATGTCACCAACACTCCAGGAGATACTGTCTGCTGTGTCATACTGACACCTGAGGGTGATGTTACCAGTTCTACACACATAAGGGGAAGCTGGGTGGGTCTGAGTGAGGACCACTGAACCTGTACAAGACAGCATCAATGCCAGTCACGGGGCTAAGTAGAGAATGTTATCAGCACTTAACTTCAAAGGTGCTCACAGCTATAACTTAATGTGTAGCTAGCATAGAATAGATGAGGTGGATGACTTATTACCTTCTGTTTCTGACAGTATCCAAAACAGTATCACAATTAAGAATTTGCATGACTCCATTTTGTTGAGTGTATCGCCAGGTACTTTCCCTGCCATGATGTCACTAGTAACAACCATAATAAGAGCTGGATAATATTGTCATCATGATTCAGTAGGTACATGCACTATAATCCACATTCTATATACTAATGTCATGTGTCTTTGAGCCACGTATAATAAATAACATCTCATGCATCTCCACCTATGTAGCACCATGCAATATATATTGTCCAGTGGTTCATGAAAGTAATCAAATAATAGGGTTTTGGTTAATTGCACACAGTACAGAATTCGAATGTATAAGTAAAGTTAAAATCACCCATTGCACACCATGCTTTCAAGTACACTATTTTCACAATGTCTACACACTTTGAATACAGATTAGTTAGCTATTACAATGACCTTCCATTCTGTGTATGTAATTCAACTTGACATCACATTGATGTACTTGCTCTTTTGTGACTTGTAGCTCATCTCAATGGGCAGGTAGGATGGGTTAGCCTGCATCTTCTCTCCCTCCTCCTCCTCCTTTGTTGGTGGCTCCTCCATTTCTGGATCTGCTTTGACACTGTCCCCTCCCCCTGCATGGAGGGAGGCAGTATCCCTGCTTCACAGGAGGGAATGGAACAGCTGAGGGGTGCTGCACAACTCACCACCTCTCAGCTCAGCTCTGCACCTCTGCAGTCTCTTGTACATCACTGCATGCACCACTGCACTGACTGTGCAGGTGGACAGTGACAGTGTCAACACAAGTGACAGGAGAACTGACAGCACTGTGTCTGCAAGGATAAGTGAAGCGTGATTTCACACATGCACACACACACACACACACACACACACACACACACACACACACACACACACACACACACACACAAGCACAATTTCAACATTATCTGCCAAACCACACTATAAATGTGAACGAGGTGAGTGTTTAACGTGAAGCACCACTCGAGCATACAGGGAGATTAGGTTTCTGTACTATTACAAATGAGTAGCTGCCATAATGCTAGTATATAGCATAATGTGCTACTACTGTTCGTCATGGCCAGATCTGTATGCAATCATTGCTGATCATCAAATTGCAGATTATCGCACATACAAAATACACTTTCATTTCACATTTCTATATATGGCATATTGCACAATGTCATGTGCATTAGCCTGTAATTCAACACTTACCGCATAAACTGGACTGAGTGACACTTGGAGTTGGCAGGGTCCCTGCGGCTGTATGATTCACAGGTGCATTATATATAGTGTATACAATCATGCGCACGTATGTAGTCATGGTCATCATAGCATCTCTCTTACTTTGGCCACCAGTGGAAAAAATCCACATGACCTTTGCCCTCTGTCCGTCTGCTCCCTCTCCCTTCCTCACAGCCTCCACCTCAATCCTGTAAGTGGTGCCAGGTTGGAGGGAGGTCAGAGTGTGGGAGGTGTCACTGTCAGCAGGTTGGGTGACAGTGATGGAGCCATCTTGGGTGGAGTGGGACACAGTGAAGGAGTAGCACTTGGGGTAGCCAGCTGACCAGGTGACATTCAAAGTGGTGGATGTCCTGCTTGCCAAGGTCAGAGAGGTAATGTTAACCTCAGCATCTGGAAATTGTAAACGCATTGAACATGTTGCACTTTCCAAATGGTGTATAAACACAGTTATGCATACTGTGTTACTGTATACAACTCTATTCTTAGTTAATCATACTTCAGTTTCTGGACTGGTTCAATAATGTGTCAATATGATATATGTACATTATATAAGCTTATAAGAGATAGCAAACTACATGTAGCTTGAACTATGAATGTTAGTTACTGCTCTACCAATAGCTGGTATATGAGATATACATGCACTCACGCTCTTCTGAAGGAATATATGAATTGCTCTGCAGTTGTGATCCATTTCTGAGAGTAGGCACACAGCCATACCCTGTTGCCAAGTTGGTATAGCTGTTCACCACTACCTCCTGATAGGTGGTGGTGCAAGGGAGGGCAGTGTGTCCAGGGATGGTTGAAGGATTTGACACTGTCTGACTACCAATACTCCACAGCACAACCAACACATTCTCCACACCACCATACTGACACCTGAGGGTGATGTTGCCAGTTCTACACACATAAGGGGCAACTGGGTAGGTCTGAGTGAGGACCACAGAACCTGCATAAGACACTGTGGGAACCAATATTGGATCAATTGATAAACATCACCACCACTTCACTTGAGATAAAAGCTGCTGAATACCTATTGCCCTTGTCAGTATCCAAAACAGAATCACATACCAGAACCCGAAGGACTCCATTTTTGTTGTGTGGCTCGCTAGGTACTTTCCCTGCTGTTTTATCAAGAATTCATTAGTCATAGCTAGCTAAAGCTATTTTTCATGATGCTTGAAAGCAGTGGATGCTCATTTATGTGCAATTAATGAATAATACAGTGAATATAGTAATACCAACACTTACAATAGGACCTGATATGATGTACTGTGCTGTATGACTTATATTCACCAATGACATTCTTTGCCTGCTACGCACTAACAATTATTTTTGGCTGTGAAATGCTACACATGTGGTTAAGTGGAGTAAGGAGAAATCACAGAATGCATGGCTGTAATGTTGCACACCTTGTTTTCAAATCAATTAATATAATAAATGTATATATTATACTTGTGAGTTCATTACTGTGCATGAAACATGTTAGCTACATTGGATGGCTTGAGATTCAATTGCACTACTGAGACACCAGTACTCGTGCATGTAGCAGGGGTTTTGGTGCCTAATATTCAGTGCTTAACTATTTAGCTATCAATATTGAACTAATGACCAATAGCTGGTACTTGCTGTCTTGTGAGGAGACGGCTTGAGGGATTGCTGTGTGTCCATGGTCAGGGGTGGTTGATAGGCTGGAAGTTAATTGTCCAACTTCCAACATTGCACTGTACAGCTAGCATGCTCTCCGCACCACCATACTGACACTTAATGTGATGTTACCAGTTCTACACATGTAAGGGCAGCTGGGTGGGTCTGAGTGAGTACCACTGAACCTGTACAGCCAGCAGAGGCAACAGTATAATTATGTAGTATGACACTCTTGTGTTGTAGTTGTAGACGTATTCGTAACACATGGATGCAATGGTGTATGCAATCTATTAAGGTAGAGGTACATACAGTACAGTACAGGTAACAGTTGAGTAAGCACATAGAGGAGCTAGAGTTAAAACCGAAAAACCAATACAACACCATGTGCTTTCAAGCAGATACACAGTTGTATTTGTAGATAGTGCTGAATAGTATTCATGTTTCAACATGTGTAAGCCTAATCACCACTGTATCAATGAACAATTTCAATCTGTCATAATTCAACTTGACAATGTCAAGCTGACACATTGATGTATTGATGTTCTTGTGACTTGTAGCTCATCTCAATGGGCAGGTAGGATGGGTTAGCCTGCATCTTCTCTCCATCCTCCTCCTCCCTTGCTGGTGGCTCCTCCCTTTCTGGACCTGCTTTGACACTGTCCCCTCCCTCTGCATGGAGGGAGGCAGCAGCCCTGCTTCACAGGAGGGACTGGGACAGCTGAGGGGTGCTGCACAACTCACCACCTCTCAGCTCAGCTCTGCACCTCTGCAGTCTCTTGTACATCACTGCATGCACCACTGCACTGACTGTGCAGGTGGACAGTGACAGTGTCAACACAAGTGACAGGAGAACTGACAGCACTGTCACTGTGGTCTGCCAGGTGCCTGATATTAAAGGATAAGCAAAACTTAAAGCACACACACACACACACACACACACACACACACACACACGCACACACACACACACACACACACACACACACACACACACACACACACACACACATGGCATGAACACATGCACAAACGCCATTTATATGTTTTCCACCCAAGCACACTATATTGCATGGGAACAAGAAAGAAGTATATGTATATAGTGAGGGATCACTCTAGCATTCAGTGAAGGATTCTATTATCGAAACATAATCTGTAAAATTAATGCTAGTGCAATAATGTACTACTTTGTGTCATGGCACATACATACACAAAACACACCTTAGTACAGTAGTTCTACAGATGGCATTGCACATGTGAGTTGGCATGTAATTCAACACTTACCACATAAAACAGACTGAGGCACACTTGTCGTTGGCAGGGCCAGTGTCACTACATATTGGGTACATGAATTGTTTCATAACACATTATATCACATTCATAACACACACACACACACACACACACACACACACACACACACACACACACACACACATCATCGATTCTTTCATATAATTACATAATAGAAGCAATACTTGGAGTCATCATCGGATGTGTACTGGTCTTTGTGACCGTGTGTGGTGGTCTGGTGATCATACTGGTTATTGTGTGCAGACAAAAGCCTACACCAGGTGAGTGGGTCTACGGTCTAGGACCACTTAATGTATCTTGAACTTCATGTGAACCAACCGTATGCTGTATTGTATATGCTACGTACTGGTATATACTGTACATACTGTATTGGGTATACTTTGTTACTGCAGTTGTTAAAGCTGGTGTCAAAAGAGTTGCAGTTAGGAAGGAGCCACCTAGAAGAGTGGTGGAGGTGGAGGAGGAAGTGAAAGATGGAGGGCCAATGCAGGCTAACCCATCCTACCGACCTCTTGAGATGAGCAACAATTCGCAAGAGCATACATATGTGAACATCAATTATAAGTTGGCACCACCAGATTTGGTAGTGCTGCAGGCTAACCCATCCTACCAGCCTGTTGAGTACAATTAAGACGCAAGAGAGCAAGTACATCAACGTGCCGAGTTGAAGCGATAGTCTTTAAACTGAGACTTTCTCTGTAGATGCATTTATATACAAGCAGCTAACTAGTAGAGTCCGTATCTGAGCACTGTATCTAACATTGCATTTTAGCTACAGAGTTATCTACAGTTTAGTTCATTTTAAAGTTTTTAGCATAGTTCTATACTGTACTTACAGTACTTGTGTTTTACATGTAATATTGCCTAATAGCTGTAGTTCATCCACTGTACAGGAGATGTGTACATTAGCTAGCTACCTGTGACTGTCACTCCTTATTTCAGTAGTGTGTACCTTGCTTGCATTGGCATGACTAACTGCACACAGCGTTACATGACATGAAGTTCTCCAATGTGTTAGCTACTATAATCACCACATTGGAATTGGGGAGAAGTTCTTCTGGGGGAATACCCTTTGAAACCACAATCAAAATGGAGTGCCACTCTATAATCAAAGCTGTGATTCTGTGTTGTGTACTGTCAGGAGCAGGTAATTACTTAGTACTATGCATACTACTGTATATAATAAACTCCATGGCTTGATGCAGGCTACATTTGATTACAAGGATTTGATGATACTAGCTACTGTGTGTTGCTGTCTTGTGCAGGTTCAACAACGGTCCTCACTCAGACCCACCCAGCTGCCCCTTATGTGTGTAGAACTGGTAACATCACCCTCAGGTGTCAGTATGATGGTGTGGAGGATGTGTTGAATGTTTTGTGGAATGTGGATGGCATGCCCAACCTAGACTTTGACTCAGTGACTCTACCAGGGCACACTGCTCTTGACCGAACTGACTCCCACCAAGATCTGGTGATTGCCAGCTTTGCTGACCTGAGAGGGACATATCAGTGTAGTGTCATACAGTCTACTGACATAACCAATAGTCCACAGCTCAGTCCTGGTCCTGTTGAAGGTGCGTTTGATACAGTCATTGCATTTACCATCCAGCAGATATTGCATGGCTACATATATGTATACAATAGCTACGTATATACCCACAATACCTATCCTATGCTACGTATATTAACCATCTCATTTCAGATGAAAGCATTACTCTCTCTGCATTGACATTGGCAAGCAGGACAGCCACCACTTTGAGTGTCACCTGGTCAGCTGGCTACCCCAAGTGCTACTCCTTCACTGTGTCCTACTCCACCCAAGATGGCTGCATCTATGCCAATCAGCCTGCTGACAGTGACACCTCCCACACTCTGACCTCCCTCCAACCTGGCACCACTTACAGGATTGAGGTGGAGGCTGTGATGAAGGGAGAGGGAGCAGACGGACAGAGGGCAAAGGTTATAGCAAACTTCACTACAGAGAGCCAAAGTTAGAGATGCTATGATGGCCTTGATTATGTGCATGTGTGTGTGCACTATAATCCTCCATTCACCCATGCATCACACAGCTCCAGTGCCCCTGCCAACTCCAAGTATCACTCAGTCAAGTTTATGTGGTAAGTGTTGAATTACATGCTAACTCAATGACATTGTGCAATATGCCATATATGAAAATTGCTGTAATCAGGTGTGTTTGCGTATGTGCCATAATCTGCAATTTGATGATCAGCAATGGGAACTATTGCATACAGATCTGGCCATGGCAAACAGTATAATTATAGTAGCACATTATGGTATATACTAGTATTGCGGCAGCTACTCATTTGTAATACGTAGTACAGAAACTTTCACCAAATGTGAGCGCGGTGCTTCACACACTTATCTCATTCACATGTGTAGTGTGGTTTGGCGAATAATGTTGAAATGGTAATTGTGTGTGTGTGTGTGTGTATGTGTGTGTGTGCATGTGTGAAATCACACTTCACTTATCCTTGCAGACGCTCATCAGAACAGAGTGACAGTGTTGTCAGTTCTTCTGTCACTTGTGTTGACACTGTCACTGTCCACCTGCACAGTCAGTGCAGTGGTACATGCAGTGATGTACAAGAGACTGCAGAGGTGCAGAGCTGAGCTGAGAGGTAGTGACTTGTGCAGCACCCCTCAGCCGTCCCAGTCCCTCCTGTGAAGCAGGGCTGCTGCCTCCCTCCATGCAGGGGAAGGGGACAGTGTCAAAGCCAGTCCAGAAGGGGAGGAGCCACCAACAAGGGAGGAGGAGGATGGAGAAAAGATGCAGGCTAACCCATCCTACCTGCCCATTGAGATGAGCTACAAGTAGCAAGAGAGCAAGTACATCAATGTGATGTCAAGTTGAAGTACACACAGTGGACTTGAAATGTAGTAGATGTGTTGGCATGTACAGCATTGACATAGCAAAGACTTGTTGTGGAGAAAGGTACTTCAATACTGTGTGAACTGTAAAAATTTATGTATACATGTTCTGTGTAAAAGAGCATGCATGGGTGCATGTGTGTGTGTATTCGTGTGTGTGTGTGTGTGTGTGTGTGTGTGTGTGTGTGTGTGTATGTGTGTGTGTGTGTGTGTGTGTGTGTGTGTGTGTGTGTGTGTGTGTGTGTGTGTGTGTGTGTGTGTGTGTGTGTGTGTGTGTACGTGTGCGTACGTGTGTGTGTGTGTGTGTGTACGTCGTGTGTGTATGCATGTTTGTGTGATTGTGTGCTGTTACTGCCACCCAGTGAACTGGGTGGCAATGCAGTTTATCAGTCATGGAAAGATACGGACTCCTATATGAATTATAACATTTGACACCGTCAGCATCAAATACTAATGTTCAATGTTTGTATACCACAACTGGCACAAGTGGAGAAACTGTGATAAGTGTTATCACTATAGCTAGCTAGTGCACGTGTCATGTGTCAGAATATTAACAACATTCATGAGGGTACAGCCAATCCGATGGGCAAGTGTGTACCTGGCATTTGTTGCCATGGGTAACTGTGCGTGGGTGGTAGATCTAGGATTGGCTAATGATATTCATGAAGTTTATGATTTATTTACTTAAGCTTGACCTTGCTGAGTGGCACCAGCAGCTGCTGCCACTCCCTGCAACGTGAACCACCCCCTTCAACTGTATAGCATCAATGCTTCTGTTCATGTCTCTGCAACTTGTGCTGGATTTTCCAGTTGTTAACAGCATAAAAGTTAATACACCAAAATGTACAATTCACATCCTCCATTGAAACGCCCATCACACTTGTCCTTGTATTTACATGCTTGCATTGAAGGAGGTGTACCACCTGACATCTGACACTTTCTGCATGTGATAGAGAAAATCTTACCTTCTCCTTAATTATTTCCCTTGTTTTTGCAGCAGCCTCAGATTCTGCTTACAGCTACTTGTGCAAAGATTTATATTTATCTGCTATTGCACTGTCCGGTATTGTATGATATGATGTATCTTCAGTATAATTATACAAACCTCCAAGCAATTACCAATAAAGAACAAACATAATGTGGCATTAGTAGCCATAGATAGTACCAAATTTGCATTTTTAGACATGAGTACAGGTAGGCCCGGCTTGCTAGACCTTCCCACATGAATGTCATGTGCACGCCTCTAGGCATTTACAGTACATGGAACAGTCTGGCTAGCCAGACTAGGGTGCAAGTGGATTGGAGTGTTTGGCAGGAAGTATCAATTTCACAAGAACAACACTGTCATAGGACTGCTATATAGTTGGAGCGTGATTCAAGCACCCCTAATGAATTTCATTAATGATGAATATCATTAGCAAATTCCAGGAACAACCACACACAGCAGTCGCCCTTTGCAACTATAGAACTCCGGCACCATTAAATCAATTTGCACGAGACAGGCAACCTGGGGATCAACTCTATTCATTGATGGGGTGGGAGCATCAGATAACAGCAATAATGAATGCTTTTAGTAGAATTCCCAGAACTACCACACAAGCAGACCACTCCTTAGCTATACCATTGTGTTAGTGTAGCTATAGATACGTATGAGATGGGATAATACTATAAAAGTCCCTTATACAAGTCAATCACATTCAGTTGCCAAGCAGTTAAATCAGCTCCTATATATTATTGTTATACGTACCCCCATTTGACCTCAGTGTATAGGTAAGTATTAATCTATATATAGTAATAGCTAACTGTAGATGATAGCAACGTGTCACCTTGTATATAAGCCACTTAGTATTATCCTCAGAAACCTCACTTGCTCACTTGCTTCAGTTTTTTCATATACATGTGTCTGTTGATGTCTCCACAGATCTGCTCTCTGTCCACACTGCAAGTCCTATCAAAGCCACATGTTGCTGCTCTCACTTGGGTGCCTGATCGTATTTTTGGTGCACCCCACACATGGTCATTCCAGTGGTGCCCAGAATGAGTCTTGCGACTTCCTCACTGTCACACATACACACCTAGGGTCTACTGTGCTAGGAACACCGTGTAGCCAGGATCCCTGTCGCTCCCACCAGCTGCTCTTGATAGGCAGCCTTGTTCAGGTTTTCACCTATGACTGTGGCCAGACTTACCAGTGTGAGTTGCAAGTTAGATGTCTGTGCCTGCACGGGTGCAACTCAGTTATTTAAGAATTACAGACTATAGCTAGCTATTTAGAGTAGAGTATTTAACTAGCTATAGTCTGTAATGATAGCATAGGATAGCATAGCATAGCATATAGCTAGCTATTTAGCTAGCTCCATGCAGTGGTCTAGGTACAATGGCTCCTCTTTGGAGTGGGAACTGTTGGCACAGCATGTACATTGGCTCTCCTTGAAGCAAGGAAGCCCATAGAGGTATATAGAGCTAAAGGTGAAATTATATACTGTTGGGAGAGGTGCATGTATATTCATACCATGCTCTACACTAGCTATTATAATATACATATTACAGTTACTTATACTATTGGGTTACATTCCAGGATATAGTGTCAGCTACTAGTACATACATACTGCAGGTATGGGTGTGATCAGCAGGTGAAGCCTGCAGGTTATACATTATAGAACAGCTGTACAATCATGACTGTGCACAATAATGTGTGTTCATGCATGTACGTGTGTGCATATTAGTATAGTATGTGTGTAATTTGACTTAGTAATGTTGTGTATTATCCAATCATATTTCAGTGCAGCTTTTCCTGAACCGGGCGATAACAGGTAACCCTACAGAGTCCATCAACGGTTACATGGTTGCACCGAGGGTTGATACAGGGCGCCTGGGCCCAGATGTGGCCTATGTGGGCACCTGGGAGCTGGGGCCAGACCAGAAGCATGTGTGTGGCGAAGTGAGTATATACTTTGTGCATATGCCAATTTCCCTCACTGTAATAATTATAGGAATACCTAATCTTACTGCATGTGCTCACTTGGTATGGTGTGCTATGCTATACATGTAATTATGGTACGCTGTAGATAATTAATTATGCCATGCATGCAAGTACCAGCTTTATTAGTGTGGAAATGGATAATTCTAGTCACTACCCATCTGTAAGTGTGTTATTATCGATGCATCATTTCACCACAGGAACACAATGCATTCATGGTAATTGAATTCTATTCCATCGACATGCAATCCTAATAATTTTTCAATATTAGGTTTCCTCATTCTTTCTGCTTCCTCAGCAAGCTATAACTCAAAGCAGGGTTCTGGTTGACAATGTGGCTTTTAATATGACTTGGAGGGCTCCTGTGATTGGATCTCAGAACGTTGCATTTTGGTAATTGGCCGCTCACATAATACATATATGGGGTATATTTGTGTACATTCTGCAGTATAGTTATGGAAGTGTTTGCAGAGGTACATCCCTTTCATACAGTAGTGATGGTGGTGGTTATATGCGGTGGAATGTAGTGATGGAGCATTGCATTCATACAATAAATTTTCACAAATGTATACAATTTGATATGAAATTAAATCATGCATCAGAATCACAGTATTTTGCCATACAGAGGTTGAGGCTGGTGGAGTCAACCCCTTATATAACAACTTAATTGCTGTCCAACCCATTTATTTTTGCAGGTTTGTGGTTGTGCCATCCAATGCCTCCTATTATCTCCCTGTGAGGTCCCTACTTGCTGTAAGTATTAGCGGTAACAAATGGCTTGTAGGTGTTAACACCATCTGCTAAAACTCTTGTGACCATTTGCAGCTTAAGCAAGTTTGCTCAGGTTTCTTGCGACATTGTTTACATTTGTACAAAAAGCAGTAACTGTTCCAAAAAAATTGTTGCTATTAATATGATAATTATGTCAGTGATTATTGTATGCTTATGGAGTTTTATCTTGTGCTTTCCTTCCATTCTTAGAAACCCAACCCTGTCACCTGCTGTGAGTGTTAATGCACGCACCTAGTGTTGTCACAGTTTCTTTGAGTGATACTTACTTACCACTGTAACACACGATGATGTGCATGCAACGTTTCTATTCAGGTTCACCCTGTATGAATGGTGGAGCATTGCTCAACAACACCTGCACATGTGCTTGTCCAGCAGCCTATACTGGAACTGTGTGTGAAAGTAAGTGAGGCTACTGTGCCCCACGACATATAGTGACATCATCAGCAGTCATCATTCCATCTAATATTAGCGCATTTGCATGATTCAATGTGGCATTTTCCTTAATATTCATAAACTCTTCAGGCAGATGCACTGCATGCATGAAAACACAGTAGGCTCACATAATTATTCAGAAGCTATACCAACAAGTACACGAAGAGATGTCCTTGTACGCAATGTTAGCCCTCCACTCAAGGCCAAACTCGAGAGGAACGCCACTAAATGCTGAATTACATAGGCCATGGTTTGCATAATTAGTCAGATGCAAAAATCTTTAAGGCACCTGTGTCTTTAGGCCATCAGTGAGTGCTGGATAGACAGCCTATGCAACATGTACGAATCTTGCTTGCCACTCCATTCAGCCATTGACGGCAGCCATTTTACCACTGCAATATAATCATGATGATGAGTAATGTGATTTTAAAGCAAATTTCAGCTCATGTAAAGTGACCATACAGCTACACTAGTACCTACCTATTATACGTACCCTGATTAGTGTATCGATACATACAATAATTGCATTTTATTTTCTCACCTCTGTGTACATTCTGCTTAGCCTGTGCTCAAATATGTCAAAATGGAGGGACACTCAATACAGGAGACTGTACATGTGACTGCATACCTGGCTTCAGTGGCACTAGCTGTGAAAGTGAGTGTGCATAAATTGGTTTATGTGTGCATGTGAAGATTGTGCTATTTTGTACATGCTCATACGTAATTGCTCGATATATGCCAATTTGTCCTCACAATTGTGCACAGTTGGAGCACCTGTGTTCACAGTTACACCGGAGGACACGGTTGTTGCATTGACAGATGCAGATGGCCACCCTGGTTTATTCTCACTTCAGTGCCAGGTCACTGGCGACCCCACCCCCACCATAGCCTGGTTTCGTGCTGGCAGTGAGATTGAAGGGGAAACTAGCACCACACTGACTGTGAGCCCCATCACTGGGACAGATGCAACTGTAAGTGGAGTGGAGTACTACTGTGAGGCAAACAACAGCTTTGGTAGAATCAGGAGCAGGACGGCTAATGTGCAGCTTGCAAGTGAGTGTATTGCAAATGAAGTAATTCAGTTTTAACTATATAATATTAGTGTCTTATTTTTGCCTGGTATGTATCTGTGTTATAGCTTTTGGTGCCTGGACTGTATCAGGAGCAGACACCATTGATGCTCGGCTAGGGTTCAGTGTGGCCATCCCATGCAACCCTCCTCCTGCCAACCCACCACCAATTGTGTTCTGGCAAGCAGATGGTGTCAATATAACTGCTGGAGACCCTTTAGCTGGAGGTGCTGACGATCGTGTCCAGGTCCTACCATCAGGGCATCTTGTGATTCATCAGCTGCAAGCAAGCGATGTTGCCCCTTTTCAGTACAAGTGTTCTGTGAGCAATGCCAATACTCACACCATTTTACCGAGCCCACAAAAGCTCAAGTTAAGTGAAGGTACAGTACCATGGAGTGCTACTAGTGAAATTTTATATAGCACATAATACACAGATACTATAATAGATAATATCAAATTCCTGCAGCAATCAACCAGTTCTCTTCCACTGATCATGAAAGCTTATACAACTATACTGTAATTGGCCTGATCATTAGGCAGTTATATACAGTACATTATACCAGTACAATATTATTTCCCTATGCCTGCAATGTATATTGAGACAATATAATCTAAGATCATATAATAGCATTATGTGAAAGAATAGGATGTACTATAAAGCATACACGTATACTATTGTACACATGTACTCACTTGGTGTGTGTATTTATAGTCTTTATTATTGTTACTTGCACTGTATACACTTACTAAACTCTTCCAATGTCCTTTGCCAGTTGAAAATCTGCCAGCATTACCAAACCAGACTGACCTACACGTGTTCTACCACGAGCCAACAGTGCAAGTAGAACGTGGCAAGACGCTGCACATCTTCAATGTGGTACAGCCGACAGTGGCAGTAGACTTCTTCTCTTACAGTGTGCCCGACATTGCATTGCAAAATCAGTGGGACATCTACACTGTGAACAATGTTCAAGTATCTGATGCTGGTCAGCTATATGTGGAGTACAATTCCTCTGGTGCTGAGCTGGGGTCACTGACAACTCAGATTAGTGTATACGGTAAGTACATAGTACATTGAATGATGCAGTACTATAATGCACATGATCGTGAGGGCGTGATGTTAACCCACTGGGGTGAAGTACAGTATGTGATGCAATGGAGCCATTACAAACATCCTGCATTTTTCTATACATTAAGTATTGCATATTACAAACTAGTGGATCAGTAACATATGCCTTATTTTGGGGAGTCATGCGCAGCTGCTGGATGTATTGTTTGTACATGCATGTCACCAGTATGGTTCTGTACTCTTTGTCCTGTATAGACCCTGCTGAAGTGACATCCATCAGTGGTCCATATCAAGTCTTCGCCGGACAGCCTGTCACACTGACCTGCACCATTGCAGCCATCCCTGCTGCCGATGTCATGTGGTACAAGGATGGCATTGCCATCACCCCAGGAGGAAGAATCCGAATTGACACCACAGCAGACACAAACACAAGACTAATCATTGATTCGGCTACAGTAGAAGACAATGGAATGTACCAGTGTTTTGTGTCCAATGACCACGGTGATGATGTTGGAACCATCAGCCTACAAGTTCACGACAATGGTAAGAGTGCACTGACTGTGCCCACTTGATATGCATAAAGGTCTTACACTGCATGTGTGCATGTGTGAAGCTCACAAAAACGTAGATACATGCATGTATGATAATTATGTAAGAACTATTATGAATGCACGTACATGGCCAATTTAAGAGAGATTCACATCATTACTGATTTTCTTCTCTAGTACTTATACTACTGCAGTCTTTGGATGGAGAGACCCTATTTCTGGAAGGTGACAACCGAACACTGACCGTTAGTGTCCTGTCAGATGAACAGCCCACCATGACGTGGTTTGTCAATGGACAGAGACTGACCAGTAGTAACAGCTTCTACAAGATTGGCAGCATTGAGACAGGCAGTAGGGATAACAGGGGGGTCACACAGTACAACATAACTCTCTCAATTTACTTCTTGAACACTATGTTGGAAGGAGAGTACAAATTGGTGGCATTATCGAATGGCCTGGTTGTGGAGACAGCTGGAAACGTGCTGCAGGAAAGTGAGTGCGGCTATTATAAAATTAAAAATTATTGAGGTGTAGCTCATTGTAAACAGTTAACTGGTATACTGCATATTGCTTTTGTCATCATTGTGTCACCTTCAGGACTGACAAATGTCGTCACTGTGGAAGTGGTTGACAGTCCGTGCCTTTATGTTGGGACCAATGTCACCCTAAGGTGTCAACCTGATGGTGTGCCCAGGTCGACAGTAACTTGGCTCCACAATGACTTTTATCTGTCTCCGTACGATCGATATCCCAATTACCTCTTCTCTAATGACCCGGACTTCACTATAACCATCATCAATGTGACTGCCTCCGACGCAGGGAGTTACACCTGCAATGCCACAAATACCCTTAGCAATTGGATGTCTGCGTTTGGGGTAGGTACAGCTATATTTGGCATCAACTGTGGTGAGTCATGTGATGTACTTTAACTCCCTCTCTGTATTACGGAATGCATGAAACAGATTCATACACTCACATAATGTGTGTATCCTAACTCTATATCTCTTTGTGTTGTGTGCTGCTGCAGTGAGTCCTACCATCACTCAAGCCAATGATGACTCTGTGGATCTCAGCCCATTGCTATTGGCTGGAGAGTCAGTGAATCTAACCTGCACTGCCATAGGAACGCCTCGCCCCCAGATTCGCTGGTACAGGGGCAAGCATCGTATTCTCACCAGCTCTAGGGCACAGATCATTGAGACCGAGATAGACAGCACCACCCTGCAGTCAATGCTGAATATCTCATCAGCTGAAGTTGATTCTGGGACTTATGAATGTCATGTAGAGAATGAGTTAGGTACCACTGCTTTGCAGTTCCAAGTGGTCATTGGTAAGTGCTTTATATGTGCATATATAGTAGTATACACAGCCTTTGTGTGTGCTGATATACTGTAGAACTAATGCATGTGCTCCCAACCATGCAAAACTTCAATTGCACAAATGCCCTATCAAGGTGCTTGCAACTCTTACTGTACATGTACTGTATTCTTCTCCTGTTTCTTGCACAACCGTAATCTCCTCCACGAAGGTGGCTGCCCTGCAGAGCAAGACACAACCTGTAGTAACGTCAGTGCTGTGACATGGCCAGTTACTCCTGCAGGCAGCATAGCCTCCATCTCCTGTCCTTGTGGAGTGAGGGACCCTATGATACAGCAGCTGACGGCCACACGCAGGTGTGGGGCTGCGACAGATGGAGGCCATGGAGTGTGGGAGGAGCCACAGTGTGACAGCTGCATGTTCAGTGCAACAACATTAGCACTGTGTGAGCTAGCTGAGGTGAGAAATAATTCATTGAATTATCTTGTACTGATTTATTTGTCAATAAGATCCTAGAGGGCAGCGTAAGATAAGTATATGAAAAAGATTAACTCCCAATCTACTTCTCTCTGTTACAGGCTAACAATTCCATTGAGATTACCACCTCAGTTATGAAGTTCACTGAAACAGTGGAAGTCCTTGAGAGTCAAGATATCTCCCTCATCGCAAACCTTCTTGACACTGTTTCCAACAGAACAGAGGACTTGCAGCTAGAAGAGGTGAATGAACCGCCATTATCTTGTTTACATCTATTGTAGGTATACAGGAAGTGTGAATGTGGAGTTTTCCAAGTTATGAACTGTATGACAGAGTGTGACTGAAAAGAGAAACATTTGTGTGCAAAAATACAGGCCGCACATTTGCAGTTATAGGTACTTTAGCTACGCGTAATTGTACAGCATAAAGTCCTCATATAATCCTGCTGTTCACTCAAAATTACCATTTATATCATACTTTATGTGCATATTTTATGTGTATTAACGCTGCTTGCATACATGAAACTCCCAGTCATTTCCCATATTCCAGATCCAGACGGGTATCCTTTCCATTGTGAGCATGGTGCAGGGAGCACCTCGTGAGGAGATAGCCACCAGCCAAATGGAGACTCAGTCGTCTACCAGGTACATTTCCACCACAATTACTGTATACAATAATTATATTCACTTATGACTCACTCTCACTGTGTGATTGCTCAATTACCATGTAATGTTATGTGCTTGCATGCTCAGGAGGCACGTTGTCCTTATATGGCAATGTGTGTTTTGTAGGTTACTGCAAGTTGTGGACAGTGTTCTCAATGCTGTGGAGACGACTGCAGATAAGCCTTATGAATTTGCCGCACCTCAGTTGGGCGTCCGTGTTGAAGATGCTCCAGTGCTTGGTGAGGCCGAATTCTTTCAGCCCAGTCTCACAGGCCTCTTGAACAAAATAAGGGCAGAGGCAGCGGCCAGCATGCAGATGAATGAACTTCCACCTGCAATGGTGTCTCTATTGTCGACCATTCTGCGTCAAAGTGACAATAGTGGTGACAGAACACGCATATCCACTGTAATCTATGGAAATGATGCCCTCTTCCAGCAGAGGGCACCACTGACTAGTGATAGCGGTTCACTGCAGCGGCAGGTTGGCAGCATAATTCTGGATATAAGCTTTAGACGTAACGAGATGGTGGAGAACATTCAGAGCGACACCAACAGCAGTGTAGTGAGACCTTTCTTCACAAAAACAATGGTTAGTGAGCTCATGCCGCTGTGCACATTACACTGTCCATGTAATTAAGGGTTTTAGTATAGTAATGAATTATTCCATGCACTTCCTGATCTCTTTGTTACCGATGGTTAATGTAGTATAATTACATTTCTCCAGACAGCCAAGGAGGCCGGCAGAAATACCAAGTGCCAATTTTGGAATTTCTCATTAGACTGTAAGCTAAACAGAGTGGCCAAAACACATGCACTGACATGTATACATTCGCACACTCATCTACACACTCACACACACACACACACACACACACACACACACACACACACACACACACACACACACACACACACACACACACACACACACACACACACACACACACACACACACACACACACACACACACACACACACACATTGCACCCATGCTTCCCACACAGACTCAACTCACATATCCACATACAACAAAGCGCACTCCATCCACCAGATACACAAATGTATATATGTAAAACTATCCTCTCCCCCTTAGCTGGCTATGGTGCCTGGGACAGCAGAGGCTGCCGTGTCATCAGGGATACAGCTGAAGCCACACAGTGTGGGTGTGACCACTTGACCCACTTTGCCATTCTCCTAGTGAGGCACACACACACACACATACAGCAGTCGTTATACCATCATGAGAGCCATTTATACCACTTACATAGGCTGTCACATACATATGCATGTACGTAGTTGTATCATAATCTATATCATAATTCCAACATTTTGTCTTTCTTTGTTGTTCGTTTCCTTAAAGGACATTGACCCCACCATTCGCCCAGCGGATCTTGCACTCACCTGGGTGTCCTACATTGGCACTTCACTGTCCATCATCTGCCTCATCATCATTATCATCACCTACCTCGGAGAAAAGTGAGCTGTTGGTTTATGCAAAATAACACAATTCGCATTTTGTACAAAAGTGAATTGCCTACTTACTCTGGTCCATTCTGGCCATATCTATATCCATCTTATTTGCTCTATGTAGTCATGCATGCACACTGTACATGACTCGAAAATCTTAAGGTATTTGGTACAATGTATGCACATCTATATACAACTTGTTCCTCACACAGGAATCTGAGAAGCACTCTTTACATAAAGTTGCTGATGAACTTCTGCTTTGCTCTGGTGGGGCTGTACGTCACCTTCATCATCAGCACTGTCTCAACTGGTGTCACCGTGCTCTGTGGACTGGTCTCTGCACTCATGCACTACTTCTTCCTGGCTGTGTTCTTCTGGATGGCAGCAGAAGCGTTCCACTTGCACAGGAAGCTGGTGACTGTCTTCAAACCGGACATCAAGTACTACCTCCCTATTGCAATGGCAGTTTGCTGGGGTGAGGCAGCATGCATAATGCATGGCACAGTACCACATGTATTATGTATACACAACTGTGTATACTCCCATTTTCAGAACTACCACAACCGATTCTTTATACGTATGTATGCTTTATTCAATGACCATTTATTTCTCAATCCTTTGATCAGTTGTTCCATTTAACTCCTGGAATGCTATACACTGCAATTCAATGACTATTTCTTCCTCTCTCCCCTTCAGGCATTCCTGCATTAATTGTTGTTGTCTCTCTGGCTCCAATGTACCAGAACTACATCCACCAACAATTGTAAGTAGTTTAACATCTTCCATAGATACTGATTATTGTAATCACTGACAGTTTTACACAACGGATTTACATATTACCTAAAATTCAAAAGGGTGAAACTTGACATTTTTACCAATATCCACTGTATGCTAACATCACTAGAAACATCATCTGTTCCTTATATTATATTCACACAATATTTCTCTACCTCTTTCATCTTCCAATCCATCCCTCCTTACAGCTGCCGTGTGTACAGCTACCCCTTCTGGATTGGTCTTGTGGTGCCTTTTGGCATCATCTACATCATAAACTGGATCGTCTTCTTCATTATCATATTCAGTCTAGTCTGCAGGCCGAGTGTACAGGTTGAGGTTGGGAAGAAAGGGAAGCTTCGCAAAGTGAAAGAGAACTTTATGATTGCTCTGGGACTGTCAATCCTTTTTGGGCTCGGTTGGAGTATTGGACTCTTGGCAAGCAGTGATCTTCCCGATGCAGTACGCCGACCAGCAGAATGGATCTTCACAATCTTGACCGCCTTCCTGGGTTTGTACCTGTTTCTGCTGTACGTTATCAGGTCACAAGAAGCACGCAAAGCATGGAAACGATGGCTCCTCTGCCGGTGTAAGTCAATGCAACGTGCTGCACCATCAAGTCTTATAAGGACCTTTTCTGCTACCCTTGGTTCTTGGAGAAGCACACTGAAGACCGACAGAGGCTCTAGATCCGGCCAGAGTGTGAGTGACAAACAGAGCACTCTAAAGAGTACCTTGCATAGCAGCAATTCAACCACTTTCAATGTCGGCCCAGTTGGCAAGGCAACGTTGCCTCTGTCTGCAATGGAGAGCACAGAAGAAGAAGTGACTGGTAAGAACGATAGAAGTGTCTGCTATGTCAATGATGCTTCTCCGTCTTCCACATTCGATGTACATGCACTGCAGCAATGCCCAGTTGAGGAAGAGGAGGTCTTTTACTATTTCTATTAGAACAGTGTAGCTACCGTTTTCTATAGCTAGGCTTCAGTCAGGAACTGACAACAACGTGGTAGATTTTCCTATAGCTATAATTATATTGTAGTCTCTACAATACCAGCTAGCCAGTTGTCCTAAAATGACAGTTCCGGGCTTGGAGAATCTAATTATGACTGTTTGCAGCCTCTCATGAATGCTGCAACTAGCTAGCTACCTGGTAGCTAACTAGCTAGCTAGCTATTCCCAAAATTAGTAGCTATAGCTACAAGGACGTACTTACAAACAGATCTCTCAAACTTGCACTATTAGCTATGCATCTATAGTGGAGTTCTGTTTACACTCGCGATTGTCATTCACGAATGCTTCAACTGCCTCAGTGGTGCTTGGTTCTCTTAAACTTTCTTTTCAACCGTACGCGCGTGCTGCAGTTGGCCATGTTGGGAAAAATCGGTAGCCATTTTGACACACACCCATGATTTGCTATAGCTCAGCTGCTATGAGTGCTCAGTTGAAGGTGCTTCTGTGCTGTATCTCCGCGCCTTGTTACGGCGAACGGATAGAATCCCAACAGGTGAGAAGGCGCAGTGTGTACTGCATACTGGCTGCTTCTAAACCCAGATAGTGCAGAGGAATAGGTGGTCGCATTAAACAAGCTATAGTAGTTATGTATGTGAACATATGCTGTCGTATAGTCGGCAGTAGCCTTGGGGAAGCAGATGTTGTCTATGCTGGTCCAAATGATAACATTCCAGTGTGTTGCCATTTAAGCCACCCTACAGCTTTCAGGACTAGTTACGCAGCTACGTAGCTGTAGACCGACAAACGTAAAGTCTTCTGCTAGCTACCTACTCTTTCACTAATCATAGGAGAATCTAACGTGCATGTGTTGCCGCCTAGCGTCGGATGGCCACTTGTCGCTGCTAGAGAGTGCTTTTCAGGTAACTGTATCATCGGTAGCCAAAACTACAGTTGACCCGCGCGGCTCTTTATACCTTTAGTACGCAGCTTGTTAGGTGTTGACGTATAAAGTATCAGGCTGGAGACAGTGTTTATATAGGCTTGCGTGCAATGCAGCATGGTCAGTATCTGTGTGTGATCCACAGCTTATAGTCTAGCCACCTTCACCAGTACAGCTAATGCATGTTTGCTCAGCTATGCTAACTGGCTCCTTTTATGTGCACAGGTGTAATACAATATAACATCCACCTCGCTGTTGTCAGTATGATCAATGGTGTAGAAGGAGTGTTGAATATGGTGTGGAATGTGGATGACACGGTTAACTTGGACTTTGACTCAACGTCTCTACCAGGGCACACTAAACTTAGCTAACCGAGCTGACTCCCATGCACCAAGTAATTGCCAGCTTTGCTGACCCAAAAGGAACATATTAGTGTAATTATATTAATTTCAAGCGTAAACTTGCTGGCACCATCCAGCAATGTCTTCCATGCATCTGGAACCAGCCATATGGCGCTGGATGGCCTGCGCTGCCCAGTCGGTGACACAAGGCAGAGTGAGCCGTGCTTGCTTGTACAAAGCTACTGCCACTGTCAATAGTCAACAGCTCAGTCCAGGTCCTGTGGAAGGTGTACGTGTTTGATCATTTTGTATTACACTTTATAGATACAGTATTCTATTATATATGATGTCCCTGCTGCACGTTGCCATAACAGCTTTCATGGCATGTAATTGCTCAAACATTTTAATGAGCATGTTATTTAGCCTTCAGTTTGAAATTTTATAAATGCCCACAGACAGAGTACAAAATGATAATACTAATCAGCATAACAGATATACATTGACACTTGCTGTGCATTACTTAATAAGTGTTCAACAGCAAGAAGTTTGTCCTTCCTTGATTTTGTCATGCTTGTGTGTGGCTGATTTGTAATTTTATATAATTATTATATAGTAACCATGGGTAGCTTCCACTACAAACTGGTAACTATATTCATCCCTTTCATGTTGTATTCAAGCATGAATGCATGCTTCATGCACTTTCATTTTTCACTCCGGATCCGCCACCAATATATACAGTATGACTGTGGGGTGGTGCTCTGTGATTTCTATAGTTGATCGAGTGATAGGAGTTAAACAGTGAACTGTATTTTGCATCTGCACGATATCAGCAACTCTATTTGGCAAGAGCTCAAGAATGCCTAAGAGAATAAATCAGTTTGTTCTCATCTGGTGGAGTCTGGCTGTTTACAGGGGACTGAGTACTGAAGGTACGTAGTACCCCACTATAGGGTAACTGGCCAATCACACACTGCAAGGTTGTATAATTATGAGGCATGCTTGCCACTACAAAGGTGTTAATAGGTCACTAGTTTAAAATTTGCAATCTATACTTTATACCTGGTCTGCAGCTGTGAAAGATCATGGCATGGCTGTAAACCACGTGCACTAGTACTGTACAAGCAGTTTCACATATGTATGTGCACACAGGTATGCAGCTATTATAATGGAGACAGTCTAACTATGTACCACAGTTACACAAACAAAAGACTACTTTGTAAACTACACATGCATGGTAAGAAAGTGAGGGGGAGGGGAAGAATGGCAATATACCAGACCAGGGCCAATGACCTCCAGACCTTTTGGCAGATGAGCCACTGCATGGTCACTGCCAAGAGCCATTGATCCATTCCCCCCTTAAGTATATACTGATGGTGTGCTCTATCCAGAGCACCTCCCACACAGGGGTACCAACTACTCAGTGCACTATTGAAATGTTATTGGGAATGGTCTATGTACCATGGACACGTGCACGCAAACGAAAGACGACATTGTAAACTACACATAGTAGGAAAGTGAAGGGGGAGAGGAAGAATGGCAGTGATTTTTAACATTTCGATAGTGCGCTGATTAGTCGGTGCCCCTGTGTGGGATTTGCTCAGGATGGAGCATGACCACATCAGTACTTAAGGGGAATGGATCAATGGCTGTTGGCGGTGACCAGTGTTTCGATCAGCTGCCAAAGGGTCAGCTTAAGGTCTGGAAGTTGTTGGCCCTGGTTTGGTTCTCTGCCATTTTCCCCTTTCTCCTCACTTTCCAACCATGTGTAATTTACAATGTTGCATGTCTTTCATATATAACTAAATGCATGCATTATGTGGGATTTGGAGCAGTTTCATGGAAGAGCATGCACTGTATAGTGTAGCTGTAGAATAGACAATTACTGAATTTATAGCTGGTAGAAAGCTGGCTCTACATATATCATGCATGTGCACATTAATTAATGGCCAGTACATTTTCATTGTTTCAGAATTGAAGTGGCTTGCTTGGTCATTAGCCATGGCCAGCTGTTGACCTTAACCTTGCCAAGCCTGTTTGGAACAGCTTCAAATCTGGCATACATGCATCTGCAAATTTTTCTATGACTGTGCTTTCTTTGAAGTAACATTCAATTATGATATCACTATAATAATTACTATATTTGTAATGTAAAGTCATAGCTACTTGGCCAATCCAAGCATGCAGTATACAGTATAATCAGAGCCTGCCCTTGGGTTGTGATAATGTTTGCATGTTCGGCCTGATTCATGATATAATATGGTCTGAATGTATTCACCTTTGAGGGCACATAATTGAAAATTGCCAGTTTCACATGCAGGTGTATTCACATTGCAATCTCCATTATTCTGATATGCGTACAGTTCATCTAAAGGTGCTGGACAATAGGGTGTGTATTGGTGAACAGTTTCGTCTTTCTTGTCAACACCCTGACTTGGGAAATGCAAGTGTGTACCCCCTTGGATCACCTGACTGGAGAGTAGATGGAAGTGTCCTGACTCCAGATGGACATCTGTATGCTACTAACTTCCCAAGCAGAACAGAGACAGTTCTAAGTGTGTCCGCTGCATTGGTACAATTTGAAAACATATCAAATATTAACTACACTTGCTCAATAATAGAAGTAATACCTGGAGTTTCACTTGGTCATTTAATTATTTCAAGCAACATAATTAACATCCACCCCTTAGGTAAGATGACATACATTCTGTAATATTGGTACATTGCATATTAAGTTATCAACCCTTATACAATTTTCTTCTCTTTATAGTTCTGCCACACATGCCTTTATTCAGCAGTGTGTCAACCAGCTCATCAACTGTAATGGTCACCTGGACTCATGATTCTACCTGCTTTGAAGACTGTCTCTTTGAGTATATGCTTTCAATAGGAAGTCATGACCGGCCCAATGCATCAGATATGCCAGACTGGATCATTGTAAATAGGACCCAGTACATGTTTTCCAATTTGCACAGTGGGACCACATATATGGTTAGACTGAATGCACATTGCACGAATAAAAATGTATGGAGTGAAACAACATCCACAAACTTCACTACCATTTTGGAATACAAGAATGAAGGTACATATAAATACGAAATTTTGCATGCTGGCATTGTTCATTGCAATAAACAAGACTTCTAACATTAAAATAGCTGCAGTATAATATTTGGCATGTGTTATATGCATGAAATTCCTGGACCAGCTAATGTCTGTCAACAACATTCACATTGGTTCCACTGCATGCACCTATATCATTGCAGGACTATCAACTCTCTCCCTGGCAGGAATGATCACAGCTGGTGCAGTCATTCCACTGAGTTGCATCATTTTAGTGACATGTGTTGCTCTTACTGTGCGCTGCTGCAAAAGAGGCACATTTACTAACCAAAGTAAAGTCATGCTACATATACTACATGCTTTGTTTCCTATTTTATTCCATTAGTTTGTATAAAAGCTGCAATTTAACTTGGCAGCTACATATATGCTTAAATGTCAATGCATATCATTGGCTCTATATGCAGGGAATGATGAATACGAGCATCAAGCAGATAGCTCACCTGGCTTTCAGATGCAAGCCAACCCTTGCTACGGCGAGATTCACCAAGGTCCAGTAGATAATAGAAGGGAAGATGGTACTATCAATGACCATGAACTGCAAATGATGGAGAATCCTAGCTATGTGTATAATTCCCGTACCCCTACAGTACAGTACCACAACATTTGCTTACATGATAAACTGGACTCAGTCTGTGCAATTTACGAGAAGGTTCCGTAAATTCATGGTGATATAATATGTATTCAGTTACTGTTTATAAAATTCAGCAAAATATGATTTTGTTTAATTAATATGTACCACTGTACGTCTGGAGCACGAGCATACAATGTACTATAGGCACCTTTGACATTATATGTATAGACCCTCAACTATGCAATTATGCTATATGATGCCCTTTTAGCCATGCCTGCATGAACAGATACGTAGCTAGTTAATACTTAATATACCCTTAATTATTAGGCGCGAATGACGAGTAAACTCGACATAAATTATGTAGTGACGTAAGCGCGATTTAAAGTCAAGGCTGATAGCTACACTCCTGGACAGTGCTGTGGGCTGAGCTAGATTTGAATAGCTATTCAGTGCTTAGTTTACGTATGTTACGTATATAGACCATTTAGTTATACAACAGTAGGGGGCTGCTTTCTACTTAGCGGACGGTCCGCATGTACGACTGCGGCGGACGAGGTGTGCGTATGTGGACAGTGAGCATAGAGAGCTCGGTTTCCCCTTTTAAATTTTTCATCGCGCGCGCGCGCGCCCAACGTACAAACACGTAAACTTATACTTATTTAGCGTGTGAGGTATTTATGAACACGCCAAAATGGGTGGGGCCGTAGTGGGTTGACCCATAGATAGAGGAAGAACGGGATTGGCAACGCGGACCGGAAGTGCGTATAAATTCCGTACCTCCCATATGTTCCATGTTCCGAACCCCCCCGTATCCAAGCAACGGTTGTTAAGGACGAGGTTTTGCTTACAAATCGCCGTATTTTAGCAGTGATAGATGCCGTATAACCCTGGAAACCTGCTATTATCCACGACCAGCGAGTTCTCTAGTCACCGTGAACTTCACACTTCAGACCGACCCTCGATCGCCGGGCCCATGAGTGCAAAGAAGGACGCTGTATGGACAAACGAAGTTTTGCACTTATGACTGAGCCCTGTGGAACGTTTTTGGTGAGTGCTTTGTTGCTGTTGTGACCTGTCAGCTTGCTAGAATGGCGTAACAGGCGAATCGTCCCAATCCGTCACCTTTTACCCACTAGAAAATCGTTCTTTATCATGCCCCCTGCCAAACGACGGCTTACGCGGCAGAAGGGCGCCAGGAGGAAGGCTGACTTGGCTCGACAAAGTCGGATTGGACCCAAGGACAGCGTGGGACTGCAGTCTACAGCCAAAGATAGATGACAACCCTCTCCCAAAACGTCCCAGGACACCATCCAGTTAACTTTGGTTTTTCTTGTCATGAACACTGTTACTTTGCTATTCACTTTAAGTATATACTGGCATGTATTACCTTTATCATGCATGGTTGTTGCATGTAGCTATAGCAATTGCTATATGCATGCAATAATTATTTATGCGATATGGGATATGGGAATCTTGTTTAATCTGGGAAAACTTTTAGCCCAAGGGCTACTTCCCAAGGCACCCAGCAAACAATACAATAAAGGACAAGAAATCAAACAAGGACTCACTTACCCTACCTCCTTATGACTGTGGCTTCCACAAACACGTATATACAGTAACCAGTGATGGACAAATGATTGATGATGGTAACACTATAATAGATAATATAATATTACAATAGCTAATACTTGCATAAAAGTTATACAACAGAGAGTATATAATGTCATACCATGTCATAAGGTAGAGCAGATTATTGTCCCCTGCTCAGCTCCTGTCTTAAAGGCTTGCTCTTGCTTTGGCCTTTCCCACTGTCATGCTTATGCTGCTCAATCAACTGCTTAGCAAGAGCATGTCCACAAATTGTCATCCACACATCAGCGATCTCCTTTAGCAACGATTGCCTGGTTTCATTGGACAGCTGCCCGGATAAAAGGTCCCAGTTAAATAGTAGGTCTTCGTCTTAAACAACAGCCTTCGTAACATCATCCTTGCTGAGAGTATGGCTCACCAAATGCTGATACAACAACTCCCTCATCAGCATGTCACGTCTCTGAAAAAAGACAAAGGCAATAGCCTGCCATATGCATCCCAACAACTCTTGAGATCTGATATCCTCTTCTCGTAGAATAGTTGGTATGATTTAACCCTCCTCGAATCCACGGACTATCTTCGACCAGCAATACAGCTACTTATACCTGAGATGAGTTCAGTACAAAAAGGCGATACTTCATTCTCCTTCGCATGAACAGCCTCCTTAAACCTCCGTACCTCTTCATTCTGCCTCTTCCCTCTTTCCGAGAACGTGTTACAGTACACTCCGGTCCCTAAGATGTCCAAAGCGTCACTGACCTGCTTGGTAAAACACCTGTGAACGTGCGCAGCTTCCGCCATGATCGCGTACAATACTGGCAAACCAGAGAGCCAACAATCGATAAGTGAGAACGTCCGCCATGTTGTTACTAAGGGAACATGTGACCCAGGGGGGGTCGGACAAGTCCTGGGATTGCGCAATACCAGCACCTCAATAATTGCATTCCTGACATTCCAATCGCGTCTCCATATGTTAGCTGACTGTGCTCCAAGGCCGAATGTGCATACCCTGAGCCATGGCAGGGCCTTGTACTGCATTCGCGCCCCTGGTATGACCCGTACGTACGTAGCCAAGGAGCCATACGGTGGATTGGGCTTAATTGTCTGACCGCTTTCACGATTTAGTTTTGCAAGTTATTGCAGCGTTTCTTGAGGATTGCCGGCACGCTTAAGCCATTTCTAGCATCCCTGCTATCGAATGGGACAAATCGTGTACAGAACCAAGACGATTGCAAGAACGTGGCTGCCGATTGCACTCCCATTGCAGAAGCAGTCAACCTATCAGTCTTGCAGTCCTGAAGTGATCAATGAGGAGTCGCTACCAGCTTCTAAGGAGTCACTTCCACAGGAGCACTTGCTCAGTACTCCAGATTAGGCTTCATCTGCCTCGTAGCCAGCAGCAGCGAACACTCGTACACCGGTGCTGGAAATGGCTCGCAAAACCTACCTAGATGCTGGGGAAGGGCGGGGAAGGGTCCATTTTCTGATAGCCCTTGTCCAACTGTGTGCTCAGAAGCAAAGAAACAAGCGATGCGACGTGTTTCTCGAAATATGTCTGCTCTTTGCTAGTATAGGTAAAATACACAGTAAAGAGCAGCCGCGTCGGCCATTTTGCGGACACACGTGACCTTGACCGACCCCCCCTGCATGTGACCCAGGGGGGGTCGGTCAAGGTCACGTGTGTCCGCAAAATGGCCGACGCGGCTGCTCTTTACTGTGTATTTTACCTATACTAGCAAAGAGCAGACATATTTCGAGAAACACGTCGCATCGCTTGTTTCTTTGCTTCTAAGCACACAGTTGGACAAGGGCTATTAGAAAATGGACCCTTCCCCGCCCTTCCCCAGCATCTAGGTAGGTTTTGCGAGCATTTTCCAACACCGGTGTACGAGTGTTCGCTGATGCTGGCTACGAGGCAGATGGAGCCTAATCTGGAGTACTGAGCAAGTGCTCCTGTGGAAGTGACTCCTTAGAAGCTGGTAGCGAGTCCTCATTGATCACTTCAGGACTGCAAGACTGATAGGTTGACTGCTTCTGCAATGGGAGTGCAACCGGCAGCCACGTCCTTGCAATCGTCTTGGTTCTGTACACGATTTGTCACATTCGATAGCAGGGATACTAGAAATGGCTTAAACGTGCTGGCAATCCTCAAGAAACGCTGCGATAACTTGCAAAACTAAATTGTGAAAGCGGTCAGACAATTAAGCCCAATCCACCGTATGGCTCCTTGGCTACATACGTACGGGTCATACCAGGGCGCGAATGCAGTACAAGGCCCTGCCATGGCTCAGGGTATGCACATTCGGCCTTGGAGCACAGTCAGCTAACATATGGATACGCGATTGGAATGTCAGAAATGCAATTATTGAGGTGCTGGTATTGCGCAATCCCAGGACTTGTCCGACCCCCCCTGCATGTGACCTGTTCGGGAGCTGGTACCACTTCCGGTCCGCGTTGCCAATCCCGTTCTTCCTCTATCTATGGTTGACCGGTCCGCGTTGCCAATCCCGTTCTTCCTCTATCTATGGTTGACCGCATCCTGCTTTAGTCGTGTGGCCTTCAAACAAGATGAGCTGCTCTGGCTGGTGTTACGTTCAGATCGCGCTAATCATAGGTCTGACAGCGCACGCAAGTAAGTTTTAATAGTAGCTATTATAGCTAGCTACACTCCTCAGATCGATGATGAAACTGAAGCTTCTTTAGCTAGCTGGCTCAGCGTTACTTAGCTAGCTACCTAGCTGTACAGTGCTTACTCAGAATGTACTATTATTTGCTCAGTTGCCCATCAAAGCGCACCTTTGGAGCTTCAATTGGAGAAAGAGCACGTCTGTTTTTACAAACCGTTTACACTGGTGTGTAAACATCCAGATCTCAGCGTACGGACTGAGGACGAACGGTATTACTACGCCACAGGCACACCAGATTGGGAACAGAATGGACAAATTATTACCCTGGACTCAGTTGTATACTATGTTGACTATCTGAACAAGACTCACACGCGCCTCATTGTTCACCCTGATGATATGATCTTCAGTGGCAGCGGCAGCCTCAGTTTCACGTGTCGTGTGCACACCATCCATCACACTGCAGTGCGCAGCAACAATGTTACTGTCTTTCCTGGACTAAGTGAGTATCAGATGCTTACCTTTATAGCGCTACACTCCTTTTCTAGTTACATTTGACTAGAATTATTACAATTATATTAAGACTTATAACCCAACTTGGGGGTAGGCCTATATGTGCAACATGGAAATCTGTTATGTATAGACTAACATTAACCTACCAAGTGGCACCACCTCTGCAGCTGCATGTATATAAACTGGCATGATCCTTGTGACCCTCTCTAATGAAGACAGTGCTTACTGCTCCAGTTACATAGCTACAGGGTGTATGCAACTACTTCCGAATTATAAATCTAATCAGGATGCTTGGCTCTGTCCCAAAGGTGTCTGAAATAGCGGTGTCACTGTATAATATTATACTTCATTTGAATATGCAGAATCTAGTACTACAGCATTTATTTTTACATAATCTCACATCCTCGGTCTTACAGACCGCCCACTGGCACCACAGCTGACAACCATTACACCTGGTTACTGGACTGCTGCTATTGCTTGGACACATAATGCTACCTGCTTTGAACATGTGCACTGTGATTTTGTGGTTGAATGGGATCATGGCAATTTTAATGCAACAACAAGTTCTACAACATTCCTCATTGATCGGCTCAAACCAGGAAAAAGACAGAAAGTGGCAGTGAGAGCACAATGTACAATAGCAACACCATCTCCTCAATTGCTAGTGAGCTCAAACGGCACCAGAGAATTTAGAACGAAAGGTATGTCACCTATCATTATGGCAGGCATAATTATAATGAAAATATGCTGGTTATTTGAATTGGTTATGTTTGCAGATGGCCCAGTGGCATTGTCACTTACGTCTGCAAGCAACACTTCAATAGCGTGTGTTGGTAAGACTTTCACCCTCAAATGCAGCCACCCATCTCTGAACGTACTTGCACCATCCGGAGCATACGTATTTGCATCAGCCTTGCCGACATGGAAAATTGATGGGGAAATTCTTACTCCAGATGGATCTCTTTTCAAAGCATCTTATCCCTCTGAATCAGAGTCTGTGTTAGAAGTGTCTTTTAATAAATTTCCAACATTCAGATACCAGAACCAGATATTCAACTTTTCATGTGCCATACGTGCAAAAAGTGGCACCGTTTTCAACAGTGAAAATGTTTCTGTTCATCCATTTGGTGAGAGTTTTGGGGTGGGCTTACAAGTAGTGCATGAAACCCATTTCCTTTGCATAATCATTCGCCACAATATTTGACTTCTATATAATATATTATGTTGCAAAATTTAAACTTGGTAACCAATTTTACTATTGGTGAATACTATTAGACATTGTTTGCACCTCATTTTTGGTATGTAAACTTGTGCAAAGATCAATCACTGAAGATATCACATTCAAATGCTAAAATTCTTCGCATCAGGTTGTATAATTATGGCACCGATGCATGCAACACATATAGTTTGCATTTGTATTGCAATTAGCAAGTCCAGGTCAGGAATTTGTCCCTAAAATATGGTATTGTTTCCTTCCTTCTTGATGCAGAATTTCCACTACAGGTTCACCTCAGTTCTGGCCATACCAACTTCACTATCAACTGGAAAGAGTACAGTATTTGTACGACTACATTGCATTTTCACATCATTTGGGTGCCTGTCATTGCAGGAAGTGGACAAGAAGAATGGAATATGAAGAACCAAGCCTATACCAGGGGCACAAATTACACAATTTCTGATCTGAATAGTACTTATTCATACAAAGTGATTGTCAATGTAAGGCAAGTGCCTGGCGCAGGTGAGTTGAGACACATGATCAGCACATAATTGTAATTTATGGCAACAGGATAGGTCATCATGCAGGGAAGCAGGTAGGGGGTAGGCAAAAGTATTGAGCTGCACAGTGAACCCTAATTATGTTCCTATCATGCAGCCTATTCATGTCATTTGGCTTGCTCGGTGCATGGGTCATGGCTGTCTGTTTCATCCATAGCACCGTATGCATTTTGTACTGTACATGTATCCACTAACTCGCCTATCAGTATGTAACTGAAGAATCATGGAGATGATCAGCTAGCTAGCTACATGATCCTCAGTAGTGGTAGTGTTTTTGAGGGAATGCCAGACTAAAACTACTGGCCATTTAGCTGTACCAGGCCCGGCATTCCTGCTTGGCTGGCATCATTTGGTATGTATAAGGCCAAGACAATTATACGACCATGGTTGTGCGGCTATGCTCATTTTCATCAATTTACTGACTTGAAGTGACCAATGAGAAATAGCTACTGCATGTTGCTCTTCAGTGGTATACCGGTAGGTAAATACATGGTTGTGAGAAGCCATCATGCACGGTGCATGCAGTTGCTGTGTGAGGTACGTAGTCAATTTGCATCATGAGCATATAAGCACACCACAGCAGTAGGGAGCCCGATGGAATGGGACTCCACTATGGTCCCGAGACCAATAGTGATTGTGTCTAACCATAGACACAATCGGAACGGGGGGGGGGGGGGGGGGGAGGGGTAGTTGCCGTGGGATTTCATGAATAAGTGGCAGAGAGCTGGCAGCTAAAACCAGAGGCCCTGGGTTCAATTCCCAGTGGCACCATCTTTCTTTTGAGCCCATTCCCATGTCAAAGTTCTATGGACAGTAGCAGCTAATGTGACACTCTAAATTGTGACCTTTGTTGACCTGTGGGAATTCAAATTTGCCCAATCAGCACATGGGGGCAAACCAAGCACTAATGAATTTCATTAAGGAACTCATGAATTCTATTGTTAGAAGCCCACAGAGAAACAAGTCTAACCCCAGTCTGGCGCGCTAGCCCCTACTTCCGGCCCCCGATTGCGCGTGGGCAGGGAAGGTAGGGCGTCTACCGAAGGTGAATGTGCGAAGATGTCTACAGAACGCTCGCTTCAGTCCTTGCTACAATCTATGGAACCCGCGGTCCTGGACGAGTGCATAAGCACGGAAGCGCGGACACTGGGCTTCGCAAACCTAAAACCGGAGCAGCACCGCGCCGTGTGCGCCAGCGTGCTGATCCACGAGTTGTACTAGTTTGCTCCTTGTAGCGTCTAACTCTGCCTCCAGCCTCTCCACTTTCGCAACCATGTCACTGCACCGCTTGCAAACAATGATAATAGCGTTGCCTGGCAGTTTCAACGAAACCTGGCTTATTTCGTCCAGCTTCTGTCCGAGAGCGGTGAACTCGAGCGCCTTAGAGACCCTTCTCCTCTCCTTGTGCGGCACTTGGACGGCAGCGCAGAGGCAGCATGTTGTTGGGAAGTGACTGGAGTCTAATTTCCTCGCCATTCGTATTCCTTCCCTTCATCGAAGTCGTTTAAGCACACCAGCGATCGCTTCACACCCGTTTGTACGACGTCTCCAGTAAACGCCCTCGGCGACGATTGCGCAAGGTGTGAAATTGACAATAGTTGCTAGACCCTACCTTCCCTGCCCACGCGCAATCGGGGGCCGGAAGTAGGGGCTAGCGCGCCAGACTAGTCTAACCCTAGATCCCGTGGCAAACATGAGGAATTTCTGTCAAAGTCAGCCTGTGTTATTTCCATTAGTGTGTTTTCAGGGCCTTTGTTTGGGTAGCTCTTATAGTCAAAAAGGCTTTCTATGCTACCTACCTCAAGTTTTGAATATTAGACAGCACTATTGTGCTGTCTATGTACGGATCGCAGTGGTTGTTTGTATGCTGTATTACAAATGAAAAGTTGCACTGCTCCTGAATAGGACCAAAACCGGCAAATGAAGCTTACCACGAGGAAGCAGGGACTGAACAGTGCACATAGCTAACCTTACTTCACAGCGAAGGTCCACCTACACGTAGATAGCGCCCTCGACATTTCCCACGTTTCATCTTTTTCTTCTTCTTCTTCTTCTTCTTCTTCTCCTCCTCCTCCTCCTCCTCCTCCTCCTTCTTCTTCTTCTTCTTCTTCTTCTTCTTCTTCTTCTTCTTATTCTTATTCTTATTCTTCTTGCATGTAGGGACCATGGTTAATGCTCCACTGTGTAACAGCCTTTACGTGTTTCTATCCTTTTTATGCCATCCCTACATCCTTACTATTTTGTAGAAATTTCTAATAAGTCTATGAATAAAAAGGAGCTGTGTGTAGATTTGCTTCCTGCTTTCTGGAGACTCTGTGCATACATTGTATATGTGGTCAGCATATCTGTTAGAGCACTTGTCAATGTTGAAGCATAAGTAGATGCAGTAATTCAATTTCTAGTCACAAAATTGTCAAAAGAATTCCACACAACAAATCAAATCATTTTGGTCATATGCATGCCATTTGCTACATGTTGTCCTGCCAGTGGTGAACACTTGCATTGGAGACTATATGATTATACAAAGAGGTAGCTACGTATTTTATGACTATTACAACCATTGATGTGTTCATGATTATCATTTGTGCATGTTCTTGCCTATTACAGGTAATGATATTAATGCTATTTTTGGTAAAAGGAGACTTAACCTGACAACAAGCCAGACCACACCATGTCTCAATACCTACTACTTCTTATTTTGTACCAGCCCTGAGCCATTTGGAAGTAGGTGTGATTCCTCCACTGCTAACTGGTTCCATAATGGCAAGCGACTCTCTGCTTCAGACACAAACTATACAATTAGTGAGCAAGGCACCATGGAACGAGTGCTGAAAATCTTTGTCACAGTAGATGAGTTCCGTGAGCAACAGACGTTCCAATGTAAATCAGGTTTACACTGTGAGAGCTCAGTAGTAACAGTTGGGAAATATGGTGGGTTCAATTAACGAACACACATGGCCTTCTACCTAACATGCATTGTTAGTGTCATAAGTTGCATGCTGTCAAGGTATAATATTAGGCTGCAGGGTAGTGCTGTCTATGTATGCATGGTGTATATACAATATGTATACAGGCCATAAATGCATACATGCATTGTATAATTGCATGCATGTATTATACATTCTTCAGGTGTGCCTTTTTCTCCCGCTATTGTTAACTACACTGTGGGGACAACTTGGATTATTTTGGAATGGACGCATAATCAATCTTGCTGCACTAATGGCAGCTACTCTCTTTCATGGGAGCCACTGCAGTCAAAGGAATCTTTCCCTGATAGAAACAAAACAGATAATCCTAGCCAACGTCATAACATCACTCAACTAAGAGCTGGCACAACATATGTGATAATTCTTGTCGCCAAATGTCCAGGATATCACGTGATGAATGACACTCAAATTGTCATTACATTTAACGGTAAGCTTATATTTATGCATCAATTTGACAGAATCCTGTCTCTTTATGCTATTGTACCTTGGTATGTGTGTTTGTGCATGTGTGTGAGTGCGTGCATGCATCAACAGTGCATATATATAGCAGTGAGGGGTGAATGTTATAATCAATTAAGCTTTCTGTTGATCACGATTGTAGCACCATGTGATGGTTATTGATGATGCCTTCAAAACATAGATTATGGTATAGGTAATGGACTAATGAATGTATAATTAGGTAGTTCAGTAATATTGCAAAGTGGCTAAGATTAGAACAATGACTGCTGCAAATATAGCTGCAGTTGCTTGTATAATCATCAAGTTCCCCCCCCTAGGGATCAACTAGCAATTTTTAGCAGCGTTATTTCTGCTCATATTTTACAACCATTCTGCTAATTCCTTATTGTTTCATTTTCCAAAGGCTAGCTCCCCACTATATGGTGTGGTGACACCATGCTGTGCCATCTTGTCTCAGTTATCATAGCCAGCTTTAATTTCAGTTGCATGAACGTATATACCCAGGCCATGTTTCCCACTTCTCGTTAATCCATTGAAGGGTAATGGATCCCGGAAACGTTTGAAGCTGCATGTCATCATGTGCACCAAAACTAATAATATATACTTTCTCGGATTTCTCAAACGCATGATGATGGATGTTTGGGTGCATTATATTTCAAGAGACCATCAACAACTCTAGACTGAATCAACGCGCATCGAGCACCTTCCAGTGAATGGTATATAAGCTAGCTAATCATAGAGGTGGGACAGTAACATAATTATCTCATGCAGTTGTGTAATTAACTAATGCACATGTTCCAACAGACACGAGTGATGTCCCACCTACTGGAACAATCAGTCCAACAACAACAATTGCAACTCCCACACCAAGCATAAGGCCTAATGACCCTTCAGCAACACTTAAGCTTGGTGAGCCAGCATTAACCTTATGTGACATTGAATCATAAAATGATCATGATCACCATATACATGAATGTTTTAGATTATACACACACCATTTTTTTATTCTACATATGTCACTGCTTGATATCAATGCATGGCTCACTTGTATACCCCTTCCTCACAGCTCTAGCAACACTCTGACCAGTCCAGCTTTATATTAGGTCATACCACTTTTTCCTGCGAAACTGGATTTCTATCAACAAAACCTGAACATAACTAACCATTTGTACAGAGTTTGAAGCTTTAACAGGCTAAACTGTAGCATTTACAAACTTACGTACTTGATTATAGCCCACAATGGAAACGCTATAATTATGCTTATACTACTTGCTGGCTTTCTGTATATGCCTGTTGATGTATACAGATAATACAATTAATATGTAGATCAAATCTTTGTGGATGAAAACTGCAGAAGGTGTCTGCCATAGATTGTCTTCCTTCACAAATTCTTTGAAATGTTATGGCATTTGGTAGCTGTCTTCCTTACCTAAACATTAAGCTTGGACAGTGAAGAAACATGCTTCATGCTCTGCTTTGGCACTATACAATTTAATGGTGTAGAATATATATTGTATACATACGTAATTCATAGTGTAGAATGCATTATACTGTACAACTTGCATATGCATGTGGCACAATACAACATTGAACTGATGTTGAGATACAATGTGCAGAGTGAATTAAACAGGAATAAGTTTGAAGTTGAGGCACAAGAATGATCAAAGTTATAGTTAATGAAAGTCAATCATGATCAGAAAGTCAGAATTGGATGTAAATTCAAACAGAATGAGAAAAATTTGGGCTAGGCTACGAGGAACTGTTGCTCTGAGGATAGAGACTGCTGCAAATACAGAATTCGAATGGTCTAAAGGAGAGAAGTATAGCTTGCAGACGATGAATGCTGGAAGAAGTACATAGATGTGATGGCGATGAAAGAGAAGGTTGATTGTATGTTGCATGTGGAGAGAGGGTTTCTAGCGGCAAGAGATGCATGAGAAGAAATTAACAGTAACATTGGATTATGCCTGCAGAGTACGCAGAGCCATTGTGAAGATTTCATGGCATTGACTTTGTCTAGCTGCTAGCCCCCATACCTACTTTGTCATCTCGCACAGTTAGAGTAGCATTGACTTGATTGGATGCTAAATGATATTATTGATTTTATGTGCTAATCCAGAAATATCTCTCATTCTCAGTACCTCTCATATTGAGGCAAATTACTCAAATAATAGCATTTCACAGATTTTCATGCTTCAAGCCTATTGTTACTTATGTATACTCTCCTGCATAACTACAGGTGGTGATGTCATTGCTGCAATTGTCGTTGTAGCTTCTCTGTTTCTCATTGTGATCACTGTCGTTCCAGGAGGAGCCATTTGTTGCTGCTGCTATCGGTACAGAAAATCCTGTACATGGTAAATGCTGTAATATCCATGTTTTACTTAGTGCATGATGTACTCACTTTTGTACTCTACATGTGGTGTCTAATTGTACTTTGCTACAGCTGGCGAAAGAATACTCATAATGACGCTAGTGGAGAAACCCTTATGGTATGTACTTATAATTTTGAACTTTTGAGCACACTAACCCACACACATACATACATGCACACATACACACACATATGTACATACACATGTTAACTACACACACACACACACACACACACACACACACACACACACACACACACACACACACACACACACACACACACTCGCATGCACGCACACACACACACCAACACGCGCACACGCACACACACACACATATAGTTACATCCATATGCAGCAACTTTGTTATACACACTGCTAAGAGCAACTTTGTTATACACACTGCTAAGATGCTCTATGATCAAGTGACATCATGATATAACACTTTGAACAAGAAATGGTCTTCTGTCAAACGATTGGACGTAGCATTGGAACAAATTTGTCACTGGACGTTTCAGCCAGGAGGCTTTTATTTACAGTAGAACTTGTTTTCCAATTACCAACTTATTTCACCTAACTCTGCTTACAGAACCATCAAAAGACTTTGTACCAGTAACACCTACCTGACATCAGACACATTTTTCCACCTTTTGATGTCACATTTGATCCCATGATCACTAATCCATGCCCATTTAAACCACCTTCTCCTGTCATTTTTCAGTTCTATTGTTAATGAAGGCCTTTGGGGCCAAAACGTCCAGTAACAACTTTGTTCTGATGCTACTTCCAATAGCTCAACAGAAGCCCATTTCTTGTTCATACCAATGCAGCAATAGCAATGAGTCTCTATATTATGCAAACGTTTGCCCTTAGTCCAATGTGTACATTGCTGCACAGTTGGTATATATGTGGGTATATGAGGATGCATTAATACTGTGTAGATATTCACTGCTTGTGTATTATTGTCAGAATCCTGTAGACTACAATCTGACTCCCAATTTACCAAGGGAGGATGAGGAGCACAGCAAGGCTGAAGGGAACTAGTCTTACCACCACATCTGCATTAATTGTAGCCAAAATATCCTGCATGCAGGTGGCACACTGCTTGCAACCAGCAAAGTTTTATAATTACCATAATAGTACTACTGTACGGTTCAAACATTGTTTGTACGGTAGTTCATTTACTACCATTATAATTATGTGCTCACTCTCGTGATATCTATTTTATTATGAATGTGCCCAATTATAATTGATACTTCTGTGTTAATGTATGCTGATGAAATCATAGCCACGCAATATGATTTCAGTAGCTATAGAATGGAGCTACATAATTTGGATATTTGACATGAGTGTATATAAATGGCCCATGAATTGGAGAGTTTAGCATTGATTATAGTATTAGTTTCAAAGGATATTAAAGCATCATAGGTCTGCAGGTTGATTGTAGCTCTAGCCATTATGTATTGTATTTGCAAATGATTATTCATTACAATTTTTGGGTGAGTACCTAGTACTAGTACTGTGTACAAGTACCTTGCATAGCAGCAATTCAACCACTTTCAATGTTGGCCCAGTTGGCAAGGCAACGTTGCCTCTGTCTGCAATGGAGAGCACAGAAGAAGAAGTGACTGGAAAGAACGATAGAAGTGTCTGCTATGTCATGTCAGAAGCATGCAAAGCATGGAAACGATGGCTCCTCTGCCGGTGTAAGTCAATGCAACGTGTTACACCATCAAGTCTGCTAAGGACCTTTTCTGCTACCCTTGGTTCTTGGAGAAGCACACTGAAGGCTGACAGGGGCTCTAGATCCGGCCAGAGTGTGAGTGACAAACAGAGCACTCTAAAGAGTACCTTGCAATTGCATAGCAGCAATTCAACCACTTTCAATGTCGGCCCAGTTGGCAAGGCAACGTTGCCTCTGTCTGCAATGGAGAGCACAGAAGAAGAGGTGACTGGAAAGAACGATAGAAGTGTCTGCTATGTCAATGATGCTTCTCAGCCTTCCACATTCAATGTACATGCACTGCAGCAATGCCCAGTTGAGGAGGAGGAGGTCTTTTACTATTTCTATTAGAACAGTGTAGCTACCGTTATCTATAGCTAGGCTTCAGTCAGGAACTGACAACAACATGGTAGATTTTCCTATAGCTATAATTATATTGTAGTCTCTACAATACCAGCTAGCCAGCTGTCATAAAATGACAGTTCCAGGCTTGGAGAATCTAATTATGACTGTTTGCAGCCTCTCATGAATGCTGCAACTAGCTAGCTACCTGGTAGCTAACTAGCTAGCTAGCTATTCCCAAAATTAGTAGCTATAGCTACAAGGACGTACTTACAAACAGATCTCTCAAACTTGCACTAGTAGCTATGCATCTATAGTGGAGTTCTGTTTACACTCGCGATTGTCATTCACGAATGCTTCAACTGCCTCAGTGGTGCTTGGTTCTCTTAAACTATCTTTTCATCCGTACGCGCGTGCTGCAGTTGGCCATGTTGGGAAAAATCGTAGCCATTTTGACACACACCCATGATTTGCTATAGCTCAGCTACTGTGAGTGCTCAGTTGAAGGTGCTCCTGTGCTGTATCTCAGCCGCCTTGTTATGGCGAACGAATAGAATCCCAACAGGTGAGAAGGCGCAGTGCGTAGTGCATACTGGCTACTTCTAAACCCGGGGTAGTGCGGAGGACTATAGGTGGTCGCATTAAACAAGCTATTGTAGTTATGTATGTGAACATCATATATAGGAGAATCTGACCTGCATGTGCTGCCGCCTATCGACGGATGGCCACTTTTCGCTTTCCAGGTAACTGTATCATCGGTAGCCAAAACTACAGTTGACCCGCGCGGCTCTTTATACCTTTAGTACGCAGCTTGGTAGGTGTTGACGTATAAAGTATCAGGCTGGAGACAGTGTTTATATAGACTTGCATGCAATGCAGCATGGTCAATACCTGTGTGTGATTCACAGCTAATAGTCTAGCCACCTTCACCAGTACAGCTAATGCGTGTTTGCTCAGCTATGCTAACTGGCTCCTTTTATGTGCACAGGTGGACTGCCAGTAACACTTAAGAACGCAGTAACATCAACCTCATGGCGTGGAATGTGGATGACATGGTTAACTTAGACTTTGACTCAACGTCTCTACCAGGGCACACTAAACTTGCTAACCGAGCTGACTCCCATGCACCAAGTAATTGGCAGCTTTGCTGACCCAAAAGGAACATATCAGTGTAGTGTCAACCTTAATTATATTAATTTCAAGCATAACCCTGCTGGCACCATCCAGCAATGTCTTCCATGCATCTGGAACCAGCCATATGGCGCTGGATGGCCTGCGCCACCCAGCCAGTGACACCAGGCAGAGTGAGCCGTACTTGCTTGTACATAATATTCTACTGGCACTGTCAATAGTCAACAGCTCAGTCCAGGTCCTGTCAAAGGTGCACGTGTTTGATCATCATTTGTATTACACTTTATATATACAGTATTCTACTATATATGATGTTCCTGCTGCACGTTGCCATAACAGCTTTCATGGCATGTAATTGCTCAAACATTTTAATGATCATGTTAGTTAGCCTTCGGTTTGAAATTTTATAAATGCCCACAGACAGAGTACAAAATGATAATACTGATCAGCATAAGGGATATACATTGACACTTGTTGTGCATTACTTAATAAGTGTTCAACAGCAAGAAGTTTGTCCTTCCTTGATTTTGTCATGCTTGTGTGTGGCTGATTTGTAATTATATATAATTATAGTAACCATGGCTGGCTTCCACTACAAACTGGTAACTATATTCATCCCTTTCATGTTGTATTCAAGCATGAATGCATGCTTCATGCACTTTCATTGTTCACTCCAGATCCGCCACCAATATATACAGAATGACTGTGGGGTGGTGCTCTGTGATTTCTATAGTTGATCGAGTGATAGGAGTTAAACAGTGAACTGTATTTTGCATCTGCACGGTATCAGCAACTCCATTTGGCAAGAGCTCGAGAATGCCTAAGAGAATAAATCAGTTTGTTCTCATCTGGTGGAGTCTGACTGTTTACAGGGGACTGAGTACTGAAGGTACGTAGTACCCCACTATAGGGTAACTGACCAATCACACACTGCAAGGTTGCATATGAGGCATGCTTGCCGCTACAAAGGTGTTAATAGGTCACTAGTTTGCAATCTGTACTTTATAACTGGTCTGCAGCTGCAGCTGTGAAAGATCATGGTATGGCTGTAAACCACGTGCACTAGTACTGTACTAGCAGTTTCACATATGTACATATGTGCACACAGATATGCAACTGTTATAATGGAGACAGTTTAACTGTGTACCACAGTTACACAAACAAAAGACAACTTTGTGAACTACACATGGTAAGAAAGTGAGGGGGAGGGGAAGAATGGCAATATACCAGACCAGGGCCAATGACCTCCAGACCTTTAGCCGACCCTTTTGGCAGCCGAACCACTGCATGGTCACTGCTAAGAGCCATTGATCCATTCCCCCCTTAAGTATATACTGATGGCGTGCTCTATCCAGAGCACCTCCCGCACAGGGGCACCAACTAATCAGCACACTATTAAAATGTTAATGGAGATGGTCTATGTACCATGGACACGTGCACGCAAACGAAATACAACATTGTAAACTACACACATAGTAGGAAAGTGAAGGGGGAGAGGAAGAATGGCAGTGATTTTTTGGCTTTTCGATAGTGCATGCACTGATTAGTCGGTGCCCCTGTGTGGGATTTGCTCAGGATGGAGCACGACCATGCACACATCAGTACTTAAGGGGGAATGAATCAATGGCTGTTGGTGGTGACCAGTGGTTCATGCAGCTGCCAAAGGGTCAGCTTAAGGTCTGGAAGTTGTTGGCTCTAGTCCAGCTCACTGCCATTTTTTCCCTCTCCCTTCACTTTCCAACGTTAACCAGTTACAACATTGTCTTTCGTATATAACTATATGCATGCATTTTGTGGGATGTGGAGCTGTGTTCATGTAAGAGCATGCACTAGCTGTAGTGCAGCTGTAGAATAGACAATTACTGATAATTTTTCTATGACTGTGCTTTCTTTAAAATAGCATTCAATTATGATATCACTATAATAAGAATTATAATTATTATGTAATGTAAAGTCTTACTCAAGCAGCCTGCCCTTGGGTCATAATAATGTTTCACTTTGCATTCGGCCTGATTAATGATATAGTATGGTCTGAATGTATTCACCTTTGAAGGCTCATAATTGAAAATAGCCAGTTTCACATGCAGGTGTATTCACTTTGCAATCCCCATTATTCTGATATATATATATACAGTTCATCTAAAGGTGCTGGACAATAGAGTGTGTATTGGTGAACAGTTTCATCTTTCTTGTCAACACCCTGACTTGGGAAATGCAAGTGTGTACCCCCTTGGATCACCTGACTGGAGAGTAGATGGAAGTGTCCTGACTCCAGATGGACATCTGTATGCTACTAACTTCCCAAGCAGAACAGAGACAGTCCTAAGTGTGTCCGCTGCAATGGTACAATTTGAAAACATATCAAATATTAACTACACTTGCTCAATAATAGAAGTAATACCTGGAGTTTCACTTGGTCATTTAATAATTTCAAGCAACATAATTAACATCCACCCCTTAGGTAAGATGACATACATTCTGTAATATTGGTATATTACATATTAAGTTATCAACCCTTATACAATTTTCTTCTCTTTATAGTTCTGCCACACATGCCTTTATTCAGCAGTGTGTCAACCAGCTCATCAACTGTAATGGTCACCTGGACTCATGATTCTACCTGCTTTGAAGCCTGTCTCTTTGAGTATATGCTTTCAATAGGAAGTCATGACCGGCCCAATGCATCAGACATACCAGACTGGATCATTGTAAATAGGACCCAGTACATGTTTTCCAATTTGCACAGTGGGACCACATATATGGTTAGACTGAATGCACATTGCACGAATAAAAATATATGGAGTGAAACAACATCCACAAACTTCACTACCATTTTGGAATACAAGAATGAAGGTACATATAAATACGAAATTTTGCATGCTGGCATTGTTCATTGCAATAAACAAGACTTCTAACATTAAAATAGCTGCAGTATAATATTTGGCATGTGTTATATGCATGAAATTCCTGGACCAGCTAATGTCTGTCAACAACATTCACATTGGTTCCACTGCATGCACCTATATCATTGCAGGACTATCAACTGTCTCCCTGGCAGGAATGATCACAGCTGGTGCAGTCATTCCACTGAGTTGCATCATTTTAGTGACATGTGTTGCTCTTACTGTGCGTTGCTGCAAAAGAGGCACATTTACTAACCAAAGTAAAGTCATGCTACATATACTACATGCTTTGTTTCCTATTTTATTCCATTAGTTTGTATAAAAGCTGCAATTTAACTTGGCAGCTACATATATGCTTAAATGTCAATGCATATCATTGGCTCTATATGCAGGGAATGATGAATACGAGCATCAAGCAGATAGCTCACCTGGCTTTCAGATGCAAGCCAACCCTTGCTACGGCGAGATTCACCAAGGTCCAGTAGATAATAGAAGGGAAGATGGTACTATCAATGACCATGAACTGCAAATGATGGAGAATCCTAGCTATGTGTATAATTCCCGTACCCCTACAGTACAGTACCACAACATTTGCTTACATGATAAACTGGACTCAGTCTGTGCAATTTACGAGAAGGTTCCGTAAATTCATGGTGATATAATATGTATTCAGTTACTGTTTATAAAATTCAGCAAAATATGATTTTGTTTAATTAATATGTACCACTGTACGTCTGGAGCACGAGCATACAATGTACTATAGGCACCTTTGACATTATATGTATAGACCCTCAACTATGCAATTATGCTATATGATGCCCTTTTAGCCATGCCTGCATGAACAGATACGTAGCTAGTTAATACTTAATATACCCTTAATTATTAGGCGCGAATGACGAGTAAACTCGACATAAATTATGTAGTGACGTAAGCGCGATTTAAAGTCAAGGCTGATAGCTACACTCCTGGACAGTGCTGTGGGCTGAGCTAGATTTGAATAGCTATTCAGTGCTTAGTTTACGTATGTTACGTATATAGACCATTTAGTTATACAACAGTAGGGGGCTGCTTTCTACTTAGCGGACGGTCCGCATGTACGACTGCGGCGGACGAGGTGTGCGTATGTGGACAGTGAGCATAGAGAGCTCGGTTTCCCCTTTTAAATTTTTCATCGCGCGCGCGCGCGCCCAACGTACAAACACGTAAACTTATACTTATTTAGCGTGCGAGGTATTTATGAACACGCCAAAATGGGTGGGGCCGTAGTGGGTTGACCGCATCCTGCTTTAGTCGTGTGGCCTTCAAACAAGATGAGCTGCTCTGGCTGGTGTTACGTTCAGATCGCGCTAATCATAGGTCTGACAGCGCACGCAAGTAAGTTTTCATAGTAGCTATTATAGCTAGCTACACTCCTCAGATCGATGATGAAACTGAAGCTTCTTTAGCTAGCTGGCTCAGCGTTACTTAGCTAGCTACCTAGCTGTACTGTGCTTACTCAGAATGTACTATTATTTGCTCAGTTGCCCATCAAAGCGCACCTTTGGAGCTTCAATTGGAGAAAGAGCACGTCTGTTTTTACAAACCGTTTACACTGGTGTGTAAACATCCAGATCTCAGCGTACGGACGGAGGACGAACGGTATTACTACGCCACAGGCACACCAGATTGGGAACAGAATGGACAAATTATTACCCTGGACTCAATTGTATACTATGTTGACTATCTGAACAAGACTCACACGCGCCTCATTGTTCACCCTGATGATATGATCTTCAGTGGCAGCCGCAGCCTCAGTTTCACGTGTCGTGTGCACACCATCCATCACACTGCAGTGCGCAGCAACAATGTTACTGTCTTTCCTGGACTAAGTGAGTATCAGATGCTTACCTTTATAGCGCTACACTCCTTTTTCTAGTTACATTTGACTAGAATTATTACAATTATATTAAGACTTATAACCCAACTTGGGGGTAGGCCTATATGTGCAACATGGAAATCTGTTATGTATAGACTAACATTAACCTACCAAGTGGCACCACCTCTGCAGCTGCATGTATATACACTGGCATGATCCTTGTGACCCTCTCTAATGAAGACAGTGCTTACTGCTCCAGTTACATAGCTACAGGGTGTATGCAACTACTTCCGAATTATAAATCTAATCAGGATGCTTGGCTCTGTCCCAAAGGTGTCTGAAATAGCGGTGTCACTGTATGTACTAGTTATAACATGGCCGCGAGGGCGCTGGCTGATTTATCACACGAGGGCGCGAAGCGCCCGAGTGCGATAAATCAGCTAAGCGCCCGAGCGGCCATGTTATAACTGACTTGTTACAATTCAAACAGCAGGGATTAGCGCTTGAATTCGTTCGCTGTCGAATGAATTTACCGAACGAACCTGACAGAGGTAACTATAGAAACCAGAGAACACGATTTTCTCGAAGCACAAGGCGAAAGGCGAGAAGCGTCGCAAGAAAAAGGCTGTCAGCGGCCTCTCGTACTGAATAAAACGTCGGCGCCGCTTGAGTCGGCACTAGGGCATATGATTAGAAGTCCTGCAAGCAGCGTATGAAGGAAGAACTTTCTTTTTAGAGAGTGTACTAGGATTTAAACGACTGGAGAACTTGGGAATGGCAAGACCTACCTTCAATTTCATCCATAAAGTGAACTTGGAAAAGGGAATGTTGGTTTCTCTATCACTAAAGACATTACATGCACAATTACATGTCACTGCCATAAAAATACACGTGTGCTAGGCATACATTTATGTTAATGACCATGCTTCCAAGTGCCAAGCACTCATCATTTCAGAGCCAATGTTCATGAGAAAGTTCACAAGGTGATGAATATCAAAGGCATTTTGCTAAAGCAGTAAACAAAACGTTTGTTTAAGGGGTGGAAAGTGATTGGATGAACCAATAAGAGCCCCCCTCGACGCAGTGTGTTATGAGGTGTGAAAGCGTAAACAGTGGCGTTATGCGAAATTAGACCACTGCAGCTTGCTTTGATGTATGGCTTCCTCATATAACAAAATATTATACTTCATTTGAATATGCAGAATCTAGTACTACAGCATTTATTTTTACATAATCTCACATCCTCGGTCTTACAGACCGCCCACTGGCACCACAGCTGACAACCATTACACCTGGTTACTGGACTGCTGCTATTGCTTGGACACATAATGCTACCTGCTTTGAACATGTGCACTGTGATTTTGTGGTTGAATGGGATCATGGCAATTTTAATGCAACAACAAGTTCTACAACATTCCTCATTGATCGGCTCAAACCAGGAAAAAGACAGAAAGTGGCAGTGAGAGCACAATGTACAATAGCAACACCATCTCCTCAATTGCTAGTGAGCTCAAACGGCACCAGAGAATTTAGAACGAAAGGTATGTCACCTATCATTATGGCAGGCATAATTATAATGAAAATATGCTGGTTATTTGAATTGGTTATGTTTGCAGATGGCCCAGTGGCATTGTCACTTACGTCTGCAAGCAACACTTCAATAGCGTGTGTTGGTAAGACTTTCACCCTCAAATGCAGCCACCCATCTCTGAACGTACTTGCACCATCCGGAGCATACGTATTTGCATCAGCCTTGCCGACATGGAAAATTGATGGGGAAATTCTTACTCCAGATGGATCTCTTTTCAAAGCATCTTATCCCTCTGAATCAGAGTCTGTGTTAGAAGTGTCTTTTAATAAATTTCCAACATTCAGATACCAGAACCAGATATTCAACTTTTCATGTGCCATACGTGCAAAAAGTGGCACCGTTTTCAACAGTGAAAATGTTTCTGTTCATCCATTTGGTGAGAGTTTTGGGGTGGGCTTACAAGTAGTGCATGAAACCCATTTCCTTTGCATAATCATTCGCCACAATATTTGACTTCTATATAATATATTATGTTGCAAAATTTAAACTTGGTAACCAATTTTACTATTGGTGAATACTATTAGACATTGTTTGCACCTCATTTTTGGTATGTAAACTTGTGCAAAGATCAATCACTGAAGATATCACATTCAAATGCTAAAATTCTTCGCATCAGGTTGTATAATTATGGCACCGATGCATGCAACACATATAGTTTGCATTTGTATTGCAATTAGCAAGTCCAGGTCAGGAATTTGTCCCTAAAATATGGTATTGTTTCCTTCCTTCTTGATGCAGAATTTCCACTACAGGTTCACCTCAGTTCTGGCCATACCAACTTCACTATCAACTGGAAAGAGTACAGTATTTGTACGACTACATTGCATTTTCACATCATTTGGGTGCCTGTCATTGCAGGAAGTGGACAAGAAGAATGGAATATGAAGAACCAAGCCTATACCAGGGGCACAAATTACACAATTTCTGATCTGAATAGTACTTATTCATACAAAGTGATTGTCAATGTAAGGCAAGTGCCTGGCGCAGGTGAGTTGAGACACATGATCAGCACATAATTGTAATTTATGGCAACAGGATAGGTCATCATGCAGGGAAGCAGGTAGGGGGTAGGCAAAAGTATTGAGCTGCACAGTGAACCCTAATTATGTTCCTATCATGCAGCCTATTCATGTCATTTGGCTTGCTCGGTGCATGGGTCATGGCTGTCTGTTTCATCCATAGCACCGTATGCATTTTGTACTGTACATGTATCCACTAACTCGCCTATCAGTATGTAACTGAAGAATCATGGAGATGATCAGCTAGCTAGCTACATGATCCTCAGTAGTGGTAGTGTTTTTGAGGGAATGCCAGACTAAAACTACTGGCCATTTAGCTGTACCAGGCCCGGCATTCCTGCTTGGCTGGCATCATTTGGTATGTATAAGGCCAAGACAATTATACGACCATGGTTGTGTGGCTATGCTCATTTTCATCAATTTACTGACTTGAAGTGACCAATGAGAAATAGCTACTGCATGTTGCTCTTCAGTGGTATACCGGTAGGTAAATACATGGTTGTGAGAAGCCATCATGCACAGTGCATGCAGTTGCTGTGTGAGGTACGTAGTCAATTTGCATCATGAGCATATAAGCACACCACAGCAGTAGGGAGCCCGATGGAATGGGACTCCACTATGGTCCCGAGACCAATAGTGATTGTGTCTAACCATAGACACAATCGGAACGGGGGGGGAGGGGTAGTTGCCGTGGGATTTCATGAATAAGTGGCAGAGAGCTGGCAGCTAAAACCAGAGGCCCTGGGTTCAATTCCCAGTGGCACCATCTTTCTTTTGAGCCCATTCCCATGTCAAAGTTATATGGACAGTAGCAGCTAATGTGACACTCTAAATTGTGACCTTTGTTGACCTGTGGGAATTCGAATTTGCCCAATCAGCACATGGGGGCAAACCAAGCACTAATGAATTTCATTAAGGAACTCATGAATTCTATTGTTAGTAAGCCCACAGAGAAACAAGTCTAACCCTAGATCCCGTGGCAAACATGAGGAATTTCTGTCAAAGTCAGCCTGTGTTATTTCCATTAGTGTGTTTTCAGGGCCTTTGTGTGGGTAGCTCTTATAGTCAAAAAGGCTTTCTATGCTACCTACCTCAAGTTTTGAATATTAGACAGCACTATCGTGCTGTCTATGTACGGATGGCAGTGGTTGTTTGTATGCTGTATTACAAATGAAAAGTTGCACTGCTCCTGAATAGGACCAAAACCGGCAAATGAAGCTTACCACGAGGAAGCAGGGACTGAACAGTGCACATAGCTAACCTTACTTCACAGCGAAGGTGCACCTACACGCAGATAGCGCCCTCGACATTTCCCACGTTTCATCTTTTTCTTCTTCTTCTTCTTCTTCTTCTTCTCCTCCTCCTCCTCCTCCTCCTCCTCCTCCTCCTTCTTCTTCTTCTTCTTCTTCTTTTTCTTCTTCTTCTTCTTATTCTTATTCTTCTTCTTCTTCTTATTCTTATTCTTATTCTTCTTGCATGTAGGGACCATGGTTAATGCTCCACTGTATAACAGCCTTTACGTGTTTCTATCCTTTTTATGCCATCCCTACATCCTTACTATTTTGTAGAAATTTCTAATATGTCTATGAATAAAAAGGAGCTGTGTGTAGATTTGCTTCCTGCTTTCTGGAGACTCTGTGCATACATTGTATATGTGGTCAGCATATCCGTTAGAGCACTTGTCAATGTTGAAGCATAAGTAGATGCAGTAATTCAATTTCTAGTTACAAAATTGTCAAAAGAATTCCACACAACAAATCAAATCATTTTGGTCATATGCATGCCATTTGCTACATGTTGTCCTGCCAGTGGTGAACACTTGCATTGGAGACTATATGATTATACAAAGAGGTAGCTACGTATTTTATGACTATTACAACCATTGATGTGTTCATGATTATCATTTGTGCATGTTCTTGCCTATTACAGGTAATGATATTAATGCTATTTTTGGTAAAAGGAGACTTAACCTGACAACAAGCCAGACCACACCATGTCTCAATACCTACTACTTCTTATTTTGTACCAGCCCTGAGCCATTTGGAAGTAGGTGTGATTCCTCCACTGCTAACTGGTTCCATAATGGCAAGCGACTCTCTGCTTCAGACACAAACTATACAATTAGTGAGCAAGGCACCATGGAACGAGTGCTGAAAATCTTTGTCACAGTAGATGAGTTCCGTGAGCAACAGACGTTCCAATGTAAATCAGGTTTACACTGTGAGAGCTCAGTAGTAACAGTTGGGAAATATGGTGGGTTCAATTAACGAACACACATGGCCTTCTACCTAACATGCATTGTTAGTGTCATAAGTTGCATGCTGTCAAGGTATAATATTAGGCTGCATGGTAGTGCTGTCTATGTATGCATGGTGTATATACAATATGTATACAGGCCATAAATGCCTACATGCATTGTATAATTGCATGCATGTATTATACATTCTTCAGGTGTGCCTTTTTCTCCCGCTATTGTTAACTACACTGTGGGGAAAACTTGGATTATTTTGGAATGGACGCATAATCAATCTTGCTGCACTAATGGCAGCTACTCTCTTTCATGGGAGCCACTGCAGTCAAAAGAAGCTTTCCCTGATAGAAACAAAACTGATAATCCTAGCCAACGTCATAACATTACTCAGCTAAGAGCTGGCACAACATATGTGATAATTCTTGTCGCCAAATGTCCAGGATATCACGTGCTGAATGACACTCAAATTGTCATTACATCTAACGGTAAGCTTATATGTATATATGCATCAATTTGACAGAATCCTGTCTCTTTATGCTATTGTACTGTATGTGTGTGAAGGTGTGCATGCATCAACAGTGCATATATATATAGCAGTGAGGGGTGAATGTTATAATCAATTAAGCTTTCTGTTGATCACAATTGTAGCATCATGTGATGGTTATTGATAATGCCTTCAAAACATAGATTATGGTATAGGTAATGGACTAATGAATGTATAATTAGGTAGTTCAGTGATATTGCAAAGTGGCTAAGATTAGAACAATGACTGCTGCAAATATAGCTGCAGTTGCTTGTATAATCATCAAGTTCCCCCCCCTAGGGATCAACTAGCAATTTTTGGCAGCGTTATTTCTGCTCATATTTTACAACCATTTTCCTAATTCCTTATTGTTTCATTTTTCAAGGCTAGCTCCCCACTATATGGTGTGGTGACACCATGCTGTGCCATCTTGTCTCAGTTATCATAGCCAGCTTTAATTTTGGATGCATGAGCGTATATGTTACGCTATATACCCATGTTTTCCACTTTTCGTTAATCCATTGAAGGGTAATGGATCTCGGAAACTTTGAAGCTGCATGTCATCATGTGCACCAAAACTAATAATATATACTTTCTCGGATTTCTCAAACGCATGATGATGGATGTTTGGGTGCATGATATTTCAAGAGACCATCAACAACGTCAACTCTAGACTGAATCAATGCGCATCGTGCACCTTCCAGTGAATATGGTATATAAGCTAGCTAATCATATAGGTGGGACAGTAACATATCTCAGTTGTGTAATTAACTAATGCACATGTTCCAACAGACACGAGTGATGTCCCACCTACTGGAACAATCAGTCCAACAACAACTATTGCAACTCCCAAACCAAGCGTAAGGCCTAATGACCCTTCAGCAACACTTGGTGAGCAAGTATTAACCTTATGTGACATTGAATCATAAAATGATCATGATCACCATATACGAAGGTTTTAGATTATACACACACCATTTATTAATTATTTATTCTACATATGTCACTGCTTGATGTCAATGCATGGCTCAATGGTACACTGCTTCCTCACAGCTGTAGCAAGCACTCTGACCAGTCCAGCTTTATACTTGGTCATACCACTTTTTCTGCAAAACTGGATTTCTGTCAACAAAACCCAACTAACCATTCTGTACAGAGTTTGAAACTTTAACAGGCTAAACTGTAGCATTTACAAA
>OZ025868.1:3639642-3672142 GCA_964019415.1 Ianthella basta | reverse complement strand
TTGTCACTGTGTGGCCTTGCTGAAGTGAGTAATGTTGAATTGAGCATATATAGGACATGAACTTGTCATGCAGCCTGACCCTTTCTGCTTACTTAAAGCTGTTGTTGGCAGATATTCAGTTTAGCAAAGTGAGCAAGTAGCGCAATAATTGCTAAAAGTTGTACCCACAGCTTTCTGTTCGGGCTAAATATTTGTACAGGTTATGCACAAATTGGTACCCACTAAAATCCTGGATTTTCAAATCACTAAATTTAGTTGGCGCTAAATCTTACTTTTAGACTCAATCCTGTTCTTGTTTTCTCAATAGCCCCGATAGCAGAAAAGGTTCAACAATGCAGAGATTAAGATAGTTGTGTATGCATTTGTCTGTTGTCTTAATCTGTCTGTTGCAAGTTAATGACTCCATCACAATTACTACCTCAATTGTCAATATGACCCAAACAGGAGCAATCCTGGAGAGTCATCTCCTCCATATCTCCTTCATTTTTGACCTTCTTGACACTGTTTCCAACACAGCAGATCAGCAGCAAGAAGACCGTTGAGAGAACCATTGAATTGCTTTCTAATCGGGATCCTATACAGGATGGCATAGGATAGGTTGGTTGGTTGTATGCTGTAATACAAACAAAAAGTAGCACTATTACCATTTAGAATTACAAAACCGACAAAAATGGCTACCCGTGAAGAAGTGTCAATCCTCAGCGATTTGATGCTATGGGCCCAATGTTTCCAGGGGATACAAAATTCCCTGGGAATGCAAAATTCCCTGGGAATGCAAAATTCCCTGGGAATGCAAAATTCCCTGGGGCTGCAAAATTCCCTGGGGATGCAAAATTCCCTGGGGATGCAAAATTCCCTGGGGATGCAAAATTCCCTGGGGATGCAAAATTCCCTGGGGATGCAAAATTCCCTGGGGATGCAAAATTCCCTGGGGATGCAAAATTCCCTGGGGATGCAAAATTCCCTGGGAGTGCAAAATTCCCTGGGGATGCCAATTTCCCTGGGGATGCAAAATTCCCTGAGGGTGCCAAATTCTCTGGGGGCATTACTTTGGGACTGTCAATCCTTTTAGGGCTCGGTTGGAGTATTAGACTCTTGGCAAACAGTGATCTTCCCGATGCAGTACGCAGACCAGCAGAGTGGATCTTCACAATCTTGACTGCCTTCCTAGGTGTGTACCTGTTTTTGCTGTACGTTATCAGGTCACAAGAAGCACGCAAAGCATGAAAAGAATGGCTCCAATGCCAGTGTAAATCAAAGCCTGGAGCTCCCACTAGTATATACCTGGACTTCAAGTCGATTGAGAACCCTTTCAACCAGATTCACTTCTTTTAGAAGTACTTTGAGGGCTGCCAGGAACTCGAGACATGGCCAGAGCATCAGTGACAAACAGAGCATTCTTAATGATACAGCAAATAGTGGTGAATCCGCCACTTTCAGCTCAAGTTCAGGTGGAGCGGCAACTCTTTCTCTGTCTACAACCAAGACTATAGCTGAGGTAGAAGCAAATGACAGCAGGAATAGGAACGATTGGTACAGCAATCAAGCTTATATGTTCCCGCACTCAGAAAGCCTACAAAGCAGAAAAGCCATGCCGAGAAGAAGGGTAGCTGCTACAGTAATTTGGTTTTGCATGGACTGTTATTTAGTAGCTCAGAAGAATAGTTACTGTTGCTGCATTTAAGCTGTGCATGTGATTATGCCATACTGTTGAACAAGTTCAGTGACTGTACACAAGAGAGGAACATAATCACTTCACATTGCAAACCTGCTGGTAATTGTGGAGTAGCTAATATGGGCTGTGTCTCAAAGACTTTGTCATTGACAATGTCATAATTATACATGTAGCTACTTACCCTTAGCAATTAGGTGCACAACAGATGCCGCAGCATGCAATGATGCATAATGATATGTGTGCATCAATTTCACTTTCAGAAGCCCATGCACAAATACTTCATCAAGGTCATAGCTATACGTATAGAAGAGCATGCACACGGAAACAACTGCATGGCCATATAAATATATATACATACTTCACCCAGCCCATTATATGAACTGCTGTTTGCTGAATCATGTATTGACAAAAAGGCCCTATGTATTATGCATATGCAGGGCTCAATTTACTGGAGAGCTTCCCCTGAATTTTTGCGTTATACTGTTTGTCGATTGCAGTAACAAAATGCAGAAATGGGGTATACACCTCTAAGATTGCGTCCAAATCAATCAGAGAAAGCCAAATTAAATTCTCTTTCTGCTGGAAGGGTCCATTACACAGTTGCATGGGCACTGCACCTCCCCCCACACACACGCGTTTAATAGACCCTTAGATAAATTCACGTCGAACAACTGATACGAGTCCTTCAGTCAACTGTAGAGCTACCTCGGTGGTTTTGGTGGCAGGATTATCGACCTCAGATCAAAGGAAGTAAAATAAATCCAGTCGAAGGTCCGTGCGCCCAAAATGTCGTTTCAGAAACACTAAAAGTGTCGCACATATTAAATATAATCCAGCCCACGGTGGTAGCCTTGCACGGCCTCCATTAGGCGCTAACTGCCCAAAGGGCCGGCGCACGTATAAGGCATCACTTACTGCACCCGTGTCCAGTTCATAAGCTGAGCCTTTGTATAGCAACGAGAGGCGATACAGCGCGTACGTGCTACTCGAAGCTATGAAATTGATCTGGCTCATATATTGTGTCTCCCAAGCCTTGCTATCATGGCGAGCAGAATGCTTTCCCACCGGTGAGGAAACTGTGCCAGACAGCGGACATTCAGTGAAGATCACGTATACGTGGGTATATACGTATATACTTTCCCCGTGTCTACCTAACTATAGCTACACGTTGAAGTTAAATATTTGTTACTTCCTCCTTGTATGAGTGTACAGGTAACCCACCTATGTTCACAGCTACATTGGAGGACATGGTTATCGCAAATCCAGCCCTTATTGGTGGCTCACCTGGTTCATTCTCACTTCAGTGCCAGGTCACTGGAGACCCCACCCCCACCATAGCCTGGTTTTGTGCTGGCAATGAGATTGAAGGGGAAACTAATACCACTCTGACTGTGAGCCCCATCACTGGGACAGATGCAACTGTAAGTGGAGTGGAGTACTACTGTGAGGCAAACAACAGCTTTGGCAGAATCAGGAGCAGGAGGGCTAACGTGCAGCTTGCAAGTGAGTGTGATCACAGGAAGGTGTGCTGTGGTAGACATGTTGTGGGACTGGCAATGGTATAATAATTATACAGTGAGTGTGACTGACTATTCCATCCACAGCTTTTGAAAATTGGACTGTATCAGGAATGCAAACCATTGATGCTCGCTCAGGGTTCAGTGTGGCCATCCCGTGTAGCCCTCCTCCTGCCAACCCACCGCCAATTGTGTTTTGGCAAGCAGACAGTGTCAATATAACTGCTGGAAACCCCTTAGCTGGGGGTGCTGATGATCGTATCCAAGTCCTACCATCAGGTCATCTTGTGATTCATTCACTGCAGCAAAGCGACTTTGCTGTTTCACAGTACAGATGTTTTGTGAGGAATGCCAATACTCACACCATTTCACCGAGCCCACAGACGTTCACTCTCAATGAAGGTACTGTTTGTACTGTGTACATACTGTAAGTTCTTATGTTTTCCACAGTAATAACCGCTGCACACAAAGGACCCCTAGCTAGTGGAGTCCGAGGTGAAGCTTATATAAGACTTGTCCATTGTTTGGTAAAGGAGACATGACACACAGTTGGACTTTGTACAATGCCATGCTACATAAAATGGAGTTCATTTGTAACCATGCACATTCAGTATAAGTGTATGCCTAGTGCTGTGATGCCATAATTATGTATGTAGATTGTCCCTTGCTACCTGCCTCCTCTCCCTCTACCAGTTACAATGTTAACCACTAGCCAAGGACAGTCTGCTATGCATGTATTCAACCACGATACATCAGTAGGGCAAGCAGAACGTGGAGAGACATTCTACATATTCAATGTGGTACAGCCAACCATGTTGGGAAGCATCTTCTCCAATGCAATACCCTCCATTGCACTGAGAAACACACGGGAGTTTTACCTTGTAAATAATGTTGAAGCGTCTGATGGTGGTCAGATAGAGGTTACATATTTTGCCACTGGAAGTGAAGGTGTAGAAGCTTTGGGATCACTCACTACAAACATTACTGTGTTTGGTAAGTATGTACTGCACTGAATGGTAGCATGGCTCATCTAGTGGATGTTAGCTAGAGTACTGGGCTGGGTACATAAGAGATGAAGTGTAGCTACTTACTGTAGTCAAGTCTTCTGCATTTGTGTATGTATACTGTGGGACAGTGTACATTAGTAGTAGTGAAAATATGTAACATATGTTTGCATACATACTGTATATGGGAGTGCACTTCACCATGCAGCAGTAGGTCCCGGAATGTGTTGGGAGAGATGTACATGTACATACAGTTAAAGTTGCATGAGTACATTTCTGTCCTTGGCTCAGACCCTGCTGATGTGATGGCAGTGAGTGGACCACAGCGAGCTCTCACTGGACAGACTGTCACACTGACCTGCACCATCACAGCCATCCCTGCTGCCACTGTCATGTGGTACAAGAATGGCATTGCCATCATCCCAGGAGGAAGAATACGCATTGACATCACACCAGACACAAACACACAGCTCAGAATCAACTCAGTTACAATGGCCAACAATGGAATGTACCAGTGCTTTGTGTCCAATGACCATGGTGATGATGTTGGGACCATCAGCCTACAAGTCCGAGATCATGGTAAGAGTGAACTAAATGGCCTATACAGTAATTGCATGCCTTTAATTTTAGATGTCTTATACATAATCACCTCACAAGCATGGACCCGTGGTCACTAATGTCCAAGTTCACAGAGAGATACACATCATTATGTACTCTTCTATGTGCATGCTCTTCTTCACCTGCAGAGCTTGAGATTTCACAAGCTTTGCCTACGGAGACTCCATTTCTGAAAGGTGACAATCGGAATCTGACCGCTAGTGTCCTGTCAGACACACAGCCCACAATGACATGGTTTGTCAATGGACAGGAATTGACAGCTAGCAACAGCACCTACCAGATTGGAGACATTGTGGCAGGCAGTACGAGTGCCAGGGGACTCACAGAGTACAGCAGAAATCTCATGGTGTTCTCCCTGAACACAACTTACGAAGGAGAGTACAGGTTGGTGGCTACTGTGGCCTTTGATGGACTGAGTGTGGAGACTAGTGGAAATGTGCTACAGGAAAGTGAGTTGAACTCTTTCTGTAAAATTGACTATAATATCTTTAGTAGCCATTATGTTACATATGTATGCTTGTCATGTGTGTCACTTTCAGGGTTGACAGACACCGTCATTGTGACTGCGGTTGACAGTCCATGCCTTGTTGTTGGGAACAATGCCACCTTGAGATGTCAGCCAAATGGTGTGCCCAGGTCAACAGTAACCTGGTTCCAAGGTAACCGTACGTTGTCTCCAAGTGTTGACTACGTAATCTCAGATGACCCTGACTTTACCATCACCATCATTAATGTGGACCAAGGCGATGTAGGGAGTTACACCTGTGATGCTATTAATACAATCTCAAATGGGACTACTTCTGAGATAAGTACAGGTTCGGTTGTATTCGGCATTACCTGTGGTGAGTTGTGCAGTGAACTTAGATGTGAACACACACACACACACACACACACATGTAGCATAAATGTGATCATATATCTCAATTTCAAAAGAGTGATCACAAACACAATGTCAGACTGCATGGTCAACATAACAGCTGGCCTTAATAGCATTGGCTATCCAATAGAATGTGGTCAAGGGAGATAAGTGTCTATTCAATAGGGACAGTCATATTGCGCAGTAATTAATTATGTGGTCTGTAAGTGGCAATTCAATAATCAATGACATCATTGCATTATGCAATAAGTCAACCTTGTGGTAAGTGACTATGCAATAAGAGCATTGTAAGTTAATCTGATTCACATCACAACTGGTACTCTAGTGTTGAAAGGTGTTGGGTGTTTGTCCTAAAGGACTCTGTCAAATAGTGTAGAAGCAACTGACTAAACCTTAGCTCCTGTTATAGCTCCTACTACCTGCAAACTCCAACACTCTGTGTTGTAACCTGCTCACACACTTCGGTGCCTACATAGAATAATGGCACCTGATAACCTAAGCATCACACACATGTGCACACACACACACACACACACACACACACACACACACACACACACACACACACACACACACACACACACACACACACACACATGCACATTACCAATCCTTTTGTGCTGTGTGCTGCAGTGACCCCCACCATTGCTCAAGTCACCGATGGCAACGTTGACCTCAGTCCAACACTAGTAACTGGAGACACCTTGACTCTAACCTGTACTGCCATGGGAATACCTCATCCACAAGTTAACTGGTACAGGGGAAATACCCCTATTATCATCAACTCTCGAACACAGATCACAGAGACTGAGGTTGACGCTTCTACCCTGCTCTCAACACTGACCATCTCATCAGTGACTGTGGGCAATTCTGGGACTTATGAGTGCCGTGCAGAAAATGCAGCCGGCACTTCTGCTTTGCAGTACCAAGTGACTGTCACTGAGTACATGCTAATTGGTAAGTTGTTTAGAGAGAATTGTACTGCAGTTGGTGTCATGTGGTCTTGGGAGCTCCTATGATAGCTTCTGTATGGCCATGCATGGGGGATGAAATGATTGATCACAGTCCATGGCTGTTATGCTACATTGCACAATCAACACAGCCATCTTGTATTCAGCAATCTTAGCTATACAGCAGAACCTATCTAAGACAGTCACCTGTGGGTCAGTTCTAACTGACCTTTATAGAGAGGCTGCTGCTCTATAAAGGTATAGATTGCAATGCCTTTAGTGCTAGTTGGGGCCAAGCTGGCTGTCTTAGAGATTTGGCTGCCTAATCCAGTGACCATCTTAGACAAGATCCACTGTAGTCTGTCCTGTGTGCTATCCCCTAGTCTCATGTAGCCGACCACTTTCTCCCCTCCATTTTTATTCGATGACCATTTATGTCATCAAATAAAAATGGAGGAGAGAAAGTGGTTGGCTACGCGAGACTAGCTATCCCCTATATATTATATATACTTCTTGCCAGACTGTATACACAGCTGCTAATTGTATACGGTGCAAGCTCCATGTCTGTATACATAAGTCTGCACCGCCCCATTTAACTAGACCATGCACTCCATGTGTGGAAGTAATGGGCACTTATATTCTGAAATTTTCTGTCTGTGCACATGTGCAGCTCAAATATATAGTACGCTGTAACCATGCCAACTAGCTATACACTAAGAGCACTTGCAACTTAAGGGACCGTATGGGAGTCTTCGCATTTGCCGTTGTTTCACAAGTTACAGTAATATAGCATACTGCTGTGGACTGTTGCGTATATGTGTACTTACGTAAGTGTATGCATTACATCAAGCCATGAAATTATCAAATTATTTCACATGATTCTATTTGAATCTGCCATTGCAGTCATTATTGGAGGTGCCGTTGGTGGATTTATACTCCTTCTTGCTGTTCTGGCCTTGCTCATATCAGTGGTCTGCTGCTGCCGAAGGAGAAGGAGAAGGAGACTGCCTAGAGCTGGTCAGTCAAACCTCTGTGTTCTACCACTCTGACATAACCATTCTCTTCTTTGAATGGAATATAATTCATGACTGTATAATTGTACCATGTGATATGTATGAATGCATGTGTATGTGGTTCACTTTGCTGCAGTGGTGGGTATTTCTTTCAAAGCTGTAACAGAATGGGAAAGCACTGCCAATTAGTAGGGAAGAAGAGTGAAGCAATGGCTAATCCATAACGTCAACAAGCCAGCATGGTGTTTATATTGTATAAACCCAACGTACAATGTATAGTACATTACAATTAGATACGTACACATTGTGTATGCAGTATTGAAGAACAATTAAATGTATTACCAATTAAATGTTAGACCATTCCCAGCAGTGTAGGTTTTGCATTGAGGCCCATTGCTCTGAAGCTCAATCCTTGTACAGAATTTGAATAAGATTGACACTTTTCAGATTACTGGAGGCTTCCATGAATGTGTGATAATTATAAGGGATGTATTATGCATAAAGAGAGTGTAGCTACAGCTAGACATAATTATATAGCTAGGATTCAAAGAAATGATTTCATAGACACACCTATATAGCTACAGCAAGCAATTGCTTTCATAACTGTGGATGGCACTCGTCCCATACACCCACATGTACACCTACACCTACATATACTCTGCAGCTGCAATGGACCATGCACCACTGCAGAGGATGCTATGATGGAGCAGAGAGTGACAGAATGTATGTCCAATGTATGTATTAACTACGTGCAATGAGCTATAGTATGGACTGGTTCCATCTCAAAAGATAGCTAGCTAGCTAGCTACTTGTTATAATTAAACAATCTAGTAACCAACTTCTCATCAGTATCTAGCTGACTAGTTACACTGGAAGGAGGCGGAATTATTACTATTCCCATGCACGGTCAACATCCGTACGCGTGCCCAAAGACTTCCTATCAGCAGACAACAGTAGGAACAGCGAGTAAGTTTCGCCTACTTGCATTCTAAACTGCACGAGATGGCGTCTTTGCTACACAGCAGCCCTATTAATAAAAGGGCGTTTGTTCTCATCAACGGAGACCAGTCATGCGTACGTAGCTATGTGATCCCGCCCCTCATGCATGGGAGCACGCAAGGGAGCCATCAAGTGACGCCGACACATCAGAGAGGTAGCTACATACGGCAATGAAACTGACGTCCCTTTTGGGCTGCGTCTACGTCGCCTTGTTGAGGCTAGCAGCAAGCTTCCCTACAGGTGAGAAAGGATCTGATTATGATTCGTAATTCCCGTTTTAGCCTGATCGGGCGAAACTTCACTAGGTAAAGCCTCCCACATTCCCATTTTACTTGTAAGTTAGCTATCGCAATGCTGTGACGTAGTAGCTATAGTATAGCTGTACTGAAGGAACGTGTGTAGACGATGGTTGGATGATAAGAATCAATGATAATGAGGAATACATAGGCACACATGCGCAGTGCCTGATAATTTGACAAGATAATGCGTACATTACAGATTGTCATGTCATTGTCATGTCATTGTCAGATTGTGAGTCATGCCGAGGGTACTCGACCCTCTACAATCGCCAACTCGATCACTGCAGCAGATTGACGGGAGGAACGAGCAGACCTTGATCCTCTGATTGCTGCTATGGCTGCTCGCAGGAGACTGAATGACAGTTGGCACCGGAGCCACTGCATCACGCAACAATATCTCTGTCCTCTCTTCTCAGCTATCAGTGCAGCTAGACACTTGTAGGCAATTGTAGTTGATGGACCCATTCCTCCACATGCTGAGAAGACCAAGGGAGTGATGGTGCTCGTTCATTCACTCATTCACTTATGTTCAATGCACAATACCATGAATCTGCTTGCATCATCAACTGCACGTTGCTGAATATTGCAACGTCTACATTCACTCATGCATGCAAAATTATATGTGATGCAATAGGATTGCCTGCCTACATAAATCTTGCCTGTAGCTTTATTCCTAGTTGATTGTATGAAGAGTCTATTCACTGTGTAGCAAGCTATGTAGTTGATATTCAGTGTTGTGAGTGTAGCTCAATCACATTCAGTGTATTATGTAGCATGGCTACTTCCAATATCCACGATGATCGACAGCTGTAGTGTGTGAATTGTGCACTATTTCAGCAGCACCTCCAAAACTTCTATCAAGTAGTATACCATGAGCTGAGTATGGTGTTCACTCACACAGATGTGGCTAGTATACGCATTGAACACAAGAAGCAGTGATCATGGTTTTATATAATGCATATTACATAATACAAACTAAGTTTTGTTCTTCTTGTGGTGTAGATAAACGAGCTGTACTGGCAGTGCTATGTAGCCACGTATACATAGTGTTTGTACGTACTTAAGCTTGTGCTTATATGGTAGTGATAGCTTGTGAGCTGTCATCACACACATGACCACAACCTTGGGTATGCATTCCTTGGGAGTCAAGGCGCCTATCCAGTTATTAGTACAGAGCTTAAGGTCCCAGTAAGGCTTCCCTCAGCTGGATATGTGCAGAAATAGCTAGTCTTTGGAAGATGCAGCAGGTGGCATAGGTTGAGAAGTAGGTTAAGGTGCACATCATCATAATCCAAAAGTATTGTCCAACATGCCCATGCAGGACATACGTAATGTTGCATCTACAAAGCAACTTTGCATGTGATTGCTGTGGTAATTGGAGTTAGCACTTACTCATTTACTTATGTTCAATGCACAATACCATGAATCTGCTTGCATCATCAACTGCACATTGCTGAATATTGTAACGTCTACATTCACTCATGCAAAGTTATATGTACTGGTGCCATCACTGAATGTGACTTACATAGATGGTACTGGATAGATCCATGGTGTGTGTCTAGTGATCATGTTTCTCTTTCATGGCTTCAAGAAGTGTCTTTGGTTGCTTGCTCCAGTGTATATTGCAAGTATCACTACTTATGCCAACTCACGCAGGGCACAAAAATATAATGTAACCTTTATATTGTACGTAGCTCACCGTCCTAACATGAATGAATGCACATATCTTTCAGATTGATGGGATGCCATGATAGAATACATTGGTGACTGTCACTGGTAATGCATGTTTTATTGTCTGCACTCATACCATCCTAATGACCCACTCTCTCTTCCTCCTTATGCATATACTTGCACAGGTACCCCGCCTATGTTTACAGCTATGTCGGAGGACATGGTTATTCCAAATCCAGCCCTTATGGGTGGCTCTACTGGTTCATTCTCACTTCAGTGCCAGGTCACTGGAGACCCCACCCCCACCATAGCCTGGTTTCATGCTGACAGTGAGATTGAAGGGGAAACTAACACCACACTGACTGTGAGCCCCATCACTGGGACAGATGCAACTGTAAGTGGAGTGGAGTACTACTGTGAGGCAAACAACAGCTTTGGTAGAATCAGGAGCAGGAGGACTAACGTGCAGCTTGCAAGTGAGTGTTCTGTACCACATGGTGTGCTGTGGCAGTGGTAGAAATACGTATATGAATGTTATGTAATTGGACAGTACATCCCTCACAGTGTGATGCTGTCTAGCTCGAGCCCCTTCAAGCATCATACATGCAGACTGTATCCTTCTTATCTACATTTGTTTAAACCACAAGTACCTGCACTAATGATGGGTGTATAAGCAGTCAGTCATCCAAACACTTCCATCAGTATGCCACCCAGTTGTGTCCTAGTAAAGGAGAAGCTGCTGTATGTGGCTCCTCCATCTTTGCGGATGACTGAGAGGTGATCACTGGCTGCCAGTCATCTTATGTTCAATGCACAATACACATGCAGCTTCTTTGACACTGATTTCAGTGTAGTAGTTTGGTTTGGCATAACACTACCAGTGATTTGGGTACTTACTTAGTATGTTGAGTATTTGATTTGTGGTTGACTGTCTCTTCCACAGCTTTTGGTGCCTGGACTGTATCAGGAGCGGACACCATTGATGCTCGTTCAGGGTTCAGTGTGGCCATCCCATGTAACCCTCCTCCTGCCAACCCATCACCAATTGTGTTTTGGCAAAGAAGCAGTACCAATATAACTGCAGGAAACCCCTTAGCCGGAGGTGCTGATGATCGTGTCCAGGTCCTACCATCAGGGCATCTTGTGATTCATCAGCTGCAAGCAAGTGATTTTAGCGCTTCACCATACAGATGTTTTGCGAGCAATGCCAATACTCACACCATTTCAATGAGCCCACAGACGTTCACTCTCAATGAAGGTACAGTTTGTACTATGTATATATCCATGTTCTTGATGTGTGTTGTCTGTAGTTTTAACCACTGTGCACAGGGAACCCCATCATTGTAGTGGAGTCAGGACTGCTGTAGTCCTGTAGCTTGAGGCTTGTCCATTGTTTGGTAAAGGAGACACAATACTGCATGTTGGACTTTGTACGTACGTACATGATAAACTGGAGTTCTTATGTGGCCACTCTAGCAGATCACTGTAGCTTCACGATATATGGCTCACTACTGCATGCAGCCTTTTGATTGCCAGAGCCATGGAGATCACAAGCAAATGATTCTGTAGCTGTTAGATGACTAGGCAATATATGTACGTAGTGTTGTGGTGCTATCCACACTACATCACCCCCTATCTCCCTGCCTCCCCTCCCTCTACCAGTTACAATGTTAACCGCTAGCCAAGGACAGCCTGCTATGCATGTATTCAACCACAATACATCAGTAAGGCAAGTAGAACGTGGAGAGACATTCTACATCTTCAATGTGGTACAGCCAACCATATTAGGAAACATCTTCTCTAATGAAGCACCTCCCATTGCACTGAGAAATACACGGGATTTTTACTTTGTGAATGATGTTGAAGTGTCTGATGGAGGTCAGTTAGTAGTTACATATTTTGCTAGTGGAAATGGAGGTGTGGAAACTTTGGGATCACTAACTACAAACATTGTTGTGATTGGTAAGTATGTACTGCACTGAATGGTAGCATGGCTCATCTGGTGGATGTTAGCTAGAGTACTAGGCTGGATACATAAGAGATGAAGTGTACGTAGCTACATACTGTAGTCAAGTCTTCTGCATTTGTGTATGTATACTGTGAGACAGTGTACATTTGTAGTAAAGAAACAATATACCTCAGTACACATGGCTTTATACTCCGATGGCGGAAACATGTTTGAATAAGTATATAATGTACATGGGAGTGCACTTCATGATCACCTGCGGAGTGTTTAGGGAGAGGAGTACATGTACAGCTGATTGTGTGTCTACATGTACATAAGTGAGCTGGTGTTGTGTCCTTCCAGTTCATGTTGAATGAGTGCATTTCTGTCCTTGGCTCAGACCCTGCTGATGTGACGGCAGTGAGTGGACCACACCGAGCTCTCACTGGACGGACTGTCACACTGACCTGCACCATTGCAGCCATCCCTGATGCCACTGTCATGTGGTACAAGGATGGCATTACCATCAACCCAGGAGCAAGAATACGAATTGACACCACAGCAGACACCAACACACAGCTCATAATTAGCTCAGTTACAATGGCCGACAATGGAATGTACCAGTGTTTTGTGTCCAATGACCACGGTGATGATGTTGGGACCATCAGCCTACAAGTCCGAGATCATGGTAAGAGTACACTAAACAGCCTATAATTGCATGCCATTTGATTCTTATATGTAATCACCTCACAAGGACCATGGTCACTAATGTCTATGCATGCTCACAGAGACTTACACATACATCATTATGTACTCTTCTTCACCTGTAGAGCTTGAGATTTCACAAGCTTTGCCTACGGATACTCCATTTCTGGAAGGTGACAATCGGAAGCACTCTGACAGCATTAAGATCAATAGCACCACTTTGCTAAAGATTAAAATACAATGTCACTGCTGCTCGTCAGTCAATTTTACTTTAGCTATACTGGTATATTTTCTACTTACAACAGTCATTGTTGCCTGGGCAGCTGTTGTCGTAGCAATGCATTTGATTCACCAATTGTCCAATCAGCAAAATGTGACTCTGCTGCTGTAAGAGGACTGCATCAGTTTGTAATGATTCTCCTCTTCTCCATCCCCGGCCCTCTTCTCAGACCCAGTGCCATTCCCTTGGTGGGCCATTGTGGTGATTGCAGTCGGAGCAGTGCTAATTGTTGCTGTCTTCCTTGTGATGTGCATTGTGTGTTGCTGCTTGTTCAAACTATCAAGAAAACATGAAATCAGGTGAGTGAAGTATTTGGGCTATGTCATAAAGAAATTCAACTAATAGCTATATAGGTGAGCTGAGGACACAGTTTTTGAATAAACGTCTTTTTGAATATTTGAAAGTAATGTCAGTTGCATTGTTCTTTGTCTTCCTCATCATACCTAGGAGGAGAAGAAAGCCTAAACTTGCAGGTTAGTGGAAGTCCATGATTATAAAACATAGCATATCTGACATGACGTGCATGCATGTACACTCTAGCTGTTATATATGCCTACTATATAATAACACTTTAATTTCTAGACCTGGTTAGATTTATTCATGATGGTGCACATTGCTATAGTTCTAACAATTGTGTATAATTTTGATTATTTTTCAAAGCAGATCCTAAAAGGGACGAGTCACCAACAAGGGAGGAGGAGGAGAGAGGAGGAGGAGGAGGAGGAGGAGGAGGAGGAGGAGGAGGAGGAGGAGGAGGAGGAGGAGGAGGAGGAGGAGGAGGAGGAGGAGGAGGAGGAGGAGGAGGAGGAGGAGGAGGAGGAGGAGGAGGAGGAGGAGGAGGAGGAGGAGGAGGAAGAGGAGGGAGTGGTGACTAATCCATCCTACCTGCCCAGCGAGTTGATGAGCTACAGGTCTGAAGTGAGCATTGTGCCAACGAGGGAAGAGGAGGAGGTAGAGCCAGTAATGCAGGCTAATCCATCCTACCAATCCAGTAGTGTGATCACTAGCTACAGGTCACAAGAGGGCACTGTGCCAGCAAGGGAAGAGGAAGTGTACATGCAGGATAACCCTTCATACCTGCCCATGAGCTACAGGTCTGAAGTGAGCATTGTGCCAGCGAGGGAAGAGGAGGAGGTAGAGCCAGTGATGCAGGCTAATCCATCCTACCAATCCAGTAGTGTGATCACTAGCTACAGGTCACAAGAGGGCAATGTGCCAACAAGGGAAGAAGAAGTGTACATGCAGGATAACCCTTCGTACTGCCCAGCGAGATAAGCAACCTGGCACAAGAGAGCAATGCACCAACAATTACAAGGGAAGAGGAAATTCTAATGCAGGGTGACCCAGAGGATATCATTGTGTACGATACTATACCAGAGTGAATGACAAAAGTAGACCCTCCACGTACCTAAACAAATAGCCAATGACACTGCGCAGTATATATGACTATACGAACTGTTTTAATTATACTCAGCAGATGTACAGATTCTCAAGTTATTATAGTTTAAACGCCTAGCTCAGCGTGTGATTTGCAATTGTCTCTCTGCAGTTGTCATATGATCAGACTCTTATACGTAGCTATAATTACCATAGCCATATGCATGCATTACTTAGAGTTTATTGTGCCAGACTCTTTTATTTATTAGTACCATAAGCTTCGTCACAAGGACAACAGGAACTATTTCTATATGTACCTGTACATGTATGCACGTCTGCTGTATTATAATTATATAATTACATATAACATATACTTATATATATTATAACATTTATATTTAAGTTCATTATATATAGTGTAAATACAAAGGGATAAAATTAGCTGCGAAATGTTTATGTTAAAATATACATAGGCTGCAATGTACTGCAGTGAATGTGCTTAGTACAGCCCATGGAGTGACTTCACTTTCTCCTTCAGCTGTGCATTCTCTGCTCTCAGTTGACTGATCTCCTTCTGCAACTCATTCAGCATCAAGCGAGACTGCGCCAATTCAGCATTCTTTTCAAGGAGAGCATCGAGCACGCCTGCATTCACATCACTGTCCAAACTGACTGGGACAGGATCCAGAGTAAACACTCTAAGTGCTGAGTTGAATCGAAGACAGTTGGTGAATTCTCGAACTGCATTCACGCTGAAGCGATTTCCTTCAATGGCCAGCTGTGCCAGAGTACTAAGGAGGACAAAGAAAGAGCTGATGAGTGTTGGCTGATGCATAATACGTAGGTTTAAGCTTAAACATAATGGACCCTCCACACCACATGCAGAGAATCAACGGAGGGTATAGCAAGCTAGGCTGGGTGATAGTGCATCTGTTGTGTCTCCATGGACCCCCTGCATGCTGAACCACAACATACCAGAACAGCCCCCAGTAAACATACACAACATACACTCACTGTGGTCACCAACAAATTGCACTATTGACCATTGGTTGGAAGTCAAAGGAAGACTGGCTGACAATATGTTATACACTAAATGTCTTAAAATCACAGTGTGAACAATGCATGTATCCACTTACTTGTTTTTCATCAGTGCCTCTGCCAACTGGATTGCTCCTGCATCGCCAATGTCGTTCCTCTTTATTGCCAGCACAGTTAAGTTACCACCGCTTTGTAGCAAGTCGGCCAAGTGCGCCGCTCCATCCTCCCCCAGCCCACAGTTGGAAAGGTGAAGGATGGTTAGCCTCGGGTTTTTCTTCAGCATCCGACACAGCAAGTCCACGGCTGAGCTCCCCAAATGAGCATTGCCACAGAGACGCAGTTCAGTCAGTGAAGGGTGCTGTGAGAGTGCAGTCACCAGGTGCTTCCCTCCCACGGTCGAGATGCTGCAGGACCGCATACTGAGAGCCTTCAAGCTAGCATTCTTAGAAATCCCTGCAGCAATCTCTCTCACGCTGCTATCATCAAATCGTGGCATGTCATCCAAGACCAAACGCTCCAGAGTCTTGGTCACGGCAAGGTAACTGCCTATTGCAGTAGCCCCTCTCGAATCCACAGGGTTGGAGCTGAGATCCAGCGAGCAGAGAATGCTGTTGGCCTTCAGACCGTCCAAGATCATGTAAAGCCCTTCGTTGGCTACCCCATTCTGCTTCAAGGCGAACGACTTGAGGGGCGGGTTCTCGCGAAGGGACATTCCGAAGTACCTCGCTCCTTCGTTCCCCACCTGTCGGTCGTGGTTGTCGAGCTGCGTAGCGGACAGGGAGAAGTCGGACAGGCTGCTCTTCTGCAATGCTCCGGCTAAGGCTTGAGCTGCGCCTCTACCAAAGTTGTTCGCAGCGATTTCAAGCTGCATCAAGTGCTGGTTCTTGGTCAGTAAGCGAGCAATGTGCACGGCCCCGTCATCGTTGCACTCAATCAGCTCAAGCTTCAGTTTATGGATGGTTTTATTGCGGGAGAGAGCCTTGCAAAGGTCTTCCACGCCGCGGTGCGAAACGGAGGTAATGATGTGCAGGTCGGTAAAGTTGCAGGAACTGTCCTTCAACTGCTCTAGATACATCGAGGCGTGTTCCATGCTGTGGATGGTCCAAACTGTAGGTAAACCGTTCTTTCTGATCAAACTGGAACTACTGGTGAAGATTTCTTCGGCCATCCTGGAAGGATCCTGCAAAGTTGCGCTGAAAGGGGGCGAACCGCGAACCACACAACGCTTGTTTACAAATTCAATCTGGGAATAGGAACGGAGAACAAAATGGACGAGGAAGTTGTGTTGTTTCATTGTGAGCAGGAAAGCGTCTCTCTGGTTGCAAACAGTGAAGTCTCTCACCGACAAATCAGTAACGAAGATGATGAAACAGATCCTGAGTCGGAGTTCAAAAATTTAAAGTTGGATGAAGACGAATCAGAAGAAAAGGAAAGAGTCGGATCGTACGAATACGAGAATGCGCTGAAGTATGTCGGGTTCGGACCGTTCCATCTAGTGATTCTGTTTGGCACCGGAATAGCCCTTGCATCTGACTCGTCAGAGGTACTCGGAGTGTCCTACATCCTTGAGAAGACTAGGGCAGATTTTTACACAGCTGGTGATGGGTACATTAGCTTACGAGAGTCCGCGTTGAGTGTAATTATATTCATTGGCATGATGATAGGTGGATACACGTGGGGCTCGTTGTCTGATCTTACTGGACGGAGGCGAGCCCTACTCATGTCCCTCACCCTGAATGGAGCGGCCGGTGTAGTGTCTTCTCTCTGGAGGAATTACTACTTCTTTCTGTTATGTCGGTTTATCAGTGGGATAGGGTGAGTGTGTGAGGTCATGTGACTGTCATGTGACCTTTATAGGGTGCTAACCACTGCAGCCATAATGCATGTGCATATGGATAGCCTGAGGCTGTCAATAATGGAGGATAGCTGTAACGCTGAAAGTCTGTTGTCTGTAGTAGCTTACACTGTAGTGAACAACCTTAGATGAATTCGGTTTGTGTGGAGGAGTTGTTTCCTTATTCTTCATCCCTGACTTCCTTGCTACATGGTAGAGTGTTGCCAAGTTGTAGCTCTCACGCAGATGTGTGTGTCGCATGTCACAAGAGACTGCCCCTTCACTTCACCCATTGTTGTGCTGCCTGTTCCCTTTGTAGTCCATGTTAGTCCATGCGAGTGTCACGCTGTCTTCACTGAATGTGCAGTGAGACCAATCTGACCAGGCCACCTGTGTTACGTACATACCTCCTAAATAGTCTTGCACATGAGACCGCCTCCAGACCTGGTTGTTTGGGACAGGTGACTACATTGCATGGTAGTAAGAATTAAGATGGTATTCTGAGTGAACATTTACAAAGCGCCCCCCCCCCCCCCCCCCCCCCCCCCCACCACCACCCCTTCGGACAAATTGCAACCCTGCAATGGCCAGGTTCCCACTTTACCATGGAATCTTCGTATAACAGAACACTACAAGATCTGGTCACCTCTCTAACGAGGGCATTGCATACTTTCTGACATACAGAGAATGCAATATAGTGTGTATTATACATACTTCCTTTGAGTTTGACAACACTGTTTAATGTTCCATCACACTCTAAAATCTAGAGGGTTCCACATTAATTGATTGTTTATTACTTCCTGTCTGTTTGTTTACTCAGTGTCGGTGGTTCACTTCCTGTTGTGTTTGCATACTGTGCCGAGTTTATTGACAGCAAGAGACGAGCCAAGTACCTCGCCGGGCTCTCCAGTTTCTGGATTGTGGGTCAGATGTACGCAGCAGGGATGGCGTGGCTGTTCATCCCCAGGGAGGAACTGGAGAGTGACTTCCTCCACACTTGGCAGATCTTCACGCTAGTTGCTGCAGTGCCTTCGCTGTCAGCTGCTTCACTGTACCTGTTTCTTCCTGAGAGCCCAAAGTTCTTGCACCAGGTAAGCACAACAGGGCAACCAGGTACAAGAGAGAAAGGTGATTGGTGCCTTGGAAGGTTGTACGGTGAAAGTGTCCTTGTTAGAGAGGTGTCCTTATTTCAGAGGTAGTTTTCTACTCATCTCTGTGTAGCTGGGACAGTAGGCACTGCCCTCATTAGAGAGGTGTCCTCATTTCAGAGGTAGTTTTGTGCTCATCTCTATGTAGCTGGGACAGTAGGCATGTCCTCATTAGAGAGGTGTCCTCATTTCAGAGATAGTTTTGTGCTCATCTCTATGTAACTGGGACAGTAGGCACTGTCCTCATTAGAGAGGTGTCCTTATTTCAGAGGTAGTTTTCTACTCATCTCTGTGTAGCTGGGACAGTAGGCACTTTCCTCATTAGAGAGGTGTCCTTATTTCAGAGGTAGTTTTCTACTCATCTCTATGTAACTGGGACAGTAGGCACTGTCCTCATTAGAGAGGTGTCCTTATTTCAGAGGTAGTTTTCTACTCATCTCTATGTACGAAGCTGGGACGGTAGGCACTGTCCTCATTAGAGAGGTGTCCTTATTTCAGAGGTAGACTTCTACTCATCTCTATGTAGCTGGGACAGTAGGCACTGTCCTCATTAGAAAGGTGTCCTTGTTTCAGAGGTACGTAGTTTTTTTTACTCATCTCTATGTACGAAGCTGGGACAGTAGGCACTGTCCTCATTAGAGAGGTGTCCTTATTTCAGAGGTAGATTTCTACTCATCTCTATGTAGCTGGGACAGTAGACACTGTCCTCATTAGAAAGGTGTCCTTGTTTCAGAGGTACGTAGTTTTTTTTACTCATCTCTATGTACGAAGCTGGGACAGTAGGCACTGTCCTCATTAGAGAGGTGGTGTATTGACTATAGGATATACTTCATAGAGGTGTGTGTGTGTGTGTGTGTGTGTGTGTGTGTGTTTATGTACTCATCCCAGAGGAGTCTACGCACTGCTTCACCTTTCTTCTTCTTTAGACTGGTAAAACTGAAAAGGCAATTGCTACCTTGAGGAAGGTGTACAAGCTAAACAGAAGACTGATGTGCAAAGCACCAGGTAGCTTTGAGGTAAGCCAAACTGTCTTTGGTGAACCAATTATGCACCACTGAAGGGTGACCTGATCACCATGGCAACAATGGCACATCATGCAAAGTGGGATTACTTCAGGAACATTCTTTAGTGCTACAACTGCTAATGTTGTTATAGCATTTGTATGTATATAAGTTAACTTTTGATTCCATACTTTGAATTGAACATATTGCAGGTGAAGTCTCTCGTTATTGACACCAAGAACAACGATGCCGTGAGCTTGCCAAAGTTCCTGCAATATCACCAGGTATGCTCCAGGGTGCCCCGGAAGGCTAAACTCATAGTCTGGAGAACGCTTCTTCTCTTCAAATTGAAGTACCTGAGGCGGACCCTCCTCTATCTCGGCGTATACTTCTGTCTGGCATTCGGGTGAGTCTACTCTATTCAACCTCCTGACAGTTGCAGTGCTGGTGAATGTGGGTAGGAAGTGGTGGTCGATGCACTGGAATGTAATTATAGGAGTGGTACTATAATGTGCAATGCTATATTATTTCAGCTGTTGGAAGACATGCTGAATGTGTCTTTGCTTAGTCTCGCATAGCCACACTGCCATTTTGTAGGCTACGAATATGGCGGTCTAGCTAGTTGAGACTGGTCTTTGCTGCCAACAAACTGCTTCACTGCGTGCTACCATTTGCCCTACAAGTGGTTCTGTCCTAGCTAGAAACTGCTGTGGAAGGCCGAGTGCCTGCACTTAGCACTTCGACAGTTGCGTAGTCTCCTCGTGAAAGAAAAATTGTGTAATATGTAGTAATTATGCTGACTAACAATCTGATTGGCTCCGCCAACATTCTGACAGCAGTGACAAAACCTACTTAGATTCAGCAGACCCGTCTCCCCTTTTACTTGTGCTTTCTCCAAAAGGGTCTCATTCCCAGACGCTTCTGGAACAAGCAACTGACTAGGAGTCTTTGAATGAGCTGTGTATGTGGTCTGTGCCTCCTCATGGCCTGGGTCATCCATCAACTCATGTCCTTGAAGACAGCTTGCGTAGTTCCTGGATTAGATTCCTAATTTTATGTGGCTAATCCTCTAGCCGGAAGGCTACCTTTCCAGGCACCAACTGTACATACAACATTAACACGCATACAGTAAATTAGTCAGTAATCAGTTTGTTATCTGTTTAACAAGCAGCATTTTCTGGCCGTGGTGTGCCTTCAATGAACATCTGCTGTCATTGATATGTCAGAGGTATAGTTTTGTACACATCTCTGTGTGCTGTGACAGGGGGCACTGCCTCGTAGACATAGACAGAGAGATTGATATTACAGCAACAGACAGAAGCAGCTGCTCAGCCAAACAGAGGCTTCCTGGTCGCAATGAAAGTATGTGAGGCAGTCAGGAGGTGGAGTAAAAAGGAAATAAATACATGGTATCTTGAGTACTGAGTGGTGGATATACGTACATGTGACCTTGAGAATAAGTGACATAATGATCATAACTTCAGGTGTATGTCAGTTACAAAGGGATTTCTCAGAAAACGTTTTTTTGCATAGACTGTTTGGCTGGCACAGTTACCGTGACACTCTCAACATTCAGACAATGCAAGTAATAAGGAAACCTCGCTGCACAAGCATTTCCCATACTCATCCCACCAGTCTATTGCCAGCTGAGCAAATTTACAAAACCACAAGGTTGCTGTAATCTGACACTCAAGGCCGAAGATCCAGTGAATATGGGATGTCTCATGTTCGAGTGTAGGTCACATCACCCTAATGAAGGCAATGCCTATTCCTCCAGCTACATAAATTATGGAAATGTGTACAAAGTGTACCTGTGAAATAAGGACACCTCTCTAATCAGGACACTTGGGCCTGCCCCACACTGTCTCTATGTTGTCAGAAATCAGAGGTGTCACTGTAATAATATGTTTGTGTATATGCACTGCTATGCATACGTACTCCTTACCCCTCCCCCACCCTCCCCCACCCCATCCCCCTGCCTCTCCCTCCCCTCCCAGGACCTATGGTACCACTCTGTGGTATCCCACTTACATCAAAAACTTGAACCAAGCTGCCCAGGAGGCAAGGAAGGACGTCTTCTGCAACAAGACAGTCGAAGAGGTTATAATAGATGACAACATCCTTCAGCTGTTGTGTGGATGCCCATACACTTCCTTCAAGCATACCACCTTCGGACGGGTGCATTTAGTGAATAGCTCTTTCATCCGATCTACATTTGAAAATGTTACTTTTAACGGAACTGTGATAGAAGACGTTTTGTTTGGCAACTGTTCTATGGTTAATTCTACGTTTATCGATGTTTCAATGGAGAATGTTGTATTCAATGGTAATGTCACCGTGGAAACGACTTACAGGGGAAAATGGCCACTCAGTGCTACAGACAGCTGCTGTAATGGCAGTAGAACAGATATCAATGCTTCAACATTTGACTCTACCATCCAACGGCAGAATATCACTGTCCTCAACAGGTCCCTTGACTTTGGATGTGACAACAGCTGCATTTCAAGTGTTCCCTCTCAAGCCTGTGTGGTGCCTTCAGATGAGAATAGAGTTTACAGAGAGGCCTTCTTGTTCGCTGCCTCTACCATACCAGGTACCGTCATAACTGCCATTGTGGTGGACTTGAGGTGCATGTGGAGATCATTGTGGATTGGTGAGTGTCGTGTGTGTGTGAGTGTGTGTGTGTGTGTGTGTGTGTGTGTGTGTGTGTGTGTGTGCGTATCTTTTGTATCTATATTGTGTGTATCAGAGTCCCATTGTCAGTCCACTCCCCATCCCTCTCCACCCTCCCTTCTTCCCTGCAGCAATCAACCTCTTCCTCTCGGCTGTCTCCCTCTTCCTCCTTCTCATCCCTCTCGACAAAGTAGCAATCGCTGCCGAAACCTTCAACGTCATCATGTTGTGTATCTTCAATGGAATATCCATTGGAGTCTGGAACACATTGGCTCTCCTCTCAACTGAGCTCTTCCCCACTCTGCTCAGGTAAGGACCATGCCTAAGACTGTCCCACTACTTGTCATTATCACTCGGGGGCGCCCCCTCGATTATGAGACGATGATGGTAGTTGGGTCTAGCAGCCAAACTGGCTACATTATCCTACAATCAATTTGCATTGTGTACACCAGTATGCCAGATTGCCAATGTTCGGGCAATTCAAGAATAATTGGCTGATTTTGTTACCCTTAAGGGCACTATTGTTTGCTGGTACTGATTGTAGTGATTCTTGTGTGTATAAAAGATATTTTTTACATGTAACAATTTTGCTTGAAATTTGCATGCAATTCAGTGTAACTTCCCTATGACAAACAATGTTACTGAAATACAGTGCAATAAATGGTATACACAAACTGATGATGGCTCTATGCTCTGAATATACATCTACTTGCTCACCAGTTAAACTTACCAGAGGTCTCTACACTCCTATCCTCAGCCAAACATTTGTTGTTTCTACCTCCCTCTCCCCTGTTCAGAACCACTGCCAGCGCTGTTGGTCTAGTGAGTGTCAGAATTGGTGCCATTTTGGGAATTACTCTTTTTGGCCTCTTTGTGGACACGTCACCTGCAGTGCCCATTATCATGGTGGCCGTGTTGCTGAGTGTTGGTGCCATACTGGCACTGTTTCTGCCAAAGACAACCAAGGGAACTCGATTGGAATGAAGGCAGACCCGGCCCCTGTACACACACATTTAGTGTACAGGTTAATTGTTATGTTACTTTGTTGTCATTAGTGGGTTATTATAATTACCTATTTAAATCTATTTGACCAGTGTTTTTACTCGCCAGTTTGTAATTAATCCCCCCAGCTGCAATGAGCAGTCACTTGTTGACGTCATTGCCTATATTTGGAACGAGTCCCGTGGGACAATACGTCACTACAAGATGGCGTCAGGTCAGGGAGGGGCGGTGTGAAGGCTCGCCTACTCGTTTAATATGGGGCATTTACCCGCGAGCTGACTTAAGTAGACTTTCCTCCGCGCGCACGCTGATCAAAATGAGTGATTCAGTAGAACAGAAAGATCGTAAGTCGCCGTGTGTGGTTGCACGGTAGGGTTCGTTGCGAGCTCTTTGGGGCTCGAGGTGGAGCGAATAGTGACTGTTACTTCTTCACAATCTCTCCCCTAGGCCCGACCTTCCAAGAGGGTATCATGGCCAACCTGATGATAACAGGGAAGGCCACCTCATTCAACGACCGAAGCCAGAAGAAGCACAGTCCGAGCTCTCCAGGTAGGCGAACGAGGTAACGCAACGCCTTACACAAGCTTAGACTCTCCAACAGCGAGCGTATCAGCAATCCACGTAGCGTGCTGTACGCTAAGAGGGGTGCGCTACCAGCACTAATCGTCTCCTTAGAGGCGAGCCTCAGTGAATACACCACGTTTTATAGTTCGTGTGTGTGCGTGTGTGGTGTGTGGGGGGGTCTCTTCGACAAATGTGTCTGTTACGCACCTCTGGTCAGTTTCCCTGGCTACCGGATAGATACATTCAGAGCATAGAGCCAGCACCTCTGTGTGTGTGTATACCGTTTATTGCACTGTATCTCAGTAGCAAGCCATAGAGACATTGAACCTGTTTCCAGCTTTTGCTAATGCAGATTTCAAGTGCATGTGTACGTAGGTGCTGTAAGCTGAACCATGTTCTCTCAGCTCCCATTTACCCAAACAACAATCCTTCTGTCAGATAACACTCCTGCTGCGAGGCCCATCACTTCAGGCATGTTAATTTCTCTCCAATTGCTTCCTAGCTTCATCCAGCTTACGTAGTTCTGTACAAGGTGGTGTGTTGGGAATTAGAATTGGTTGGTATAGAAACTTGCATTGTCCCTGATTGGGGATATATTGTCCATTGTACTCAGCACTGTATGTGTGTAGCTGTACTGACTGTGTCTTGTAATGGGTTATTTGTTGATTAGTGTTACATGCATGTCAGTGTTTATGTATAAAACAGTATAGCAATAGTGGTAGAAGCCATGATAATGCTGTCACATTGTGTATGGGTCGTTGCCTGGTGGCGGTCGCTGACGTCTCCCTTGTCCAATGAAATCAGACTGCCCAGCTGTTCTTGTTAGCTTGTACATACATGTAGATACAGTACAGTACAGGAGTGGAGTCTTGTGTAGCAAGGGAGACTTCTGGAGTGTTGGTAAGTATGTAGGCTGTTGTCTATGCTGAGTGTTTGTACATGTGTTCTTGTGTACATGTGTGTGTGTGTCTCTGTGTGTGTGTGTGTGTGTCTGTGTGTGTGTCTGTGTCTGTGTCTGTGTCTGTGTCTGTGTGTGTGTGTGTGTGTGTGTGTGTGTGTGTGTGTGTGTGTGTGTGCGCGCACGCACACTTGTATGGTCATGCACATTAGGGCTATCCCCTTCAGGCCTCAGAACAAAAGCCATCACTTTCAATTTATTCATGTACAAGAATACCCAGTGTGCGAATAGTTTGAATCTCTGGAGGATGCCAGCACATACATAAGTTGATTGGTTGCAGGTGGTCTGAAGCCGCTCAAGTGCACACTGTTGAATGAAACTACTGAAACAGGAAGAGGGTTACCAGCTGGCGCCTTTCTGGTTTGATGCTCTCCATCCTCCTTCCTCCTGGCCTTCCCCATGACTGTCAGATGCCCTACCTAGTAGGAAACTGACACTATAGCAACTTCACACATGACAGGAAGCGTTTGTATGCATTGGCTGTGATGAGGCGGCACACTGGGATAGTGTGTGCATGCCATTTGCCCTTGAGGGGGAACTATGGGCACTTGTGGGTGTGTGCCGTGTTTGATTGTATTGTGAACTGTCATTGTTCCAGCCCCCACCATCTGTCTTGTATGGACACAGTGGGACGGACTGTGCAAGCTGTAAAGCTGTCATCCTACAATGTGTGTTGCAAAGTTCATGTACATATATACACTTTCTCCACTTCTGCTCATCCTTCCAACCTTCTGTTATTCAACTCTGAATGACATGTAGCTCAACTAATTTTGTTACATGCACTGTGCATGACCCTATTGTTGTTTGTTTGTTTGTCTATTTATCATTCATTTCTGTTGCTGTGTACAGTGTGTACAGTATGTACCCTTATACATACCTAGGTACGTAGGTAGAAGCCCCAGAGATAGTGGATCTGGTTTCCCATTCTACGCAAATAAGATTTCAAATTCAAAGGTCAAATTCAAATGTAATCACTCCATTGCTTCAGTATGGGTGTTCCATGGTTTCTGGCCCCAAGTGCCATTAGCAGTAGGCTGCAGGAGCACGACATTCACTGGCATGGGACTGCTTATTTCTCACACTCGAGAATCTACCATTCCAACACTCTGTGTATCCACGGTATCACTTGCAGAGCCACATGTGTGTGTGTATTAGATCTGTAAGGACAGCAAACTGTGAAATGTATGCTGTGCATCTTGTGTTTCACTTGCAAATAACTCTTGCATACCTTACCAAAGGCCTCATCGTCTGTGCGCACCATGTCTGCCTGTGCTACCGTTTACACTGTGTGCAGTTTGTTTCAGGTTGGCTGGCCTAATTCACGTACATGGTACAAGCAAACCGAAATTGACTGTACCACTGTGTTGACTGTACTGCTATGCCAATTGCACAGTGGCACTACCGACTCAGCAGTCTCTGCCCATGTGCAGGTACTTGGTGGTACGTATGTGTGTGTGGTATGTAGTGCTGAGGGGACAGTTGTTCTTGCCCCCGACCAGTTCTCAAAACAACATGGTCTTGTGTCGTGTCGTGTCCAATCTTCATCCTACGTACATGCATTCCCCTAGCCTCAGAGATGACACAATTGAGTATACGGTATTGGATAGCACCGTACACATGCACGCACGCACGCACACACACACACACACACACACACACACACACACACACACACACACACACACACACACACACACACACACACATGGTGCTGTACTGCTCAACACACGTGTGGTGGTGTCCTGTGTGTTACTGTGCATACTGGTTGGGGCATTGCTTGTTATTCTCATATACTTGCAATGCAATAATTGGTTCCCATATACTGTGACACTGGTGAAGGTGAAAGTGGTAACTAGTCCAAAGTTCTGTGTGTGTGCGTCTGTCTGTCTGTGTCTGTGTGTGTGTGTGTGTGTGTGTCATGTGTGGGAGTGTGTGTCTGTGTGTCTGTTCATCTGGCATATGCGCATATCTATGCAATATGGTTATTGAAAGAGTCTGTGCTTTGATTGATTTCTTCCTCTGATATGCTTTAAACATGTACAACTTTAGTCCTGGTCAAGTATGTAGTTTAACCAATCAATTGATGTAGCCATGGGAACTAAGTTGTATTCTATCAGGCAATGTGTGGGTGTAGCCTTTAACCCTTTTAATCACTGCAGTGTGTGGGGGGGTTGACATTTAACCCTTTGAATCATTGAATACCAATGTGTGTATGCGTGTATATGTTGGAGCCAAACTTCTAATCTATCAGCATGCTATGATCGCTGCCATCCCTACATAGACAGCACTACCATGCTGTCTGGAGGGGTTAGGTGTGATTGGAATGAAACCTTTATTCACCATCACTGACCTGTCAGCCAGTGTGTGTGTGTGTGTGATAATGACAGAGACAACCTTCTAATCTGTCATGTGGGTGCATACGTACATATGTCATTCATTGAATTCTCTGTCAACGCTTGTACTTACAAGTGTAGACAGCTGCGTAGCCTAGAAAGTCTCCCTCTGTCCCTAGAAAGTCCCCCTCTGCCCCTAGAAAGTCCCCCTCTGCCCCTAGAAAGTCCCCCTCTGTCCCTAGAAAGTCTCCCTCAGCCCCTAGAAAGTCCCCCTCTGCCCCTAGAAAGTCCCCCTCTGTCCCTAGAAAGTCTCCCTCAGCCCCTAGAAAGTCACCCTCAGCCCCCTGGGGTGTTTCTGCCAGAGAACCTGCCAAGAATCCATTGTTGGGAGGTGCCTAATTTGACCTACGTAGCCTCATACCAATGCCCTATCAATTAATTGCCCCCCGCAAATTATCTACGCATGGCTTGGGTATGTACAAGGCTAAATTTGACCAAAAATAAAATGTCTTCTGTTACATTTTAATGGGTGTCCTAAAAGCAGTCTGCCAGTTTGAAAGTGTGTTTTCCCATCCATATGTAAAGTATGGTCCTGAGGCTAAATTTGACCAAGGATCAATTGTCTTCTGTTACATTTTAATGGGTGTCCTAAAGGTAGTCTGCCGGTTTGAAAGTGTGTTTCCCTTCTATAATATACATATATGTACCCTGTACCCATTCAAAAGCCTGTTTACACTTATACCATATTTGTGGGTGACACAACGTGAACGTAGGCAGATCGCTGAGTTTCGATTATCTGACAGTCTCGCAACTGCTTTGATGTTATGTGGGAAGGTCTTATATGAGGCCTTCTCTGCTGCTGTGTACCTTGTGTGTGTCTATTCAGCTGAGCTGTCTGCCCAGACCAAACTATGTAGTGCTGGCTTTGTGGAAGCCCTTCAGGGCTGACTGAGTCAGCAACTGTTGATGAGAAGGGACCATTAACTCGGCTCAGTGCATTGCTGGGGTTACACACAGGGACACACATGTACACACACACACACACACACACACACACACACACACACACACACACACACACACACACACACACACACACACACACACACACACACACACACACACACACACACACACACACACACACACACACACACACAGACTTGCCAACATTCAGACAACAGACAGACTTCAGAACATTCATCTGGTGTTGAGGGGTTAATTGTACAAAGCATTCCATTTAATGTACTTTGTACCTTCCACTGCTGTCACACGGCAACGAATGACACACACCTGTTCCCCGCCGTCCCCCACTACAGGAAGTGTCAACTCTCTTAGCCCAATGACGGGTCAACCAAGACCGTTCAGTGATCAAAGAAGTACTCCAGCGTCCGCTGGATCTGGTAAGGCTTCTCTTGTGGCTTATCCCCATGGTAACATGGTTAGCGGGTTATTGACATGGAAACACACTTCAGTGCTGTTAGTTCATTCATTACCATTGTCACTGGTATTGCCATAGCAACAGTATTTTAAGCGGTTGGGCTCACAATAGCATGTTACACAGTATTACACTAATTTCCTAAAGTGCAGCCGTTGCCTAGGAAACAGGCTAGAATTGCCTAATACATGCACAGCTGTTCACACTGCTTATTTTACAACATCATTGCGTATCCTAAGTAACGACAGACACCTGTTGGACTGTGATACTGTGAATTCCCTTTAGAAGGTGTTTCCCGTTGATGAAGTTAAGTTTTGACTTGTCAGCCACTCCTGGCTCTGGGTCAGCTCTTGTGACTGTCCTGTGGAATGTGCTGAGCCATTCTGTTATTGAGAATTGGTGGCACTACATACATTAGATGAAGTGGGAAAGACATGGGGGATTTTTTTTGTAGGCGGGTAATATTTGTATGGGTGTTGGAAATTGAGTGGGAATTTTATCGCGTGTTGTGGGAAAACCAGAGGGGAATTGTGTATGGTTGGGAATCAGAAGGGGGATTGGATGGAACAGAATGTCTTGCAGTAGGGAGTGTCGATTGTGACAATGTGGAGGCCCATTGCTACATTGTGCTGCGCTGCAATGAAGGTGAATTGACTTATCAATCTTTTGTTATTGATCTGCTGAAGTGTTGTTTGCTTACGTGTGCTTATTTGAAGGCTACCATGGTTAGTGTGCCTTTATTGAATATTGGGAGATATAATGTGGGGGGAGGAGGGGGTAGGCTCGCATAGCCAACTGCTTCTCCCCTCCATTTTTATTTGATGACATCATCAAATAGAAATGGAGGGGAAAAAGCGGTTGACTGTCCGAGACTAGTGTGTGGGTGGGTGGGTGGGTGGGTGTGAGTTCATAAGAGATACTAACATCGGCGGGGGTGCTATAGGACAAAGTGATCATGGCGGTAGTGTGCACATAAGAAGCATTCTCAGTGGCGAGTTCTTTCCTCTTTGCTGCCCTGACCTTATAAAGGCTGTCATCCTATTAATGTCATCTGTACTTTTGAAATGCACCACTTGTTACCTATAGGCATAATAATAGCCATTGAAACACAATCCCCAACTGTTTACTCCCTCCCCCTTCCCCCCCCCCCCCCCCCCTCTGCCCAGATTCCCCCCTTCCTCCTCCGTTTGGCGACTGCAGGCACTCTCCCCAATCTCCCCAGAGCCCCACCTCTGCTCTCCCGGCTCGCTCCACCTCCCTCTCGCCCCAGCCTCAGGTCAACAGAGGAATACCCATGCAGAGTCTGTCTTCCACATCCATTGGCAGTGGTTCAAAGACAGTGCCTAGCAGACCGTGAGTGTGTTGGGAAGTTTGGGAATTACAGGAAATTGAATGTACACAGTCATGCATTTTCTATACACACACGTGCGTGTGCGCGCATGTGCTTGCACACACACACACACAGACACACACACACACACACACACACACACACACACACACACACACACACACACACACACACACACAGAGGGAGGGAGGGAGGGAGGGAGGGAGGGAGGGAAGGGGAGAGGGAGGGAGAGAGAGGCCTGCTGTTCTGTAATTTGGTACTCAATCCCATTCTCTTTGTAGAACTGGATTGGGTCTCGGTAAGCCCAAGAGACCAGAACTTAAGAACTTGTTCTACTCGCCAACACCACCAAAGAAATGTAAGTGTGTGTGTGTGTGTGTGTGTGTGTGTGTGCATGCGTGCGTGCGTGCGTGCGTGCGTGCGTGCGTGCGTGTGTGTGCGTGTGTGGCCAGTTGGATGAGTGTACAGTACCAATGTACATGTTCCTGTTGTATGCAGTGGAGTACTGTATACAAATTAATGTTTCACCTACGCACTCATCACACATATACATATGTATGTGCACTACCACCCACTCCCCTCCCACCCACACTCTCCCCCGCCCACACTCTCCCCCACCCCTCCCCACAGTCTCTGCACCTCTGATGTCTTCCCCTGGACCACCTGCTCAGACAATGACCAGAGCAAGCTCCACCCGGTAAGGAGAGACAAGCATAATGAATCCGATTATACACACTAATTCAATACATGCATAATGAATATCATTACACTATGACAACAAAATGGAGTCAGTATGCGGTACTTGCTCTGATTTTGTTGACTTTAGCTCTCACAAAATATACTACATACTGCTTAAACAGTTGCGTATTCCTTCTCAAAAATAATGCTGAGTCTCATGACATTGCTACATACAAGTGATTGCAATGCTTGGACCTTATCACATTCAGTTCAGTACAGGTAAACCGTCTCCGGTGTGCGACCGGTCTCCTTCCTCCGGTGCCTCCAATCCAGTCCTCATTTGGACTTCAACCCCTAGAGGCACAACTGCCCTCACTTACCTGCACTGTATGACACCCGTTAAGCCTGTGCGAAAGCAGCAACAATAAAAAGATTACCCCATTAGCTCCTCTTCAGTGCCATGTGAGAGTTGTGGTAACAGTGTATGTGTTACTACTAAAATGAGCTTCTCACGTAATGTCGCTGTGCAGACCTGTGCCATTACATCAAGATATTTTTGGAGATAATTTTTGACCTCTTTTTATGGAGATGTAGGTTTTCCGTTATCACACCGGCTTGAGGTTGTACAGAGTGTCACCTAGCTCTCAGAATGTCTTGTGAACCTTCTGCTAGAATGGAAAATATCTGAAGAAAATGATGGCACAGCACCGAAACAGTCCTGTACACGTACTTTGGTAGTGCATTTCTGGGAGTTCCCTGCATATGCAAGAGTGCACTTCTGTTAACGAAAATGCATTACTGTGCGCCATCAAACAACCAGTGGCTTGCCTAATAGTCGAGTGAACCAGACTACCTTTGGAATGGATGACTACCTGCTGGACAAATAGGTAGACCTGACTGCGCCTTTTCACTTCAGGCCGCCAGTTTGTACATGGCCCGGCCACAAAATGGCAACCGGAAGCGAGCTGGGAATTCGACTAGACCATGCTGTCTGGAGACAATTCCGGCGTGTAGCCATGCACATTGTACGGCACTTTGCCATTCCTGTTGCTATTCTCCAAGCAGGCCGGCATTTGTGCACATGCAATTCAAGGAATACGACACTTTCTACGAAGCTCGAGCAGTAAGAGAAAATTGGTCCTGTTCAATACTGCAATAGAGCTCTAATGGCAGTTTGCCTGGAAACTTAGCTTGTGTAGCGCGACCCTTAATGATGTAAAGCAGACATTTCCACTACATGTGTTCATTGAAGACAAATTTCATTTTCGGAGAAATTCCTCAACTTAAGGGGGTGTTGTATTGTTCACCCTATTATAGTAATTGCAAGTAAACCATTTGTCCAGTGCCTCCAGTCTTGTCCTCCCATGGTCCTAACATCCCTAGAGGCTTCCCATTGCCTCACTTACGTACGTACATGTACTGCACCCGAGGTGTCATGTCTCGTGTAAGCACTCTCTCCCTCAATTCCACCTCCTCAGACAAATGAACAAGGCAGAGAGCACAGAGGAGGAGCAGTTTGAGGAACTGAAGAGAGAGAAGATGGGCAAGCTGA
>OZ025868.1:3632142-3634642 GCA_964019415.1 Ianthella basta | reverse complement strand
ATGTATATAGCTAGCTATTTCAGTAAAGTGAATGAGCATAACTCGGCCAGGACAAGTACATTTTGGGCAGTAATAGAACTGTAATCTGCTTTCATGCACTGGCTGTCAGAAAGAAGGGATAGCAAGCCAGACCAAGCACTGGATGGCAGCTGGGCAATCGACACCTACATATTTGGAGCTGCGCGGGGAAGCTTGTCCCTGCTGAGCTACCATGTTGTGCGCTTCACCCGAGAACAGTGGAAGTGTTTGGTAAGGTTGTAGCAGGTTGTGACGACCATAAGGTTGTAGCAGGTTGTGACGACCATAAGGTTGTAGCAGGTTGTGACGACCATAAGGTTGTAGCAGGTTGTGACGACCATAAGGTTGTAGCAGGTTGTGACGACCATAAGGTTGTAGCAGGTTGTGACGACCATAAGGTTGTAGCAGGTTGTGACGACCATAAGGTTGTAGCAGGTTGTGACGACCATAAGGTTGTAGCAGGGCGCCCCTAAACTATAGAACTACTTGCTAGCCCCAGTGCATGTTCAATAGTGCAGATACAAGTATGTACATGTATAGACAGTACAGATAGTTGCAAGCTGTTGCTGCATCCTGCTCCAACTTGTGCCGTTCGACACTGTACTTGCACTCATAGTGGCCCCCCACTGCATGCCGATCGATGCTGGTGCCTGGTCCCCCTGACCTTCAGCAACTTGCGCTTGTGGTGTTTTTCCTTCCATCAACTAGCAAAACACTCTACTTGCACTCGGGGTGGTTGCCCTCGGCAACTTGCACTGGTGGTCTTGTACGTACATACTTTTATACGAACGGAGGACGACAACGCATCACGATTACTTAATTGCCTCGCCTTTCGGCTCGGCAATTAACCTGCTCGAGGGGATTTCCCTGATTGCAGCGAGGGCGGAGGAGCTTACCGTTTGTTCAGCTTGGCGCGGAGTGAGCTTGCAATGGCCGTCCAGCTGACCTTTCGATTGTCCTTGCCCGACAGTGAGTGGAGAAGAGTAAGTAACTCCTGCAGTGTCTTCGTAACGGGCGCTCCCCCCGCCCTGGGCGGCTGGCAAGCGGATGGCAGCCTACGTATGGACCAGGCGGACGACAGAAGTTGGAGCATTACTGTCTCCACTACTACATCTAGCAAGGACCATCTACCGTGTTCGGAGGAAGGGGAGAAGGAAGGTCAGGTTCTGGAGTATCGCTACTTCCTTGGAAAGGTCCTCAAAGACGGTCGTGTGTGCGTGAAGCGGTGGGAGTCGGACAGGAATCCGAGAAGGGTTGTACTGGAGAGGAAAGAGACAGTTTTTGAGGACACTTTCGGCCTCGGACAACAGGGAGGTTGGTTTGAGCATTGACTTAAAGTTTACACTATTAAAGCGTTCACTATACTGATATCAACAAAAGGTCTTTTTCACAGCCGACCCCTGAGGTGACCTCTGCCGAAGCCTCCCCATTGACTTTGTAAACATGCCTATTGAATATTAACAAGGTAGCTCTCCCTTCAAAGGCAACTGACTCTTTGATGTGGTCTGTGCTTCAAACACTTCCCTCCTCAAAGCACTTTAAAGATCTTCAAATCTCTTGCACTATGTATATAATATAAGCAAGAGCTCTTCATAAATGGGGATTCCTACACTCAGGCCCTCACAGTAGCCTCCTACACCAGATATTTTTTGTGATTTGGGAGCCACAGGAACATGGAACATCTGGCACCTGAGACCACCCCCACACACTCACCCACCTGTATGCACCAAACGGGATATGTATGTTGTAGTAGCCTTCGCCTTCTCTGCTCCTTCCACCTCTTGCCTTGTGGCTTGCCTGTAGAGCCCCTGGATGTGTCTGAGGGGTGGCTACAGTGTGAGACCATGGTACAGATTCTAATCCACCCTACCAAGCAACAGCCAATCAGTATGCAGCACAAGGGACCAATCAAATTGTGCTTCTGTCTCCAGCAGCGCGAGGACAGTGGTAGCCTGTTGGACCAGCAACCAATGCATGTGAAGGTGCGTGGGAGGGGGGTGGGGAGGGGGGAGAGGAGAGAGTGTGAGTCACTACCCTAGGAGCTCGACTGTACAGTGACAAATCTCTGTTCTAGTCACTTGCGTGACAATTTGGTACAGTCCTGCATGTCCTGAATTCAGAGATGGTTTTCTATATACCACTATATAGCTGGGACAGTAGGGACTGTCCTCATTAGAGAGGTGACCTGAATTTAATATGTCCTTCATGTTATCTGTTGTATGGTATAGTGTATATATTGCATATGTACATTAGCTACTCTTAACCATGAGGCAAGTCATGTGATAGTCATGTGACTTCCCCTCTGCAGGTCCTAGATATGCAAACTGGTGACTGTGAAGTACCCGACCAAAGTGGTACTGGGGTGTTGTTTGACGAGAGGAAGATGGTGGTTGCTGTGGCAAGGACAGATGACTATGAGAATACAGTGAGTAACACACAACAGAGACGCTGCAGTTGCTAGATGTGGACACACATGCGTACA
>OZ025868.1:3587142-3629642 GCA_964019415.1 Ianthella basta | reverse complement strand
TTTGGACATTGATGTTAAATATGCCTTGCCCTGTGATGACGGTAGTGAGAGGTTCCCATACTTGGACAGAAACATGTATGCCGACGCTGTGTTGAGGGAGGTGTACCGATTAGGTACGGGGAGGAAGATTGTGTTCACCTGTTTGGATACCGACCTGGCCCTTTGGTGAGAGGGGCAGGGAGGGGAGAGGGAGGAGAGGGGATGGGAGGGGAGGGGGAGGGAGGAGAGGGGAGGGGAAGTGAGGGGGGATGGGAGGGGAGTGGGAGGGGGAGGAGAGGGGAGGAGAGGGGAGGGGAAGGGAGGGGGGAGGGGAGCGGAAGGGAGGGGGGAGGGGAGGGGAGGGGAGAGGAGGGGAGAGGAGGGCAGGGGAGGGTGATAGACAGACAAGATGTGGGGATGCGATGATCATTGGCTAGTAACCAGATCTGTGAGATGTGCTAGTGAACATACTTACATTCTCTCTCCTTCCCTCCCTCCCTCTCCGCCCTATGCCGTCTTCCTCCCTCTGTTCCTCTACCCACTGTACCCTCCTCCTCCCCCTCCCACACACACACAAACACTCCCATGCTGACACAGTCTTCACCACAAGCAGCCCCATATTGCTGTGATCTATTGCACCAATGGAGGCCTGAAAGTCTGGCCTGCGCCACTGGACAAGAGAGCCACTTCCCATGAAGCATCACTCGCATTTTGTGCTTCAGAAGGATTGGTGAGTAGTGTGTGTGTGTGTATGTGTGTGTGTGTGTGTGTGTGTGTGTGTGTGTGTGTGTGTGTGTGTGTGTGTGTGTGTGTGTGTGTGTGTGTGTGTGTGTGTGTGTGTGTGTGTGTGTGTGTTGAGCATTGTCATACCTCCATATGGTTGCCCTCTCCTCTCCACTCCTTGCCTTGCAGTATTGCCCAGTATCTTCCTTTCACTCGATAGGCACATTGTCTATGACCAAACTACATCGAAAGGGGCAAAGTTTTCAGGGCCTTCAACAGTTCAGCGTAGTCGGTAGTGTTGCAAGATTTCACTGATATTTATTGTTGTTGTTATTGTAGTCAATTTAGGAGCCCCTCCCTCCCCTCCCCTCCTCTCCCTTCCCTTCCCCCTCTCCAGAGTCTTGTGTCTCCCACAATGGCTTTGGTAGAGAACCACAGTTTGGTTGTGAAGACGAGGGCCAGTGGGGTGGCCTTGTTCCTCTACGGAGAGCTGACGGCAGAGAAGAAACATCGGGAGGAGCTTGGAAGACTAGGAGTGAATGCGTTCATTCTGGATGGGTAAGGAACTGATGTGTGTGTGTGTGTGTGTGTGTGTGTGTGTGTGTGTGTGTGTGTGTGTGTGTGTGTGTGTGTGTGTGTGTGTGTGTGTGTGTGTGTGTGTGTGTGTGTGTGTGTGTGTGTGTGTGTGTGTGTGTGAGCATTGTCATACCTCCATATGGTTGCCCTCTCCTCTCCACTCCTTGCCTTGCAGTATTGCCCAGTATCTTCCTTTCACTCGATAGGCACATTGTCTATGACCAAACTACATCGAAAGGGGCAAAGTTTTCAGGGCCTTCAACAGTTCAGCGTAGTCGGTAGTGTTGCAAGATTTCACTGATATTTATTGTTGTTGTTATTGTAGTCAATTTAGGAGCATTGTGTGACAATAATGTGTATCTCTATTTAATGCTCAGGCTAACATGAATTATTTATGGATTGTTTTTGACATCAGTGAACTAGCAGAGGAGTTGAATTAAATATAATTATTTATGTCATAAGGGTTATGTGTCGCGAATGTTTCCCATCTTTCGCACGTGTACATTTTAATTGAGTGTCTCATATATAATCTCAAGGCTTAATTTGCAGGCTGACCACATTAATGGACTGCAACGTATGTATACTGCATGCATGCATATGTCATCTGGTCCGATGTTCAATGTAGCTAGTGGCTATCCTAATCCATTCAAAGTCGATCGCGGTCGCATGCACAACCGCGTACGGTCATGCGCCACCCCCGGCGATTGCGACATGCTTACAAGATGGCGGGTCGGGTAGCAGCTATTAATTTTTGGGCCAAACTCGCGACTGACACTTCCAAAGTGGGCGCAGGAGTTGGGAGACAGACATGCGGTGTGTCTATACCCATGCATTTTATTAGAGGAATATAGGCTTAGACGGTGCTAGCTGTAGTGCGCCGGTTTTGGTCCATTTGCTTCCGTTGTCCGTATAGCTAATTGTAGCTAATTAATCCACATTTATCCATTCGCTACGTATATACCTGCAAGGTTTTGTTATGTAGTATGCAAGGTGTATTTCCAGCTACGCACGCTTGTAAACTCGCACTGTGTGTGGTGTTGATTATTTATCATAGTCCAGATTAATCTTGGATAGCTAGTATATATGCGTATTGCATTTGGTCAGCTGGCTACTCCAATTAATTAATCTGTTCTTTCATGCTCCCTTCACCTCTACGCAGTGCTACCATACAGGGCCCGGTCAACAGTTACAACAACAACAGCCCAAGAAGATTCCGAGTTTTGGGGTTCTTATCTGTCAGAGTATTACAACACGGTCGATGCTTACCACAAATTCTCTCAGAAGTGCCTTCACCAATTCTTCAAGACCTACCGGCCCCCTGAAGGTGAAGCAAAGTTACTTGAAGTCGGTGGAGCAGCTGTTGTGAGCAACCTAATCAGTGCTGCTCCAAAGTGCAGAGACATTGTCTTTGGCGAGTTCAGAGAAGACAATCGTGAATGGATGAACTGCTGGCTAAGGAAGGACCCATCGTCCTTTGACTGGCAACCATTCTTCTCCTATGTTGTACGCACACTTGAAGGAGGGACGGAGAAGGATGTTGAGGAGAGGAAGGAGCTAGTGAGGAACCTTGTTAAAAGGGCTGTCCCGTGTGATATCTTTCTTCCAAATCCTGTCGAAGACAAAGGACCGTATGACGTTGTCACAACTTCCGTATGCCTTGAGAATGTGTGCATGACCAACGAAGAATACCAAGAAGCTGTTGCAAAGCTGGCTGGCCTGCTAAGGCCAGGAGGCATCTTTCTCATGCAGGCACATGAAGGTGTGTACTCTTACGTTCGTGCTCAAACTGGCAAAACTTTAAAAAGAAATCCCATTTCAAGGGAGTTTATGAGAGAGAGCCTTGAATCTGCTGGGTTATCTCTTAGGACTCTTGATATTCTGCCACGAGAGTTGATTCCAGCCGGTCGACTGGAGTGCATCCTTGGTTTTGTCAGTCTGATTGTGGTTGCTGCCACAAAGAAGCCATTTCAGTAGACAGTTAACATTTTGAAGATGAACACTGCACGCTCTGAACCCGTTTCTTACTATGATTTTGTACACCAGGATCAAACAAAGACATCTAACATTCTTAGAAACTGAGTATTAAATTTATTCTCAGTCATGCAAAATTTGAACTAGCAATCACTATTTAGGAATCACATTAATTAATTAATACAGCTAAGTACAATGGGATTAATACTGTCAGATGTATAAGTGAACTCTAATAGTTTTTCATAATTGCACACGATATCGATACTTGGATGAAGCATCCTCTTGCAGATAAGGAAACCACATTATGTAATTAGTCCCATAAATGTTGTTGTAAACATTAGACGTGAAGCCACTAGCAAAGTCCGGTTTTGTCACTGGCGTTGGGAATGGGTTTGGTGGGCCCACACACGCAATAATGGCGTCTAGGGATGTGACATTCATCACCGAAGTGGGCTGGTCCTTGTTAGTGATGACCACACCCCCACAGAACTGCCCGTGCAGATGCTGACTTCCATTTTTCACCACATCCATGACAGAAATCAGCGTCCCCAACTTGTTAACCGTCATGTTTGCTAGCGGAGGTTGAAACACCAAACTCAACGACTCAGGCCGTCGGGTGGAGGTCTTGTTCGTGATGTAAAGGGTCATCTCAAAACTAGTTGACTCCTCGTCGTAATCTGTCAGCATCCACGCTTCCACTGGAGCACCATAGTCTTGCACCAAGGTGGGATTGAACGAAAGATGAGCAAGAAAACTAGAGGACTTTGTATTCACGTACAAGGCTTCCAATGTAGCAGCAACTTCATACTTTTTCACATCATTCAAGCCAGGTTTTCCAAAGTCGAGTGGCCCAAAAGAAGTTGACATGTAAAAGTACTCAGAGAAAAATTTGTCATAATCTGCAGGCACGAAAGTCTGATAGACTAAGACGCCAAGTGGATTCTGTGGATGGGCCCATTCAACACTAGCGCTTGCCCTAGTGTCCGTCAGCTGAACAATTGCACCTGTTTCTTCATCAAATGAAAGAACAATGTTCTTTAACTTGAATGTATACGGTTTTTCCGCTTTGCTGTACCCAGCTAAAGAAATCTTACCATCAAACTTGAGGTCAGCAATTCGGGTGTCAATCTCACTCCGAAGGGGATGGTTGCCAAGCGCCTGTAAAGCATAAGCAAGACCCCAGTCTCTCTGCTCCACCCACGAGATGATCATATCTTTGAAATTAGACTTTGTCTGGACGGCTTGATGGAAGTCCTTGTTGTCCCAAGTGATGTTGTCATGGAGGAATCTTTTCACATCCTTTCCCCACGTGTGTTCAGCATTCTTTAGAAGCAGAGCTGAAAAGTTGAAGAAGCGCTGGTCAGCTAAACTGCACTGCCCACTCTGCAAGCAGTCACTGCGAGCTGACATGATTGTGCGGAACTGGGCAACTTTCCACGGGTCAGAGGCTGTCCCAAAGATCCAAGTGTCACCAATTTCTTCAGTATACACCGGTAACTGAGACTTGAATTTCTCCAATTCGACAACAAATGAATCATAATTTGAAGCAACTACTTCGGCATCTGGGAACAATTTATGAATAGCATTGTAATTTTCAAGCACTTCCACAACTGATGGCGGGCCGGAATTGTCTCCTCTAATGGCAAACGCAAGTGCATGCGACATGCCCGGCACCACCACCATATTTGACAGCGAATCGGGATGTGGCCCGCCATATCCCCCGGGGTGCCACATTGCAAGTAAGTCACTCCCACTTGCAGGGTCGACCCAGCGGAAAGCTTGGGGTACAGCCGGTGGCATGGACGCACTGTTGACCCCCACCGTGATAGCTCTAACCCCCATCTTGTTCAGAAGGGGGATGATGCCTCGTGTTGTCCCGGGGACATCACGTTGACTCATGGTGATCGTATGTGGCTTGCCAAACTGGTCGTCCAATGAATGCGTGAGAGAGATCCCAAATTCAAACAACGACTCGTCCATTATCTCGGCCTGACCGTTGAAAGGGAAGGCGTGCCACACAATCACGCCATCTGCTATAGCCTGCTTGAAGCTTGCCACTGATGACGCATTTGGGCAGTGGATACCCATATTAGGGGGGCAGTTCAGGTACAGATACACCAGGTAGGTGTGTGTTGTGAACACCAATCTCTCGCTACGTCCACTCTTAACTAGTTCATCTGCAGTCGAAATTGCGTCTGCAAAGAAGTGGTCGAAGTATCTGTTGAGGATGTTAGCTGCGCTGTCTGCAAAACCTACATCCAAGTGGCAAGAGGATACGAGGTGCACGGTTGTAACGTTGTCTGCGTGAAGTTTCCAGTTCGCCCTATCGGTACCGCTGCCCAGCGAAGCAGCAAGACACAGCACAAGGACGGACAAGTGAAGCGCTCTCACGGTTTTCATGATCAAGTATCTATTCATGTATACTAGGCGTGGTAGTTCGGGGTAATACCCTGGTGATTAATTTGAAACACGCCCACAAGATGGCGGCGCAAAAGGTGGCAGCTTTAGGCACTAGACTCGCAGTTGGAACGACTAAAACGGTCACCAAAGTTGGAACACAGTCGATAGGTGTGTTTAACCTTCTATTTATGACATTTCTGTTATGAATAGCGTCTTTTCGCTCTCTACTTTATATAATCTTCCTTTCTCCAAAAACTGCAGTCACTGGCACTATATTTTGTGTATGTCTCTACCTTATTGTTACAACAGCATTAATATCCATTATGCAATAGTTCAGTTAGCTTATGTGTGTGTTTTTCCAAGTTTGATGTATCTATCCTTTAGACATGGCAACCACACACTAACTGTAATTTATCCTGCCTTTTTTGTTCCCACCAAGATGATGTGTTATTCAGCTGTTCACTTCTGGACATCCCATTTCTCCTTCCCTCATCTTTCACCTCCATGTAGTCCTCGTTTCCCGAGCCCAGCCACATCTGAAGACATTCTGGGGACACGCTAAAGTTGAATTAGCGCCACCCAATCCAGCGCAGTGGCCAGAAGTGAGGAAGGGCTTTTCTCAAGTCTTCCAAAGTGCAGTCACAGGGAAGTTTCTCAACCTCACAGTGAGGGAAGCGTCAAAGAAAGTGCTCGTTGGTGTGGAGATTGCATGTTGGTTCATTGTGGGAGAGATGATCGGAAGACGAAGCATCATTGGTTACAAGGTCTAACGGAGCTCCACTGTAGCCGTGCTTTAGTAATAACAAGTAAAAGTGGCTTTAGTCATTCTGTATTAGAATATTTAACGCTTTATGTGTGTATGTTGTGTATTAACTTGCACTGTATTGATCGTATCTATCCCCTCTTGTGATTGTGCGGTATTCCCCGTTGTTTACGCGTTGCTGCAATTCCCTCTCTGTGTGCAAAAGCACATGACAAGCGGTGCAGTGATGTCCAATGGAGGATGAAGGACTGAGTAGCGAGCTGCAGAACGTAACAGATACTAGCGTGGAACCTGAAATGAGCGAAACAGGGATAAGCCAGTCGTCGTTAGGGAATGATGGAGAAACGACTCGTCTTCTGAAAGAAACTGCAGGAGCTCCAATCCTCGCTCCAAACTCTGGAAATGAGACCGATGTTGTGAGCAAGTCGAGCATGAAACCGGACGCAGCTAGCGGGCGCAGTCCCCGTGCCGAGTCGAGCAAGTGCAAGAGGGCCGTCAATTTGGCTGCTCTTACGTTTTTCTCCGCCATTGGAGGGTGCCTCTTTGGTTACGACACGGGGGTCGTATCTGGAGCAATGATAAAAGTGGACGAGGCGTTTAACCTTACCCATTTGTGGCATGAGTTGATTGTGAGTGTGACAGTTGGGGCGGCTGCAGTAGCTGCGCTCTCTGGTGGGGTGTTGGCGGATGCTCTTGGACGCAAGCCAGTCCTCATCATTTCATCTGTCATATTTACAGTGGGTGCAGTGTTGATGGCAGCTGCACCTTGGAAGGAAGTGTTGCTTGGAGGCAGGATTGTGGTGGGACTTGGGATAGGTGTGTGTGTGTGTGTGTGTGTGTGTGTGTGTGTGTGTGTGTGTGTGTGTGTGTGTGTGTGTGTGTGTGTGTGTGTGTTTGTGTATATGTGTGTGTGTGTGTGTGTGTGTGTGTGTGTGTGTGTGTGTGTGTGTGTGTGTGTGTCTGGTGAGGTCACATGCAAGTCACATGCACAACTCCCGCACATCCCATGCACATCCATGTACATCACATGCACATCACATGCACATCACATGCATGCCACATGCAGAACACATTTACACCAGGTGTACAGTAAGCCCTGTTTCGATCATAATGCACCCCCATCTCCCCCTGTCCCCTCTTCCCCAGGTCTCTCCTCCATGTCTGTGCCTCTGTACATTGCAGAGTCCTCACCGGCCAGCATACGAGGCAAACTTGTTGTCCTCAATGTTGCTTTCATCACAGGAGGGCAGTTCTTGGCGTCTGTGGTAGATGGTGTCTTCAGTGAGGTACCAGAGGGCTGGAGGTGAGGCCTTCTCTGTGTAGCTGGTGTGACAGACAGGAAGACAGACGTACATACACACACACACACACACACACACACACACACACACACACACACACACACACACTCACACACACACACACGCGCACACACACACACACACACACACACACACACACACTTAGGCACATAACTCACATGTAGCACTCTGTAGGCCACGCCTACTGAAGAAGGCAGCAGTCACTTTCCAGAACCTTTGACAAGATGGCATTCTTAGCTGGTGACTTTCTCGAAGAATGGCTGAAAGTATATACGTATTTGCACTCCTTGTGTATGTACAGCACATACTCAGCTACTGGTGTTTGCTAGGACAGCTCAGAGTGAGGGGGGGAGGAGGGTAGAAATTAGCCGTACAGCTGGGGATTGAAACTGGGGGGTTTATGCTATATCACAGAGCTATTTTCTCTTACTTTCCTCGAGAATAGCCTTCACATTACTCATACACATATACATAGCCACTCTGTATTGCAAGGATGCCATGGTTGCCCTTCCATGGCTGCCCACCTCACCCCCTCCCCCTTCCATGGTTGCCCACCCCACCCCCTCCCCCTTCCATGGTTGTCCACCTCGCCCCCTCCCCCTTCCATGGTTGCCCACCCCACCCCCTCCCCCTTCCATGGTTGTCCACCCCACCCCCTCCCCCTTCCATGGTTGTCCACCTCACCCCCTCCCCCTTCCATGGTTGACCATCCCACTCCCTCACCCTTCCATGGTTGTCCACTTCACCCCCTCCCCCTTCCATGGTTGTCCACTTCACCCCCTCCCCCTTCCATGGCTGTCCACCCCACCCCCTCACCCTTCCATGGCTGTCCACTTCACCCCCTCCCCCTTCCATGGCTGTCCACTTCACCCCCTCCCCCTTCTGTGGTTGTCCACTTCACCCCCTCCCCCTTCCATGGCTGTCCACTTCACCCCCTCCCCCTTCCATGGTTGTCCACCTCACCCCCTCACCCTTCCATGGCTGTCCACCTCACCCCCTCACCCTTCCATGGTTGTCCACTTCACCCCCTCCCCCTTCCATGGTTGTCCACTTCACCCCCTCCCCCTTCCATGGTTGTCCACTTCACCCCCTCCCCCTTCCATGGCTGTCCACCTCACCCCCTCACCCTTCCATGGCTGTCCACTTCACCCCCTCCCCCTTCCATGGCTGTCCACTTCACCCCCTCCCCCTTCCATGGTTGTCCACTTCACCCCCTCCCCCTTCCATGGTTGTCCACTTCACCCCCTCCCCCTTCCATGGTTGACCACCCCCCCTCTCACTCTGCTCTCCCCTGTGCTACAGGTTCATGTTGGGCATTGCCGGGATACCCTCCCTCATTATGTTTGTCGGGATGCTCTTCATGCCCGAGAGCCCTCGCTGGTTGGTCTTCCACAAGAAGGGGGAGAAGGCACGTCGAGTGCTTCTGAGGTCAAGGACCTCTGACAAGGTGGAGGAGGAAATTGAGGCGATTGAGAAGGATTATGCCTTGTACAGGCAGAATACACTGGGTGAGTGGATTTTTGCATGTGCAAGTCACATGCAGGTCACATGCAATTCACATGCAAGTCACATGCAGGTCACATGCAAGTCACATGCAGATCACATGCAAGTCACATGCAGATCACATGTTCTTGCATGCTGATTACATGGATGTAACCGTCTTGCACTAGGTGCGGTAGCTGAACACAGGGAGAGTGTGTAGTGCATGCAAATACTATTGCTCACACCACATGACTAGTGGCAGCTTTCAAGAAGGATACAGTGCCATGTTTATGGCCTCACAAGGAGGGTTTCAAGGGAGCAAGAAGTGTTCCGTACTTTTCAAACTGCCTAGAGAGAACAATGACTCCATCTTTTATAGCTTCACCCCAAGTCCTTACTCAGTAGATTTTCCATATTGTGCATGTACAGTAGTAGTAGCCTCCATTTTGTCACTGATTCGGTAGAGGCTCGTAGCTGCGATTGTAGATTTAGCAAATAGTTAGATGAGCAATACTGCAGCTTGAAGAAAGGAGGGTCGCAGGACGTTTCGGCTCGAGAGCAAGTAGAGTGCAGTGTGCGTAAGCAGTTGACAAAGGCTCTCGAGCCGAAATGTCCTGCGACCCTCCTTTCTTCAAGCTGTAGTATTGCTCATCTAATTATTTGCTAAATCCATTTTGTCAACTTGTGTTTGCAGGGTTTAGGCAGTTTGTGAGACGTCTGTGCACAGAAAGGACAGTCATCCTGGCACTGGTCGTGGGGTGTGGACTGCAAATGTTCCAGCAACTCAGTGGGATCAACACTGTCATGTGAGTGTCATGTGTGGTCATGTGACTGTCATGTGACTGTCACATGGGTGTCATGTGACCTCACTGTCTTGACCCTCTTGCATTCTCAGGTACTACAGTGGCAGCATCATTAAACTGGCTGGATTCAGCGACACTGCATCGATATGGCTGACATGTGTGCCCAGCTTTGGTAACTTCATCTTCACTCTCATAGGAGAGCTATTGGTTGATAAGATTGGAAGACGAAAGTTGATCTTAGGCAGCCTCACGGGAGTCATCTTCTCACTCCTAGCCATTTCGGGCACCTTCCACCTCCTGAACCAGAGATCCCCAGCTACTGCTGTGGCCTTCCCTAATGCCACTTGCCACTACGACCGCTGCCTCTATTGCGTGGCAAACCAAGACTGCGGGTTCTGCATGGTGGATAGTGATTCATCCAATGCCTTTGTCAATGGAACATGTTCTGTTGCCAGCAATAATCCCGCCAAACCTTCCTTTGGATATTACCCAGATGGAAACTTGTCAGTGGTCTGTAATGGGTCTACCTCTATTGATGTAAATGGTTCCCTGACTGGTGGCCATCTTGCGTGGTTTGATGATGCCTGCCCACCGGATCCAGTGGCTTATCTGGCAGTGGGCGGACTTTTTCTCTACCTAGCCTTTTTTGCTCCTGGCATGGGACCTGTACCATGGACCATGAACTCTGAGATTTACCCAACGTGGGCAAGGAGCTTTGGGATGGCTGCATCGTCAACTACAAACTGGGTCTTCAACCTTTTGGTGTCGTTGACATTTCTGTCTCTTCTTGACGCGGTGACTCCTGCACTTGGGTTCATCGTCATAGCAATACTAGCCTTTATTGGACTGATCTTCTTCTTCCTCATGGTCCCAGAAACAAAGGGCTTACAATTGGAGAACATTGAGCAACTCTTTAAGAAACCATATTTTTTGACAATGTGCTCCAAAAGACAGTGCTGTTCACTTGGAAAGCGTTTTCGAATGTATTCCTTCATAAATGAACAACAAACCAGCCACATTAATGCAGGTGATCGTCCAGGAGATATTGACAACAACAGTAATTTATCGACTAGCAGGAAAACCTGAGTTTATGGTATGATAAACAGAATTTGTCTGATCAGAGTTATATATTATGGTTGAATATTTTGCTACTTGAATATTTTCATTCGATTACTATTTATTTTTTCTGTTTAATTATGTGTACATTTGTACATTCATTAATTAATAAATGTTGTGCAAATGTAACCGTGTGACCTAACAGTCATTTGATTGTCATGTGACTCAAATGGTCATGTGTCATGTGACCTAACAGTCATGTGATTATCATGTGACTCGAATGGTCCTGTGTCATGTAGTCTCGTTCCCAGCCCCCCAAAAGGTGGTCTGGCACATTTGCTCGTTATTTTGATTAATTGAAAACTTTCAGTATATATGTAGCATCACATGTATGGGGATTGGGGCGCTTGCCAGAATCGCCTCCATGCAGGGGGATAACAGACATTGAGAAACTGTACCAGGCCAACTTTTGAAATTGTGAAAGTGGTCAAAGTGGATGCAGATTGGTCTCATTTGATGGAATACCCGAATACAACTCACGCAGGTGAGTGAATGAAGCTGTTACATTACGTATTGCAAGACATGGAGGCGCTTGCCAAGATGTTGGCAAGTGCCCCAAGGGCAGTATCGAAATATCCAGCAAATGTGCCCGACTACCTTTTGGGCCATTAAAATTGCAAATGGCAGCCGGAAGTGGTCTGGGGATGAGACTATGTGTCATGTGACCTAACACAGTCATGTGAATGTCATGCCATAGTAATACTAGCCTTTATGGGCCTGATTTTCTTCTTCCTCATGGTCCCAGATTGAATTAAACAAAGGGCTTACAATTGGAGAACATCAAGCAACTCTTTGATCAAGAAACCATATTTTTGACGATTTGCTCCAATTGTGAAAGGCAGTACTGCTCACTTGGGAATTTAAAACATTTTTAAAATGCACTCTGTCATATAGAAAGAATGCAGCAGTCACACTAATGAGGTTGGCCATGCAGGTGATTGATGACAATAGTAATATATTTACTAGCAAAAAACAACTTTATTTTGATATAATTAGCTATAATTATGTTAACTTATCTGATTACCAAAGTTGTATTTATTATATTACTGTTTATTACTATGTGTTCTCTTACCTGTATGCAGTACACATGCGTTCACATTTAAAAAAAGTATGTAATTGTTTTATGAAGTTTAAACATGCACACAGGCATGGGCCATGTCGTAAATGAGACCAGGAGACTTCTCTTGATCGTTAATATTTGCCTTTCTTTCTCGGCGGCTCCTCCTCCTCATCGCTTGAATCTCCTTCGCTGTCTCCCTCCTCCTCCTCCTCCTCCCCCTCTCCTTCATTCTCCCCACTCTCTTCTTCCTCCTCCTCCTCCTCCTCCTCCTCTCCCTCTTCTTCCTCCTCCTCAGATGCTTCTGCTTCAGAGGCTAATGTACGACACACCAGATTACATAGATCAAAGCAGGCCACAAGTACATTATATTGGTCATTGTACACTATATATACTTCTCATACATTAATGCATATAAAATGGTCATCTGGTTACCATGGTAATGTGTTTGCTGTGTGTGTGGGTGGGTAGGTGGGTGTGTCTGCATGTGCAAATGTGCTTACCAGAAGCACGCTTGGCATATGTTGACTTCACCCTAGACTTTATGGCAGCCACACTTTCTCCTTGGTCCTCAGCATCATCCTGCACGTCACATGACAATCACATATCAATCATACGACAGTCGCATGCTGAACACAGGGCAGTCACATGTTGATCACATGACTGTCACATGTTGATCACATGACTGTCACATATCAATCATATGACAGTCGCATGCTGAACACAGGGCAGTCACATGTTGATCACACGACTGTCACATGTTGATCACATGACTGTCACATGTTGGTCACATGACAGCCACATGTAGTCTACATACAGTTGGTATGCTGCATTGCAATTCAGCCTACAGTACGACGGAGCCTCTCTCCACAAATCCCATCCCATTCACTAACATTGAGAGATTGTGAGTTTCCACTGTAACTTTGCAAGGAGAGTTATAGAAACTAGTCGCATGTTTAGCAGTGTATACATATATACTGATGTACAAGGAAGTGGTGATATCAATAATATTATATGAGTGAATATGCAATTATATCCAGGTGACAGGTCTGACACTGTACACACACACACAATGACTGCACAGTGTGATAATCTGAGTACACCATGCTCTGATTCACCCCATTGGTGGTGACCACACACACCTCATCTTCCAGTATGTCCGGCTCCAGGTCGCTAGCTCTAATGTGCGTCTTAGTGAAGGACCTCTCCCTCATCCTCTTCTGCTTGTTTTCACGTTTGCTCGCTGCACGAATCCTTTCCTCCTCTTTCTGCACATTAACCCAGGAAGAAGGCAAACCACAAAGCTATCACACAATTGACCACAGCCCATCAGGAAGCCCCACATCTCTGATCTGTGATTCAATTCAAACCCCTTACATCCTTAGTGGTCCACACAATTGAATAAGGAACTATTATATCAAGACCAATGAATATCATTATCGTATGCCCACAAACAAGACCACCATTTACATCAGAAGACTTCAAAAGCAGCAGAAACATGGCTTCCTATCACATGTCAGTGGCAATGTTGGCTGTCATATGAGACACTATGTCTCTCCACAGTTGTCATGGTGACCTTGTCCTGACCCACAAACACACACACAGCTGCCTACCCATGTCTACTCATCCCACAAACACAAGCCCCAAGTTCCCCTGTAATGAAGGGCACCTGACTCCCCAAACACCACAAACAACAAGATTAAGTTAGGGCCACGAGGTTAAGAGCTTGTGTTCCAAAGACCCAGCACACACAATGGACACACACACACACACACAGGGAGTTGTGTCTGTGTGGGCAGCCTTAAAAAGTGGCATGAATCAGGGCGTCTGCAGTTATATCTGCAAGAAGCCCATCAACCTCCTAATAGAGTCCACAAGATAAAAGCACACTACACACCTTAGCTGGTCACTCTGGCTGAGAGGTTAACTACAGAGGAGTCCCCTTACAGAGAACATCCTGGGTTCAAGATACCTCTCTAATGAGGGCAGTCTTGGCTACATGGAGATGTACTACCTCTGAAATGGACACCTCTCTAATCAGGAACTTGGGCCTGTCCCAAACAGTCAGGGACTTACCTTAATCATTTCACTTCTCTGTGTCTCTGGGTCTTTGCCAACAGCTGGTAGCACCCGTATTTTCTGTAGGAATGGAGAGGAGCTAGTGTAGTGACAAAACACACACAGGCGTGCACATGCACACGCGCACACACACACACACACACACACACACACACACACACACCTGAGCTCGACTGAAACGATCAGCAATGGAAAGAGTCATCTTCACATGTGTGGCACTGTCAGTTGAATGCGGCCTACACAGCAAGGTTGTCATGACAACATTACAAAAGAATGAAACACACCAGAACATGCAGCACACACACACACACACACACACACACAAAACATGCCTGTTAACATCACTATGGCAACACACTTCAATCAGGGTTTGCCCCATGAATCAATAACCCAACATTAATAATAGCATCAATCATCCAAGGAGATTAATAGAAAGGGAGAGCTGAGGTGGCCAGGGGGATTCTAACACGGCAGTACTTCACACCTGAAGGTCAATTTGGATCTGAAGACAGCTTGACCCTGCAATCCAGTGCCCTGTCGAACAAAGAGATGACTCAGTCGTCCTTGTTCAGGCTGCTTGTAGATGTCAAAGATCTCATTGCCAAGATAGAGGGACATACTGTGGGATGAGAGGGGAGGGAAGGAAGGAGGGAGGGGAGGGGAGGAGGGAGGGGAGGGGAGGGGGAGGATGAAGAGGGAGAGGTATAAGAACTGAAGGAACAAACACTGCATACATTAACAAGTACAGGAGAGATACATAAATCACATGCTTAAGAGCAAGCAAGAAAGGACGCCAAAACAGAAGCAGAGAAAACAACGTGCTGTGGGTGAGTGTGTCATGGTGCGTAAATGTTTGCGGCCAAACGCAGTAGACAACACTGAAACTGTACAACTAACAGTTCACTTACAACGGCATCTTAAGAATGCTGGGGAGTGCCATGCATCTAGTAGTACGCATGTAACATTATCCCATTGACAAACATCCCAACACATCACACCGACTACATCCCATCACGTATACATGCAGGTACAGTAGAAGTGAGGACTAACCTTCCATCAGACCAGCGGACTATCCGAGCATTGCTTTCACGAATTTCATTGCCATCCTCATCTTGTGCATATCTCCACCTAACAGTGTTTTCCACCTTTGAGGAATGGGGAGACACTCATACGTATGTACACACATACACACGCACACACACACACACACACACACACACACACACACACACACACACACACACACACACCACACACACCACCCACACACAAACACACACACGCACACAAACACACAACACACACACACACACACACACACACACACACACACACACACACACACACACACACACACACACACCACACACACACACTACTGCACACTACTGCATCCATATCAACACACATCATCATACCTGTCATACGTATGTACATATACATACATTCAAGTGTGTTGCCGTAACAACAGTTTGAATAGTAAAGTCCAGTAAACACATTCTCAACAGCACACACACACACACTAACAAATTTACACCCACGACACTGAGAGCTGAATGGGGAGAGCCCCAACAAATGCTGCTAAAAGCACAACACCTCACCATCCATCATGTTTCAGCTATGCCATACAGGCGTGGCAGCCTTACATGTTGGACCACGATGCAACCAAAGCAACCAAAGAAGACTGCCATTATTGACCAAACAGTAAATTGGACTTGGTCAGGTCTCTGCACTACACACCTTCAGTTTCAATCTCGCCCGACCTTCTTCATCAAGCACTTCATCTTCGTCCACTTCATCTTCGTAGAAGTTGGAGTCAAAAGGCCTACAGAAAGAAGGTATAGGTGTATTGAGAGAAGGGAGTGGTTGAAACATGTATGTACCACTGAATGCAGTGAAGACCATTATGAAGGACAGTCGAAATATAGGACACCTCTCTAATGAGGACACTTGGGACTGTCCCAAAAGTGACTGGAACAGAGAGGCATCACTGAAGATGTCCCCCCCCCCCCCCCCTTCCCAACAATGCAACTGCCCCGAGGGAGCCAGGTGGCTGTAATGGCATTAGTGGTAGCAGCATGGTTATGGCAGTAACAGCAGTCCTCACCCTTCACATGTACAGCAGATACCTCATTACCACCACATCAGCACCAAAGCAAACTTTGTGGTATACAGGTTCTTTATCAACAACCTAAATATGCCAACTCAGCAGTTTAGTATAAAATCAACCCTAACACTAGCAGTAATACTAATATAAATCTGTGTCTACATTACACCACTTAGCTCGCATGATGTATCTTAAACTGAGCAGAACAATCACTTCCAGTTTGTAATTCTTATCAGATGTTGCATTCACGGTCTCTATACAGGAATGTGCACAATAAAATCGCGTCCTAGCCTCGGGAACACAGTGGAACTTGTCTAAGACAACCACCGCCAGTTCTGACTGGCCTTTATTGCAGAGGTAGAATGCAATGCTTGAGTGCTAATGGGGGCAGGAAGGCTGGTTGTTTTAGAGAGGTGGATGTCTAACACAGTGACCATCTTAGACAGGTTCCACTGTAGCAAGCTATTCCTCTGTTAACGCATTAGCCCAATTTCGCCAAAGAAAAAGACAACCTGTCACCTTCTCATGCGTGGGTGAGGACAACTATACGTACTTCCAATCGCATGTATCAATACACACACACACCTTCGGCACGCATACTTGCATGTCTGTTGCCATGGCAACCTGTTATTACAATGCAACTGTCGCCACAAAGAAGCAGTCACGCTCCATTGTTCCAATTACATGGTTGCAATGTGTATCTCTAGGCATCTTGACTCTACTACAGTACGTACGTACCATCACCAAGGCGGCATGCACTGAAGAACAAGACACCTTGGGAGGCATCCTGGGTGCATTTTTGGGTGGAGTTTGCAGTGTTCGCACCTTCACCCCCTCTTAGCACCTCAAACAACATTTGACACTATGCTATTAGCCGTGTGTGTGTGTGTGCGCGCGTGTGTGTGTGTGTGTGTGTGCGCAGCGTGTGTGTGTGTGCGCGTGTGTGTGTGTGTGTGTGTGTGTGCGTGCGTGTGTGTGTACGCATGTGCCTGTGTTCGTCTGTGTGTCTCAACCTGTGTGTGAGCATAGAAATTCTAAACTATGTTCTATGGTGTGAGGTACACCATCCCTCACCTGGTCTCCACGCTGAGGAAGTTGGGCAACTTAACATAGTAGAGTTCCGAGCCCAGGTCCACTTGGCTATGAGGGATGTCCACGTCAATGGTAGTCAGCTCTGGCTCTGACACAGGCTCTAAGCTTCCACCTTCATAGTCAGGCTGTCACAATGAGAAGCAAGAACAACAACAACAAAAATAACAGCATAAATAACAACAACATAAATAAATAAATAAATGCACACACTGACAGGGGAAGCACAAGTGACCCATCGCTGGAATCATACACACATGGATTAGTCTTGCACTAGACTGCCACTTCGCTCTGCTTCCGCCTCCACAAAATACAGTTGGGGGGCGGAGTCAGAATAAAATGGCAGTAGGTACAAACGCTTCAACATCAGCTCTTGGTACGTGTGACTGATCACTATATGTAACACATCGTTGTAGAGAACTATTGCTACATACAAACATTGTTGAAATCAGTATCAGTTCTGTTTGCAGTTGAAAAGGCTTACAATGCCCAAAAATCACACATTCACTTGCAATAGATTCTTCTACATACTACTCGGCATCAATACACCTACAGTATGTCACAGCATACTGTACATATGCAAGGTAAGTGTTCTAATATAAAATCAATCTTATCATAACATCAATTCTTTGTATTATTTAATGTATATAAAAGTGCCTTCTGGCTACGTATAAAACAAGCTGACGATCCTGGTAGTTGATAGTTAGACTCTTATCTGGTGGAGAAAGAACTCTACTTAGCTAACGTCTGTTGAAGTTATTGTGTTATCTACAGATTAGAGTGGGTTCATTAGCTTTCAGAGCGTTTCACTTTGGGTCATTACCTTAATAATATTAGCTTTGTTTGTCGTTATTTGTGTGCTTATGAGAGCGTGTGTGTGTGTGTGTGTGTGTGTGTGTGTGTGTGTGCAGTGTGTGTGTGTGTGTGTGTGTGTGTGTGTGTGTGTGTGTGTGTGTGTGTGTGTGTGTGTGTGTGTGTGTGTGTGTGTGTGTGTGTACAAGTGTGTGTGTGTGTGTGTGTGTGTGTGTGTGTGTGTGTGTGTGTGCATGTGTGTGTGTGTGTGTGTGCATGTGTGTGTGTGTGTGTGTGTGTGTGTGTGTGTGTGTGTGTGTGTGTGTGTGTGTGTGTGTGTGTGTGTGTGTGTGTGTGTGTGTGTGTGTGTGTGTGTGTGTGTGTGTGTGTGTGTGTGTGTGTGTGTGTGTGTGTGTGTGTGTGTGTGTGTGTGTGTGTGTGTGTGTGTGTGTGTGTGTGTGTGTGTGTGTGTGTGTGTGTGTGTGTGTGTGTGTGTGTGTGTGTGTGTGTGTGTGTGTGTGTGTGTGTGTGTGTGTGTGTGTGTGTGTGTGTGTGTGTGTACAAGTGTGTGTGTGTGTGTGTGTGTGTGTGTGTGTGTGTGTGTGTGTGTGTGTGTGTGTGTGTGTGTGTGTGTGTGTGTGTGTGTGTGTGTGTGTGTGTGTGTGTGTGTGTGTGTGTGTGTGTGTGTGTGTGTGTGTGTGTGTGTGTGTGTGTGTGTGTGTGTGTGTGTGTGTGTGTGTGTGTACAAGTGTGTGTGTGTGTGTGTGTGTGTGTGTGTGTGTGTGTGTGTGTGTGTGTGTGTGTGTGTGTGTGTGTGTGTGTGTGTGTGTGTGTGTGTGTGTGTGTGTGTGTGTGTGTGTGTGTGTGTGTGTGTACAAGTGTGTGTGTGTGTGTGTGTGTGTGTGTGTGTGTGTGTGTGTGTGTGTGTGTGTGTGTGTGTGTGTGTGTGTGTGTGTGTGTGTGTGTGTGTGTGTGTGTGTGTATGTGTGTGTGTGTGTGTGTGTGTGTGTGTGTGTGTGTGTGTGTGTGTGTGTGTGCATGTGTGTGTGTGTGTGTGTGCATGTGTGTGTGTGTGTGTGTGTGTGTGTGTGTGTGTGTGTGTGTGTGTGTGTGTGTGTGTGTGTGTGTGTGTGTGTGTGTGTGTGTGTGTGTGTGTGTGTGTGTGTGTGTGTGTGTGTGTGTGTGTGTGTGTGTGTGCATGTGTGTGTGTGTGTGTGTGTGTGTGTGTGTGCAAGTGTGTGTGTGTGTGTGTGTGTGTGTGTGTGTGTGTGTGTGTGTGTGTGTGTGAATGTGTGTGTGTGTGTGTGTGTGTGTGTGTGTGTGTGTGTGTGTGTGTGTGTGTGTGTGTGTGTGTGTGTGTGTGTGTGTGTACGTATGTTTAAACAACTACTATACCACAGAAGCAATAGCTACAGTGTTGCTAGGACGACTGTGCATACTATACACAGCTCCATGACGCACACACACATGCATTCCTACAGTGGCTTCAGGAGAGTGGCATGAGGGGTCAGGTTGGTTGTTAAAATTCTAAAACATATTTTAGCACACCCATGCTACACAGGTCTGTCTAATTGTTTTAGTGGTGAATGGAATATTTAGACTTCAATGGTTAGTGCTGTAGGCACAGCAGGTTTTAATAGAAATAGCTAATTGAAAAACCTTGACCCCATCGACCACATTTGGTTGGAGGGGCCCATTCAGCAACCTCTCAATGGACTCGACTGGGGCAGTACCTGAAAAATAACATATAATTATATGCACAGCATGCCCAGGGGTGTGGAAAGCCCACCACAGAGTGGAATGTTATTATTATCAAGAGGTCGTGTGCAGCAGGTGTAGTAATTAAATCTTCTAATTACTGATACAGTGGAACATCCCTTAGTGTATAAAGGATACTCTGAATTCTGGGCACCTCTCAAATGAGGACAGCGCCGACTGTCCCAGCAACATAGGGATGTATATAGAACTACCTCTGAAATAAGGACACATAAGGACACCTCTCTAATCAGGACACTTGCCCCAAAGGTGTCCGAAACAGAGAGGTGTTACTGTAAGCTGAAGCAAGGAAGACTAAGATTAGGGCATTGGGATGCGGAGTGGAGCTATAGCTTAGGGGTGTCGTGAGTGCTTGGAGGCTTGAGAGATTGTGGAAGGCTGGGAGGCGAGCTAGAAGCGCAAAGGTCCTACCGAAGCCTGATGAATGGCTAGCTACCTTCATTACACATGTGTGTGTGCCTCACACACACAAGGACTCTGACCACTCAGGGTTTATCACCAGTTGACAGCTAGACTGTCACTCTCCAATCTATGCCCCCAGAGACAGTTGGGGTAGCCATTGAGCTACTAAGGACAAAGGGCAAGCCATAGTATTCCAATGACTGACCAGAAAGCCCAGTAGGACTAATTACATTTAAAACTGGGTGGTTGCCATAGCAATGACAGCTGCTGAAGTTACGGTCTACAAGGTTCGCCATTTTCTATCAGGGAGTGCTGGCTTCTTCAGGGAGCCAAGAACAGGCCATCTATAAACAACATCTATTACCCTGCGGAGAAATCACAAAACATTAGTGAAAATGATATTGGACTCACTAATAACGTTACACCGCGACAACTTTCAGACACAATTAGGTGTGGCCGTACAGGAACTGATCCAGACATGTCCAAGACATGTCCAAATTCAATGTGTCCTTTATGTGGTGGTTCCACTGTTTAAAATAGTGATGTAAAGATATTCGCGCATGACTGATGCGTACTAATGTCTACAATACACAAAGTATACAAAACGAATGTCAGAAATCCCAACAAGTGCATGTCATACAGTGACCAATCAGCTCCACCAGGTGAGAGTTATGTACTGTAGGTGACAGGAATGCCGTCTGCCTGCACAGCTTGCACTCACACTACAGCAACCCCTCAACAACTGTCAACACAGACAATTCTCATGACCATCACCAGGTACTACACCCTCTCCTATATACCCGCACTCTGTTGCTATGGTTACTAAGACAAACAAATACTACATGATTACAGCCACAAAGCTGTTGCCACCTGTGGCAACCTAAAGTTAGCGTGCACTACTTACTACGCATCACTTTTACAGTAACTTTCAATATCCCTTCTGGTGAGACGTATGTAGGACCACGAAAGAATTTGAAAGGCATTTGTCCTCTGTAAAGTGAGTACATTCCAACATTGCTGTGTACTACGTTATGCAAGTGATAACAAAGGGGTACACAAACAAACAATACATGCACACTCACACACACACAACAACAACATGTACAAACAACACACACTCGTACTGAACATACTGTACGTATGTACACACCATGTACATACAAACACACACTGCACACATACGTGCATGCGTGTACGCGCACACGCACGGACGCACATGTGCTCACCTTCCTGTTTACGAGGTGATTCCCTACAACACACACACTAGACGGCTTCTGCCTCCATGCACACACATTTACACATACCTCCCAGCCCATAAACAGCAAGCAGGTCATGCCCGGAGAGATAGCACACATAAAATATTCAACATCACTTAAACAAACACAGCCAACAAACCAACAGACTCACGCATTACCCTTCACTAACATGCATACTGGCTTATCAAGAAACACACACACACACACACACACACACACACACACACACACACACACCTCTCCTCCTCCTATGTTCTCCTTGTCCTTAAAGGACATATGGCAGATCCTAGGCCAAAGGCCTGGGGTCCTGTTTCGGAAGCCAGTCCATTCGAAGGGTGGGATGGCTAGACCCACGCCGGACACACTGGGCTGGGTGGCTGCTGGGTGCCGTGGCTATTCATAGCCATTGTTGGTCGCCTGCGGACACACACACACACACACACACACACACACACACCAGTGACACAATCACACCACTGCTTGGACAATTCCTCATTCTTCCTTGTCTGCTCTAGTAATAATGTGTTTGCTCAGTAATTGAAATTCACAGGGTTCTGTCTAAAACTTTTGAACTTGGGGGAAAGTCAGCAAGCTTCACAAAGGATATTTATGCTAAGTACAGAATGCATACAGCAAAACCTGTCTACAGTGCAATTGCACGTAACTGGTCTTTATAGAGAGGTGGCTGCTCTACAGAGGTAGACTGCAATGTCTTCATGCTATTTGGGCCAGGGAGGCTAGCTCTTTTAGAGAGGTGGCTGCTCTACAGAGGTAGACTGCAGTGTTGCCAGTGCTGCCAGTGTCAAGCACTGCCTCCCTATTACATACCCAGCCACCCTGCCCCAAGGCAGGCTGCTATAAAGAGAGGTGGCTGCCTCACATATCAGCCACCGTAGACAGGTTTGACCATATTTGGGACGAAGAAAGTAAGTTTGAAAGGAAAGCTTGCCTACCCTCCCTATCCCGCCCTACCCCACCCATTTGCCCAGCAGAAACAACTTCAGCAATCATAGCGCATTCAATGACTCTATGGATGTGTATTGAGCGAATTAAAGGACTCCTTCCTAACGACTCCAAGGCGCCACAAAGGAAAGAACTATACACCAATGAAATTGGGGGAAAGGGGATAGAGCTACAATGGAGACTAGGAAACCCAGTAACAGTGGAAGGTGGAAACACACTCATTCATTAACCACAATACACATGCATAGAGAGAGTGCGACCAAGCAGGAGTACAGACACACACACATACGTACATACATACCTTTGCACATACACATACATACATTGTATGTGTTTGAATGCTACGAAAACCAACCACCTCTTACACGTAGCTGCAAGAAAAGCTAGAGAATTAGGGACCTTCCTCCACAGCACCTAACTGTACAGTAACCTAGTAACCATTGCCATGGGCAACGAGTGATCACACAGTATACATACATAAAAATATACCTGGTGGTTGCATAATCACACAACACCCAGCTGCTACAGTATAACGGTTAAAACATGGGTATGCAGGAATTATAACATGACACACTGTATACTACCCTTGTGTCTATGCTTTAACAGATACAGCACACATATACACACAGACACACAATACACGTACGTACATCATAGTGCCATACACCTACCTGTGCTGTCCACCCGCTGCTTCGAGCAAAAAGATCTTCTTCTTCTTCTTCTTCTTCTCGCGCCTTCTTGTCGGCAGCTAGTCGAATCTCCTCATCTCTGGAGATATGGTGAGAACAGAAGCGGAGATACAAAGGCAGTTAAAACTGTTCATGTGCAATTGAGTGTAACCACGGCTGTCCCTGTAAGTGGGTGTGCTATTTTGACATGATGTATGCACATTGACAACTTGAACATGACCACATTGTGATTAGGTGCGTGCAAGCAATTAAATTGGAACCATTGCTATTCACATGTACCAGTGTAAACTGGATTGAACTGCATCAGTACCATGATTCAGGACACCTCTCTAATGAGGACAGTGCTTACTGTCCCAGCTACATAGAGATGCGCACAAAACTACATCTGAAGTAAGGACACCTCTCTAATGAGGACAGTGCCTACTGTCCCAGCTACATAGAGATGCGTACAAAACTACCTCTGAAATAAGGACACCTCTCTAATGAGGACAGTGCCTACTGTCCCAGCTACATAGAGATGCGTACAAAACTACCTCTGAAAAAAGGACACCTCTCTAATGAGGACAGTGCCTACTGTCACCTAATTGACAAAGCAATAATTTCACAATGCCAATTTCAGTGCTCTTAGGAGGAACTAGTTAGGGTTCAATAGTCTTTCATAGCAGCCACTGGGAATTCTGCTTGACCGCAAGTGATTGACACAGTGCACACACACACACACACACACACACACACACACACACACACACACACACACACACACACACACACACACACACACACACACACACACACACACACACACACACACACACACACACACACACACACACACACACACACACACACACAATGACATTCTCTCCAATTGTCCTGTACATCACAATGGTCAACAGAGTGTCATTGTGTTGCTCACGAAGAGATATCATCTGCCTCTCCAAACAGGTCTTGTGAATGAAGTAATCCTGGTTGAGACCCTCCTGCTGCTGCATCCACAGAGGTTGTATCTCTTCCCTCAGCGGAGTCACTAGAGTCTTCGCCAAACAGAGTCTCTGCATCTACTCTCTTTCTCTTCGTGGCCCCTGCCTCTTCCTCCTCTTCCTCCTCCTCACTGCTCACACCAACGTCCCCAGCAGAACCACCACCCGTTGCATCAGCTGTGGGGTATTGAGAAGGTTCAGAGCCTTCCGCAGGCGCATCTGGACTGCCCCTTTCTTCCTCAACAGAAGGGAGTGTTGCAATCGCATCCGGAGCACTAGTGAGATAGATAAAGCGTATGCTTTCAACGGTTAAAGATTGCATGCGCACAGACACATGCACGTACACACACGCCCATAGGCACACACTTATACTCCGTCTGTTCGACGTTCTCTTGTTCGTCGCTGTCATCATCACTAAGGTCTAATTTTCGGTTCTGGTCTTCTTCTTCTTGAGAACTATCGATCTCTTCCTCGCTTTCCCCGCTGCTGGATTCACCAAAGAGAGCAGCTTTGGAAGCCATTTTTCTTACATAACGGTATTCATGATATGGCCCAGCGTTTGAATATTTCTGATCCCAGATAACGAGATTCATGATCCAGAATGTTGCTGAATATAAAGAGATCTTTAGTACGTGGTGTTTACAAATCTAGCAGTTCGCCTTTCCAGTCGATTAGCTAGTGTACGCTCTTCGATTGAGAGTGTCCTGTCACTGGAGAGAAACATGAAGTGGATTCTCGTCTTCTGCTGTTTTCTGGCAGCAATTTTGCTGGCTTTCGGTCAAGACACTGAAACCGAGTGAGCGCTGGCAGTTTCGTATTCAATGGAATCGCTTCTTTATGCTCCGAGTTATTAAACTTTCTATATCGTTCACTCTTGCCCCAATGATTGTTTACCTGTCTGTAGGCGTGAAAGTGTTTATGATGGTGTTTGTTACCTCAGCTGCCCCCTTCTCTATCTTTGTATTACAGGCCGGCGATATTGACGGAAGATGGTAATGTTCGTATTACGTCACCCCGGCAGATCATCTTCCAGGCGGGAGACGGTGGCGTTGTCATGCAGGACAAGGACGGGAACACAGTGCAGCCATCTGCTGGACCTCCAGGGGATATGGTAAGGGCAGCGGCGTAGTGTGTGGGTGTTCGTGCACGTCCGAATCCTCGCGTGCGGCAGGACGGACGCGCGCGCGCTTTATTGTTTAACACTACAAGCATGAGAAGATCAAGTTAGAACTGAGCGTGCACTCTTCTCTTCCTTTCTTTAGGGTCCACAAGGTTAGCTGAAGGCCTGTCATTGTCAAAGCTTGCAAAACAGGACCTGCATGAAAATCTACCGCATGAAGTAGACGCAGCACTCCTGTTTACAAATGAAATATCTATCTATCTATCAAAACGATACAGGTCCGCCTGTGCTGCATTTACACGAATTTTTTATCCCTTCTAAAACAGGTCCCCCAGGGCCTGCTGGTGCCCCCGGGACAAATGGTGCTGACGGTACTGCCGGCAGTCCGGGTTCTCCGGGTACTCATGGTACTAACGGCCAGCCCGGTGTGCCAGGGCCATCAGGTACCCCAGGGAACCCAGGTCCTCCAGGTGTTGCAGGGGCAAGTGGACCCCCAGGAGCCTCTGGTCAGCCCGGAGCACCTGGTAGTGATGGCAATAGCGGTGTCCCTGGGACTCCTGGTCCAGCTGGCCCTCAAGGGCCTCAGGGGAGTCAAGGACCTCCTGGGCCCCGAGGTCCTGCTGCAACCTGCTCTTGCTTGTCGAACCAGACAGCTTGCAATTGCCCCACCGCCGCACCACAGCTTGCCTGGAACCAGTGTGTTTGGAGTAATCCTCCGCTCAACAGTCAGACTGACTACGGCGTTGTAGCTGTAAGTGGCCATGGTACACACACACACACACACACACACACACACACACACACACACACACACACACACACACACACACACACACACACACACACACACACACACACACACACACTGGTGGCTGCTATTCACACAATGCATATACTCAGGTAGCCTGAATACATGTGCCACAATTGATTCAACCCAAGCGTTTAGCATGGCTAGTTAAGTCTACAGGCCGTGGGTGGGTCGTGTGGGCATGTTGAAGCCATATAAAGTGCCACCACCCACCCACAGGAAATATAATTTTCATGTTGCCCTTTGGCATATGTACAACATTTCACTTTAAGGGCTTCAGGGTGACATGAGATATTCCAAGCCATTAAACTGTATTTAAAAAATGTAATTGCCATAGATGTGGCTGCAGAATTTCACTCAAATGATGCGCCTACATAGGTTGCTAGGTATCCTCACACTAAAGTCCATCACTTCTGGAGAACTGACAGTCCTAAGGCCCTGAAAAGATGCACAGAATTTTAGTTCCGTGATTGTGTTTTAATGTTACTACCTTATCACCCAACTGTTGCCACCACTGGTATATGCAGTTTTGTGTAGATATTATAGATTGTGGAGAAGGGAGAGCTGTAATACAAAACATGGACACCTCCTATGGGGTACATGGGAGGAGGGGGAACTGGGGTCATTTCCCCAGCCACAGAAGAAATTGAAATTTTAAGCTATCTGAGAGTGAATGCAATTTGAGTGCTGAAAACATAACACTGCCATTTTAGTGCATGCAATTAACAAGCATTTTTGCGGCTAGGAAGCTGGAGTGTTGGAGTGTTGGGCGGGTAGGGGGTACCTCCCCAATGTGGCAAGCTGTGGTATGTGTGTCAGTGAGTCACTTGGTGTTCTCTGCTGTCGCTCAATGCAGTCCTGCAACATCACCACGTTCAGAGATGACACCTACCTCAGACTCACTTGGGATGGCAACACACGAATCACGCGGTGCCAAACCTGCTGCATGCGGTGGTTGTTCCACATTGACGGACACGAATGCACCGTCCCGGGTCCTGTAGATACCAATCTGTTCCAGTCGACCAACTACCACATTCTCCGCCCCGCCCACTTCTCCGGGATTTGTCAGCAGGCTGGGACACGCCCCCTAACTTCAGGGTATCACGTTGTTCAGCTACGAGTGCAGGACTGTCCTGGGTTTGGTGGATTTGTGTATGACGCATACACAGGATTCAACTCTGCATCAAGGATATTGGTTGAAGAGGTTCTTCCTTGTAAGTGCTTGATGGTGACGTGTGGGAGTGTGGCAGTGATGTGTGAGGGTGACATGTGGGAGTGAGAGTGTGGCAGTGATGTGTGAGGATGAAGTGTGGGATGTGAGGGTGTGATGGTGATGTGAGGGTGTGGCAGTGATGTGGGAGGGTGATGGTGAAGTGTGGGATGTGAGGGTGGGTGGTGTGGAGGTGAGTGAATTGTGGCAGTAAGGTCAATGCTGCGAGGGTTGCAGTGAAAGTGATCATGCAATGATATTACATATGATGATATTGTAAAGTGACTGTATTTGACTGAGAGCTATTATACTACTACGTATATGTTGAGTAAGGAGTGCTAGAAGTGTCCAAAGGGGTCAGTATATCTGTGTGAGGTGAGGCATAGAGGGGACAAAGATTCTGGAATTACAAAGAAAAGTACAACAATTAAATTCTGGGGTGTTCTGTTGGTACAATATATATAATTGCGTATAGTAAGCCATTAAGCTGTCATGCTTTCAGAAGTAACCCGTTCTACTATAATTATTATGTAACATTGCCTCTGTGAAGAAGCTCAATGGACATTACCTTAACTCCCCTCTCTCCCTCCCCCTTCCCCTCTCTTCCTCCTCCCTCCCCTTCCTCCTCCCCCTTCCACACTACAGCCGCCACTCCTTCAAACTCAACCACTCTGCCTCCACCTACATATATGTACAACCCAAATTACTGCCACTACTTCTACAATGACCTTGGCAGAAACAGAGAAAGGAATTTGGGTCACATTGCCAACGTGACCTTCAACAAGCAAGAAGACCACACTGCCCTTCGGTTGACGTGGGAAGGAAACTTCAGAAAGCAGCGTTGCACGGGATGCTGTGCCCAGTGGGTCATTACCATCGATGGGGCTCCCTGCAGCTCCTTCGAGGAGGTGAAGACGTCAATTGTATCACGGACGTCCTATAATATCTTCTTTCCTACAACCCTGAGTGGAATTTGTCACGAGGTGGATGGCACGCCGCTCACGAAAGGGCTAAAACTACTGAAGTTGGAAGTGAGTAACTGTGATGGCTCTGTTATAGCGGATGGCGCAGCAGGGTTCTCTCAGAGCTCCAGGTTCATTGTCGAAGAGATTCCTAGAGGTGAGACAGGCATGGAATACAGCCCATATTGCAATGTGCCCATTCCATCATGTCTTCTGTGTAGCACATTTCATTGTTCTTGATGATTGCTCTACTTTTGCACGCATACTGTAGTTGTGTGTACCTATTTCAGAGGTAGATTTGTACAATCTCTGTGTAGCTGGAACAGTAGGCACTGTCCTCATCAGAGAAGTGTCCTTATTTCAGAGGTAGTTTTGTACGCATCTCTGTATAGCTGGAACAGTAGGCACTGTCCTCATCAGAGAAGTGTCCTTATTTCAGAGGTAGTTTTGTACACATCTCTGTATAGCTGGAACAGTAGGCACTGTCCTCATCAGAGAAGTGTCCTTATTTCAGAGGTAGTTATGTACACATCTTTATGCAGCGGAGACAAAATGCACTGTTCTCGTTATAGGGCTACCCTGAATTCAAAGGTTGTGCGATGAGGGAGCTGCACCATAATGTCAGTGGTGATGTATTACGTGCTACCGTTGCTAACTTCCCTCTCCCCTTACTTGTCCAGTTGGCGTGTCCCCTCAGAGTAATAATAACGACGTCTACAGCCCCCACTACACTCACTGTGCGATCGCAGACATAAATGAAGGCTTGGATAGTGGGCCCATCAACCAGACGGCATGCGGCATCACCAAAAAGTCAGCCACGTCAACTTTAAAGATCACCTTCAATGGAAACCTTCGCATTACTGGATGCACCCAATGTTGTGCGCGCTGGTTTGTGACCATCGACGGGTATGAATGTTCGAGTCCAGGTCCCATTGAAGGGGTTGTCTACTCTGTCAATGGCAGTGACGTGAACATCCATCGGTCTTCTGTCATTTCTGGCATCTGCACTTCCACCACTGCTGGGGCAATTTCAGCTGGACGGCGCATTGCCCTACTGAATGTTGGGGCGTGTGCAGGGTTCAATGAAACCTTCAATGTCTACACTGGATTCTCCACTGTGTCCACTTTTACCATTGAGGAAATTCCTGAGTGTGAGTGGACATGCATGCATACGCATACAGTATGGTTCCACAGACACACACAGTTGATCTTAAGTGCATGTTCAGTTGCATTCAACCTAAAGTCTTTGTCCTTTATATCCCTCACCTCTGTTCAATCTCTCCCCATTCACTTTCAACCCTTGCAGATAACCAAAACGCAGTAAACTTTTGGCCCTCCATTACAGAGTGCCCAATGACCATTTCTCCTGAGAATCGTGGAAAGATAAACGAATCCTTGCACTCCTGTAGCTTCCAGAAACGGCAGGCAAGCACGGTGGTGAAGGTGTCCTGGTACGGGAACGTTGCCGTGGAGCAGTGCTCTTCTTGCTGCATGAGATGGTACATCACAGTCAATGGTCAGGAGTGTGCCAATCCTGGAGTAATAGACGGAGCGGTGCAGCGAAGTCTGGGCACGAGGACTACACCTTTTGCTTTGCGGAGACCATCTGCCATTAGTGGTATCTGCTACGGCCCGACAGGAGACGCTAATTCACGCTTCGGTGTTGGGACGAATACTGTTAATCTGCTTGTTGGCCCGTGCCCTGGCAGCAACGACACGTTCCCTGTTTCAACTGGTTACAACTCCAATTCACGCTTCATCATTGAGGAAATAGCACCCCCGGCATCACACTGCCAGGACAGTGTTGTATGAGAACACTTAATTCAAATAACACAAACACAAGCACACACACACATACACTTTCTCTGAACATTACACGCTGTTGACTCTCCTAGCTGGCTTAATTAAGCTTGCATGCCCCAGCAACACCACCACAAATGCACATGACAGCAAGTAGGTATGCAATGAATGTGATTATGGCTTGGTGTAGTAACACACAGTTTAAATGCAATGAATGGAAAGACAGGACAGTTTGGCGAGGGAATGGAATTAAGGAGAGAAAGGGGCCAAGTTGACTGTGTATGCATCCATGAATTAAAGAATGAACCTACCGCCAGACCACCTTTTCGGGCCATTGCAAACGGCGGCCGGAAGTGGGCGAGACTAGGGAAATGGTTGCCCATTAATTAATTGCCGAGTCTGAACTGAGTTCGAAAAGAGTCTCTGTTTTGTGTGGGGGTCTTCGAAACACGGAATACGGAATAACGGAATTACGGAATACGGAATAACGGAATAGCAAAATGGCCGCTGTGCGGAACTGCACATCTTAGCTAAAATGGCGCCGCTCGCTTTAGGCGTTGACGCGGCAAAGAAGGAAGCGAACGTGCACTGGAATCGACGACGAGCGGCTGCACAGCTAGCGAAGGCGCTGAAAATCTACGGCCAAGAGTGAAAACGAGGTTTGCGAAATACGAAAAGGACGCGTTGTAGATGAAATGGCGAATAGCTTGGATTGAGTGTGTAACATGAGTACGAACTGCCCATAGGCAGATGCTACTTTAGCATGTTGAACTACTTCAACCTTAACAGGTAGCTGTTGCAGTTGCACTTAGCACAACTGAAGAACTTGCTTAAAATGTCAGCTACAGCATAAGATAACCTAGTTAGTTAGCTAGCTGCTGGGAACTACTTGCTACTTGGAATTGCTAGTGTGACACCAAACGCAGCTTGAAGATAGTCGGAGTGCGCCTGTGTTGCTCTCTCCATTACTTGCTGGGACACCACTAGCTTGGTGGGATCAAAATGAGGCTGCTTGGCAGTGATACAGCTACGGGTTAGGTGGTAGTACACATTGCCGTATCGTTGTTTAGGTGTTCCATCAGGGGCTGTATAGCTTCTGTGGTCCTCATGTCGTACAACAAGATTAAAAGGTATCGGAGCTGGTTTCATAAAGCTCTTCCTGCAGCCAAAGCAAGTGCTAACCTGCCCCATAATAAACACTAATGTGAAAGGAGCTGTGTACACAGGTGCAGTTGGTGGGCTTGGCAACCAAAGCTGGGGGGGTCCAGGTAGTACCGATGATGGGTTGTATGTCCAAATTGCTGACGGGTATGCCAACTGATGTGCAGGTAGTATGGTACCCTCTCTCCATCATCCACGCACGTGTGTAACGATGATATCATGACCGATCTTGATGATTCCTGATCACTTCGCATTGTTAGCGAACTTTGACAGATATTTAAACGAAGAGATGCCTGGCTAGAAAATTCATTTGATAAGTGACATGACAGCGGTCTCGGTCGTGTACGGCGACTTCCTACAGATGGAATTCGCTCGGTTTCAAGTCGATCGTCGTCCACTTCAATTCCTTACGTGCATGCCATACTTCGTTCGCGGCTAACTGAACCGCGCGCCATTTTATATGGCGTATTAATGCGTATTACAGCGGCCATTTTGCTATTCCGCTATTAGTGCGCATGTGTGCCTAGCAAACTATGAATTTTTAATATTTTGGTCCGCGTAAAAAAAAAAAAAAAAAAAAAATTTTGCTATTCCGTATTACGTATTCCGTAATTCCGTTATTCCGTCTTCCGTGGTCCGTGGATCTTTCCGCCATTCCTTTTTGAAACTAGTACCTCTGAAACGAAAAATTGAAAAACGATTGGACGTCCGAATTTCGTTTTTGGTTTTTCGTATAGTCCCCTGGAGGCCTAGATTTGGTTTATTGGTTTTCCAAACCAAAATCCAAAAACCAAAATAAGAATGCGCACTTTCGTTTTTCCCAATATCCGAACAAGTTGCAGACAGTACTCATTCTAATGCGGCGTGCTCTGTTCCAGCGGAGAGGCGCTTCGAAGGATCTGGTCTGGGCGCTTAGGTCTCTGCCTTAACCTTACAGCCGTGGCCTCTCGCGAAGCTACGAAGCTTGTTCGGCGATGTACGCTTCTAGGTAGTACTCGGCGGATTTGCCGTACAAGCGCAGAGGTGACAACTGTGGTAATTTCGCACTGTACTTGTGTGTGTGTGTGTGTGTGTGCTGCCAAGGTCAGAGAATTGTGTGCATGTTACAGAAAGGGCATTGTAATGCGTCAAACAGCTAAATTAGGCAACCTTCTTTGTTTAGATTACTCCTTTAGCTAAGTGTGTGTGTGTGTGCGTGCGTGTGTGTGTGTGTGTGTGTGTGTGTGTGTGTGTGCGTGTGTGTGTGTGTGTGCGTGTGTGTGTGCGTGTGTGTGTGAATGTGTGTGTGTGTGTGTGTGTTTGTACTTAGGGTATGTTACACTGGTGAGGGCTAGTGCCCCCTAAACAGTTGATGCACATACAGTACCTTCAGATTTTTTCAGACTTTTTAGGTCTATGGATGGACAAATTGTATGCAACTCCCTTGCAGCTGTGATCATCTCAGAGCCAAGTACCCTGTCATCATTCCAATATAGCCTCTTTCCAACTCTAGGGTTGAAGTGCCTTTGCTATACTGTTACTCGGAGTACATGCATAATGTAGATGTAGGTGGTCAGTGTACAATTGAAATCTTCTTAATGTTTAACCCAAACAGTACAATCATTTACACACAAGGTAGCACAAAGCAAGTGAGGCAGTTGCTGATGAAAAAGGCTATATGTTAACTACGGGCAGTTGCTGATGAAAAAACCTACATGTTAACTACGGGCAGTTGCTGATGAAAAAACCTACATGTTAACTATGGGCAAGTCCTCATGGGTGCTGTGACTGCTGTCACTGTGGTCTGATGCTACATCTTCAGGTGTTGGCTGAGCCTCTTGCAGGATATCTCGTGCATTATTGATGAGGCTGTCCATTCCTCTCGACTGACATAACCTAGCTGCGCCTCGCTCTGCTCTACAAGCTGGGCAGGTTTTCTTCATGATGTCTGGGCCCGTAGTGTACCAGGTGTCTGTGCAAGATTGGCAACCGATTAATTGGCCACAACATGTGGCTACCATGACCGGTAGAGAGACACACCGAAGGCAAATCTTGCATTGAAATGCTTCACTTAATGACGTCTTTATGCCAAAGGGGATTTTGTCGTTCTTGGTCACCCTGAAAATGCTATCAAGCTTTTCCTCCACTTCCTGCAGACTATTCAAGATTGGGTCAATATCGTGCAACTCTGGGCGCTCTTCCTCTTCTTTGGCAGTGGTGATGGTGGATCAAGTGGAGTGGTGTTATTCCTATCAATGGCATAGAATTTTCTTGCATTCTGCTTCCAGAATTTGAAACCTATTAATAAGGAAGTTTATCATCAAGAACAAACACTATATAAGTGAGACATCATCATCATATATCTTTATTTGCATGCATACAGCGTTTCACTATAATATTATATCAGCTGCAGTGTATATGCAGGTTATAGCCCTATTATTTTTATGCAATATTGTGGCCATTGCATACTTGTAACTTATTTTCCTGCATGACAAGATGTGTGATACACCATAATGCATGTAGCCAGCTGCTTCAGACATACAGGAACAAACGGAGAGCTAAACATATAAAAATGACAACCATTGGATTCTGCACATGTGATAGCTATATAGCTTTGGACATTTGGACATTGCACTTCGGACACTCATGTGCCATGCTCACAATCACAACACACACACACACACACACACATACACAGTTGAATTTGGTCATTGATATCGCCCACACCACCATGCAATGCCAGCCAGTGTATGTGAATGGGATCGGACCACATATTGCATGGATCCCTTGGTGCCCACCACACTGTTGACATCACCTGGTGATTATGGGGCAAGCATTGTTCACGTATCGACAATACACACATGGGCACATGGACAAACATTGATACACAGACACACACACACTTAGCTAAAAGAGTAATCTAAACACAGAAAGTTGACTAATTTAGGGTTAACTACCATAGTCACATAACACAAGAACCCTTGCTGGGAACAGATGAGGTTCTCAGACTGTACAAAAGAGAACTCAGAGGGGAATGGGAGAAATAGGTAGGAGAGGACGGGGACATGCGCGCACGCACACACACACACACACACACACACACACACACACACACACACACACACACACACACACACACACACACACACACACACACACACACACACACACACACACACACACACACTTAGCTAAAGGAGTAATCTAAACAAAGAAGGTTGCCTAATTTAGCTGTTTGACGCATTACAATGCCCCTTCTGTAACATGCACACAATTCTCTGACCTTGGCAGCACACACACACACACACACACACACACACAAGTACAGTGCGAAATTACCACAGTTGTCACCTCTGCGCTTGTACGGCAAATCCGCCGAGTACTACCTAGAAGCGTACATCGCCGAACAAGCTTCGTAGCTTCGCGAGAGGCCACGGCTGTAAGGTTAAGGCAGAGACCTAAGCGCCCAGACCAGATCCTTCGAAGCGCCTCTCCGCTGGAACAGAGCACGCCGCATTAGAATGAGTACTGTCTGCAACTTGTTCGGATATTGGGAAAAACGAAAGTGCGCATTCTTATTTTGGTTTTTGGATTTTGGTTTGGAAAAATAAACCAAATCTAGGCCTCCAGGGGACTATACGAAAAAACCAAAAACGAAATTCGGACTTCCAATCGTTTTTCAATTTTTCGTTTCAGAGGTACTAGTTACAAAAAGGAATGGCGGAAAGATCCACGGACCCTTCCGTAATTCCGTTATTCCGTATTCCGTGTTTCGTTTTGTGTATGAGTGTGAGGCGACCAGCTTAGCCAGACGTGTAAACCTACAGCTTTAACTGTGGTCGAGTCGTTTGAGAGTCGATTAATGGCTCAAAGCCCACCCACTGTTTCCGATATTGACGCTGTTGGGTACATACAACAGCCCTCCTCCGTCAAAGATCTTTGTAGCCTAGCTGCCATAGAAGCTATTACAGAAAGGACTGGAAAGCTGTGTAGTGGCATGGATAGTTTGTCAGTGGCGGTAAAGCTTCGTCAAGAGCATCTACTTAGTAGAAACGACTTGGAAGCAGTGAGGGACTTCCAGGAGGTCAGGGAAGCCAAGAACTCGCGCATACTACAGAGTGTTGAGAACGCCATCACTGTCAGCGGTGTTAAAGAATTCCAAAAATTTCTCAGCATTCTGGGGGAATTCTCTCTCCTTCGCTCAGTTGTCACAGATTTACAAGGTAATGCCCTTTTATTCGCATGTGTGTAGCCATGTACCATGTGTCCACCATCCAAACTACAAGTAAGGTAAACCGGGGTAATTTCGTCACTAGGGTAATTCCGTCACTAGGGTTTTGTCTCGACTCTTCTTCCTTCGCGGTAGGCTTTTAGCTCAGCACAACCCCACTATTTTACAACCTATCCACGGCATTCTTTAAACTTAGGCGGGAGTGGGCGCACTCCTTCTCAATAAGTAGCTGCAGGCTCGAGTGACGGAATTACCCCGCTCTGAAATAGTGACGGAATTACCCTGGTTTACCTTACCATGTACCATCCAAACTATGAGCTACTCTCTCAGAATGGCAGGACCACCGAGAGCTTTAGTAGTGGTTGTTGTCACATGATGGCCATAGAGGAGACTATGTAGTGTACTTATTGTCTTCCAGTTTGTTACACATGCTACATTATAGTGTAGGGTTTAATGCGCCGTAGATGTTAGAATGGATGACAAGACACAGCCAGAAGTATTCTCATATAATGCACACTACAGGGAATATTATACATATTGTCACAAAGGGACCGCTCAGCTTGAGTTTAATCTGAGCTAAAGCCACCAGTCCAGTCTGATCATGTGTTGTGGAGAGTAGCTAATACGACAAACCTTGCGATACTCTCTGCTCCGTGTAGTCTTGTGCTTTCTTGTTTGATGTTTGTCTCTGCTTGTTTATTGACCACATGCATACACTGCCACTGACTACATGCCATTTTCCCTGTAGGGTTGTATGCTAAACACCTCGAGAGCATTCAGAAGTGGAACGATGAATCCAGTGTGTGCAAGCACACACACATAGTGCAGTACATGTATATAGCAATAATGTGGGGTTGTGGGGTTGTGTGGATGTTGTACTTCAGGAACTTGGGGAGAGGGATTTCCAACGATTTAGGAATCCCCTGTAAGAGGAAACTGACAACTAATGCTGAGCTGTCCTAAAGGATGACTTAGAGCTGCTACTGACTTTATTGCTGCTGTTACACTAGATAGATTCTCGGTTATGTTGATATTGTGTATATAAGCTACTCTGTGTGATGTATAGTCTATTTCAGAATGTTTGTCCAAATGGTAAATGGTAGGTTGCAAATGGTATATGCTGAACAGCGTGGCGTCATAGAGTGTCGCCTAGCGCAATCTTCCTGAGTGGCACATGTGACTAAAATGATGCAGTAGACGTCACAACTTATGACATTGCACAGTGGAAGCACACCATTTGCCATGTCCCATTTGTGATTTACCACCCGGGCAATCATTCTGAAATCAACTGTAATATAATGAAACAGGAGCCACTTTCCACGTCTCCGTCTACACTACCTTGAATATGGTACTTGAAATGTTGGGAATATTGCTCCATTGGGTAATGAAGATAGATGAGTTAGGCGGGATATGACCAGGTTGAGATTTATCCTGTCTCCCTTTCCTTCTAGGTGAATTTTGGAAGCAGCAGAATGCACTGCAGAGTACCCCATGGCCACCAGTGCAGAGTATCCATCAGCCAAGCTCTAACCGCCAGCCTGAGATGCCGGTGATAGAGGATGTGCAAGGAGAGTGCGGCACTCACCCCCCTTGTGCAGGATCGAGCTTCAATTTCAACCCTTTTACTCCACCCTCCTCACTTCAGCCAATGTCAGCCAGTTACCACTACAGTGAACACAGAGCCAATGAGATGCTTCCACATGCTCAGAGCAAACTCTTACCATTAATGCTACCCTACTCATCTCACACTTCACCCCCCTCATATACCCACACTCCGAATCCATCTCATTTTATGCCGATGCTGTCCCACTCTGATCAACAGCCCTGCCCTTCTAACTCTGCGCCATTACTCTCATGTTTAACACCACACCACTTGATCCCTGGGTGGTTGCCTGACAAAACAAGTAGCAGTTATTGGCCAGTATGCAGCGCAGAGCAAACACCATCACAATCTTCTCCTACTCTGATGCAATCTGATGATGTATGGCAACTAAGTGCTCTTCCTGGACTGACACTTGAGCAGCCAACCTCTTCACCTTTGCTCCCGTCTGCCTCCAATCAACCACAGCCTGCGTCACCACACGTTGCCTGGCAGCTCTTGAATAGAAGCAGCAGCCAGCAGCCAGCGTCTTTTGACAGTGGAGTTTCCTCGTTACGTAGCAACGGTGTCACAGCACGTGTCAATCACTTTGCCGAGGGGTCGTCCCTCTCACCTCAACTGCCAACCCCAACTACACAAATGACTGATGTGCATTCCAATAGCTCAAGCAGTGGCACAAGTGGCAGTAATTTGGAGGAGCACGGAGGCACTAAGAAGCTTCATTGGCAGGGAGGCTTTGACGAGGGTGACATGTTGAAACAGCAGAGCCACACTGGACAGTGGTATCACTGCATGAGAGTCAGGCATCCCTGGCTAGCGCTGCACGAATGCAGCTAGAGTACTAGTGTACGTACACCCTCCTGCAATCTGATCTCTGCAGATGCTTATACTCCAAGCAACTGTCCTCGGCTCTCAATAAGTAAGTATAAAATTGATCGGTTTGATTCACCTCTGAACTTTGCCCTTTGGCATGACAACCAAAATAGATTTAGGTCAACACGTTTTACTATGCAATACATACACTGGACATGGTACATCAAAATACTGTACTGTATGTTTACCAACAACAGATGTACAGCATCATCATGCATGTGTTTACCAACAGCTAGTACATCAATAAACAAGTGTGTACAAGATAGGTTTCTGTGTGTATACAGCTACGTACATACATAATTGTTTGCATTAATCAAAATTATTAAGTCCAATTAGATGGTGTTTTGGCTACCCATGTAAATTCTGCAGGAAGATCAGAAAAGTAGCAATAATTATTTATGATGCAATGCAATAGCATGATGATGCAATTGAAAAGTAATATGATGCAATACAGTAGCAATGTGATGCAGTAAATAAGTTATGATTCAATACAGTAGTAATGCACTGATTCCCATACAAAACATTCATTTTATACTGTTAACATGTAGATACCATTATGGTGTATTGTGTACTTACAGATTCATACTCTCTACTGTTGACTGTGGACATGTGACAGCTACCAACGAATGACAACCTTTGTGTACTATCATCTTACAACCTGGAGAAGAGGGAGGGGGGAGGGAGAGGGAGGGGACAGGGAGGGGAGAGGGAGGGGAGGGGAGGAAGGCGGGTGGGATGAGGGAGCGGAGAAGGGAGAAATGGATGTGAGAAGACATAATGAAATTTCCAAGATATACCTTCGCACCATACTGCCATACACCACAGTACATTCATCTCTCTTGCACTCATTCTCTCACCTCTACACTGGTAGGCCTGCTTGCCCACCACTCCGTGGACACGTTTCTTGCAACTACTGCAAGTCAGTGGACCAACTGAGTTCTTAAATCTGGAGAGAGGAGGGGAGTGGGGGGAGTGGGTGGAGGGGAGGATAGGGGAAGGGACACACACACACCCACACATACACACTCACACCCACCCACCCACCCACACACCTCTTGAAGTGAGTAGCTACAAAAGTGTGTCCGTTGTAAATGTGGAGTTTGAGGGAGTGTGGGGGCCGCTTTATGTGTGGCTTTGACGCCTTGTCCACCACAATGTGCCTGAATGAGGAGAGATTGTTACACAAGGATTGCAGCACACGGCTCAACGGAAAGAAGAGTATATAAACAGACCTGTTGAATCACATGCACACACACACACACACACACACACATGCACATGCACATGCACGCGCACACACACACACACACACACACACACACACACACACACACACACACACACAGGTACACAGGAGCCACACAGACCTCCTCCCGCCATACCACCTAACGAAAGCACTCACTTTGGACTTCCTCTGCTGTCCTTGAACTCGTACACAATCATTGAAACATCTGAAGCTGAGTTCACCGACAGGTCTTCAGAACTTTCAGTGACAACACTCCATGCATCACTCTCTGGAGGTACAGGTGACACACAATATGACTGTCATTCTTCCCATAATAGTATACGTAGTTGCTAGGTGACAAGTGACACACAGTGACAGAGCTTGTACACTGTAAACAAAACTACACACCATTGTCACTCTGACCTAATGACAATTATACAACGAGTGACACCCGATTTATGTCACAGGTGACAAGTGACAAGTGACATACATAATGGTAACATACAGTATAGTGGTACAAATTGTCAGCCACTGGAAGGTGACTTACGCATGCACTCAGACACTCACCACTTGTCGTTCCACTGACACTGCCTGCACTGCCAGGATGAAGCACGGCTGATGTTGGTCGCTTCTTCGGTGTCTTTGTGGGTGAGTCCAGTCTACGCCCCATTTCCTCCAGCAGACTCCCATTCTGTCTACTAGCCACCATACTGGTCGAGTGTTTGAATGCTCGGTTTGGCGTGGTAACCCTTGGGGGCGGGGGAGGGGGCATGACATCTGTGAAGTCAAGTTTCTCGTACGATTGGCTTCGCCTCCACTGACTGCCGGGCGTGGATGGAGGAGAACTGCTGGAGTGGCTTGGGGTAGGGTGGTCTGGGCCGGATTCTTTATCCCCATTCCCACTCCCAGCTGCATCTTCAGACGCAGTCTGAAATGAAATGGGATTTGTAATGCAGTATGAGTCTATACATACGTACGCAAGCATTACAAATATATGTTAGGGTAGTGGTCATAGAGGTGTACTGTATGTGTGGGGAGTGGGTGTATGTGTGTATGTGTGGTGTATGTGTGTGTGTGGTGTGTGTGTGTGCATGTGTGTGTGTGCATGTGTGTTGTGTGGTGTGTGGTGTGCATGTGTGGTGTGTGCATGTGTGTGTGTGTGTGTGTGTGTGTGTGTGTGTGTGTGTGTGTGTGTGTGTGTGAGTGCATGTGTGTGTGGGTCTGTGCACGCACTACAGCTTGACTCACACTCTCGGGCTCCTCTTCCAAAGTGGTTCCCTTAATAACAGAAGGTGTGGCTGTCTGCACTATAATCTCAACATTACTCGGAACACAGCCTTCCTCCGAAATCTGCTGAGTAGCTCGATGTGGCAGAGAGGAGGGTCTGTCTGATGGGGAGTTCCCCTCCACAGCTCCGTTGCTATGGTTATCGCCAATGGCTACAGAAAATCAGATACAATATACATAAGAGCATAGGTACATGTACTAATAGTTTGGGTGCTATGAATTCCACTCTGTGTGTGTGTGTGTGTGTGTGTGTGTGTGTGTGTGTGTGTGTGTGTGTGTGTGTGTGTGTGTGTGTGTGTGTGTGTGTGTGTGTGTGTGTGTGTGTGTGTGTGTGTGTGTGTGTGTGTGTGTGTATTGAGAAGAGCTCACATTTGTCAGCTGGTGTTGATTGCAGTAGCGGAACGTTCTGTAGCATCAGAGAGGTCAGCTCACTCTGTAAGCACTCCGTGAGGGAGTCTAACGTTGAATGTGTAATCTGGAGGAGGGAAGGAGGAGGGGAGGAGGGGGGAGGAGGAGGGGAGGAGGGGGGAGGAGGAGGGGAGGAGGAGGGGAGGAGGGGGGAGGCGGGGAAGGAGGAGGAGAGGAGGGGAGGAGGGGAGGAGGAGGGGAAAGGAGGAGGGGAGAAGGAAAGGAGGAGGGGAAAGGAGGTGGGGAAGAGGAGGGAAGGAGGGGAAAAGAGGAGGGGATGAGGAGGGGAAAGGAGGAGGGGAGGAGGAGGGGAAAGGAGGGGAGGAGAGCAAAATGAACAACATGCAACATGAGTAAGAACAGTGACCCACTATGACAACACAACACACAAAAAACTGCTGTACTGTATATTCACCTCCATTTACGTACAAAGGCATAATTATTATACATCATATATCACACTGTAGCTCAAACGGGAGCAGCAATGACTACAGAAAATGCTATTAAGGCAACAAAGCCACTTTGCAGTCTTCAAACTATGCTGAGAATGCTCAAACAGCCTCATGCCATGTCCCATTAGCAGTATATGTGACCATGGCATGCTGAAAATGAAAGGAAATTACAAATGTGTTAACTACCTCACAAATTACGTACCTAATGAACATGCAGAGGGCGTGAGTCAGCCGTGGAATAGAGAGAGCAAGACACACACACCAACGTGTTGGAAATGGTTGCCAAATAGAGTGACAGTTCATCTCTAAACTTTGAATTCAATCCCGTTGTATAACCGTAATACTCAAAAGGTTTAGGGCACCAGTTTACAGCGACAAATGAGGTCAAATTTCAGAGGTGGGTCGTGAGTTGAACGACACTTGCGACAAACATTTGCCAAAACGCTGTGAAGTGTTAGATACTAGAGTTGTGTGTAGACTGACAGCCCCACCCCTGGCCTTAGGGTTCGACACACCCTGTCTCCGGAATGACACGCAAAGAATTAGGAGTGCAATACAAACAGAGAGCACCAACCCAAAGGGAAGTTCTGTATTTCTACTAAAGTAATAACTGTCTATATCACAGTAACCAGGTTGCGATGCCTGCATTGGACAATTGTGGGATGAAGCAAGACGAGGCAAGATGAGGCAAGATGAGGTAAGATGAGGTAAGATGAGGCAAGACAAGGCAAGATGAGGTAAGATGAGGTAAAATGAGGCAAGAAGAGGCAAGAAGAGGCAAGAAGAGGCAAGATGAGGTAAGATGAGGTAAAATGAGGCAAGAAGAGGCAAGATGAGGTAAGATGAGGCAAGATGAGGCAAGATGAGGTAAGATGAGGCAAGAAGAGGTAAGATGAGGCAAGATGAGGCAAGATGAGGTAAGGCAAAGAATGTCCAGCGCAGGCGCATCTTGTCCGTACGTAGTTTGTCATGAGCGTCAGAGTTACTGTGGCCATTGTTGGCAATCCAAGGATGGTCAAATTATCCCACACTGGTCAAACCCTGCGTACAGGCCTGGAC
>OZ025868.1:3559642-3579642 GCA_964019415.1 Ianthella basta | reverse complement strand
AAGGGCTCCATTGCATCAGTCGCAGTTGAGGTGTCCCGTATGCATGGTGAGCATGTGATGTGCGGAGTGTTCTGTAACATTTGCCGTCCATGTAACTGTGTTTGTTCACTCTATTTTATTTCTCAAACTGTTCCTAGTCTCACCTCACCCTCCTTTACTCCTTCCCTCCCTCCCTCCCTCCCCCCTCCCCCCTCCCCTCCCTCCCTCTCTCCCTCCCTCCCTCTCTCCCTCCCTCCCTCCCTCCCCCCTCCCCTCCCTCCCTTCCTCCGTCCATCCCTCTCCCTCCCTTCCCCTCCCTCCCTCCCTCCCTCTTTCCCTCCCTCCCCCCTCCCCTCCCTCCCTCCCTCTCTCCCTCCCTTCCCCTCCCTTCCTCCCTCTCTCCTCCCTCCCTCTCTCTCCCTCCCTTCCCCTCCCTCCCTCTCTCCCTCCCTTCCCCTCCCTCCCTCCCTCTCTCCCTCCCTTCCCCTCCCTCCCTCCCTCTCTCCCTCCCTTCCCCTCCCTCCCTCCCTTCCCCTCCCTCCCTCTCTCTCCCTCCCTTCCCCTCCCTCCCTCCCTCTCTCCCTCCCTTCCCCTCCCTCCCTCCCTCTCTCCCTCCCTTCCCCTCCCTCCCTCCCTCTCTCCCTCCCTTCCTTTCTCCCTCCCTCCCTCCCTCCCTCCCTTCCTACCTCCTCTTCTCCTGTCCAACCTCTCCTTTCTCTTGTCAGGACTCCTATCGTGACCCGGTTGTGTCTGTTAAGTGCTGGCATGTTTTCTGTGAGGAATGTTGGCTCCGAGCACTGGTGAGTTGCTATGGATACACACCATCTCATTCATGCATGGTGTGTTGTCATCACCTTACATCTTCATTTCCACCCAAGCTACTCCCTGTATTTTTTGATCCCCAGGGGGCAAAGAAACTGTGCCCAAAATGTAACCTCATCACTGCTGCGGGTGACCTCAGGAGAATTTATTTGTGATGTAAATTTGCCTTTGATGCCATCACTATGGTGCTTTATATGACATGGATAGAGCATGATTTCTTAAGATTTTTATATATACTGCATATACTCATGATTGGTCCTGTGTAATTTGATGCATATACTGCTGTTTCTACACACACTACACATTTTTTACTGTATTGAAAGCTAGTGTATGTGTATTGTCTATGTGTCATTTATATACAAGGTATGGCAGTGTTTTTATAGTCAATCGGTGTTAGCATACAATTAACTACAGTATTGGCTTAATATCACCACGCATGCATGCTCCCTTATGTCATGATGCCATATATAGCAATAAGGGACTGGAGCTGCTGGTAGTGACTATCGTATGGTAGTGTGAGTGCCCTCACCCCACAGCCTGCTCGGCATTGCATCACACTGTGCATGTGATTGACAGCTAATCACGTGATGAGAAGCACTGATAGCTGACAATAGTGTGAATATGACAGCTGATCAATGATAGCTAGTGCATGCATGCAAATGATAGCTAGGCAGTGATGGCTGCTGATAGCTAGAATGACAGCGGGGCAGTACATAGTATTCTACGGCCAGGAGCACAGGACCGATACTCTGATGCCGTCACTTGAGGCCGTACCCCACCTCTCTTATCTCATGGGTCTTACAAGCCCACAGATGAGTACCCCTACTGCACCGAGGGGGCCATGCAACTGGGATGATAAGGCTGGTGCCTCCGCAGCCAACGATGCCACTGGTCTTGTTGCCACCTGCTGGCCTACCCCATTCATGGGGTCCACTTAGCCAATTAAGTCTTGGCTGTGGTATTACAAGTACAAGTAAGTACAAGTACGTAACAGCTGCCAGTAAAGACAATATAGGTATTATTGACTGCTGATCATAAGAGAGGCATTAATTGACAGATGATGTTAGATCAATCTCAAGCACAGTTGACAGCTGATGAAGGGCACTAACAGGAGCCAATTATAGTGAAAATGACAGTTGCTGGTGACAGCCATGTGTGATGACAGCTAGTAATCAACAGCACTAAAGTGACCGCTAGCCTGCTATATACATGCAGGATGAGAGGCAGACAGCTGACAACGACATGCAGGTGATGATTGTGCCATACACACAACTGACTTCTGTCTGCAATTCAAAAAACAGCCCCATCATATGCACACGTTCGTTGCATGCAATTATGTAACTCAAATTATACTACATGCCACGAACGCAAATTACTGTATGTGATGAATGCATGTATAAAGATCAAACAACACTGGTTATATACTTAGCAATGAGATACGTATTAATACAGTACAATTACAACATGCTGCCTCTATAAAAATTGCTTTTTACGTACATGTTTTGTGCTGTGTCATTCAGCTGCTAGTTTTATCTACAGTTTGATGCTTTCCTTGAGTTGACAGTATGGACTATTCTGCTGTGAATGTTGCTAGATTTTGTTGACTGCTGTTTCATCAGACGAATTGGCCACCGTCGGTGGTTGGAAACTCATGGTGGCTACCGTACCTTCCATCCTGTGTTAATTGGAGAGATGGGAGGGGGGGGGGGGAGGGACAGAAGGGAGAGGAGGGAGGGATGAATACATATGAAGTTGAATGTAATCGGAGATGGAGCAAGTTAAAAGGCAGGAAGGGAGAAGTGTTGGGCTGCTACCATAAACCTAGGACTAACATAGTGCACCAGTCCTTATTGCACAACCGCAGAGAAGTAGGGTCTGGTGACTTTTGCCACATATTCGTGGCCACTGCCGGAATGTTGGCGGAGCCAATCAGATTGTGCAGCAGCTAATTATCATGTTGTGTCATACCTTAGCCTAGCCGCTAGCCCCTACTTTTGTCATCGCATGCGGGGGTGGAAGAAAAGTAGGGTCTGGCAGAATGTGTAAATTCCACACCTCGCGCTGGCCAATGAGATTGCTGCTGCCTCAGATCACAGCAGCAATTATGGAGACACGGACGCTTATTGACCAAAGTAAAGACAGGGCGGCAGTTGTATTAATACGTTTGCTGCAGGCTGTGGAGCCCACGATCGTTGAGGAAAGCCTACGTGATGATGTTTTCCACCCTCTGATCATCGGTTTCTCTCGTTACTGAGTATTATTTGTCGACGTTGTTCGTAATTGACGTTCTTGATAAACGCCTGGTAGCGCGTTGATTGCGAGGTGTGAAATTTACACATTCTGCTAGACCCTACTTTTTCTTCTGCCCCCGCGTGCGAGGACAAAGTAGGGGCTAGCGGCTAGACTAGTCATACCTTCGAGTCGTGGCTACAATACCCTGTATTGGATCCTGTTTGTAGCGATGGAGATGAAGAAAGTACTTACGAAGGTAGCGACCCAGATGGGATATTCGGAGCTTCAACCAAAACAGGAGGAAGTACGTAATCCTGGACTTTGTATGAGGGAGCGACGTATTTGCCAGCCTGCCTACAGGAAGCGGCAAGTGCTCTGCTACAGTTCCTTTGCTGGCTTGCGCTCTTCAGCGTGCTCCGACAGAGCGAGCAAACGTCCATTTTGCACACAGCAAACATGACTACACAATCCCTCTACAAAACATGTACATAGGTGAGAACTATTGTCATGATGTCACGCCATAATTGCATTCCAACGTGCCACGAGTATGTGGGGAAAGTCACCAGACCCTATTTCTTTGTATAGGATCTGGAAGCAAGGCTAGGACTACGTAACAGAGGTTAAGCTTTGATGTCTTGTGATTCCAGCCACTTCTGCTCTCAATCAATTTAGTCCTAGTTTTGGTCTCACAATAGTAATGTAAAAATAGTTTTAGTTTCAAATGTGTAAGAACATACTAAAGTATATAATTTAGTTATTAGTCTTGCGGGGCCAGACCCTTTTCTTCCGGTCTTGCGTAACCTACCCGCCCGAAGAAAAGGGTCAGGGAGTTAGCCTATGTGGAAGCTGTGGAGGCTCCCAACTTCAATTATCGATCGACGCCTTGTTATCGTGCGAAATCCAAAGTGTTACTAGCAATCAGCTTCGTGTCGGCTATGCTTCTCCGGCCAGGCTTGTTGACGTACAATGGAGATGTTTTGTATGTGTCCTGCACATGAAGCACTGCCAAAGGCTTTTAGCACAGCTGCGCGTCGCCATCACTGACAAACTTAGAGATCTCCTTGGCAGGCGACTGAGCCTGGAAGATGCCTTCTAACAAAGCAGTACCACTTGTAAAAGCCTGTCGTGTACTATTTTCCATTGACAAACAGTGACTGAGATGAAAAACAGCGAGAATTCGTCGACGCATCGCAGCTTCTTCGCACACTGCTGTACTACCTCGGGTTGAGCTTGGCCCACAACAAAGAGGTGTTATGAAACACCTAGTCTGGCGTTCCCACGGATATTACACAACAACAGTTGAGCTAACTCCAAGACCCTTTCTTGGTCGCTTGCGCAATACCGGAAGGGTCTGGCCCCACGAGACTATTTAGTTATAGCAATCAAATGACTCTGCATGATTGCCCACATGTGCACTATGTCCAATTCAAACAAGCTATCTCACAATCACTGTGACAATCGAGTCACTCATGGTAGCATGCAGTCTCACCCCAGGGTAGGGCTCCTTGGTGTAGCCGTGAGGGATGTAACCTGCAGTGCTGTCTGGCGGGGGAAGACTGGCGAACCGGTTGTCCATGTCGGAGACGTGCATCGGTGTTCTCATGAGGCTTGTTCCTGATGGATAGGAAGGTGCCTGCTTGTATTCCGGTGGCTGGGCGGGGCGCTGGGCGGGGAGACTGGCGTAGAGGGGGTTGAACTCCTCCTCAGCATTGTCCGTCTCTTCCTTGCCTCTGTGTAAAGGGTAGCAGGAGGGGAGAGTGAGGCTAATGAGGATGAGCGTCAAACTGGAAGAAATGATTGCTGATTGCAAATGGAGGGAAATATGAGGTTGGAGCAGAATAGACTAAGATGTGGAAGGGGAAACAATGAAGATGAGAGCAGGATGTACGAGGGTGGTGTACATATGGCAAGAAGGTTATTATGGGTGTTTTTAAAGGGAAGTGGGAAGGTTCTACAGACAATCCGGTCAGTGGTTGCAGAACAAAACAATTTGAGGGGCTACAGATTGATTGGGCACAGGCCATTCACTGCTGAACTGTTTTGGAACTGCTGCGTTCACGGCGTCTAAAGAGTGGTTGTGCTCAATACAACAGAAAGGGTTGGTCCATATTCGGACCATTGTGGAAAATGTTGTCACATACATTGTCACACATGTAAGAACTAAGGGTCGAACAAATAGCATATTTCATGGTCAACTATTTGTTACGGTTGACTATTCTTTGTTTGCAATGTATGAATATTCGTTCCACTGGAGTATTCAACTATTTGGTTATTCGTTCAACCCTCAGTACGTACCATGCATCCATAACCAACTCCTTCACTCACCCAATTTCATATGTCCCTGATCGCCTGAACAAGCAGCAACACACAATGCACACCACAAGGAAGACAGCAACAATTAGTACTGCGCCGACTGCAATCACCACAATGGCCCACGAAGGGAATGGCACTGGGTCTGGGAAGAGGAGAACCATTACAAACTGATGCCTCCCCCCTTCAACAGTAGTGTCACATTTTGCTGGACAATTAAACATTTTATACAATGATCATGAGACTGCTGAATCAAAGCATCGCTATGACAATGGTTGTCATGGCAACAATGACCGCTGTAGGCAAAATTAGGCTTGAGGTGAAAACTGCCCTTATCCACAATGCACTGTTTAGCAAGCTAGTTAATAAGATGAGTCCCCAACAAGTCTGCGCTAGTGAGTACAGCGAGGCGGCCGTAACAGGCGACTGTATGATACACACGTAAGGTCCAATCAAAAGATAATGTACATGCAGAGTTGCAGAACATGTGCACATTGAGCAAATGTACTCACTGACAGTCACTTGGTACTGAAGAGAGGTTGTGCCTGCAACATTTTCAACCCGGCACTCGTAGGCTCCAGAATCACCTGTTGTTGTTGATGAGATGGTCAGTGTTGAGGTCAGGGGAGAACCATTGTCTGGATCCACTGTGATCTGTGTCCGAGAGTTGATAATACGGCTGTCTCCCCTGAACCAGTTAACTTGTGGAGGAGGTGTTCCCATGGCAGTACAGGTTAGAGTCAAGGTGCCTCCAGTTACTAGTGTTGGACTGAGGTCAACATTGCCATCGGTGACTTGAGCAATGGTGGGGGTCACTGCAGCACACAATACAAAAGGATTGGTAAATGTGTGTGTGTGTGTGTGTGTGTGTGTGTGTGTGTGTGTGTGTGTGTGTGTGTGTGTGTATGTGTGTGTGTGTGTGTGTGTGTGTGTGTGTGTGTGTGTGTGTGTGTGTGTGTGTGTGTGTGTGTGTGTGTGTATGCATTGGTCATCTAAGTTCACTGCACAACTCACCACAGGTAATGCCAAATACAACTGAACCACTCTCTGTCTGAGACATAGTCCCATTTGAGAGTGTATTAACAGCATCACAGGTGTAACTCCCTGCATCGCCTGGCTCCACATTAATGATGGTAATTGTGAAGTCAGGGTCATCTGAGATTACGTAATCAGTGCCTGCAGATAACGCTTGGTTATTCTGGAACCAGGTTACTGTTGACCTGGGCACACCATTTGGTTGACATCTCAGGGTGGCATTGTTCCCAACAACAAGGCATGGACTGTCAACCGCAGTCACAATGACATTGTCTGTCAACCCTGAAAGTGACACACATGACAAGCATACATATGTAACATGTTCACATGCATAATGGCTACTACAGTCATTATATTCAGCAGCCATGTATTCAGTATTATGTCAATTTAACAAAAAGAGTTCAACTCACTTTCCTGTAGCACATTTCCACTAGTCTCCACACTCAGTCCATCAAAGGCCACAGTAGCCACCAACCTGTACTCTCCTTGGTAGATTGTGTTCAGGGAGAACACCATGAGAGTTATGCTGTACTCTGTGAGTCCCCTGGCATTCTCACTGCCTGCCACAATGTCTCCAATCTGGTAGGTGCTGTTGCTAGCTGTCACTGCCTGTCCATTGACAAACCATGTCATTGTGGGCTGTGTGTCTGACAGGACACTAGCAGTCAGATTCCGATCGTCACCTTCCAGAAATGGAGTCTCCGTAGGCAAAGGTTGTGAAATCTCAAGTTCTACAGGCAAAGAAGAGTACATAATGAAGTGTATCTCTCTGTGAACATGGACATTAGTGACCATGGACTATGCTTGTGAGGAAACAACATACTTACGTACATAGCATACAATTAGATACTGTTCAGTGCACTCTTACCATGGTCTCGGACTTGTAGGCTGATGGTCCCAACATCATCACCGTGCACATTGGACACAAAACACTGGTACATTCCATTGTCGGCCATTGTAACTGAGCTAATTATGAGCTGTGTGTTGGTGCCTGCTGTGGTGTCAATTTGTATTCTTCCTCCTGGGGTGATGGCAATGCCATCCTTGTACCACATGACAGTGGCAGCAGGGATGGCTGCAATGGTGCAGGTCAGTGTGATAGTCCGTCCAGTGAGAGCTCGGTGTGGTCCACTCACTGCCGTCACATCAGCAGGGTCTGAGCCAAGGACAGAAGGTACTCATGCAACATGAACTGGAAGGACACAACACCAGCTCACTTATGTACATGTAGACACACAATCAGCTGTACATGTACTCCTTTCCCTGAACACTCCACAGGTGATCATGAAGTGCACTCCCATGTACATTATATATATATTCAAACATGTTTCCGCCATTGGAGTATAAAGCCATATGTACTAAGGTACATTGCTTCTTTACTACAAATGTACACTGTCTTATACGTAGTATACATACGTACACAAATGCAGAAGACTTGACTACAGTATGTAGCTACACTTCATCCCTTATGTACCCAGCCCAGTACTCTAGCTAACATCCACTAGATGAGCCATGCTACCATTCAGTGCAGTAAATACTTACCGATCACAACAATGTTCGTAGTGAGTGATCCCACAGTTTCTACACCTTCACTTCCAGTGGCAAAATATGTAACTACTAACTGACCACCATCAGACTCTTCAACATTATTTACAAGGTAAAACTCCCGTGTGTTTCTCAGTGCAATGGAGGGTGCTGCATTAGAGAAGATGTTTCCCAACATGGTTGGCTGTACCACGTTGAATATGTAGAATGTCTCTCCACGTTCTGCTTGCCCTTCTGAGGTATCGTGGTTGAATACACGCATAGCAGGCTGTCCTTGGCTAGCGGTTAACGTTGAAACTGGTAGAGGGAGGGGAGGCATGGAGGTACGAAGTGATTTAGTGTGCACAGCATCACAGCACTATGTATGTATATTGCCTAATCATCTAACAGCTACAGAATCATTTGCTTACACTCTCCATGTCTCTGGCAATCAAAAGGATGCACACAACAGTGAGCCATATCATGATGCTACAGTGAACTGCTACAGTTTAGCATGTACGTACAAAGTCCAACATGCAGTGTCGTGTATCCTTTACCAAACAATGGACAAATCTCAAACTACAGGACTACAGCAGTCCTGACTCCACTACAATGATGGGGTCCCCTGTGCACAGTGGTTAAAACTACGGACAACACACATCAAGAACATGTACACATACACAGTACAAACTGTACCTTGATTGAGAGTGAACGTCTGTGGGCTCTCTGAAATGGTGTGAGTATTGGCATTGCTCACAAAACATCTGTATGGAGAAGTGCTAAAATCATCTGCTACCAGCTGATGAATCACAAGCTGCCCTGATGGTAGGACCTGGATACGATCGTCAGCACCTCCAGCTAAGGGGTCTCCAGCAGTAATATTGGCACTGTTTCTTTGCCAGAACACAATTGGTGGTGGGTTGGCAGCAGGAGGGTTACACGGGATGGCCACACTGAACCCTAGCCGAGCATCAATAGTGATCGCTCCTGATACAGTCCAGGCACTGAAAGCTATAACACAGATACAGTACAAGAGGTAGACAACCACAAATCAAATACTCAACATAATATCTACGTAAGTCACTAAGTACCCAAATCACTGGTAGTGTTTGTCAAACCAAACTATTGCACTGACATCAGTGTCAAAGAGGCTGCATGTGGGATGGTCACTCTGCCATGTTGATTGGCAACCAGTGATCACCTCCCAGTCATCCGTAAAGATGGAGGAGCCACAGACAGCTGCTTCTTCCTTACTAGGACACAATTGGGTGGCATACTGATGAAGTGTTTGAATGAATGACTGCTTATACACTCACCATTAGTGCAAGCACTTGTGGTCAAACAAATGTAGATAAGAAGGATACAGTCTACATGTCTGATGCTTGAAGGGGAGCTAGACAGCATCACACTGTGAGGGATGTACTGTCTAACTACATACCCTTCATTACACGTATTTCTACCACTACCACAGTACACCTTCCTGGGATCACACTCACTTGCAAGCTGCACGTTAGCCCTCCTGCTCCTGATTCTACCAAAGCTGTTGTTTGCCTCACAGTAGTACTCCACTCCACTTTCAGTTGCATCTGTCCCAGTGATGGGGCTCACAGTCAGTGTGGTACTAGTTTCTCCTTCAATCTCATCGCCAGCACGAAACCAGGCTATGGTGGGGGTGGGGTCTCCACTGACCTGGCACTGAAGTGAGAATGAACCAGCTGAATTTGCAATAACCATGTCTTCCAACGTGGCTGTGAACATAGGTGGTGTACCTGTGCAAGTGTATGCATAAGGAGGAAGAGAGAGTGGGTCATTCGGATGGTATGAGTGCAGACAATAAAACATGCACTTTTGAAAAGTCCTGAGTGGCTAGGTAAGTCTGACATCATCCAAGTTCGTTCGCACTAGCCAAAATTTCACAAGTTATCCAGACGTTTCGGCAGCTTTCAGCCACCTTCATCAGTGAACTTATATTCATTTGTATTTTGTTTATGTTGTATATTTGCATTTGTATTCACTGATGAAGGTGGCTGAAAGCTGCCGAAACGTCTGGATAACTTGTGAAATTTTGGCTAGTGCGAACGAACTTGGATGATGTAAAACATGCACTACCAGTAACAGTCACCAACAAAATTTGACTGCGTCATCTATCAATGCATAAGACAGTTGAACTGTTCCTTGTGCTACGTACAGTAGGACAGTTAACTATAGCAAGTTAATACTTGTGTCCTGAGTTGGCATGTGCCGTGATCCTTGCAACACTGGAGCAACCAAAGACAATACTCGTGGTCAATGAAGGACAAAAGCTACTGCCTCACTAGACATACATACATACGTATGTACCATGGATTAATCTATCCTGCACCATCTAAGCCACAGTCAGTGATGGTATTAGTACAAGAGTGAAATTTACAGCAATATTTAATAGCAGTTTATGAGGTAAGGAGAAAGTTATGTAATGTGCACTAACATAACTGAATGGGATAGTATTCTATTTACCAAACACTAGGATGCCCAGATCACAATGTGTTGGGGGCATATCTATCATTCTTTAGGTCTCCTATCACAAGCCTTCAACTGCAGTGACATCACCCTCTGGAACATTCCTCCTCACTCTATCTGTATCCTTGGGGGCAGAGTGAGCAGGACCTGTTGCCAAACTGGGATCATCCTGCCTCCCAAGGAATGCATACCCAAGGTTGTGGTCATGCGTGTGATGACAGCTCACAAGCTATCACTACCATATAAGCACATGTACAAGGACCGGAACAGAAGTCAGTATGTACAAACACTTGACATAGCAGTAGGCGCACACTCTATCTACCGCACGAGCCTACTTCATCTACTCTCTCATATCGCCTCCACCACAACACATCTTTGCATACTCCCACTGCTTCCTACGTTAACCACATGTACTGTGCAACAAACTGTGCGAGTGGACATTGTATTCAGTACACGGCGTACTTCCAGATGGAAGTTCTACCGGTGTGGTAGAAAGACCCTAGGTTCACTATAGATCTTTGATACACAGAGTACATATGTACGTACATTGTGAGTGTGGATGAAGAGTTTCTGGTATGTGTACATACGTAGAAGGATGGTGTACATGTCGGGGCATGATCACATGGCACTCCGATGTATTGTTACGCTTACGGCTATCAGGGACACAGTGATGGATGGGAGGAGGAACATGACACACTAGAGGAAATGGGGTCATGTCTTGAGGTGTGCTGAAGTATGCTACTTATGGGCAGTGTGTTTGCCAGCCTGCAGCGCCACTTTCTCACTCCTACTCTAAAGTGGATTCATTGATTAGCAGTTAGGGTGTAACTTGTGAATGCACCAGCAAAGAAACACCTCCAAGTGGTGATTGGCTGTCAATTTGCTTCATGCCCCATCACTGCAGTCAACACTGCTATAGTACAGTGACCTCAGACACCTCCCCTCTCTTTCCCACAGTGCAATGTACCATAGACAACCGAGGGAACGGAATGTACATAGTGAATAGAGAGTCAAGCTTAAAACATTTTGCCTCACTAGTTAGGAAATACCCATCCTATTCTACCCTACTCCTTCATGTTCATCGCATCAATACTGCGCATGAAAGAATGAAAAAGTGGGGCTTTAACCCAATGTGGGTTCCTGAACAGTAGTCACACACACACACACACACACACACACACACACACACACACACACACACACACACACACACACACACACACACACACACACACACACACACACACACACACACACACACACACACACACACACTGCTACTCGCAACACAACCTCTTCACTGATGCATTAACTAGTATAATGAATGTTGAAAGTGCAAAGTATACTGTGAATACCCCGTGATGAAAGCTGTTGATGTCTTTTAGTGTACTGTTGTTGACACACTGACACACTGACACACTGACACACTGTCAGATGATGCACTACAGTAAGCTGGAGCAGCTGGTTCACACACAGTCAGAGGGGAGGGGAGGGGATGGGAGCATTGTAGCTGATATCTGACCCTGGTTGATGTCATCAAAGCAGACACAAAGCACTTGTGAAGTCAGTCAGTCAGTCCCAAGCATACACAACTCACCACACCACACCCCCTACACAGCACACCTTGGGTGGGTGAGACAGGACTGGAGAGTGCAAGTGCAAAACATGTGTGCACACAAAACATACATAGATCGAGACAGTGTTCTTCCTTTGTAGGATTCGCAACCTTTCTGCCTCTTTAAGGACATAAATTAAGGCATTGTATGCTTCTTAAAAGGTACCACTAGTCATTTGGTGTGTGCAATAGCATTTGCACTACACTCAGTATCACGGGGATGGCCATGTTACGCTAGATTGCACTGTACAAGGTGACACCCTCTCCCACACCCAACCACTCTGCAAATGGCTAATGCACCAGTGCATCCTTCTTTAGCTATATTTGTGGAAAACACTGAGATGGGGGGGGGGGGGACACAAAGCCTATTGATAGGACCTAACCATAACTTCTTAAATACCTCCCAAGCACACATACAACTTCAGCTGTACTTCGGTGCTTGAACTGTGTATGCTCTGTAGTGACATACACAATAGAGGGTCTAAAATCCCCTAGGTTCAACCGACTGTTTTCAACATTCATTTAGTACCAGTCATAGTTGGCATTTGTACACTCAATTGTACAAGACAGCACAAGACACAGGAAAGGTGTGCACAACATAAGCAGGGATCATTTATGAGTTTGTATTGCACCTTGACCACAACATTACTGATAGCCTCACTACACACACACACACACACTGGTGGCTGCATGGGAGCACAACAGAGGTACCTGCACTGTGAGCAGGAATCCTATTTGGACCCACCAGTCATGCTGTGGCTTGATGTGAGCTACACATGTAAACTAGTTCTCACACTTTCTTTCCATACACACCAATGATGTGCAACCAGTTTTGGTGTCTCCTCACATGACATCAGACACCATTTTTGTATACTGCCTTTATGTAGTTTTACCCCTTCCATTGATGGCCTGGTAGTGACTTGTTAACAAGATACACCAAGACTACAACAAACACAAAAACAAATACACATACACTGTGAGTATACAGTAGCCCAACGCTTCAACTGTCTATAGGGGGAGTGTCATCTATTGTACTCCTGCAGGGCTCCTCCATGGCTAGACAGAAAGTATCCTCCCCCCCCCCCCCCCCCACACACACACACACAACCACTTGTTACTGACAGATACCAGATCAACACAGCAAATAACCAATGTCACAGCAGTCTTGGTAGCACAACAGAGCGACACCTATCTGTTCCAGACATAAATAATTGAACAGTTGGGAACATGCCCAAGTGTCCTGATTAGAGAGGTGTCCTTATGACAGCTAGATGTACGTAGTACGTAGCCCTGTAAACATCTCTATGTACAGCATGGAGCAACAACAGTAGGCACTGTCCTCGGTATAGAGGTGCCATCAATTTAACAGTTCACCACACACTTGTCACACTTCAAAATGCTATTTCCCACAAAACACCTTTTCTCTTTGCTCAATGACACCTGGAGCTGACGTGCAATATACACACAGAATTAAATAAGTGCTCAATGTTAATTTCATTTGCTTCTTTCCTAGATACGACCATTTTCACCCAAGTATAAGGAGGTTGAAATCAATCGCATGAATCTATTGTAGAGAATCAATTTACATTCCCATGAACACGCGTGTGTCATCATGGTGTGACATTCCAGAACATGCATTCTTGAAATCTGTAGGGTTTGACAATAGTAAGGTGACTACAGAACTTGGCCACATCCCTTGAAAGACTACCCTCACAGGCACAGAAGAGGCACTGGGTGGGGGTTACATGGCAACCCGCAGAACACATCTATAATTATATTGGCAAGCACCAAACACACCCACCACAACCAGCCAACATGGCTTCTTTATAGAGAGGCGTGCATTGGAGACGGTCGCACGTTCTTCGCCGCACGGACTTCTACCCTGAATGTCTGCCACAAGCTTGAACACGCATGGCGGGAATGCCGCATGTGGTGGAAGCGTGGTGGGTACGGTGGAGAGAGGAAGCGTTACGTGTGCAGTGCTCTATCCTTTCACAGAACAAACCCCGCCTTCCCTCCCAAAGAAACCGAGCAAGATGTTCGGCGTGACGTCTTTCGGTACAGCTAGGACGGATACACAACAAAGAAAAATGAGCGGTACGCCCAAAGCTTTGAGAAAAGAGAGCGTACCACGCCGCTTTCTTACCTGTAGGGAAGCTATCTGCTTGCCATAAGGTGGCGGTGATACAGCATAAGACAAGTACCAGCTTCATTATTTCCGCTCCGCAAGCGCCTTGCACTGGAATTCCGTGAGCTTCTCTCTCCTTCTCTCTCTCACTGGGGAACAACTGCTTCTTTCTCTCTTTGTCTACGACAGCAGGTAGTGAGAGCTCAAGATGGAAGTTGCGAGGTGGCAGAGGAATGTGAAGGGGCGGACTATTTGTGGTCTTTTACTGCAACTCCTCCACTTCCGATTATGTGACTATCACGTGATCGGATATGGGATGTCCGAGCATGTTTTCACGCACCAAATAGTGTCCGCGGATAGCAGAGAGGAAGGAACGAAGGAAAATGGCAAGGGTGTTTCTAGCAGTATATTTCCTCGTCATTTACTTTCATGAAGTGTACATTGCAGGTGGGTTTGATGAGCGTAGACATTGTAGCTACCGCCCGTGTGATAAAATCCCTCCCTACCCCTTCGTGACGGTTGCGATGAGCTGCGTCACGTCTCCCATCTCCATCCTCCCCTTTTGTGTAGCCTTGGCCCTATCCCCATCGGTACTATACTTAAAGGAGGGCGACAAGTTTGATCTACAGTGTAATTACTCAGGGACTGGCGTAGACGTTCGATGGGAGCTTGACGGAAAAGAGATCAACCCCCAATCCCTCGGCTTTGAGGTGTCGTCACGCTCGGCTGCGATCACAGCTAATTTTACCGCCTCCCAGCATGAAGGGTCCTACAGGTGCAGCGCAACACCTCCGCCAGGCGGACACCTTCTCAGCTGTCCGTCCGTGATACGGAAAGCAGGTGAGTCAGTTCCCCTTCGCCCCCTCTCTCACAAAGTAGTTTAGTACTTATCTCTATCTGCTTACATTCTGCTTCTACAGTTCTGGAGGAATTTCAAGACGCCCCTATCACGATAACGGCGTATGTAGGAGGTGCTGTCATCCTCCCATGTGCTGTGCCCAGCTCTGAACCAAAGGCACTCCTCTCCTGGAAGGAGAGGGGGGTACGTCGAGCTCCAAAAGGCAAATTACTGACATCTGGGAGCTTCTACATGGATCAGCTAACAGTTGGTGATAGTGGGATATACCGTTGCCTAGCTGACAATGAGGTCACACAAGAGAGAGTGAGGAGTTCGTTTATCACACTGCAAATTGAAGGTCAGCGTATATTGAGATTGATTTTAGGTCTTGGGGCTGTGTGTGTGTGTGTGTGTGTGTGTGTGTGTGTGTGTGTGTGTGTGTGTGTGTGTGTGTGTGTGTGTGTGTGTAATTTGTACTTTGTTGCACAACTAATTCATGTGTTCAGCTCATTTGTCGAAACATGAGATTTGAGTCACATGTAGCTATGGTCACACGCACACGCACACACACACACACACACACACACACACACACACACACACACACACACACACTGTCACACACACGTACACACGTACACACACACACACACACACACACACACACACACACACACACACACACACACACACACACTGCTATTATAGCGCACCTCCCTCTATCCCATAGTGATAGAGGGAAGTTCATTTTGTTATGTCAACTGTGTAAATATAAATCTATCTTCAGGTTTGTTCAATGTGGCAGCTCCCCTTTCTTCACTCACTCCCTCTCTCTGTCTCTCAGTCTCTCTCCACCTCTGTGCAGCTGTTAGCTCATTACTACCTACCACTGTGGACTGTAGTCTGATTGATTGCCCTTGGGAGGGTTGAACTGTGTCAACATTAGCAGGGGCCACTATAATTACATTCATTGAAGGACTTTGTGGGGGGTCAAACCTCATATATACTAAGCTTGTAGCTGCCTTGGTGGGGGATGAGGGTGATATCACTGTGTAATCTTATACACCACTTGGTGGTGGAAGTTGACCCCCACGTGTGTGTGTGTGTGTGTGTGTGTGTGTGTGTACGTGTGTGTGTGTGTGTGTGTGTGTGTGTGTGTGTGTGTACGTGTACGTGTACGTGTACGTGTGTGTGTGTGCGTGTGTGTGTGCGTGTGTGTGTGTGTGTGTGTGTACGTGTACGTGTGTGTGTGTGTGTGTGTGTGTGTGTGTGTGTGTGTGTGTGTGTGTGTGTGTGTGTGTGTGTGTGTGTGTGTGTGTGTGTGTGTGTGTGTGTGTGTGTGTGTGTGTGTGTGTGTGTGTGTGTGTGTGTGTGTGTGTGTGTGTGTGTGTGTGTGTGTGTGTGTGATTGTTCTAGACTCCTCTGAAGAGGACAGTGTGCTTTGCAGCCTTGTGTGTGCCCCTTTGGGCTATGTGAAGTATTTGTCAAACTCTTTGAACTTCCATTGTGTGTTTGTGCAGTACTAATTGAAGCACTTTAGTATGTACGTATTGAAGTGCCATAATGTATCATGTATGTGCACGGATGTGTGGTTTGTTGTAGTTGTGGGCATATTGATTTGATACCCCCCTCCTCCCCCTCCCCCCCTCTTTAGCGGCCCCATCGCTGGTGAGAGTTACAGAAGAGAGAGACCCTTCAGGCGTTTTGTGTCTCTCACATGCAGTGTAGGGCCCCCTGGGGGTTTATACAACATCACGTGGAGCGTGCCCGACAGCATTTTCATTGGTGGGGGAGGATTGACTGGCAGCAACATCACAGTGATACCAGGCACCTCCGCCTCCGGAGTGTACCAGTGCCTTGCTTCCAATGAGTTTGGTTGTGCTGCGGGAGAGACAACACTGCTATTTGAAGGTACATTGTGGTTTACATTTTAGTGTTAATTGTGCTGTGATAAGAGTACGGGTGATTGCTGATGACTCAACGCAGGCAACTAACGTATATAGTGTGTGGTGTATAACATATGCATGTAGGATACAGAGTGTTTATCAAGGAGTTTGTGCACAAATTCTTGCAAGCATATCTTGCTAAGATGAATGTATGTATGTATGTAAGTATTTGTTGTTGTGTGAAGCTTGTCTCTATAGGATGCCTCTCCACAAAGGTGCACCTCTCCACTTTGTGATGGGAGGGCATTTCACTAGAACGGACACCTCTCTATAAGTGGCACCTCTATAAAGTGCACACCTTTAGGTAGGACACCTCTCTATTAAGGACACCTGTCTAAAAGACACCTCTCTATTAAGGACACCGCTATAAAGGTCCCTACCTACTGTCCCAACTACAAAGAACCGTGTTAAAGAACTGCCTCTGAATTAGGCTCACCTCAGTGCATACACGACAGGAGCTGTGTCCCAATCATATCACGACGTTATAAAAAGGTTACACTGCCCTGCCCATCCACACAAGTACAAACTGCCTTCATTGAGCTCATCTGCCATGCATGATTGCAAATACGTCTCACCCATGATGCATGAGTTCTGCTAATTAGAACATATTCTCTCTCAAGCGCAGACAGTGTTACTGGTTTTCTTCTACGTCTGTTAGGCACCTTCCAGAACAGTACAGAGCTCTCTAGACGTATACCCTATTAGTCTTTGCCCTTCAGCGGACACTAATTTCCCGTTGTGGATCTTGTTTCTTCACGCTGCAAAGTTACGTAATCGGCTAGTTTGCTTGTAATAAACAGGCTTCCGGCTATCCTTGTGGCTGTGTTGGCTATGAATCACACTTTTAGTACGTACCGTGTAAGGTATAATTTTTGCGGGATGAAAAATTTTGCAAACTTGGATCGGTACTTTGCAATTTTATTTTTGCATACGCTCACCTGCTTATATAATTTTATATTGTAACATATGCAATGTATTTAAATGCTGGAAGCATAAAGCACGGAACATTGGCAAGAATATAATTCTTTTTGTGAATGCCGACTGCCTCGCAAAATTCACGAAGATAAAGTCCTGCGGACAAAAGAACCTACATGGTACGTACGTAAAATTATTATTATTTGTTGTTCTGTGGACTACTTTCTCAACAAGGCTAGCAAGTGTCTGATGAGAACACACTGAGAGTGTCATGTTGTAGTAAGCTGGTCTCATGTTTCATTGGGGAGATTTCTCCTTGGTTGCTATGGTAACAGTTTGAGGCAGTTATCACTTGTGGTAGTATCATGATGTCACTATGGGTGGAGCCAAAGGTCAGGTTGGGACAACTGTGGTTTTCAAAACCACCATCAATGCTAAACCCCCTAACCATGATCAATGATAGGCTGTAAATGATAGAATAGAGATTCATCACCACATCTGGATATTCATTAGAGAAGGTTGGTTGAGCGTTAAACACTTGGCACACTTTTTACCAACAGGCAAAATGTTTCGGCCCCAAAAGGGGCTTCTTCAGTTGCACAAGAGTACAAAACAGAACAGTGAATAGGGTATAAAATTTCACTTTGTGAAACATTCCCTATGATGCTGCCTCATGTTAACACAGTGTGTGTACATGTGTATGTGTATCAGCTCTGAAGTTAGAGTATGCAATTCACCATTCTGGACTCCATTATGACAGTACGGGGCAGCGCCAAGTGCCCTGATTAGAGAGGTGTCCTGAATTCAAAGGTAGTTTTGTACACATTTCTTTGTAGCTGGGACAGTAGGCACTGTCCTCATTAGAGAGGTGTCCTGAATTCAGAGGTAGTTTTGTACACACCTCTATGTAGCTGGGACAGTAGGCACTGTCCTCATTAGAGAGGTGTCTTTTTTCAAATTCAGTTTTGTACACATCTCTATGTAGCTGGGACAGTAGGCACTGTCCTCATTAGAGAGGTGTCCTCATTAGAGAGGTATCCTCATTAGAGAGGTGTTTGTCCTTTATGATGAAGGTACAGACTGGGGTTGGTTGGGTAAGCCATACATTCAGAGATATTCCACCCTACCTACGGGTAAACAGCTGAGCTGGTACATTTTGCAGTCCCTAATATAAATACTTTCTTATATGGTCACTTTCTCATATGGAAATTTGCTTGTATGGACCATCCTTGTATATATGGCCAATTCCTTATAATACTTTTGGACAGTGGACTCACGTGTTGTGGTTGTGTATGGTCCAAACTGCCTGGCTGTAGCATTTGTCTGTGAAAGGTTAGCCGATTGCGTGTGAACTTATTTTCTGTTCCCACCCACAGGGTTTACCTCCTCTTTATTTCCCATGTCACCTTCTTCTCCGTTAACAGTCACTTTTGAGTTGTCACAAGAATCTTCCATTCATATAATTGGCGCTGCATTTGACTTTGTACCTTCTTCAGCTGAGGCGTCAGGGTTTACCTCTTCTTTATTACCCATGTCACCTTCTTCGTCAACACTCACTTATGAGTTGTCACAAGAACTTTTCCTTACTCCAATCGCCACTGGCACATTTGAAATGACCTCTGCGTTTGACTTTGTACCCTCTTCAGCTGAGGTGTCACCACCTACCTCTGACATTGGTGAGTGTGGAGGGAGTGTGTGTGTGTGTGTGTGTGTGTGTGTGTGTGTGTGTGTGTGTGTGTGTGTGTGTGTGTGTGTGTGTGTATCATAAGTTGCTGCTCAGTGCTGTATGAAGTGATGTAGTGGTCTGTATCCCGTGTGATGTGATGTGATGTGTACGTACACAAGTGGCAGGTGACAGGCATTGCTTTACTAAGCAGCTGACTTTCTAAGACAGCCACCTTTGGGCCAGTTCTAATTGATCTTTATAGAGAGGTTGATGGAATAGCCTTCAAATCTGCAGTGTTGGGACAGCCACACTGTTTCCTGTTTGTGTGTGATTACATGCACAGTAACAACATTCTCACGTATTTGAAGTATTGTTAGTCTGCACGTGTATTTCTACTGTTTCTGTCAATGTTTATATGCACAATGTATTACACCCACTTGTCATTTACTTCTGTTCTTGCGGCCCTTCTTGTTACAGAGCCAAGTTCATCG
>OZ025868.1:3492142-3557142 GCA_964019415.1 Ianthella basta | reverse complement strand
TGCAATGTTCTAGTGCTGTTTGTGCTACTAGGGTCCAAGGAATCCCCATCCTATGTAGGTTTCACTTCAAGTGTATTATGTATAAATAGTATGTATTGAAGGTAACCTTTTTATCTCCACAGTGTGGTTTGACACCTCTGAAACCACGGTTGTCAAGGGCAGCCATGTCACCATCACCTGCCGGTCCAATAAGGAGGCGGATCTTTCTCTTGCATACAATGACGAAAAGCCGCTGGCAAGCTTATCAGGAACAAATGTCATCACACATACCTTCACTAACGTACAGGAGAAGGATGCAGGGATCTTATACTGCATTGGGATGTCTGGCGAGGATAGGATGGAACACGATGTCAAGACTTATAATCTGACAGTGTGTAAGTAGTTTGGATGTGTTACATGCACACATTAGACTGGAGTTTACAGTTTGACCTATACACAATTTCCACTCTCTGTTCTGGGTACCTTTGGGACAGTTTGGGACAGGCCCAAGTGTCCTAATGAGAGAGGTGTCCTTATTTCAGAGGTAGTTTTGTACACATCTCCATGTAGCTGGGACAGTAGGCACTGTCCTGTCTAAAGAGGTGTCCTGAATTCATTGTGCTCTTATAAGAGGACTTCACTGTACAGTGTGTATATAAGACCATGTACGTATGCTGAAGCCAAGCAAGTTCAAGGATCATGCCCTTTGAATTTTATAGGGGGAACTTTTTTTCAGGCCCAGGGGGGAGTAATTTGGCAGGGAATTCTTTCAGCATGACCGAATCCTGAGATGCAGTGAAATTGTTACTAACGCCTATGTCAGTACAAGTGAATATGTAAATTAAGCTTTGGCAATGACTGTCTGTGTAGCTATGTGCAGTTGGTTCAGTTTGGTTCAAGGTTTGGCAGTTTGGCTCACCATTTGCGCTTCATCCACTCACCCTGACTCACTCCCCCTCCATTTTGTTCATAGGTGTTCCACCAGCGAACTACACAGTGAGCTGTACGGCTGTCCTACATGATCAGATCAACGTCACATTGCAGGTACGGCGGTACAAAGTGTTTCCTAACAATCTTGTATGGGGGTGTTTTTTTGGCAATACACTTAGTATAAGTCAATGACAACTGTATAATTATTTCGACCACCGTGGCCTTCTTCAACTGATGAACTCTCAGTCTGGCCAAGTTGTTAGAATTAGTCTAACAGCTAAAGAAGGATTCTGTGGCCAAATGATTCTATTGTCATTGATTTTATAGTATTTGAATTGAATTGCTCAAGAATTCCCTGTCCAAATTGCTTCCTTCTAGCCATATTGGTTGATGGTGGACATGGTATGGCAAAATTTACAGTAGAACAAGCGTTTGTTCCCCCTTATGGGATGTGAGCAATTGGTCACATTATTCTCAGCCAATGACAAAAAAATTTCTTACATTGCAATGGAAATGGGGGCAGAAAGGGAGCCTGCTCAGCTTGTGGTATTTAAAATGTGTGGATGCGATGAATGAGTTGTGGAATGTAGGAGGTTCTCTCATCTGGCGCGCTATACCCTGTCTGCCCTAGCCTCCTGGAAGGGCATTCATTACCTAAGCACCCTGGGCAGAGAGGGTCTAGCGCACTAGACTGGAGACTTACCAAATTCCTCCACTTACTGGTTCTCCCTTTGACTATTCCTGTTACGTACTTAGCTAGCTGTTTTAACAGCTGAGATTTTAAGAATGAACGTTTGGCCTTGTACCTCATTGCATTTTAGGGTGGTGCAGCGCCCAAAAGTGGATTTGTTGTGAATTATGTGAAGAACATGATGGTGACTTCACAGCCCCCTCCGTTACAGAAGAATGTGCCCGATGGACTGTCAACTGTTCTCACAGGGCTAATGCCAGAGACCCTATACCACATCTCCGTGATGGTGAGAGGTTGTCGTACCAAAGTGATTGGTCCCTGCAGTGCAACAACGCCAGTCAACCTGTCTATCCCATCGACCGAAACTGGACAGACTGTATCCCTTGATGAGTTTGTTAACAATTTGGAAGTGTTTCAGAACAGTTTGATGGATGCAGAGATTGACACGAGGATGCTGATGATTGAGGTTAACAAGGGATTCGGATGGGAACCGATTGAGTTTGATGATATTGCTAAGGTAACAAGTAACACAACAGAGGTGATGTTCCGAGCTCGGTTAGGCTCTGGCCCGTGGGCAGTGTTCGCAGTTTCGCTTACAACTCCTCCCACTCCATTTAATTGGACGGTGGTCAGTACCTATCTTATTCTTATAGTAGTAGTGGCAGTGATTGCTCTTGTGGTGACTGGTATTTTTCTGCTTTTGAAATATATCCAAACCCAACGGAGGGAGAAAGACAAAGGTGAGAATTTGTGTATGTTACTATTGATAGTGTGTGCACGTACACACGGGTCATGCACATGCATATGCATGCATGCACGCACGCACGCACGCACACACACACACCAAGCCTCCAGTACAGACACCCATACTGTGCATACATACACTCATACATACGCAGCTACATATACATACGTACATGTAGAATTACCATTAACAATTGACATGATATACCTGTATAAAATTGCACTAACCAGTTGATTAACCCTGTTATTGCTTGTACCATAGATACTCAACCTTTAACCAGTGGTTCAGGGTTGAGTATCTATGCTTTTACTTAATATTCTGGCACTGTTAGAACTCCCTCAATTCCTCTTTTCTCTAGTGACTGACCATCGAGATGAACAAACCAAGCGGCTGTCAAGGCAGGGAAGGTGTGTATTTGTTCACAAGACATCTCCGACTCGCAAGACCCTCCCTTTGTGTTTGCAGTTGCATTCGTAGTTTGAATGTGTGTCCTTTTGCTTCTATCTGCTGTGTGCCACGTTTTACTGTATCTCTCTTGGAATCTATTTCTTTCACCTTTGGTTCATGTCTCCTTCACCTCTACGTCCTTCAATCTCCATCTCCCCTCCTTCTCCACATCTTCCATTCTTTCTTCTTTCTACGTACCTTCCACCTCCAGTTCCTTCAACTATAAAATATCTTAAACCTGTCTTCTTCATCCACTTGTACCTGCTTTCCACGTTTCTTCCTCCTCCGTTATTCAATCATTCTTCCCATCCTTTCCACAATCATCTTTCATTAACACCCCCTCCTTCTCCCCCTCCCCTCAGTACACGAAGTACAGTGAGTTGGACCCTAAAGATGACCTCGTCCTCGAGCTCGGTATAGCCCAGCCTGAGGAAACTGTAAGCAAGAAACGGATGAAAGTGTTCCATTCTGTTCCTGATTCATCTCTCCTCTTGCGTCAATGTCACATGTATGTTCTGTACTTGTGATACATTCCACACACACAGATACGCATACCTACACATGATATATTATACAGGCACACACACAAAATAGATACTTGCTTATTTTCACACTATCCCGATGAGCAATTTTGGAGTACTTTTTGTTTACGCTTCATTGTATCTTTTGTCACAATGAACCCAACTAGAGTTTTGTTAGTTTTTCATGTACATACATCCCATTTATTTTTGTATTCAAAAATGTATCAAAATTTTAAGGATGATTGTATATTACAATGTCAACTACTGCATGCGTGTTGGGTGCATACACACTGTAGAATGCATGCATGCACATGCACCATCAGTATCCACTGCATGTCAATAATTAACTATAATCTTTTATAAAAGGTCTACTTTTATGCATAATTTTATATGACATTATATGTAATTAATATTATTATGACTGTGCAATGCACTTACATGCATGCTTAAGAAATCTCACAAACCATGCATGCACACGCACCCTGACCCATGCATGCATATGGCCCCTCAATCCATTTTATTGATGGACAACACCACATATGTAAACTATGAACAGCTGGAGCTAGGGGTCCCTGAGGTCGTGGGCTGGATCATAATCACATGCATGCATGTAAGACAATTAAATTTAATGCACGAATGCTCTAATTATGTATACTTTATATCACTATTATAATCTTAATGCCTGAAAGTGATAAAATGGTGACATTGGATAAATTATACAGTTATGCCAAAGGCGCAAGATGTATAATTTATACCTTTAAAACTTGATCTCTCACACTTGCACACATGCATGCAAACAGAGAGCAATGATCTTCACTTCAACACACCACTATTGTATTCACTTCAAAGTGTACATCAGTGCTCTATATAGCTACAAAATTTAACACACTGTTTGATTCCACTACTGTGCTTGTGAAGTCATAACTACAACTTACAATTTCTGAGAGCTATAATACTGCCTTATACAAACTATATCTAACCTATATATTTACTGTCACACACCATGGGAACTGGATTATGTGCACGCAGCAACTAATATGGCTGGGACTTGTTGCTATGGTTACATCATGATGCAGACGAAGACAGCCATCAGTACAACTGAGAGGGTGACCCGGACTGCACCTGTGAAGGATTGCAGCAGGATTATAGCGCATTGGATAATGGAAGGCCAGAAAGTGCAAACAAATATTTAATGAAGCAATGTGAAGCATTAATTATTCATTTCCTATGATAGGCAGATGGAAGGTTGTATAAGGCACCCATATTATTGCTCACCCATGGTACCACTGGCATCTCCCAGAACAGTTTTAATGGTGAAGTTGTTGATGTCATTCAGTCCAGAAACAGCTGTGAATAGGGTTGTTGCATTCCCTGGTATGGACTGTATCTGGTGAGCTGGCCTAACATTTGATTGCCTTCCAGTGGCCTCATCATACTTATCTGGTGACACGTAATAATATGTTGTCTTCAAGTTTGCAGGAAAGGCAAAATCTGCTGTGGATTGTGTGGGATTTCGCACGCTGAAGGACCCAAAAACATTCAAAGCACCTTCCTCTACTTGGTACTGCAGGGTGACACCTTCTTCTGTATCAAAGGGGTATGTTATGTAAGCTTTATCTCCTTGGGCAAGAGAATGGGTGGAAGCCTCGTCAAGCTGACGAGATTCAGGAGCTGTGTATATGCCAATTAAATGGAAAGGAACTGTCAAGCACAGTCATTTATAAATTTACACACACACACACACACACACGTGTGTGTGTGTGTGTGTGTGCGTGCATGATCCACAAAATTAATACATTACAAAATGGCCATAACTTGCATGGTATGAATGCATGGTTGCATCATAACTATTGTAGCCCCATAACTCACTGGAACATGTCTGTCTGGTCAATAGCAACACACGTTGCTCAAATTCAGCAGTATTGAAGGAACTGATGTAGAAACTGTAGTCATAAAATGGACTACTGGCAATTGCTTGCAACTCTGCTGGGTTGGTATTGCCAATGCCAAAGGTGTACATTGATATTCCTGCCGCATGGACTCTGGCAGCTGCTTCAAGGGTCCGGGCAGGGCTATTGGACTGACCGTCAGTGAGGAGGATGCCAATGGGAGCAGCACCTTCCGCACTTGCTGTCGCTAACTGTGTTACCATTAGGTCCAAGGCTGTATGAGTTGCTGTTCCACCACTAGTGTAGCCAATTGCTTGCACTTGAGCTGATAGATTATGAGTAGATGCTAGAGGAATGACTATTCTAGGACTGCTACTGAAGCGGATGACGCCAATTTTGGAGGCTCTTGTTGCATTCAGTGCACGAATAACGTCAGCTACAAAGTCTTTCATTATCTCAAAGTTACTTGAGCTAATGCTTCCAGAGGAGTCCATGACAAACATAATGTAAAAATCACGTGTGCAACCTGTATAGGTATGAGAGATTAAAGTGCAAGGACATTTTGGATTACAATTAATTTCTAACTTCGTAATATTACCTTAATTGGCACCCCTTTTTTCTGGTCAGCACAGCGTGCTTCCTGGAACTAAGTGAGAAACTGTGCTGGGGCCTGCTTTTACACTGCTGATACCAGTTGGCAATCACAAATTTAAAACGTCTCACAAAACTTCCATGCTTCGCACATCCAGTACACAATACACTGCATACTTTAAGTATGCAACCAGGTGGCCATTTGCAACAATATGACACTCAGTGCTGTTTGATACACAAAAATTACTTTAGTTCTAGCTTTGGTTCAAAGAGATGTTGTCAAATATAGTCTGAGTTTATTCTAGTGGGGGTGCTCCTTAGTTTTAGTGTAGTTTTAATGCAACTAGCCCATTTACATTAATTTTTAAATTAGTAAAAGTTCCTACTTTAACTTAGTTCTAGTCCCATATGCATAAACAGCAAAATCACCACCAGCAAATAGATTTATATGGAAAGTGGCTTTCATGAATAGACAGCCAACATCAGCTAGGGACATACACACTGCTGATTAGTATGCATTCATGCAGTTTCTTACTATTAACATACCATGTGTTATATAACATGTATAGAACTTAGAAGATAGTGTTCTTGAGAGTATAGTTCTAGTTCTCTGTAGCTTCTGCTCTCCACTTTAGTTCCAGTTTTAGTTTTAGTGTGGTGCTGCTGGAGCATTTCAAGTTTAGTTAACCAAAATGGCTGAGATAGCATACTAAGAGTATTTAGTTTTAGCTGGAGTTAACCAAAACAACACTGACATTGACACTTATTACCCTCCCATATACAACCATTCATGAAGTATTCACGCCTATAAAATAGAGCTTAATATGCATGGGTTATGTTAGTTAGACCATTTTCAAAATGATGTCAGAATGTCACGGCATTGCATGTGCAAACATGTAATATCCCCTTTTCACACCACATATGCACTTCAATTCTATGCTCATTTCTCAAGAACAGATTTCTTCGCCTTTAATGCTCCATACGTGCCATGCGAAACCACACTGGCACAGTTGTGATTGTCAGGGAAGGCATGCTATAACAATTTAAGCACTGCAAATGAGCCAACCACAAATTAATTTAACTTAATTATGCATTTGCAAGCACCTACTGATTGAGAAGCTATCCCGTATATCTTCAAGGAATCCTGCAAACAGTCTGTTCGAAGCAGCTGCAATTGTTGATTGCAGGAAGCTTCTTATGGTGTCAATTCCTCTTGATGTGCAACGAGTTGCAGTGTCAATCACCTGCCATGTATGATGAATTGAACAGATTGATACAATGCATCCAGGCATATGGTTTAAGGGTTCCTGGTTCTGATTGACTTGCTTGCTCAAGTAAATATAGTATTGGAAACTAAGATATAGTGCATGTGCTTCAGGTGGTGAGAGTTAAGATTGCAGCACATGCCAATCTATATATCTCCTCCAGAAGTTTTTCATATAATTATACAAGTGAGCAAAATGCAAAAGTTAATCAGGACTAGAAACCCTAAAAACACTGTAGAGATGAATGGGACACATGCATGTACACGTGGTCAAGAGTTGGAGATTTGCGCAGGTTGCATGGAGGTTTGTGCATAACATATAATTATATAGACAAAAATGTAAAGATTTATGTACAATTATAACAGTATGGTATATAATATGCGCAATAAATATGCATGATAGTGCAATGACAATGTGACACTGACTGATCTCATGTACTGTGAGCACATACCTGCTTCAATGACATTTTGGTGAACAGAACATTGATTTTTGTTGACAGCACATTGTATAATCCACGAAGGTTGGTGGCACTGAACAGTATGTCACTGCAGAAGCCATTGCTGACATAGCATTCTGGGTGGCTATTGAAAGCGGACTCCTCCAGTTGCTCACAGTTGGCACCACTCTGATACTGTATGGAGATTGCGTTTATGAGACACCGCCTGACATTCCGAATCCAGGTTTGACCCTAAGGACACAGAATGGTATATGGACGGATTGCAGCTTCAACTATGACAGAGACACTATTGCATAGTCATGACTCATATATCAGCTAATGGTCGTCAAAAATACCGTAACGCGGTTCCAATCTCTAGTATACGTCCGCGAACATGCGGAGCATCTGCAATTATATAATAATTATGCAGTTGTGACTGGAGCGAGAAGACACTATAGTATCATGATCATGTACCCAGACCGGCAATTTGCTCTGCACACGTGGGTGCAAATTGCACGGCGGTCTACCTACGAGACTAAAGCATCACCAGGCAGACGGGTTGCCTGCTGTAAGTTGAGTCGTAGTCCCACGATGCACTGTACCTGCGTTGTGAACTCGTTGCTAAGCTCTCCAAAAGCCTTGCAGAAGGGGTATCCGTATCCTAGTGCATATCCTGAAGGGCCGCAAGGCATGTTTCTCTCAACACATTCCGTGTAGAAGGAGCAGTTGGCGCTCTGGGCCAGGTTCAAGCATTCAGCTACCGTCGGCTGCCCATAAGCAATCGCCGGAAAGCAGGTGCCAACGAGAATCAGACAAAGCAACTTCATCTCGACTCCTTCAGGTCGTCGCCACATCGGCCCGGGTTCTTCTTGACGGTCTGGAACGTCTTGAAAGACGCAGCTAGCTAGAGTTAGAAAGGAAGGCTGTGGCTAGAACGACGTTTTATGCAAGTCCATGTTGCTATCTGACGCATAACTTCCGGCTGCGTTCGCATATAATTATTATAGGAGTTAAATGGTAATGCCATAATTATATGTGCATGCATAGCTTTGTCATACTCATGCAGTAAGCCTCATGTTTGTTGAGTTTGTAGTTGGCGATGCACATAGTGTGTGTGTGTGTGTGTGTGTGTGTGTGTGTGTGTGTGTGTACTACGTAACTGCCATCTTGCGGCCTAGCTGATGTCATAGGCTGAATTAGCCTACAAATGATTGGATCGTATATAACGATTACTGCATGCGTCTGCCTGAGGTTTGCTTTTGGTCAATCACAACGCTAACTGCCAGGTAATGTCCTGGTACCAGTGTCAAGCAGTATACAGTAGGGCAGTAATATGTATGTGGGGCAACGTCTTATTCTCGCAATTGAAACTACATATCTAAACTGTGTAATGCATGGCAAATTTCACAGAAAACAGTGAAATCAGTAAATGTAGAATGATACATTGTTATGCATTCATATGGCATGGCACAGATCAGAAATGAACTAGTAGAAAATGCACACATGTACACGGTGCATGGGACATAGAGGTGATAACTGCAAATGTATATTATAGTTCAGTTTCAGTTCTAAGCGTGCCTTACGGAGGACAGTCTAGCAAGTGAGACTATATGATAATGCATGCATATATACGCACACACTATGTGCGGTTTTCTTACATAATACAATTACCCCATCAGCCACAGATATATAGTCTCTGCTAGTGTCTATGCACCAACCAACAAAATACACTTACGACCATTCACGGGGGTCTCACTGCCTGCATGCACCTTCCGTTGGTGGTGCTGTTCATCCAGCACAAACCACATAAACACACACCTAACCGCTGCCACTACCACACAGTGCAATTGAGTGGCATAACTTGTGATATGGCTGCATGGGATTCAACCTTGCATGAATTTTGATAGTAACAGGATTACTTGAGCATATAGACATCATATTCACTCAATTAAAGGACTGCTGTGTATTATGTCGTGTCTCATCAACAAGATAAATTCTGTTATGATTGCAATACTAGCCTTATATAATTTCTTTTTCCACAATCTTTTGTGTGTGCATCAGCATTTATGCTATAATTGTCACATGAAAATCCTACCAAATGTAAGTTAGTATGAGGACTATAGCTACCACACTATAGAATAACTGAAGTGTCTACATGCATGCGATGTATATATGTGATGTGCCCACAGATATGGCAGAAAACACCACCATGCAGAGTAAATTATGAATGTCAGTACTAGCACAGGGATAGAATGGTGTAGATGAAGCAACCAAAAAGTAGATTGCACAGGGCACAACCTCCTCTCATCTCATGCCTTTGTTGTGCTATAGTTAACTAGATACTAGACAAGTTTATGCTTGTACAGTAATAATTATACAGTTAATTGTTAATATCCATTAATTGTCATCACTGCATGCCATCCCTGTACATGCATATCATGGATCCTATGAATGAGAGTAGTCTGGCGAGCCAGATTCACTGCATGCATGTCCCGTATGTATATTAATACCTTCCTTTTCATGATGGTGCCCATTGTTAATATATACCACATGTCCACATGCATGGCCAGAGAGGTTGTTTGCAGTGACTCAGAGGTTTGCAGGACTAATGCATGCACAAACTATTGCTGTACTATAAACCCAATGCAGACCCTTGATAACCTATATAGCAGCTGTATAGTGCATGGAATGTGCCCAAGACTAATATATTAGATATACATACAGTAATTTATTGTATAATTATAGGCACAAGATATGTTCCAGTCTGTATTTTGAAAAGCAGGCATTATTAATTGTTAATGTTTGCGATCGGTTGAGTTTCTGTACTGAGATCTCTAGCTCCCATGCACAGTACAGCATGCTGACAATTGTCTTGATCTGCGTGCAACACATTGCTAATGTGCACAGTTCATCTCAAATTACAGTGTACACAATAATTATTATATCACACTCCAGAAATTAAACTACAAACTTTAGTTCACTCTCTTCCACTACTGTTTATGAACGGCTATATGCAGCTTTAGAGAGCTGTGCTATACCTAGTACAGCCTACACAAACTACATCAGGTCCTACGTAATACTGTAACACACTGCATGGAATCTATGTATTGCATAATCGGTGACTATGAGTGTAGCATCTACATTATGTTGTATGTTCATGGAGTGTGTTGCTATGGTTTCACCATGGCAAGTAGCAATCACGAAGTGCACCTGTGAAGGTGGTAAAGATAAATATGATTATAATTCCGTTGAATATTGAAAATGTTAGGAATGGGCACTATTGCATAATTATGTGAAGCACTGCATTAATTCCTCATGTCTGTAATTTTATCCAGTTACAGAGTTACAGTAAGGTGTAAAAATGTCACATTGTCTTAACTATAGCTTTGAAGGTTGTGTGAGATTTTATGTATTACTCTATATTTGTCATGAGATACAGCCAACTGATGCATTGCAAATGCATGCTTGGTAGACATACCATCTCCCTGAACAGTTCTAATGGTGAAGACGTTGATTTCATTCAGTCCACAAACTGTCACAAATAGGGTTGCATTTGGTGTTGTCGCATTCCATGGCATTACAGACATACCATTCGATTGCATTCCTGTGGCTGTATAATACAGCTCTGGGGACACAAAATAATGCGTTGGGTACAATGTCACAGTGAAAACGATATCAGCCGTGGATTGTGTGGGATTCCGTACAGAGAAGGACAGAAAAATACGCACACTAGTACTTTCCTGCACTTGAAACCGCAGGGAGATACCTCCTTCTGTGTCATACTGGTATGTTATGTGAGTGTATTCTCGCTGGACCAGCCTGAGGGTGGATTTCGTGGCAAGTAGACCAGATTCAGGAGCTACGCATGAGACACACAATGGAGGGATGAACACAGTCAAGCACAGACATGCATTTATAATGTATAATGCACGCACATGCATGTATGCAGGTGTGTGCACCTGTGTATAGGTGCATGTGTCTATGTGTGTCTGTCTGTCTGTCTGTGTGCACGTGTATAAGAGTATGCATGTTATGAATGCGCAGTTACGTCAATTAAAGCTCACTGGAACATATCTGTCTGACCAATAGCAACACACATCGATCAAACTCAATTCTAATGAAGGAGCGGATGAAGAAGCTGTAGGCATAAAATGGACTACTTGCAATTACTCGCAGCTCTTCAAATTCCTGGGTGGTAATGTCAATATCAATGCCAACTGTGTACATTGATATTCCCGCAGCACGGACTCTGGCGGCTGCTTCCAGGGTTTGGGGAGAGTTGTTGGACTGACCAGCAGTGAGGAGGATGCCAATGAGAGTTGCATTGTTGGCACTATCTGCCTCTAGCTCTCTTATCATCAGGTCCAGGGCTGTATCAGTTGCTCTACTACCTCCAGTGTAGTTAATTGCTTGCACCTGAGCTGTTAGATTGCTGAGATTACCAACGGATGCTAGAGGAATGACTAATTCAGCATTGTCACTGAAGCGGATGACACCAATTTTGGAGCCACTTGTTGCATTCAGTTCAAGAATAACGTCAGCTACAAAGTCTTTCATAATCTCAAAGTTATCTGGGCCAATGCTTTCAGAGGAGTCCACGACAAAAATGATGCAAAAATCACGTGTCCAGTCTGTGCATTAGAGAAAGAATAGATTCAAAGCAGTTGGTGAACATATAAATTAACCAGACGCAAAAACAATAATAATTGAGCAACTGTATATTAATTAATGCAAGCACTTACTGATTGAGAAGCTATCCCGCATATCTTCAAGGAAACGTATAAATAATTTGTCCGAAGTTTCTTCTATTGCTGATTGCAGGAAATCTAATATGGCGTCAGTTCCGCTCGATATGCAGCGAAGTGCAGCAAAAATCACCTACCATACACAGTGAATTCAGATACCAGTATAGGTTTATGCAGTCAGGCATATAATATAATATAATAATATTATTGTATTATGGCACACATGCTTACAGCTCTACATCACAGCTGATCTACCATATAGCCATTTGTAGAAACATGACTTGAATTTGTGCATTTGGCATAAATTGAAGAAGCATAATTATTCAATAAAGGTTTTTGGACTTGGCATGAAGGAAGATTGTATCGTGAATGATCATGACTCTAGCATGGTTTGTAACTACAGTGAAACCTGTCTAAGATGGTTACTGTATAAGGCAGCCTGGTCCCAAATGGCACTAACATATTGTTAAGACATTGCAGTCTAGCCCTGTAGTGCAGCAACCTCTTTATGTAAAGGCCATGCAATTATGGCAGGCCCACAGATGGTTGTCTTAGGTTCCACTGTAATACCGTATGCGTATAAATTTTGCGGTATTTCTTGCCGAATGCCCCTGGCTTATGGATTTTTATTTGTGAAGCCCCAGTGCACTGCAGAGCTACGTGACCTACATGGACATGCAGGAATGCTTGGCTTGTGACAATATATGGTATTGCAAAATGCCTGAAACTTGAGTGTGTGGTGGTAGCTACACCAAAGAAACAAATATGTCAGGAAGGCCTTCTAGTTGGCTCAGGAGTGAGAAAAGGTATTTCTCCAAATACCAGCATGAACAACAGAGTGAAGCGTTGGCAAGGTCCCGACCCTGTTGTTTAAGCTGGTATTTGGAGAATTACCCTTTCTCAGCAACAACGTCACTCCAAGCCTGCTGATAACAGATCACCCTCTGAGTCTCTACATGCATGTGATGGGATTTCTGACAGTGCACATGCAAGCACATTATAGGTGGTTGTAACCTTGCACTGTATGTATGCAGGTGGTGTTATATAACATTATCTGGTCAATATGTTAAAAGTCTTATCGATTTTTATTAGTAGTTCAATCTTCTTGTCACTTGCAGCTGTTTCTAGAACTAAAGTACACAGTGTACAAGAGCACAAGTGCATGTAATTTTGTATAAGTATATATACATATAACAGTTGTACAACATGCATTAAACAGCTGCAAATGACCCATCACTTGGACAGTGCTGCTAAAATAATTATATAAGATTTTAACTGTTACAGCAGTAACTGTTGGTGTTTAGTATAAATACATGTAGGGACTCAGAGGGTGATCTGTTATCTGTAGGCTTGCATGGAGTGCATGATGTTGCTGAGAAAGGGTAATTCTCTTATACCAGTTTAAACAACAGGGTTGGGACCTTTCAGGTGGAGACAGGCAAGTGGCAGGGGGTGAAGAGAGAGGATAGGCTGTGCAAGGAGTGTACCAGAAATAAAGTGGAAGATGTAACACATTGGCTTCTGAGATGTCCAGCATGGAACAGCCATCGACAGCCATTGTTGCCTGAAGTCCAATCACACACAGAAGACGCAGAAGGCACAGCCCATCTGCTATCCCTTGCTTGTAGAAACTACAACATCTTGTCCATTATTATGTCAACTAGCTGAATGCCCGCCCTTCGGGTGGGTTCCCAGAATAACGTTTGAATTTTGAGCGTTTAACCAATCAGAACCGTCCATTTAATTGGAAGCATTCCGTAGACTCGTTCCGTAAAACTCCGTACGTATAGAATTTACTTATGTTAATCCATTTCGTTTAAAGGAGTTCAGCGTCGAAGGCACTAACCACCTTAGGTCACCCCCCGTATTGCCATGATATACTCTTCCACGTTTGGCGAAGATTGGTGAAAAATTGAAGGACAACCAAACACAATCTTTCCCCTAGCTAGTGCCACCATGTGGCATGGTGCACGTTAATAATAATTGAATTGAAAATTGAATTGACAATGTAACTTTTCTATATAGCTGATACTTAACTACGTACAATAGCACCAGCATGTACTGTGCTATATTTGCCCATGGCATTCATACATTGAATATACCTGCTTCAGTGACCATGTTCTGAACGGAGGTCTGATTCTTGTTGACAGCGCAGTGTACAATCCACGAAGGTTGGTGGTGTTGAACAGTATGTCACTGCAGAAACCATTGCTGACATAGCAGTCAAGGTGGCTATCGAATGCGGAATCCCTGAGTTGCTCACAGTTGGCACCACTCTGATACTGTATGAAGGTTGCATTTATGAGACACCTCCTGACATTCTGAATCCATGCTTGACCCTAAGTGCACAGAATGGCAGACAGTATATACTCATAATTTTATGATTTCTAATGGGTCCTTCCTAATATTGTACATTCATGCATGCTATCAGATATTGGTCGTGCATCTGCGCACATTATTGGCTATACACATTCGAAGAATGACTTCAAAACTGTAATTCTTACCCCCTCCCCTCTCCCCCAACATACACGGTACTTTCTATTTTACGAACGGTCCGCACGAACGGCGGAGGGAGTATATATGTAGATGTGGACAGTGAGCGAACGGATATGCAGACGGTGGATCTCTGTGGCTCAGGACGGTCGTCTCATATGATTAAGATGCCTCGGAATCAGGTACTGGCGTGACATCTCCAGGCTCTTCGTCTGTTTCGGGCGCACTTCCTTCCCGCCCGCCACGCTGTCTCCCCTCTCTTGTCTTTGCTCTAAAGCAGCCCGGTTGGGCTAGCACGTTGTCTGCTAGCCCAGTTGGTCTAGCACATTGTCTGCTAGCCCAGTTGGTCTGACATATCGTCTACCCGTACTGTCAGACTCGCTTTTAGTATCGCCGTTTTCTAAACCTCACTATCAGCTCCTTTTCGGATGCTATATTCCTATCTTTTGTATGCATGCGTCAGCGTCCGTGCGGACCGTCCGCGAATATAGAAAGTGGCCAACATGCAAGCGCGTCACGCTAGCAGCAGCAATCCGATAGTCAATTGCACGGATGCCCATGCGATCAATTCTCTTCATCCATGACGCATGGATCTGATATACGTTCATAATTACATGTTAAAGAGCTGACATAAGAATGTACAACACACTTCACTTTTACCGTTACATTATACCACATTACTTGCGCTGTCAGAGCCGCCTTACCTCTGCTGTGAACGCTCTGCTGAACTTTTCTAAGGCTGTGCAGAAGGGGTATCCGTACCCTAGTGCGTATCCTGAAGGGCCGCAGGACGTGTTTCTCTCAACGCATTCCGTGTAGAAGGAACAGTCGGCGCTCTCAGCCAGGTTCGTGCAGTTATCAGTGGCACTCATTTGACCCTCGGCAATCAGAAAGCAGGCGCCAATTAGCACCGCTAGCAGGTAGAGCGGGAACAGCTTCATATTTCTTCGAGATAGTCCGCAGACGTGCACTGCGAGCTCTTTTTGGAGAATAGTAAGCTTCTGTGGAGGCAGTAAGTCCAAATGTAACGCTATTTATGGTTGCAAGCGGTTAATTATGACGCGCTTACTTCCTGCGCATGCGATCGCTTACGCAATCGAACACAGGATTACACAACCAAAGCAGGACTGATTAACATTCATGGGCAGTGCTTAATGATATCACTTCATCTACCTCATTCAGAAGCACCTGTACAGGTTGAAGAAGTGGAGGATATTAAAAGCACTTAGACTCCATGCACGGTGATACAGACACAGTCATGCAGCCCATGGAGGTAGCTACATAGCTACCGCACACGACACTAAAGCCATGCCTTAGACACGCCTGGTGCATGTGAGCCAAATAATTCGCTACTTTAGTGATGTTAATCACAGTAGCTACAATTAACTAGTTGTGTGCGTATTATTCTTCATACCAATAGAATGGCTAAAACCAATCTGAAAATGCGATAGATAGGGACAAACATGCACAGGACCACGTCCTGATGTGCAGCTCCCTCAAAACATAAGAAACACCTTCAGGAGGCTTCTGTGGACTACACACACTAGACTAACATATAGGTGGAAGATCTAGAAGACAGAGAATAATCTAGAGAATCCCACAAAAGCAGTACATAAGGTAATATATAGCCTGGAAAATCTCAGTCATGAATAACTGTGCAATTGCATTATACTGAACACTGTTTTCATTCATACTGTTTCAACCTTGCAATTGAATTCACTAGCAAAGCCTTTCAGAGCATATGGAACGTGCAGTATGTAATACTTATAATAGTCATGCACACACGATGTCATGCTGTCATGCATGCGTATTGCACATGAAGCCTATCATTCTAGTATAATAGTGTGTGCATGTTCCAATAACTCAATACAAAATTCAATACAATGAAAGTATTCTTAAATTATTATATAGTAGCTTTATAGAGAAAGACTGTCCTATACACTGCATGTGCGAGACTACTTCACATGTATACATACGTAATGAATCCTTTCCAACCAGTGTGTGTCAGCACATGCATGGGATTACGTATATATGCATTATTAGCACCAAATAAACTGAACATGTAAATTATATATAATACTTTCTTTAAAATAATCTTGTTTCACAAAACTAGTCTATTTTGAGTTGCTGGAATTACTGCTTGCAGGAGTCATCATACAACATCAGATCCATTGATCCAAACAGAGACGTGCAGTCTTCTTTATCTACCATTTAAGCAGGATATACTGATGCAGTCAGGCATTATAAATGATGCATGGAGAACATATACAACTATACTCAGTGCTACATCTGAACAGCTATGAATGTATAATATTATAGTAAAGACAAATTGATTGAGAGCAGATACGTAGTAGAATCAATCAATCAACTGATTGCATGACGTTTTGGGCCTCTTAAGCCTTTGACAGTTGCAAGCAACTGAGGTTTACTTATCAATTCATCATGTTTTGTCATCAGTTATTCAGCTGACAAAAGCCTAAGATGCTGAGATGTACAATATACAATAGGTTAATCAATGGATTCTAATATTTATCTGTTCAGTATATCAATTTGTCTTCAGTGAACCAATGTAGTGAGCATCCATGATATCATGCAGATTGACATTATTCTCATGATGTCTATTTATTCTATCAACAACCTGATAACATATCTACTCTTATGTTAATGACTTAGTGTGCTTTGGTAAAACTAAACCCTTAATACACTGCACACTAGGTAGTCACAGCCGGGAGCAGAGGTGTCTTTTTATTCATTATGCACTCCTGAAAATTGTGAGCCAATTTAGCATAGCATGCATATTGTGCCTTTTGCAATACTATGCAAACTGTAATGATTGCATATATAGTATAACACTGCAGTCATGCATGAATGTACCTGCTGCCATGACTGTCGGGAGAACAGAACACTGAATTTGGTGTAGAACACCTTGCGCAAAGCCCGTCGGTTTGCACTGCTACACATTATGTCACTGCAGAAGCCATAGTCGGCATAGCAACCAGGGTGACTATTGAATGCTGATGTCTTTATTTGCTCACAACTGGCACCATTCCAATACAGTGGGAAGATTTTTCTAATGAAACACTTCCGGACTTCGTCAATCCATATTTGACCCTGAAGGAATAACGGTTGAAATAGAGTCGATTAATATGTGTGCAACCATCTAGCTAATGTTGTAAGGCGCACTACTAGATGCATAATACAGTATTATTATGAATGGCGAACAAATTCTGTGCATATGATGCAGCAAGAAAGGATCAGAACAGCTGTAATGCCACCCTCCCTTTTGCATGGTGCCCTGGTCACCCAACAGGGGGGTGTAGCTTACTTGGTTGTGGAAGCTACATAATGACAAAGAGCTTGCCCTCTATCAGCTGTCCACATGCCAAAATGAACACTATAGCTAGGTTAGGATGGGTGGGAACCTCACTTCTCTGACATTGTGGTTAAGAGAACACACCATTACAATAGGGTCTGCATGGACCCACTGCATGGAACAACAAATTAGATTGCGGCGCTATTGGTGGCCTGTTTATTGCACCATTTTGGCGGAAACCACATCCGCCATCTTTTATGTACCTTGTACATTAACTCTGCATGTTTAACCTCAAGGGGTGAACTAGATGTATGACATTGCAATTGATACATGATGCATGCGTTCATTGTAACTGGGGTTTGAAGGTGAGTGGGTATAATGCACATTTGTAGACATATGGTATTCAATTTAATGTAGACTTTAACAGCAAAGCATGTACAGACATGGAATTCAAATAGGCAAGACTCTGATTGATTGTAAGTGAAAGAATGAAATATAATCTAAATGTGCAGGTGAGGTTAGAGTAACACTGAACCACTGGTCAAACGAATTGCCTGCTACCATGTAGAGTATTATCCCATACACATTCTGTGCATAACACTTTCTACACAGCTATAAGTTACCCCTTCGCGTGTTAGCTAGCTAAAGGTTTCTGACATATATAGAGCGAGACAAAATTCGTGGAAAGGCCAGCAACACGACAAGTGTGGAGTTGGGAAGGGACAGGCTGCAGTCTAAAGCAAATACCTGCATGTATTTACTTCACTGCATGAGAATACGGTGAAACATCAAGCATTGTAAGCCACGATAAAGTGGCTCGCTCCGTGGTTGTCTCATCGTAGATTATCTTTGGTCCCATAGCTAATGCGTTAGCTAGCTAACCTGTTTAGGACTGGTGTAGCTGGAACAACAATTACGTACCTGAGGCGTGGCCACCTTTAAAGTGCTTCCTCCGGCCCTGTTTGGTCTCATAATGCGTTAGCTAGCTAACCTGTTTAGGACTAGTGTAGCTAGGACAACAGTTAGCTACGTACATACCTCTGGCGTGAACTCTGCTTTTAACTTTCCAAAGGTCTTGCAGAAGTGGTATCCGTACCCTTCAGCGTATCCTGAACGGCCGCAGGGTATTTTTTCCTCCACGCATTGGAGGTAGAAAGAACAGTCGGCTTCCTGGGCCAGGCTGTAACAGTCAGAAGGATTCAGCTTACAGTCCACAATCGCCAGCCGAAAGCAGGTGACAACCAGCAGTAGATAAAGCGGAGACAGCTTCATTTCCTACAGGTATAGTCACCACACCGGACTCTTTTTGCTGACTCGGAGTGTCTTGAAAAGCAGCTTGCTGCTATTGGCGTGTTTCTGCTGGAGTCTTGTCTCATATTATACAGACTTCGTGACCTGCACATCATGATGACGTAACTCTTTCGTATGACATTGTATGCATTGAGCAATAGCTGCCAAAATATGCATCCACTATTGTGTCAGTATAGGCCTACAGCTATGACTACGTATACTGTATGTATACAGTATACTCTCCTACTTGATATAGTCACTACGTATGCACTCATTGTTCATGTATGCTAGCTAGCTATAACTCTGTTTCTACTCTACTGCTTGTGAGCCTAAGGTGTTCAAAAATTATTGTTCCTCCTCTATCACCATTGGGGTTCTCAGTGACCACAGATTCCTATGCATATGGACAAGAAAGATAACATTATGATCTTAATGGATGTTTTAGGAGGTCATCCCATAAAAACATATCTGGCCACAGTTATGTACTGCTAAGATAGGCATTGTAATATGTGTAAATACCATTTCATTCTTTTCTCCCTTCTTGTCTTTGTTCTTCTTCCTGTATGGATATCAATGCCAAGTGCTATACATAGTTACTTAAATTGTACGCATGCAGCAAAGGGCCCATGATAATGCCTATTACGTAATTGCCATTCCTATTTACTATTGATTTACATAAAATCAATCAAAGTGCCCTCCACGGTTACAAATTGCCCGTCTCAGTAAACTGCTATGATTCCAGCCTTTCCTTCTTAGCTGATTGCCATGGCCACTGTTATCATTGCTCCAATCAACATCTAACCATTAGCTCATTTCCTTAATTGTTTGTTGTCCATCGATTGGCCCTAAGATCTCATGCAGTCATTAGAGCAGTTTCTCTCCATTGGTACTAGTAAGATACATGTAAATACAATGTAAACCAGTTAATCCGCATATAAATATTCTTTCATTTCAAACAGAGTGGTCCTGTCATAAATGAAGCCAGGCCAAGAATTTACCGCTCTATAGCAATTCCTCAACAGAAGTGGAGAGTATCATTCACAGTTTGCATGGTGAGTGCATCATTACATAGCTAACAGTGTGTTCCAGCCCCATGCATGCTTCTAGTGTGACCTGCATGCTGGCGCTGGGCAAATTTATACATAAATATGCAAAGCAAATTATGATTACACCATGGCCAATTAAGGGCAGATACAGGAGTCGGCCACACTAGTACTGCCAAGTTAATAACATAATATATACACTAGTGCATGGCACATTTACGTTGCACCACATGCATATACAGCATGCTACAGTTTGCATCATTGTCATGCTAATGCTAAGAAATACATAGCAAATGTGATGCTGAATACGTTATAACTCTCACACACCTCATATAGATGAGCATGATGGTTACCAGGGGGACAGTGGCTGCTATAATGGCAGCACAAACAACAAGACCCGCAATGAGACCACTCTCAACAGCAGAAGGAAGAGGGACTGTACAGAGATAGAAGAGAAAGCCATTTCCACTTGCCCAGGAAATAGGAAAATAACAGCAAACTGTGCATGTGCACTCCACTGTCACATAATTATATGCATTTCGAATCCTTATTAACTTAGACTTTGAGCAAATGACAAGAAAGACTGAATTTTATCAAAGAATGACATTCTTATACTGTAACACAATGACATTTCTGCTTCATAGCACCCCATGGCACCACCAACACCACTGGCCACCACTACCATCACCACCACCACACAGTGCAAGTTGCAGTATGTATGTGCATGCAGCATATGTGCCAGTTCTTTTAGGAAAAGACCACCAGTGCAAGTTACGTGTTGCAACAGACAGCAACCATCATGAATGCAAATAGAAGGTTTTTGCTAAATGATGGAATGAACACCACCAGCACAAGTTGCTGAAGGTCAGGGGGACTGGGCACCATGCAGCATCAAACGGTGCAAGTTGGAGTTGGGGGCATGGGCATGAACATGCATGACTCACAGTTGTGCCCATTGTACCCGTCTTTGGTGGGCTTTCTTCTCTGATCCTTCACATCACAAACCATGTAGTGACTCTCCAATGCATGCAGATGTATTATAGAAGTGGTACAATCATGACTATAATCAATAATTGTGCCCTTACCTACACCAGGTCCTGCAGCTGCGGCATCACACATCACCACAACAACACCGGAGCGGTCACAGGTGCTGGTGCCAATAGGATCCTGGCTACAGGCAAAGATGGAGCTCTCTGTTCCCGTACACTGCACATTCGAAGAGTGTATTGGCTGAGTTCCAGTGGCAGACACGTTAAACAACACAGAATTAGACTCTGGGAAGCCAAGTTGAGAGCAAGCAACTCTAGTGTCGACGATGTCCCATCCATCACTGCAGATCCTACCCCACTGTGAATTGTTGTACATCTCAAGAAAGCCATTGCTCACTGACTGCCCCCCTGCTGCCAGCCGCAGAGCTCCATTGTGTACCTCTGCAGTTGTATGGATACAACACTATATCTTGCATATATCTAACATGTCAGAATCTTAATGACTTAATTAGCAGCTATGGGTAATCATAACTCCAAACTGGTATATATGAAGTGGTTCATTCTGCAAACTGTGCCTGTTTACATAAAGTATTATTTCAAACATTTCTGACAATTACTTATAACACATTCTCCATTCTACACAATGGAAAAAACATTCATCTTTTCATGTGACTGCTCACATGCAGCTGCTTATTAGTCTATACGGCGGCAATCATGCTGATGGGCATACTAAATACGACCAACACTACTAGATTCATTATTTAAGTATAATTCTTACCTATACCAGAGCAGACAACACCAGCATCATCACTGTGAAGGCAGTCATTCTCCGATGGTATCATTGGAGCATGACAGTCAACCAGTTTCCTCTCAGTCCCTGTACAGTTGACACCCACACTCCAAATTTGGGCAGATGTTGCAACGGAGAAATAATTTTCAGTGGGAGCCACCACTGCATAACCCAGATTCAATTGCCTGCAGGCGACATCTGCATCGACAATATCCCATGAGTCGTCACAAACTGTCTGCCAGTCACCTTCCATGAATATCTCAACACGGCCTTGGTTGGAGTTGTTCCCATGCTGAAGGCGCAGATTGCCACGAATGAAAGCTGTAGCAGTGCATGAAGAGACATCAATTAATGGTGCCATGCACACAAAATTGTAAGGGTTGCTTAGCTTGCCATCAAAAGAAGTCAAACGGTTCCATTTATATATAGTATTGTATAGCAACATAAAGATCATGGTTTTGATCATGCACATTACACTTTTGTTTCACAGTGCACAAGCATGCACATAGCCTACAATAATCGCTCAAGGCATGAAATGCAGTTTCAGTGTAAAGGAACACAGCCCCAACGATATACATCACTGCTTACCAAATGTGCCATTGTCTGCACCCAGAACAGTCGTAATGTTGAAATTGTTCATTGCATTCAATCCAGAAACAGCAGTAAACAGGGTCTGGTCTGTTGTGTTGCCTGCCATGGTCTGGCGAGCAGATCGAGATCCACTATTTGTCTGCCTTCCTGTTGCCTCATTGTACATCTCTGGTGATACATAAAACGTCGCTTGCAACTCCACAACAAAAATGAAATCCGCTGTTGATTGTGTGGGATTTCGCACACTGAAGGACACAAAAACCATCAAGGTGCCTTCCTCCACTCGATACTGCAGGGTGACACCCGTTTCTGTATCAAAGGGGTATGTTATGTAAGTAGTCTCGCCTTGGGCAAGTGTGTGGGTGGATGCCTCGGCAAGCAGACCAGTCTCAGGAGCTGTAAGCAACACAGGAGAGGGATTAAACACAGTCAAACACGGACAAAAACATGGACATGAACGCACACACACACACACACACACACACACACACACACACACACACACACACACACACACACACACACACACACACACACACACACACACACACACACACACGCACACACACACACACACACACACACACACACATGCACACACATACATACGCACATACACACACACAGTTAGACATGTATACAAGCATTATACATCATACATGGCAGCCACAAAATAATGGTAATTATTATTTATAATTAATGCAGCTCACTGGAACATGTCTGTCTGGTTAATAGCAACACACGTTGCTCAAAATCAGATGCATTGAAGGAACTGATGAAGAAACTGTACTCATTAAATGGACTACTGGCAATTGCTCGCAACTCGTCTTGGTTGGCATTGCCAATGCCAAAGGTGTACATTGATATTCCTGCTGCATGGACTCTGGCAGCTGCTTCAAGGGTCTGGAGAGGCTGATTGGACTGACCGTCAGTGAGAAGGATACCAATGGGAACAGCATCTTCTGCACTTGCACTTGCATTCGCCAACTGTGTTACCATTAGATTGAGGGCAGTGTCAGTTGCTGTATTACCACCAGTGTAGCCAATTGCTTGCACTTGAGCTGTTAGATTGCTGAGATTATGATTAGATGCCAGAGGAATGACTATTTGTGGACTTGAGTTGAAGCGGATGACGCCAATTTTGGAGCCATTCGTTGGATTTAGAGAAAGAATAACGTCAGCTACAAAGTCCTTCATAATGTCAAAGTTACTTGAGCCAATGCTTCCAGAGGAATCCATGACAAACATAATATAAAAATCACGTGTGCAGCCTGTATGTATGTGTGTGAGAGAAAGAATTCAAAGCAGTTGGCGAGTAAAGGCCACTGACACAAAACCGAGTAACTGCAGATTAACACAGTCAAACACTTACTGACTGAGAGACTATTCCGCATATCTTCAAGAAAAACTGCAAACAACCTGTTCAAAGCTCCTTCAATTGCTGATTGCAGGAAATTTCTAATGGTGTCAATTCCTCTTGATTTACAGCGAATTGTAGTGTCAATCACCTGCCATGCACAATGAAGCGAGACACAGTATCATGCAGTCAGGAATTATTTAATTAAACATTATTAGGTCATAATTATATGTACACATTATAGCTTCATTATTATCACAGTAGATCTAGTTTTAACTGTATTTTTTGTGCAGCACCAAAAATAGTCCACTCCTACTTTAGTACAGCAGAGTGATAATAATAAATAATATGGCAGGAATAAACATAATGTTGGCCTCCATGCATAATTATGCCTTCCTGCATTTGGAATAAATTTTTAGGATTGAAGCATACGTTATTCATGCAATAAAGTTTTCATGACTTTGCCTGAAGGCACTTTATCATGACTGACTATAGTCTGGGGCAAACCACACTGTAACTATAGTAACATGTTTATATACCCCATGCAGCTGCAATTTGTCATTTGATTGACAAAAGTAGCTGCAGCTCTGTTAGACCGAGTTACACTCTTGTACAACAAATGTGGACCTAATGCAGAAGATCTTCAATAAGCGCAGGGAAGGTGGTGCTAGCCGGAGCCCTGAGTGAATGGCCACGGGCGAAGGTCACAATACCTTATAAGGCTACCAAATTTAACGGCATCGGAATATAGCACTATGAAAGCTCAAGAATTGGTGGATACTATTTTTAGCATTGTTTGTGCATAAATCTTTTGCCTGTACAGAAATATTATAGCAGGTACAATTTCTAGCTACTTGCCAAATTTGCTAAAATTAGAATCTGTATAAAACTAGTAGCCTTAAGTATGTAGTGCATGCACGCAGTGCACCTGCATAGAGCCGACCTATATGTGGAATGCTTGGTTTGTGACAAAATTGCAATTTCATGAAACATAAGTGGTTTAACTGCATAGTAAGAGGCAACTATGTCATGGGGGACTTTCAGGTGGCTCATGACCAGGCATGAGAAAAGGTACTTCTTCAAATACCAGCTGTATTAGATAACAGATGGTTTGAAGCATTGGCACGCATGCTTCCCACCCTAACTGCTGTTTTAAGCCAGTTTTTAAGTCCATGGCAATTATTACTATCCTTATTCTTAGCTTCCATTATATGTCACAATGAAAACAAGAAACCTATTTGTAGCTATGTCTGTCATTTTGCAACATTGCACACTGGCATTCATGTTCAAACATATATTGATAACATCTTTGCTGTTTGTGTCTTGTGTATAATTATAAGTTGTCCTCTCTTCCATGCAGTGTTGCTCATAAATGTAATGAAGAAATCAGCTAGTGCATGGATATGAGTTGTATATTAAACTTTATTCATCAGCTGTTCGTAAGGAGACTTGTGACTGTGAAGTGGCTGAAGCCACATAGGATAGTATGCATATATAATTAAAGTTTAAATTTAGGTAGGTAGTAGGTAGATCTCCTAACATGAAGCAATTGTATATCAATGCAAAGTCAATAACAAACACATTTGTTGCTATATGGACTAAAGAAATGCTTTCTATGGCCTCAAGCCTGCTGATAGCAGCTAGATCACCCTCTGATGAATCACTCTGCACACTGTTAAAGATAGGGAGTGATGATCACACCCAATATTAGTATGAAAATGGGTGTCACTATGAGCACACCCATTAGCAGTGTGATGTTCACTCCAACCATGCAGTATACACAACATACTATTTATGTGAACAGTTTGTAAGAGACCAAGCACTTCATGATACATTTCACTACAGATATGGTACATTATTTTGAAGATTCAGTGCCTACAAACATGCAGTTCTCAATTAATTTTAACATGCTTTATACGACAGATGCCATTTGTTTTCTTAACTACCGTAATTCGGGAAATTTTCGTGTGATAAATTTTCCCGTGAGAGTATTTTCGTGGTCTGTGGCAACCACGAAAATATTTCAACAACGAAAAATCTTCGCGTAATATATATCAAGTCAATGCCAGAGCCAAGCAGAACTGGTCTACCGCGCTTCGATCTGCAAGGGAAGCACTGTTACGTCTCCACCCGGTCCACCACTCCTCTTCCGTTGTACTTCTCGAACGTACGCAGCCTTAATCGATCGTACGGTTGTTTCGCGTACGATTCTCTTCAACTGTCGTGAAAAGTCCCTTGCTGCTGCAGCCACACCGTGTTGTGAAGCGTACCTTCCAGTGGCAGCGCGATCCCAGGGACTGTAACGGTTGTATGCGCCACGTTTCAGAGTGACGGTGACGGTTTCTCCTCTCTTACCTCAACTTCCGAATCCAAGGCTGCCTGCTACTCTTGGTTCACACGAGCGATTGCTTGACGTGGTACTGCGGACGAGTGAGCCTCTGGGGTCCGGTAAACCGTCTGTACGCTGCAGGTACCACACTAGAGCCATTTTAACCCGCGCTCAGCTGTTGGCGTGACCGTTTTGTATGTATAAAGAACGAGTTGTTAACAATATTTCGTGTGATAAATTTTCGTGGTTTGAGCCAACCACGAAAATATTTTAACAACGAAAATTTCCCGAATTACGGTATTATAGCACCATGACGTAAATATATTACAATTATATACTTGCATATAACAGTCATATAATATACCTGCTTCAATGACCTTTTGGTGAACAGAACTTCGATTTTTGTTGACAGCACATTGTACAATCCATTAAGGTTGGTGGTGTTGAACAGTATGTCACTGCAGAAGCCATTGCTGACATAGCAATCAGGGTGGCTATCGAATGCGAACTCCTCCAATTGCTCACAGCTGGCACCTCTCTGATACTGAATGAAGGTTGCGTTTATGAGACACCTCCTGACATTCTGAATCCAGGTTTGACCCTGAAGGGCACAGAATGGCTGACAGTAATCAAACTTCAATTTGCCTGTATGCATGCATAATGTATATCTAGGAATACATGCCTCAAGCTTGGCGCGATTTTCGCGTGCGCGCACACCGCATTTGTTGCAATCCTTCGAAATGCTGTACAGAAGGAGGTGCAAGAGGGGTCAGACTCTGCAGCGAGCTAGCTTTAATTTAAAGAGACTGCAGCGAAACAGCTGGCCACGAGTCTACATTATCATGGATCGATCGCTCGTGTTTGTCCTGCGTAACGCATGCACTTGTAATTGACATTGTAATTACAGTACCAGTACTATTATGCCGTTGTGCATGGTGTTGGAGCCTACTGCATGCATGTACCTCTGGTGTGAACTGGCTGCTGAGCTCTTCAATGGCCTCACAGAAGGGGTATCCGTAACCTAGTGCGTATCCTGAAGGGCCACAGGACATGTTTCTCTCAACGCATTCCGTGTAGAAGAAGCAGTTGGCGCTCTGGGCCAGGTTCGTGCATTCAATGGTTGTCAGTTGACCGTCGACAATCGCCAAGGGAAGGCAGGCGCCAACCAGCAGCAGGTTGAGCGGGCCCAGCTTCATTTCTTTGAGATCTGTCTGCACCGCGAGATATTCTTCAGGAGAATAACTCTTGAAACGCAGTAAGTCAGAAATGTAACACTAGTTGGCTGCGAGTAGTTAAATATGAGCGAAACTTCATTACTGACGCGGACTTCCTGTGCATGCATCTTCTTTATTTTCGGCGAGCTGAGCGAGCCCCACACCGATCAGTTGCACGGCGATTTGTCTATATCTGTCGTACATCCGTTTGGGCCACGGTGGAAGTGCTGGTGCAATAATATCATTTTGGTCGCGTGTCCCGGGACTGCAACACATGCGCATGCAGTACCGTATAATTCAATTCAATTCAATTCATTATTAAAGTGCACGATACCAGTGGGTATTACGACACCATTGTAGATTGCTATGTGTATACTGTTAGGTGGTCGAATGCTTCCTGTAAGGGGGTCCAGTATGTCCTGTTCTGTGCAGGAGTGTACAGTGTGTCCTGTAGGAAGTCCGTGCATGCTTCTTATGCGTCCTGCACATTTTTCGTAGATCCAGGATGGCGGACGGCCCGTTCATCATGGGATTTCGCCGCGCACTCCTCGGCAGCAGCTTATTCGCTCACGCCACCCCTTCAGATCGAGTTGCGACACATTCTGCGACGGCTGGATACGTTTCGTCCCGATTCGTCGTCTCTCGCGGGAGGGTTCGCGGACAACTGTTGGGTTCCTCTTTAGTATCGGCAGCATAGGAGCGTACGGGGAAAACCATATAATTTCTCCGTCGATCCAAGATGGCGGCCGGTCCTTTTGAGTTTTTTTGCAGTTGGTGTGTGCCCCATTTGGCACGGTAACCTCCTGATGGATCACAGAGAGAATCATTGCCATGTTTGAGAGCTAGTCCTCCAAACAAAGAGGAGCGAACACACTTGCAGAGGATAGAAAATCTGATGGTAGGTAGGGATTGGTGTAAGTGGAGAGATTCACAAGTTGATGTAGCTACATGTGTGCGTATGTGTTAGTAAGCATCACCTTAAATCATGAGAGCCAGCAAAAATCTCCCCCTCCCCTATCCGCATACCTTATTGTTGTTCTTCCTCACAAGGGAGAGGAGACACACATGGATGCAGTGGACCATGCACATGGGCTTGAATACCCTGAGCAGGCCACACACACACACACACACACACACACACACACACACACACACACACACACACACACACACACACACACACACACACACACACACACACACACACACACACACGCACGCACACCACACACAGCACGCACACACACACACACAGCACACACACACACACACACACACACACACACACACACACACACACGCACGCACACCACACACAGCACGCACACACACACACACACACAGCACACACACACACACACACACACACACACACACACACACACACACACACACACACACACACACACACACATGTCTAAAGAAAGGAGGGCAGGGGAGGAACGAAGAAGAAAACAGAGGGAGGAAGGGATGGAGAGGTGAGGGAGGGAAGGGATGGCCAAAAGCATGATACAGCTAGTGTCGATAATTATAGGGTAGCATGCATGCAAGTACATGCACACAGCACTGCCATGCCTGCACTGCTCAATCTGGTACATGTGGTCCAGGGACATGCATTTGTATGGAGCCAAAATGAAACCACTGACAATATATCATTACATGATGTCATTGCTAGAATGCGAGGTGAATGCAGCCAGCTATTTGTCACAAAGGAAAACCAGAAGCCCCATGTAGCATAATTATACTTCCCAACACATAGCTACCAGCTAGGTCCTACAATGAACTGCCAAACAGCAGACCTGCGGTGATGTTCCTAGTTAACAGGATGACAGTCTGAGTGACTATATTTGGAATATGTTCCTACTGAAGGAGACAACACACAGTTAATATCCCTTAAGTAGGGGGTTGGGGGTGGGGGCTAGGGTGTGAGGAGAGGATGGGATAGTGCAAAGGTATTGAAGGGAATGGAAAGACTGCTGATACAGTGAGAGGATCCGATACACACCACATGCACGCACACCAAGACACACGCACATACTGTATATACACGCACGCACGTAAATATGCACAAATGAGTTACCACAAATTTATTGTCACTAACACATGAAATTTGATATATTATATATACAGTGTGCACGTGCACAGGCACATAATTTACAAACTCCGCAAAAATGCACGCCCATGCACAAACACACAGCTGGTCGGTGCTGAGTACAAGATTCCTACCATTCAGCTGCAGTCTCCATGCCAGCTCTCCATCATTACACCATTGTCAATGACAGCATAATGCATATAGCTGCTCTACCTGCTATATAACTGGTACTGTGTGGGGGAAATACCCTTTCAAATGCTGTCCCATTAATGCCTTGGAGCAATCAGGCCTGCACTGCATGAGAACAGCTCTATGATTGGCTCTCGACCGGTACTGAACTCATGAGACTATTTGTCACCTTCTTGACTTTCATACTGGAATGTGGGGAAGTTAGTGAAAGACTCAAGGCCGTTTATAATTTAATTACAGAAGTCCCAAACAGGATGTGACTGGAATGTATGCAAATAGTTCGTCTATTCCACCAGTTATGCACACACACACGCGCACACATGCGTGCACACACACACACAAATACACACACACACACACACACACACACACACACACACACACACACACACACACACACACACACACACACACACACACACACACACTAAATTGCACCACTGTCTGTGTGTGCCTTCCACAAATAGCCTACATGAGGATACATGTATGGTAATAAGCCGCCATTTGAGGTGAATGTACTGTGCCTATGAGTACATCATCAAATAGCTCACCATTCGCATGTACACTTGCAATTAAAGGTAGGAATGCAATGCAGAAATGTGGAAAAAGCAAAGGCAATAGCCATTTAGGAGATGGTGCATGAGGGCTGTGTGTCAGATTGCCTCGAGTGCATTCGACACTCGAAGATTACAGGACTAACAGCTTTGTTGGATCTTTAACGAGAATTTTGATTTGCAGCCGCAAGCGACTTCTGGGCGATTCAGCCATTTTGACAACTGAGATGAAATATATTAAGGAATACATTTTTAATTGTATTGTAATTGGTTCAACCTTTATTTGTTTATATTCTTAGCTTTGCAATTTGCATTTGTGCAGACATAGTTGGAATGCATGTGAGCACATGCAGGGGATCAAAAGCCATTGTTCCTACATATATATATGCATAATTATGTGTGGACCTGGAATTCTGGTCTCAGTTCAACTAAGTAAGCCCATGCAATGCATGCATATGGTCAGTGTAGTGTACAGTAGATACATCTTGTTAAATCATCAAAGACATCAAATTTTGAACACATGCATATGCAAATTTACATAAAGTGTACATTGAATGTGGAATGTACACATTACACTCTTGATGACAGGTACAGTTTGATTGTGCATGTGTGTGAACACTGGCATGCAGAAACACCTGCAGATGGATTTGAGAAGCAAAGGTCACAGTGTTGCATTTCATACATATAGAAAATGCTATAATCATACAAAGTAATATTATATGTGTTATATACCTATCTTAACAATAAAATTAACTATATATATGTCATACACTGATCGACTGTATATTTAAACTCATTTGTATAGGTACGACTACCAACTAGTATCCAATTTTACTGAGTGTGAAGGCAACATTTAACAGACAAGACTGGAAGACAATAAAATTTGGACAAGACGAGAAGTACAAGATTCAAGTAGCACAATGTCATGCAAGATATTGCCAAAGGTTGGATCAGACTCAATTTTTCATTATAATATTATACACATTGCCTATATAACAACTAACTGTGGCCCTTTTGTATAATTATATTATTATTTATTTCAACTGTATGCTTAGCCTACCATGTAAAGGTTAAATTCAATTTTCAACAGTCTTTTTGAAAATGGCTGTATGCATGAGTAGCCAATTGAATCAGTTGAAGAAGTCACACTCACATGCATCTGGTGTGAAAGTATGGGGTGATGCTCACATCACGAACATCACGCTCAAAACTGGTGTGCTCACTGTAGCAGCCAATTCACGCTAACTAACGGTGTGATCGCCATACCAAGTTCAAACAGTGTAGTATTATATATATACAAGACTATTAACATTCCTGGGCAGTGCTTAATGATATTACTTCATCCACCTCCTTCAGCAGCACCTAAGATCAAGAAATGGAGAGCAAAAAGCATTTGAAATCTGAGTTTATACATTTAGACACCATGAGCATTGATCACAGCTGCAGGCATTGCTAGCTACAACCATAGATATCCATGTTACTACCCAGGTGCATGTACAACACAATGCACACGATGGTGCATGTGAAATAAATAACTGGTCACTCTGGTGAGGCTAGAGCCTTAAAAACTGGCTGATACTGTAGAGGCTCATTGCTGCGTCTTGGAGCATGATGAATGAGGAGCACTGTTCGGGCAAATCACGTAACAGAAGGGTACCAGTTTCTACCTCATAGAAACATCTTGAACTTGTACCCTAGCCTTAATTTCTATTGCGTGATTTGCTCAAATAGTGTTCCTCATTCATTAACTAGCTGTTTGTGTACATGTGTGCATATAAATACCTCACACCAATAGAATGGTTAAAACCACTCTGAATGAAATGCCATAAACAATGTCTAAACACACACTGCATGCTGATTTGCAGCTCCATCATATGTCTCCACACATACCATGAAACTGCTACAGGAACCTTGTGCGACTATTCATCTAACAAGCAAATAGGCTAATAACTAGAGCCAATCTATGAAAACACACATATCATACACTATGGTAGCTAGTTAATCTAAAGATGTGAAAAATAGACAAAAAGCGGTTTAACAACTGAACCAAACCCACTACAGCTCCTCCACTATCTATACCTGTAATCGTTGTATAACTGCTTTTCGTCTTGACCTTGGAACACTCTCCTTCTCTCCAATTTCCTGTAAGAGTAACAACATACCAATATCGTACTGTCTTACGGTACAGCAAAGCTCTGTATACACAATAGAGCTGTCTACAGAAGGTGGCTGCAATATACAGCGACCACATTAGATAGGATAGTGTTATATTGTGAAACCTGTCTAAGACAGCCACCTGTGGACCAGATGAAATTGGTCTTTATAGAGAGGTGGCTGCATTACAAAGGTAGACTGCAATGTTTCGTGCTGTGTCAGTGTTTTTAGAGCTAGGTAGGCTGGCTGTTTTAGAGAGGTGGCTGAATTACACAGTGACCACCTTAGACAGGTTCTACTGTACACCTATTGAGTGAAGTATATCAATGTATACAATATATCACATGCACTCCACACAGCACATCCCTACTCTCACTAGCCAGACTGCTATCTTGACTCCATTTCTTCAGATTACATCATCACTCAGCAAAGTAATCTGAAACAATGGATGCAAGGCAGTGATCTGGCTATTGAGACTACACATCTCCTCACCATCCCATCCAGACGCTCTATTGCCTTCATCATTGCCTCTGACACTCCCAATGCAGCCTTGTGGATCTTCTTCTTGGCACTGTCAACCAAATTGGCTTGAAGAAATCCCTTTGATTAATGGAAGGCCAAACATTAATACTGAACTGCACCTGGCATACAATATTGCTCATCTACAGTCATGTTAAAAACATACAATTTAATAGCAGCTGCACAAATTTGGGTCATTGCAGCCGCATCTCGTACAAAATGTACAAATTTGAACTTGTTTCTTGTTAAACTGAGTACCCATGGACTACAAACAGTTGCATAGCACTCAAATTATGGATGACTGACATTAGAGATTGCTAGCAATGGCATGAGTACTCCATGATGACTGAATAATCATGAAATAGTGAAATACTGAATAAAAGAATCGTCCCATTAAGCAGTCATTGCTGTGTAAGGTCACCTTCAGTATCCCATCTCCTTCTGCCTGCAACTCTCTTAGCTCCTTCTCTACCTTATCAACCTCTTTTGATATTTGAGAGATTTCTTGAATGACAGGGTTATCCTCCTCAGCTGCAGTGGCACCTCCCTACAACACACATGAATCAGAGCTATTATGCAATTACAGCAGATTATGATGCAAGAGGTAAACCAATCAGATGCTGATCTCATATTAAATTGCATTTGCGCAGTAGTGCAAATGTGTCAATAGCGCACTATTGACACATACTGCATGGTTATTGCACAATCAGGGCTCAAAAGCAGAAAAGTGCATATAATAATATTATTATACCAACTTCATTGTACACTATAGTGTAGGCCTTCAGTAAGGGAGCAACTCCACCTCCCAAAAGTGCACTAGCTCCTGACTCATATGGAGATGCATGAGCCCTCCCAACACTATGATATACTGTATGTATATGCATGCTACACACATAAGTTCAGACTTCAGAATCAGTGGCAGATTTAGGATTTCTGAAAGGGGGTTCTAGCCAAAGTAGTTAGGTGTGAATAGTGCCCCTAATATACTGCCACCATGCCTTTATCTGGTCTAGCAAAAGGGGGGCTCCTTTGAATCCCTGAATCCACCCTAGATCAGCTACTGAGAATGCACAAAGAATTGAGCCTATTCCTGAATTACATAAAGTCCTCATTTAGCTATATATTATGGTTTACTTTACGTCCCACCTTTCATGTGCTAGCTATAGCTATGTACATAACTCTAGATAGAGCCTGCAGCTGGTGTACAGAATTGTGGTTGGATCGAGGGCAGTTCTGTTGCATTAATACACGTATGCTTAGCTCAAGCCATATGCCCCATCCTGAAGTCCATAAATTATATAGGGGCATTGTAGCATCTACTTTCACAACCCCCCCCCCCCCCCCGAATTATTTTTACAATATTCCCTTGGTAACGCTCCCACAGTACTGCTGCCTGTAATTTGCCCCCCCCCCCCCCCCCGCTATGGTACCCTACAATGTGCTTACATATATTACCTTCCTTCCTAAGGCCATCAATTTGGCGCCATTCACCATTCGCGCAGCTGCTAAACTCGTTTCACTAGAAAATAGGGACTTTCCCTTGTAAATGAGCTTGAGCGACTCCGGCTCCACATCAGTGGCTCGGCTGACTGCCTCGAACAAATCTCGTAGTGTGGAGGGCGCGGACAGGGAAATGTCGTACTTTTGTCCACCTGTACGTACAAAGCCACGTATATACACAGTAAGTGAACATAAACATTATATAACTAATGAGAACAGCGCAGAGGACGCACCAAATTTTAGCTCAATCTTCAACGCGTCCGAGCTGACTTCGGCAGCCATTTTTATTTAAACCGCGATCGCACAATACACGCGATAAATTAGGCGACCACGCGTGCGCACCCAGCTAGCTATGACGTCACTCACATTTTATAAAATGTGAGTGACGTCATAGCTAGCTAGCTATTATTAATCGAGATGAATGGTTGGTAATTACCAACCATTCATCTCGATTAATAATAATACAGACTGATGATCGAAATTACAAAAGTCTTTTCAGGAAGATATGTCACAGAACACCATTATACAGTTAATAATACATCATGTATGCAAATCGTGAGGTACACTGTTGTGTGTACATTGGTTAAAAACTTCTAAGAAATGATTAAACCACAGGAAACCTCAAACAACTTGAATCACTCAGATCTTAATGGCTTTCAAATTTGGCAAAAGGTTCACGACTGCAATACCACATTTTCATACAGAGGGGGCGGCTCATCGTAATAAGGCCCTTCACTCTCCACTACATTTCCTTGTGAGTATTTTCGTTTCCGTGGCACAGGAATGGGAGGTTTTCCGAAACCCTTCCGCTCATTCTTGCTTGGGCTCACTTCAGAGGATTGACGAAAGACCTCCTCGGCCTCTTCTCCCGCCCCCTTCTCCTCCTCCTCCTCCTCCAAGCAAATGTCAGTGCGCAGCGTCCTAGGCGGCACAGAGAGGTGCATTTCTGCCGACGGACTATTGCTAAAATAGCTAGCACTGCCATCACTGTCACTGCTGTGTAACCGTGTTGGGAGATACACTGGACGGTTAACTCTGTAGGTGGACACATCACCGGGGCTAGGTGCACTTCCCAACAGGTGTCCACTTGCTTCATAACCATCTCCCAATGTATTGTCAGCTGTTGTTTCTGATTGGCGATTGTCTGCACTGCCATCTATCTCAACTACTTCATCCAAGGACCCTTGGTTCTCAGAAATGAGGCCTTGCTCTGTGATGCTAGCTTCATCCATACGTTCCTCTTCGACACAACGCATGTGCACAATTTCAGGAGGTTGTCTGTTGCCTTCAAAATGCTGCAGCTTTGAATAGCCTTTTGTATCTGGGATGACAGGAGGAGGACTAATTGGCTCTGCAGGCACTTGTGGAGGAAGAACTGGGGGCTCTTCTTGCTCTGCTCGGCCATCTTCAGCATCGTCCAAAGTGACAGTATCATACATTGGATTGTGAACAAGCTGAGGAGCAGGTGCATTTGGAGAGAACTGCCTCTTTCGTCTCTTCTTCAAGAAACAACCCAATACAAGCAGAACTACAGCTATAACAGCAACAGCGACCACCACAGTGGATGTCACTGAAATAGCAGTTATTAGTATGTCAGAGATCACCCCAGCTTGTCGGACAGAATTAAGGGAACCGCATGTATCTTGGCAAGGTTGGACAGTCAGATTGGATGCCAGTGTGTGTCCATTTGGGTTCTTGTTAATGAAGTACTGCACAATGGCACCTGCACTTGGACCAACCAACTGCCATTTCATTACACCCTGTTTGCTGTTTAAGCAGGTAACCTCCGACAACACAACCTCCACCGCACATGAGCACGTCTCACGAATGACAGCAGCCATGCTTTGTTTTAGCACTTTCCGCATATTGTAACCCTGCAACAGGAGAGGAAGGGATACCAAATAGAGATTTACAACCGTGTACATGTTACCAGCTATGTATGGCACATAACTTATGGGATGGTAAATATTGTATACACTTTGCATGCCATCACACCCCATAGCAATTGGTCCACGCAGTTAGCAAGTAATTGTTGGTAGATGTGAGTTTATTGCTGTGTGCAGTTGTTGATGCGGAAGGATAATCACAGCAGGAGTCTAATGGAGGGGACTATGGTCTGAAGACTGATAGGGGATTAATCTACTCAGACACAATCAGGGACGCTACTGTCAATAGATCTCTGGAATGGCCTTAATCGTGCCCGACAAGACACATCCTCTATCGGTTTTCTGACTGTAGTCCCTTCCATTGGACTTCTGCTGTGATTGCGTTCCTGATCCTTCCACACCAAAATTGTCCACAACAAGCACACACACAAGGACTGCACGCAGTATTCACAATGATATGCAGGCCGCACTCTGCAGGAAGGCATGTTCCTTACTGTAACATAGTCATTGCAAGACTGCACTCCTGAGATTGTGAACATCATATGCAAAAGTGCATCTGCAGTTGATTCACTAGGTGCCACAGCTGCTGCCAAGGTGTGGGTGGGTGGGGGGGGGGGGAGGGAGAGGGAGAAGGAGAGACACCTAGGCCATGAGCATGATGCAGAGACCATGCAACACACACACACACAATGTAACACATCTGATTAGACCATATAAGTGGTAGACGTTTACAGTTATTATCAGAGTGTCAATGCAGGGGAAGGTCCAAGCATTTCCTGTGAAATTCCCAGGAGATTACAAGAGAGAGGCCCCAATACTCTAATTCTATTACTACTGCTTACATTCTGCAGCCACAAAGCCACACTGGTACTGCAGCCATAAATCTTGTTATGGTGTGGTTTTAACCATAGGTACACCTACACATTGCACCCAGGTACACACACACACACACACACACACACACACACACACACACACACACACACACACACACACACACACACACACACACACACACACACACACACACACACACACACACACACACACACACACACACACAACCTACAATCACTCACTTGTCTTAGGCCAGAAGTCCCTTTGCGCCTCGCTGTACCCATTGCTTCCAACACAGCGATACTCCCCCTCATCAGCAAGACTAAAATCATCAATCTGCAACACTCCACTCTCATCCAACACGGTATACTTCTCTCCTTCTGTGATCCTCTCTCCATTTTTAGTCCACACAAAAGTTAGCTGTGGGTGGGGCGTGTTTGTAGTTGTGGGTGTCAACAATGCAGTCGCTCCCTCCACAATGAAGGGGACCACAGTCTTTTTAGAGGGCAATGGAGGGACTACAGGGATCAAAACAGAACAGAAACGAAAACTTGTATGCAGTGCCCCCCCACCCCCCCCATCTGGTGTGTATAATAAATTCCCCTCCACATGTGTGCCATGCTACTACTATTGCCAGGTGTGTACAAGTCAGTGTGCATGAATGTTAGTTCTTAAGTAATCATTCCCAGCACCAAAACAATTAACCCAGGTGTGTACTGGGGAATTGTATTCACTAGAACAAACAGACTGGGGAGGAAGTTATTACAAGAATTTTGTGTACTCACTCACTCACCAAATATCTGCAAACGATGAAAAACTGTAGAGCCTTCTCCACTGGTGTGCTCTACAACACATTTGTATGTCCCAGAGTTGGTGAGGTCAGCGTTTCTGATGGTCAGCGTGTCCCCTGGGACAACCACCTCGCTTTGCGGTGTGACCCAGTACACATGAGTTGCTTCCTCGTGGTGACATGTTAGCTCCACAGCAGTGTCGATGAGGGCCTCAGAGGGGCCGTCAATGTAGGGAACTGCAGCAATGACAAACAAGTGCATGGGAGATAGAGCTGGAAAGAGGTACAAGAGACTGCAAAGAGGGGTTGGTAAGGATGGATGTGGTAGAATGGTAGCTTGAGGGAGTAGGACAGTCCCCAGAATATCAATCAGTTGAAGTTTTCTCTTTCTTGCTTAAAAATTAAAGGCAAGCATGCGTGGCGTGGGCTGAGTCAGATATACCACCATTGATAAGGTTACTATAGACACAGAGATCAAGTGTGCAGCGAGGCAGTAAACAAGTGCTTGGAACCCACACATGTACATACCACTGCAATGGGACTCATGCACACAAACACTGTAATTAGATCACTTAGTAAGTGTAAAGTAATTATAACAGCACTTAACACACAGTCACGAAAATGTCACATTACTACAAAATGATGAGCTCATCTCATGATCATTTGATGTTATCAATACACACAAAATAGATACAGCTGGTATAAATGATATAGTGGCACAGTCATTCAACCAAGTCACTTGCAGCGCAGAGTTATTCAGTTATTCAGTGAGTTAGCAATGGTTGCTCAGCATGCATGCTGCAAGCCTAGCTCAGCAGTAACAGTACATAGTGATGCCTCTAGTGTGTGACACACACACACACTCACTGGTAGCAAGCAGCACTTCGATGGTGGCTCTGGAGCTGGAGGCAGTGTAAGGCTCCTGGTATTCGCAGGTGTAGTTGGACACGTCACTCGGCTGGAAGTCGCGAATCAGGAGACCGCTGTAGTTAGCTTCAAACTTGAGCACTCCTTCAGCTGTGGTCTGATCGAAGTCCAGAGGCGATCCGATCTTGTGCGAGAACCAGAAGATGCTAGGCAGAGGCAGCCCTGGTTCGACGCTGCAGCGCACGAAGGCGTCTGTGTTGGCTTCAAATCGCTGTACTGAGCGTGCCATTATAGGTCCGGAGGGGATGAGAACGGTGAGATTGACCGGCACGCCGGAGCTGCAATCAGCGCCCTCGCTGCTCGTGATGGAGCAGCAGTAAGTACCAGTGTGCCCTCGCGTGACTGAATTGATCTCGAGGATTTGCAGCTTCACTGGACGGTCGCTATCTGGGGGCGTGATCGTGTGCGATTGCAGATCGAAGCTCCCTCCGTCAGTGATCCTCGCCCCCGTTCCATCGAACCAATACAGCAAGTCTGCTTGGTCGCCGTAGCAGGTGAAGGAGACGCTTCTTCCTTCTCTCACACGGACTATGTCAGGAACGATTTTCTCCACTTCAGCAACAGCTAAATTTGCCTGCAAACAGGCAATCAGCAACAGTGTAGGTAACATTACGCAAGAAGATGCACAGAGCGCCATTGCGGCAGGATGGCTCACAAGCGGCGATCGTTTCTATTTAACGTAATGCGCAGATGAAAGTCCCTACCAAGCAACCTATCCGCATAATATTAGTTACGTTCCAAGAATGTATACATAGCATATTTGCATAGACAGGTCAAGGTACTTTCCCCCATGCAGCCAACTCAGCGAAATAACACATTACTGTATGTCGAATAGTACTCGGATAAACGTGGGTTGTATATAGCTATATAATATTATACAAAATTATTGCATGACTTTTGTACAAATTTTGCTGAGCTGGCTGCTGGACTTAAGAATGATTATTTTTATAGCCACTATAATAACACAGTGTTATGTGAACCAACGTTTGAATGACAATAACACTCATGAAGCCTGGTAGTCAGGCAACCAGCTCGCCACCTTCAACCTCAGTTCTGCTTTCCGTCTCTCCTTCTCTCTTTCCTGCTTCGACAGAGGCACAAACAGTGTCCACGTCCGAAACACTTTCACTGTCAGCGTCCTGAACGTCAGGCAACAGAGATGGAGAGAGAGGGAGAGGGAAGCAGGGTGAGGAGAGAAGTAGAACACACCTAGTCTGTCATAGTTGCACGCGTGTGTGTGTGTGTGTGTGTGTGTGTGGTTGGTTGGGGCTGGGGGATTAGGTGATTGAGCTAATGTAAACACAAGCTTTTCTTGGAATTGGGTAGTCACTGGAAACCCCAAATTACACTAAACAATGCCTGCTATCATAACGTTAACATCTTATTCACCAGTTATCCAAACTTTGAGCCACTTGCAGCTGTTCTAGAACAACGGTACACATGTTGAAGGAAGCAGTTCTCAATTGTACATTGTCAGGAAACAGTCACTGTGAAAGACCCCAAAGTGTAGACAGCTACAGAACCCATAAACTGACTACGCTAGACACCAGATGCTTCCTCCCCCCCCTCATGATGAACGCTGCCTCACTGGAAGAAGATATCATCAGTACCCTCCAAGTAAAGCAAAAACAAGTTTGTTCATAGTAGAGACATAGAAAGTGGGTTACTCCCTCCCGAAAGCCAGTACCTCCCTCCCTCACAGCTGTGGGCTAACTAGGTCCATGTATATAAACATATTATAAAAACTGCCTCTATCACAGGAGTCTATAACTGAAAGTGAATGCAATAATATTATAATGACACCCTATAACGCCCTTTCATTATAATACACCCTTTCCCGCCCACAACTCCATATCCCCCTAAGAACCCTTGGGAAGTACCCTATAAAGGGTACTTCTTAAGACAGCCAGCTAAGATCTTGTGGCACATGATCCATAAAGATGAGCAACAACACAAGTTCACCTCATGACAGTGGCATTTGCACTAGAATGGGACCTCTCCTTTCCAGATTAGCCTAATCCCAACCCTAACCCCAACCTTTGGGACAGTTTGGTACAGTATCATGTGGTGACATACTCCAGCACAGTTCTGTGAATGCAACATTATATGCAATGTGTGTGAGAACTAGCATTGGACCTCATGTGTCCATCATGTTAAGTCACCCTAGACTGTACCTCTGGTGATGCTTCTTTGCCATCCTCTCCTTCTCCCACATGCCAAGTCTCTCCTCTGTGACGTACAGCAGCCAGGCCTTCAGGTGCAACCTCACAAGACGATGCTTGTTAAACTCATCGGCTGTTTTGTTCAAGTCTTGCACATGTTGCAAGTGCTGCAGAAATGAGAAGCAAAACAGAAAGCTGATTGACACTGCAGGACAGGGTGCTTACATTTCACTAAGTGCTCATTTTGCAGACAACTAATGGTAATACGCAAACAGAACCTTTCAGTTTGTCCACGTCAATTCAACACAAGAACAAATCACTAGTTTCCCCCCTAAGTCTACAAATAGTAAGAAGGTCTATCATCCAGGACACCTATGTGTGTATGTATGTGCTCTTCTGTGGCGTGTATAGAGACTGGTACAGACAGTTGTCTGTCACAAGATACATAACAAATTGTCAGTCCAGTGAGTGCTACCATTCAAGGGTCAGGGTTGCATGTACATAACACAGAGGGGAACATTGGGAAGGAGCAAGTAGTGTGCTTTATAATTGTAGTTCAGGTGAGTGCTTGTAGATACATACGTAGCTACACAGACACATTTGACCTACATATGCAATTAGCACTATTTACAAGTACATAAGCTTGATTTACCTCTATAAGAGTTGCACTCGCACTACTGTCAACTATGTCCTTTCCTCGCATGGGGACGGGATCAGTCTCACCTTTCTACTCCGGACACCTTTTGAACAGTTTGGGACAGGCCCAAGTGTCCCCATTAGAGATGCATGCGTCCTCACTTCACAGGTACGTACTATGTACACATCTGTAAGTAGCTGGAACAGTAGGCACTGTCCTCATTAGAGAGGTGTCCTTATTTCAGAGGTAGTTTTTGTACACATCTCTATGTCACTGGGACAATAAGCTCTGTCCTCACTAGAGAGGTGTGGGTGTCCTTTATAAGAACATTTCACTGTATGTTAAGTGTGGCTGCCTCCATGTGTGTACAATATCAACATGTGATAATGCTGAAGCTCAGGGAGATGAACCTGCAAGTCGGCAGTGTCCTGGGACACAAGTTCATGTGCCATCCCTTCTAGTTCAGGACACCCCTCCCTCTCCCACCATGGGGACCACACAGGCCCCTCCCTATACTGTACACAACAGCCTTCCCCACCACACTCACATACAGCAACACACTAATGCACCTCATGTGTGTGGCAATGTCCCAGGGCTCAGAGTGCAACACCCTCTAGTTGAGACATGACACACTCAGCACTAGTGGACATTCAGTTCAACTCAGGCCCCATAACGTCAGCCATTACTCAAATAAAGGCCAACACACACAAACCCACCCTTTGCAAGAGAAAGAACAATTAATCCAACAAACCCAATCAAAAGCATACAGTTAACTTTGGTTTAATTAAACAGCACTTAATTAATTAACATTTCCCCCAAACGCGGTCTCCAAATTAACTTGATCACTCTTACTTACTCAATGACAAAGGCACTTCTACTATACACTGCTACAACATGTATGGGCCGACATACAGTGAGTTAGTGGATCACACTAAGGGGGCGGTTTAACGGTACTGGCAAGCCTTCACCGTGTGGCAAATCAGGTGTGTAAATCAATTAGTGCCGCAAGGAGCCCACATACAAATGACCCTAACTATTATATACTGGGGGGGGGGGGGGGCACTGGAATAAGGTTGTCATGTTCTCTAGGGCTTTACCCTCTAAATCCTGCGGGTACTACAAATGTAGGTACCACAGAATGCTATGTACAGCCATACAAGACTGCGTGGGGGTAACAGTGTGGGGGAATAGTTTTTGCCACATGCATACAGGGACGGGACCCAAGCCACACACATGGCAACACATGGTAGCTCTAGGAACACACAGAAGTGGGACAGCAGCAACAGTGAAACAAAATAACAAATACAGCATAACACACATGACTACAAAGTACATTAAATTTAAGAAGCAACCCGCTGTAATCTGCGATTATTAGTCTCTCATTTATAGAATCAGGCTGTGTAGTATGGCAACAGACTAGACCGACGCCCCATGGGCTCTTTCAGAGGGGACCACACTATCCCCAGCAAGAATCTCATTTCAGAAGGAAGAATACGGAAGTAGAATGCAAAGCATGAGGAACTCAATGCAAGCAACATTCCACTCCTTAGGGTGTGGTATACATACAGATGGAAGTGTAGGATAAGGATAGCTCATCGTTAGATATGAGCTCTGAGTTGGCAGTGGAAACAAATGAGTTTCAAGAATTTCTTCACAAGGAGATACGTACACCAACCAACTCCATCAAGAAACCATTTCATAGATAAAAGGGCAGCTCAGGAGCTTCATCTAAAGATGAAAGTGAGACTCCTTTCTGTGCATAGAGCGCAGAAGCTTATTCAATGGGCTGAAATGCCAAGAAGGTGATCTCCCATACGAAACATGAGGAGTGGGAAATAGCAAATTGCAAACATCACTTTACATCATATTTTTTTTTAGAAACAGAAGTCGGAAATTGAAGAATGAGTTTCATGATCTTCTTCAGGAAACGCAACAATTTCATCTACAAACCATTTTCTAGACCAAAATGGCAGCTGAGGGACTTTATTGTGAGGTTAAACCAAGAAACCCAATAAAACCATTCCCATTACAAAGAATGCAGTTCCCTTGGTTCTGTCCCTGTTTTGCCACCATTTTACCTTCCTCCCACATTCCTCACCCCGTGCAGTTCTCTAACAGGCCTTTCAATCAAATGTACCATCTGTTACCACGACAACAGATGATTGTAGATCATTTGGTTGATTCATGATGAGCCATGGAACATCCTTCCATACTGGTTGGTAGGGGTTGTTCGGAAGCCCCCCTCCTGCTTCCTTTGTAGCCACAAAAATATTCCCCCCCATGAAATTCAGGACCTTTTGTGTAAACCATAGCAGGATGTTGTACACATGTGTCAATTACATATATAGCACTCAGTCTCATCTTATATACAGTAGATCATAGACACTATGTATGGAGTCACATGGACACTGTAGCCCAATGCACTATGCACTCGAGCACATGATCACGATATGTGGAAGGTCATATTCGGGTGTGTGATGATGTCAATCTATCATGGTAGCACATCACATGGTTGAGTTTGGAGTGTAAATGGTAATAAGGACTAGACCCCCTCCCCTGAAACGGCTGTACAGAGTTTGTTGTCTCCTCATTCAAGAGTCACAAATTCACCAGCTCGGCACTTCAGATACATATTTCATGTTGGTTTAGAGCTGGTTACTATAAACTGCTGAGTCACTGATGTTTTGGGACCATAATGAAGAACTGACCCAGGGGTTTCACCACTGTGCTACATACGGCAACATCACATATTACATCACTGCAGGTGGTACTTCACTGAAGAGACAGTTCTAGTGTAAGAAGTGTATGTAGCTACTGTACAGTGATGGAGTAGAGATTCACAGCCACTTCCAAACACTAGAAGAAGAGTAGATTCTCAGAGCACACAAATCTATTACAAAACCTAAGTATGTACGTAGCTTAACTTTATATAATTGCAACAGAAAAATGCATTTCTGGGCTGAAATGTGTGAACGTGATAGACAGTAACATACATGTACATTATGCTCTGTGAATCTGCTCCCTTCAAATGTAACAAGCTTGCTTCGTTGATGTCATATCACTGTTGGCCCTAAGTCAACATTATCATGTCCCAACACTTGGTCAACTGACCGCTGAGTTCTCTGGAAGCATACATAGCTGTTTAGAATGTTTTGTTCCTGGAAAAACAACATTTAATGTTAAGTTTGATGGGAAATTCCTTTCCCCAATCCCTTCCAGTATCCCCATGTGTATGTACATACGTATGTATGTATGTAGCTAACAGGAGGCTGGCTAACTACTATGTAGTAGTTCTATTCTAAGCACAAGTAACGGAAGGGCCATTAACAATGATACTGCAGCTGACTCAGGGCGGGAAGAAAGTGGTAAACAACCCCATTATTCCCCCACCCTACTGAAGTGCTAGCTAAACTGAAAGGGCTTTGTTTACTATGAATATCATTATAACACCACAAAGACCACATAGTAGTTTACATTAGTCTGTAATGAATACTGTGTCCTGGGACATGTGTACACCCCATCTTCCCACACCCAAACACTCAGGCCACCAATCCAGCTTTGACTACACACACAACCACACCCACACATGCACACACAAAGACACAAAGCACGCCCACAAGACCACAGACAGACAAACCACACACATGTGTGTACAACATACGTATGTAGACATACAGTATACACCACACCCACCCACCCACAGACAGTGACACACACACACACACACACACACACACACACACACACACACACACACACACACACACACACACACACTCAAGCTGCAGTACCAACACACCTCAGTCAGACCGTGTAAGGCCCTCTTCATCAGATGAATGCGGTAGAACTCTGACGCCTTCAGCAACATAGCCTCAACTCGCTCCTCGAACACTGCTAACCATTGCACAAAATGACGCTTGTACACAATTGAACGATGGTAACTGTCAGCTTCGGACATCATCCTTCTCACCACCAGCACAAACTGCTTCCAGTGGGACAGGCACCGCCTGCACTGTAAACTCCTGTAGTGGGAGCTTGCTTTCACATTCAGCTGTCTTGTTTGCTCTAACTGTTTCTGGCGATCAAGCTCTTTCTGCTTGGCAAGTTCCCTCTCCTCCCTCTTCTTTAAAAGCAGAGCCTCTTTCACTGCCCTTGCTTCCCTCGCATTCTTTTCCTCTTCCTCCATCTTCCGAGCAAGCTCCTCCTCCTCAGCTTGCTTCTGCCGCTTCACTCGTTCCTCCTTACGTCTTGCAATCTCCTCTGTTCGCTTTTCCATGCCAGACAGGGTAACAGGCTTTGTCGGTGGCTTCTTTGCCGGGAGCTTTTCCTCTTTCACAGAGTGCGAGGAAGTCCTCACTACTGCTCGTTGAGCAGTTGCTGCATTGTCCACGGACTCAACGGTAGCACTTGGTGGAACAACAACTGCTTTTGTATCAGTGTGTGGCTGGACATCAACATGTGTCTTGTGCTTTCGTGGCTGCTCAACTGGTTCCGAATGCAAAGTAGTTGACTGATTTTTCTCCAAGACTGCATTCGCAGTTAATTGTTGGCTTGGTTCACTTATTTGACCCTTCTGTCTTGAATCAGCAACATTCTTTGTACTCCTTACTACACTTGGCTTGTCACTAGCTATTCTTCTACTGCTACTGGTCACTGCCGTTGTGACCGGCTTGCTTCCTTCCACTGCAGGCTGGGCTTCGTGTGCTAACTTAAGCTTGCTCTCCACCAAGATCTTCTCCTGTAGAGGCAGGAACGACACAATGAGAAAAAGGCACTATGTGAACATACGGGATAATACATTAGTCGGCACTACGTACTGTTCCATTTTACAACCTTGTAATGAAACAAAACACATCTATATATCGTATACAGCACACAACGCTGATTGTGGCAGGCATTCAGAACACCACCAAAAGAGCAATGTATTCTTGCTCTGCGTCAATCAACACACATTCCACGAAGTACACGTACCTCTTGCGAGATTTGTACTCATTAGGTAAACTTGTCTGTGCTAAAAGTATTATAATTATAATAATTATTCTAATAATTATACACAATCAGCAGCTTTGTCATGAATATCATTACAATGAACAGCAGGTTTTGCTGTTTTTGTTTATGGCGTTCATGTGAGGAGGGGTATACGTATGCACATGAATGCACAACTACACCACTTATATGACACCTTCCTTGTATAAAGTGCAGTACGGCAATAAGAACTGACTCAGTTTGTACCAAGTATCCAAAACAGATGTGAAAACAGCACAGCTCCCCCTCCGACCAATACATAGCAGATGTACGTATGTACGTATGTTGTATCTTGCTTAAGAGAGCGTATTCCCCGTCAAGGGTCAAAAGCATTGGGGGAAATAAAAAATACATCCCTTCAGAATGGGCGATCACAGACCTCTGGCAAGAGGGTCCCCATATCCTGAGAGAAATGAAAGAAGATCCCTATCAGGAGGAGCCTACATCCAGTGGGAAAAAGGGCAGCGTTTGAGTGAAGTCCAGAAGTGCAAGGGACTCAACCCGAGGCATTTACAGCCTCACAAGTACGAACCAGTCATTCCTACTTGTATTGAAGGGGTGAAATAGCCCTCTGTTGTAGGGTAATATCTGATTTGTACCACATGTAAGCCATTCTGACCTCATGTTTGCCTAATTATTACCCAAGAAATTTAGAACCTGTCATAAAATTATGAGGCACATCAACAGTTGAATAGTAGAATAATACTACGTACTTTAGGCGACTGAGGACGCCAGTAAAGTCACTTCTTGAGAAGCAATTCGATGCAATGCAATGTTTCACCTGTTGTGGGTGCTGACTAGTTTCGCGCGCCAGCCCCTATTATTAGAATAGAATAGCACAATAAGGCAAATAGGGGATGGCGCGTGAGACTAGATGTTGACACTGTGTGCCAAACAAAGATAGTGACAGGCACAAGTTTGCAAGTTTTAAACAAGAAGTGGTTTTACTGGTGAGCTTGATCATCCAACAAAGTACTATCATTCAAACTACAATATGATTGGCCAGAATAGCTGAGGTACATACGTGTAAATCCCATTACCATGGTAACCACATGCCACTTAGAGGTTCAGCCCAGAAGAAAACGTGGTTACCATGGCAATCAATGCAACTAAACAACAGAATGGTAAGCTACAGACTGAAGATTCAAAGCACTAGTTGGACAAATGAACACACATTAATTTTATTGAACAATGTCACTGTGTACATAACTGACCAATTCTTGTCGCACAATCTTGCTTGTAATTAGAGACACTTCTGGAGAAGAAGATTGCTGTTGAGGGTTCGACGGAGGAAGGGGAGGGGCTGGTTGCTGTGGGTCGGGCAGCTTCTCGCCCTTCCTCCTGACTGCCTGTAGCAGAGACGACATCTTCTCCTTCCTCGCGTCAGCCTTACGTGCTGCCTCCCTTTGCAAGACTTCCTTGCGACACCACTTCCTCCACATATTGAAGCACTGCCTCAGTTGGTGTCTCTTGTGGTGAAGGACAGCCATGGATGCAAGCCTGCAGCCAGTGAAGTGGGTTGAGTGAACTACTGTGTGCACAATGCAACTCCTCAACATTGACCCATTTAGACTATACAGGATTCTACTAAGGATAAGAACTGGGTTTGAGCCAGTGTGTAGGGGTATACAGCACATGTTAGATTGGGAGATCTATATCGTTAATTATTGCAAGCAATAACATAATTATGTATAATGATGCAAATCATACGTAACATTACATCATCAAAATGGCCACCTTGTGCAATGGTGAAGCGGTTCAGAAATTAAAACATGGGGAGCGACAAACTAAATAGCGAGCACTTCCTAAAACGTAGTTCCAAGTCAACAGGAAGGCTAGTAACAGCACAATGGCATCCTCTTGTAGACTGCACAGTCATTACTTTTTTGCTGCTGTCATCACTACTGGAAGGGGATTTCCAGAAACCGCTGATGTGTGTGTGCGTGAGGGGGGTGTAAGTGTGAAGCCCTTTGAATTCAATGATTACGTCATACTGGTGCTTCATAAACAGAGCTGGAGCTACCGGTTTGACCTGAAGAGTGAGGCAGTAGTTAATGGATGTAGCGTCTGCAAACATGATCCTGACGATTCCATCTCAATGATACTCTACAGGAAGGCCACACAAACAGACAGGTGTCGTACCGTGTGACGGAAGGGGTGAACAGCAGAAGGGGGCAGTGAAACACAGGTGAACAGATACATAGAAGACAGGAATCAGGCAGCAGGTGGAGGACATGGCATGCAAACTGCCTTGGTGCAAATGTGAGTGTCAGTCCAACAGTTAGCTTCAAATACTCTCTGTCAGGCAGCGGCCCTCACCCACCGTGTGGAGTTTTAGTTCCCACGGCCGCCACCTACCAAGCTCCCAGAGGCGTAGACAGGAATCTTAAAAGGGTTTCTATTTACATTCATGCATAAACCTTACAACGTAGGTAGTTATGATGTCATAAAACATCATCAAAATGGCCACCTAACACGAGGTGTGATGAAATTGGTGGCTAAAAATCATCCAACAGCAAATTTAATAAACATGAAGCAAGTTAAAGGTTCACCATCAACATAAAGGTCTAGCAACAGCACATCATCTTCCAGTACAGCCCTGCAGTACTTGGCGTTAGAGTTCAGTGTCACCATTGCATGTTGAACTTATTTTCTGAAACACTTACGTACGTATAAGCTCCCCACCCTACACTCCCCTGCATGCTCTCAGCCACAACTGTCGTGGGTTGTTGGACTAAGATGCCATCAACCCACTTGCACTACGCATGTGAGCGTGCAGTTGTAGTGTTTACAGCTCGTTGTGGTATCGAATAATACAAACATTTCTCCTTGTTAGGCAAATTGATCTTTGAGCAAAGTCACCAAGGCTGTCGGTGGTGGCGACTACGCTCTGCTCCTCAAGATTTCACTCCTTATGTATGTACAACGCTCGTGTAGCTACGTACACTCTCCTCAGAACCAGTGGCGTATCTAAAGTTTGAGTAACCTGGGCACCTGGTGGGCTCTCTGGGCTCACCACCTCAAGCCAAGGCTCCCATACCCACTCAGGGGAGGGGCTGGGGGCATGTCCCCGATGAACTATTGAAGATTTTAGGTATTCTGAGGTGCATTCTGAGGCTAAATCCAATGCTGACTACTTCATTTCAATTAGTTACTATACTACAAGTTAGGCTAGTTTACCAGGACACAAGGGAAGTTGACCAGGGCATAGGCCCTGGTAGACCCTGGTGTGCGTAGATATGCCACTGCTCAGAACACATCTTCAGGTTCATCAGTTCAAAGCATCCAGTTTCTCCTACCCTGTACATAGCACTCAGTACCTAAGCACACTCCTATATACTGTATGCCAGTCAGCACCACTGCCACACAAAAACTGCAGTCTCAGCTGTCAGAATGAGGGGGTCATGAGCTGCAGGTGCACACAGGGGGGTCACGGGACTGTTTCTCTATTCCAGTCACACGGCCTTAGACCACCCCCAGGGCCACCCACACAGAGGTGTTACATTGCCATATATGGGAGGTGTGCCCACAACTATGTGCCCTGCCCCTGACTGTCCTTCCCCCTTGACACGGATTCCATACCACTGGCACTGGTGACAGATACTTTATCAAGCTATTTCTAAGCTATATACGCCATTGTGTCACACTGGCCAGTACCGCAGAATCCTTCCTGGAGATGGGTGAGTAGTGAGGTAGTTTGCTAGCAGGCTTAGCAAGTTAGCTATCACTTTTAAAAACCTTTCACTTTCATCTGTGCTGAAATAGCTAGCTATATGTATATACAGTACCTCCTTAAATAATACTTTGTGTTTCTCCTCCTCCTCCTTCCCCCCCCTTCTCTTTTCTCCCTCCCCTGTGTGTGTGTGTGTGTGTGTGTGTGTGTGTGTTGGCAGCTTCCACAAATGACCCTCAACCTCAAACAGACGAGGATGAAAGTGGTGCTGGAAGCAGTGAACCCGGGGCAGCTAACGATTTACGACTCAGATCAGGACCTTCTGCGAAAGTCAAGTAAGATCTTCTTCTACAGTGTGCAATGCATAGGCCCTGCATCATCCCTCTACACAACACACTCTGACAGGACACAACCATCACAAGAGAGGCAGTTGGGAACCTTCAAACTCCCACAACACTGCTCCTTTTCTTTGTGCTTCTGAATTACGTATTCTGATCCATTCCTCCGGGACTCCACCTATTCATTCTATCTTCTGTCCCTCCCTTTATACTCTGTGTAGTTTCAAGAATACTCAGAGAAGCTACAGAGCTGTGTTTGCGTATGAATTCGAAGTCTCATACCTGGAGGAGAATGTTAGGAGGCTAAGAGAAGAACTTGAAGAACAAATGAGGCAATTACGGGGCCGATTCGACGAAGTGGACGACAAAGTGATTGACATTCAAGAAACCAGACGAAAGGAGTCCAGCAAGGAGCTACAGACCCGTGGCAAAGTGGCTCGTGTCGATGATTGGATGAACGACCTTCAGGACCAGGTCAACGCTTTGGGTAGTAGCATGGCACAGCTACAAGGGCAGGTGGAGAGGATGACACGAAAAACGGGCACTGCAGAGATGGATATTGCCGATCTTAAACGCCGGATAGCAGAGCTCAGCGATAGAGTTGGTAATGTAATCAGCCGTGTGGATCCTGAAGAACGCTCTGATGACCTGGAGAAGCGCATCACTGAGCAAGACAAAGAGATAGCCAAGTTGAAGGATGAGAATCAGAAGATATTAGCCACACTGGGACGTCTCATTACAGGCGGCTTCATCCCATCTCCGACCGAGTCTCAAACCTCCAGGCACTGACGCTTTATACTTGTGTGCAATCTCTGTAACAGTACTTCTTGTATAGGCACTCCTGCATCGCATGCGAGTTGGCAATGTGAGCAGAATCTCATTTTGTACCAAGTCATACACACAGTAGTATGACAAGCACGTCTTTTACTGTCTTTCTGTTTTCACTATGAGTGTTTTATCACCTTTTGAGTTTATTGCACAGCTACCAGCGTCTATGTATGTACATAATCTTGTAATGTAAAGTAGTCTCAAATGTCTCTACATGTTTGATGCCAGTCTACGCACCTGAACTACGTAGTTGTATGGACTCACTTTCTACAGTACCTACGTATGTAGGAAGACCATAAGCTGCAAACCAAGGCACACATATGTGACCTATGCTCTTTTGCTGAGCTTCAGCCACAGAGCCGTTGATCCTGCCAACCACCATTCATCTCCCCTTTGCTTGACATTCCAGAGGGATTCAGAGAGGCACAACGAATGGCACAAAGCAAACAGATGGCAATCTACAAGTTTCATTGACCACAGCAGATTAGGGAGCTACCTCATCAATGCCACCAATGGCTTCTGTCTCGTTCAATGAATTCCTCACTACATGAACCACATAACACAACACAACAAAGTACCCTATGTACTGTACAACTCTCCATGCGTGTACCCATGTGTCACCACTTACGGTTGACAGAGGCTGGTAACTACGTATAAGAATGAAGTCATGACAGGTGACACTGGTGTTTCATCCATCTTACATTACAATGAGTGTACTAGGCCACACTGAATATGTACAGTGTGTAGCTGATACAGCACTGGCCAGACTACAGTATGTAAGGTATACGTACCTAGAATGGATGCTGTATGGATGTACTTACACAGCAGGAGTTGATGCAACCAGACAGGCGGTGTGTGTGTGTGTGTGTGTGTGTGAGTGTACTGTATCTCAATAACCCACCGTAATAGGCAAACAGCCACTACCATGCAGGCATTATGCCATATAAATACCCTTGCCCTAGTAACCTTGCATATTGCATACACATGTCCACGCCAGGACCCCTCCCTGGATACATTCTGACTGCTACACACCCAAATAAGGTTAAAGGCTAATTGATCATGAGAAATCAATCATGATTGACTGCAGGATGTGTTGGCTATGCCAATATTACCATAGAAAGGGGCTAGTCCCATGTATAGGGGAGGAATGGGTGGAGAGAGAAGGGGAGGATGGAGGCAGGGAGATGAGAGGGAGGGGGAGGAGTGATGGAAGGAGAGATGAGAGGGGGAGGAGAGGGAGGAGGAGGAGAGGGAGGGGGAGGAGAAGGAGGGGGAGGAGAGGGAGTGAGAGGGAGGAGAGGGAGGGGAGGAGAGGGAGGGAGAGGGAGGAGAAGGTAGGGGAGGAGAGGGAGGGGGAGGAGAGGAGACAGATGAGAGGGAGGGGAAGAGAGGAGTGAGGGAGATGAGAGGGAGGGGAGGGGAGGAGTGAGGGAGATGAGAGGGAAGAGAGGGAGGGGGAGGAGAGGGAGGGAGAGGAGAGGGAGGGGGAGGAGAGGAGTGAGGGAGATGAGAGGGAAGGACAGATAGGGGACAGAAGCGAAAGGAAAGTGGGAAGGACAGAGAACAACACACCCACCACCAAACAATGGGGGTTCCCTGGAGGGTCAGGAGATGCATACCAATGAACATGCCTGATCCCATCAGGTGAGCTGGAAACCACAACAATGTGCACCGCCCCTCCCCTTCCACCATTTTGTAGCAAGGATCCCAGCAGACAAGACACTGAGGAGAGGTTTCTCACTAGTGGAGCACCTTTACAGAGCGAGTTTTAAAGTGTTGGGATACACTGACCAGTATCACCAAAGATTTACCTCAACACTGCAATGGGTAAGTGGTAGTGTGCCTAACCTGTGCATTCAGTGGAACCAGTTAATTAAAAGACACTAAAAGATGGTAAAACTTTGAAGCAATGAGTTGTAGCAGCTGACAAAGGCCTTAGTGGCCGAAAAGTTCTGTCTCTGAGTTCACTCTGTGCTACATCCCTCGCTCCAAAGTTTCACTACCTTTCAATGGCCTTACGTAGCAATGAGCCTCCACAGCACTAAAGGCCATCTCACTAATCAGGACAGTAGTTGCTGTCACGGCAACATCCAGAAGTTAGAGAATCTACCTAGAAAAAGTTAGAAGTTAGATCATCTGTGTTACAGTAATTTTGAAGGCCTCGGCTTCTGTGTGTGATTAATCTTCTTCACCCCTCCCTCTCTGCTTGTGTGTGTGTGTGTGTGCTCTTTCAACAGCTTCTTCGAAAGCACCGCCTGTTGGTAAAGATGGCACTGCAGGAAACCCGTCTGCAAAACTCAAGTGAGACATTGTACTATGGTCTATATACTCCAATGGACCATACGCACATGGTACGTACTGTACATTAAACAGATTCCATGGATCATACATGTCAGACCCTCTTAGTACAACAGAACCCCTTATAAAGAGGACACCTTTCTAATGAGAAAGTGCCTAGTGTCCCAGCTACAGTACATATACAATACATATGTAAATATGCATATAAATTAAAACTACTTCTGAAATTAGGGCACCTCTCTAATGAGGACACTTAGGCGTGTCCCAAACTGTCCCAAAACTGTCCAGAATAAAGAGCTGTCACTGCATACATTAATTGCTTACAGAAGAATCTGTGATTGGCAGCTACTCCATGATCACCTAAAGTATTTGAATCAAGATTGCAGTCATCCTCAACACCTCTCTGTGACTCTAGTTCTCTCGTCCTTTCACATCTCTGTAGTTTCAAGAACACACAGAGAAGCTACAAAGGGTTACTTGCATATGACAGCGATGTAGCCAACCTGGACACACAAGTGAAGAAGCTTCAAGAACATGTTGAAGGACGCACAAACAGTGAAATTGGCGAGCTCAAACGCAAGATAAAAGAAGTTAGCGACAGAGTTGGAAGCATCACCAGTCAAGAGGACCCAGAAGAACGTCTGCAAGAGCTCGAGAAACGCATCCAAGAGCAAGACCAGGAGATAGCAAGCTTGAAAGAGGAGCTAGAGCGAGTGCTGGCGGCACTAGGACGACTAGTTACTAGTGGTGACATACAACTGCATGGGAACACAGCTCAGCATGAGCCAGCGACTGAAACAACATGAAAGCATTGTGCTGGTACTGTATGTAGTATACAGCATGGCTGACTCCACTGTATGTAGTATACAACATGGCTGACTCCACTGTATGTAGTATACAGTATGGCTGACTCCACTGTATGTAGTATACAGTATGGCTGACTCCACTGTATGTAGTATACGTACAGCATGGCTGACTCCACTGTATGTAGTATACAGCATGGCTGACTCCACTGTATGTAGTATACAGTATGGCTGACTCCACTGTATGTAGTATACAGTATGGCTGACTACACTGTATGTAGTATACAGTATGGCTGACTCCACTGTATGTAGTATACAGCATGGCTGACTCCACTGTATGTAGTATACAGCATGGCTGACTCCACTGTATGTAGTATACAGCATGGCTGACTCCACTGTATGTAGTATACAGTATGGCTGACTCCACTGTATGTAGTATACAGTATGGCTGACTCCACTGTATGTAGTATACAGTATGGCTGACTCCACTGTATGTAGTATACAGTATGGCTGACTCCACTGTATGTAGTATACAGCATGGCTGACTCCACTGTATGTAGTATACAGTATCACTGACTCCTACTGTATGTAACATAACCTATACTGTACTATCGCTGACTCCCACTGTAAGCACCACACGTACACACCCTATTATATGCATTTATAGTGCACACTAGAGGTAGAAATGTGTACATATTGTCAAATGTCTCCACAGAATGTACGTAGTGTAATGCATCCAATATTAAATGGAGCCATGATAAGAGAAGATACAGCTGTCAGTGAACAGTTACTCGAAAACAGTGTACAAAGTATGTGCTGATAACTGCTACAACACGTCATAGACTCCTCAAATCAGATTCATCACAAGGCTATGAATAATAATACACCCACAGTGCTGTCTTCATAGTACAGGAAGCCATACGACTGTGGTAGTGTGAGGGTGGGGTGAGGGCAAAGGGGGAAGGGTTATCGGATAACAAGGGCTTCAACTGCAGTTGTGTATACACAGTGTTTGTACATATGTGACACAGGATGTCTCTGCACGGCTCATGCGTGGCACCATGAGAAGCTGGTGTTAAGCGTGACCCCTTCACGAGCAATGGCTTCTTGTCAACGTTGCTATCATTGCCAACATTCCTCATTGCCTCATGTGCACCACAACACAACACACACCAGGTACTCTCCCAGCATGCCTCGGCTAAATAACACTTACAAACTGGGTGGAGAATCCCTTTCAACCATCTTCATTAATTTAACAACAAGCGGGATTCTGATGACGTATCGGTCGTCTTTGGTTACAAAACAATGACCGTCTTTTGTTTAGTTAATGACTAGTATCGAAGATGCCTTATGAATAGGTACTACTATGGGTAGCATTGATAGGGTGAATGTGTGTGTGCATGTGTGTGTGTGTGTGTGTGTGTGTGTGTGTGTGTGTGTGTGTGTGTGTGTGTGTGTGTGTGTGTGTGTGTGTGTGTGCATGCGCATACGTACGTATGCGTGTGTGTACATGTGTGTGTATGCATGTGAGTGTGTATGCGTGTATGTGTATATGTGCATGTCCCAGTGTGTGGCAGAAGCTGTGTCAGTATGCCAAAAGGGTGACATTACCAAGTGTAGGTGGGGAATTCTACGGCCAGGAGCCCAGGACGAATACTTTGATGCCGTCACTCAAGGCTGTACCAAACCTCTCTCATCTCATGGGTCTTGCAAGCCCATAGATGAGTACCCCTACTGCACCGAGGGGGCCATGCAACTGGGATGATAAGGCTGGTGCCTCCGCAGCCAACGGTGCCACCGGTCTTGTTGCCACCTGCTGGCTCACCCCATTCATGGTGTCCAACTCTTGGCTGTGGTATTACGTACAAGTGCAAGTACAAGTACAAGTGTACACACGTGCATGTGTGTACGTAGGTGTGTATGCGTCTGTGTTGACATAGACTATGCGTCCGTGTGGTGTGTGCCGGCATGTGGGGTGGTCCAGTGTGTTTGGGCGGGTGAATGTGGGCGGTACACACACAATGCACTTACTGCCAATGTAAACTGCCCAGCCTACTTTTACCTAAATTATTATATTGAAACCTCTGAGTTGTTACAGTAACATTCACAGTGAACCTGTAACCAACAAGGCCACGCCCAATTTCAGCAAAAATGGCTGCCGTGGGAAAGTGGTCTGGTATACATACAATTTTGGGGTCCTGCTGACTCAGCACATGTACCAGGATTTTGGTGGACCAATCAGATTGCTAGCATAAGACGTCACATGGTCTGTTATTCGGATCACTGAATATGAATGGAGGTGTGTTTGTTCTTCGATTGGGAATAACTGCCTTAAGAAAAGGCAATAGGCATAGAACCGTTGACTGTTAGCAAACCGACAAACGATCACACGAGAGAATCACAAGTTAGCTAAGTAACTGTCTTTGCCAACAGCAAATTAATCGTCACAAATCCAAGCAATTTTACTCCGCCCCCCCCCCCAAAACACTAACCTTAGCTCATTTTGAACAGTGCTTGCAATGTCAACCGTTCTCTCTTTCCGTCTCTCTACTGTGGCCAGTCTCCACTCCCTCCATGCCCTCAGCATGGCCTTCCACTCCCACGTGGCAACAGCACGGCCGTTAGCCACTCGCAGATGCACCAAGAGTCGCTGCCAATGAGTGAATGATCTTCTCATTACCTGAACAATGTATGTAAGGAACAAGGTTCGATCTGGGGCACTGGAGAGCCGAACAAAAATGACCTCAAAATAGCCATTTCAGCAAGTCCCTTGACCTTCCAAGTACAGTAACAATAATGAGTGCAGGTACTAGGGGGAGAGGGAAGTTCACTGGGGAATATGGCATCCCCCCAGGGAATTAGGCATCCCCAGGGATTTTGGTACCCCCACAAACATACGTAGGGCATTTGGCACCCAAGAGTGACTATATATACATAACAGGGAGTGTATGTGTTGTATGATTGGTGATTACGCAACCCTTTGAAAGATAAGGAACTGAACCCAGACACACATTCACTAAGGACTCGTGGTATTTTTTTAGGTGCATGCAATCACCTTTAGCCTCTGTCTCTGCTCATAGGCTGTAGCCCTTTCCATTCGAACAAGACTGCCTGCAGAGGAAGTAGTAGACAGTGAGGGAGCTACGCTGGTACCTGACAGTCTAGGTTTGCTACTGGTCTCATCATGGGACTTCGGGAGTCTCCTCTGTACGCTGTCTTCACCTTTGTGTCTGCTCTTTGATGAAAGTGAAGGAGGAGGAGGATGGTGAAGGGGCTGGCTCATGTTCTCCAAACTGTCCTCTGCTATTGCTGTTCCTCGGGTGTGTTTGGAGCTCCTACTTCGCTTCTTGTGTGCCTTTTCAGCTCCTCCTTGCGATGGATCCATACCTCCTGCACTCCTCTCATGGACAATGTCTCTTTGATTGAGGGTTGTGGTGGCCATTGCTTCGCTGTACCATCTTCATGGAAGGGAAAAGGCAGGAGAATCTGCCCTGATCATATTGCCCAGGTCAAAAACACAGTGTATATATTATACACAGAGGCAAGAGAGAACCATTATGTACAATGTGTACAATACACACAACACGTGTACAACACATAAACATATACAACACACACAACACAACATGTTCAACACACACAACACAACATCACTCACTAACCCTTCCCCCTCCCCACCCCAACTCACTGCTGTCGTGCTCTCTCCTCCTGCATCTGCTTCCTGATCCGGGCCATCTCCAGTTGGACAAGAGCCTCATCTGCCTTCTCCTTTGCCCTCCGCTCTGTCTCCAGTCTCAGCACCTCACGCTCTGCACGCTGGCGAGCCTCTTTGCGATCTGCCCTCTCCTTTGCTGCCATGCGTTGTGCATACTCTCTAACTTTCCGCTTCTCTTGAACCTGCATACAGTGAAGAGTATGCAGTTGTACTACTTGAACACACAAACACACACACACACACACACACATGCATACATGCACGCATACACACACACACACATCAAGAACATGCTTAACAAAGAAGTCAAAACCCACCACTCATCAATTCCATACAAAACAAGCATATTAACATAACACCTTTCTGTATTACAGACAGGAGTGCAAATCATGTGCTACACTTGTCAAGAATTGTAAGACGTTAGGTCTCAAAAGGATTTTCTTTAGTTGTAATATGTATATATAATAAATACTAAACAGATGTCAGACAGACAGATCTGGTTTGCATATTGCAACTAAAAGAACTTTGGTGCTGAAGGATCTTGCATTTCTTGACAATTGTACAACACATTTCACCTCAGAGTACTTTCCCTGCATCCTTGTCACATCCTGACACAGTAATAAATCATAATTAATGATACCTTTCTATGCCTTGTCTCCATGGCAACACGAGGATCAGTCACCTGCCGCTTTTCTTCCTCAACAGACAATGAAATGTCAAGTGGCTTGCTCATAAGCTGGTCCACAATAGAGGAGGCAGCTGATTGGACATCCAGGTCACCTGACCAGTCAGGTGACAGTAGGCGGGGCGGGTCAGCAGGAACAGGGGATTCCCCAACCATCAGCGCATTGATAATGCTTTGAGCTGCGAATGAATAGCAACAGTGCAAAAATTTTATACAGCGTGGAACTTCCTGACAAGGGGCTCACTGAATTTAGGACACCTCTCTAATGAGGGCAGTGCCTATGGTTTCAGCCACACAGAGATGTACACAAAACTACCTCTGAAATAAGGACTCCTCTCTAATGTAGTCTTGCGCAGCCAGCCCATTTTCCACCCACAAAATGCGAACGGAAACAGCGGAAAACGGACTGGCTATGTGAGATTATCTCTAATGAGGACAGTGCCTACTGTCCCAGCTACATAGAGATGCGTACAAACTACGTACCTCTGAGACACTGCATAGAACTATGTACAATAGATGAAGCCCCCGAGTATTCTCTCCATGAAGGTCTCATTGTCCTTGCAGCTCATGTGCATAGCTACACACAACTGCATAGCAAGATGCAGCTACATATATACATGTTTTATGTATAAGCACCTCTGTGCGTACGACCTACCTTCAGCCCTCACTTCCAGACCCAGTGGACCTCCAGTACCACCACTGAACTCGTCTCTCCCCTCCTCATGCTCCTCCTCATCCTCCTCGCCAAGCTCCTCCTCCAGCCCCTGTTGCAATATGGCGTCGCTCTGCAGGCTCAACTCAACGTGCTACGGCGCCAACAGGTGGACACATGCATTAGAAGTCAAACGACAGAATCATGATGAACCTCCTACTGCTTACCTGTATCCATTTCTCTATTCGACTATACATTCTCGTTCAGGCGTGCTTCCTTGCACCTCCTCCTTCCCTCCAAGGTTACATTCCCGTTCCAGCTTCAGTTTCGAAACGAAAAACATGGCCGCCAGCAGGCATATTCAGCTGTTTCTACTTCTGGCAACATTCTTGGCTGGAGAAGCCGAAAATCTGCGTCCCATTGTCGGTGAGTGTTTCAAATTGGCTGATTCAACGATTCAAGCTTCGTTGTGAGTTTTGAGTCCAAGGTTGGCCTTTATAGGATTAAACCAGTCCTGCTTTTCCGCCCTTCGTCCTTGCCTTTGAAGGCGTGGTGTCCGAACGATATGGCTCCCACAACACTTCATACATTGCTGCTTCCTATGTGAAGTTCCTTGAGGCGGCGGGAGCCAGGGTAGTGCCCATCCTGTATCCTCATCTGTATAACATCAAGACACACATACACACTGCATGGCACGTACGTCCTTGTACTGTCTAGCACAATAGACCTTCCCAATCGCACTCCTGATTACTGTACTATATGTTAATACTTGGATTTTGCTGAGATTATCCAAATAGTGCAAAAAGCAGAAGTTTGGACTATCTTAGCAATCATTTTGCTCTTTAACAATGATCAGGTGCTCTCAGCTCAAACTTATCTCATTTACGTTTTGTCAACACTGCATTATGTACTCATTAGATAATCTTAAGTACACCCTGCTGTGTGTATTCTATTGTTCTGCAAGGGCTAATCAATTGAGTGCACACTGTTCTGTTGGGTATGTCAGACTGTTGGTGACTGTTACTTGCTAACCTTGACTTGTGTCCAGCAATTCCTACTCTGAGGAACAAGTCAAGTTCCTCTTTCAGTTCATTAATGGGTAAGGTAGTGATGTGAATATGTACACCCATGCACACACACACACACACACACACACACACACACACACACACACACACACACACACACACACACACACACACACACACACACACACACACACACACACACACACACACACACACACACACACACACACACACACACACACACACACACACACACACACACACACACACACACACACACACACACACACACACACACAATGTTGATGTCAATTACACTAATGTTCTTACTATACACTTCACACTCCTGCTGATTATCTGCATACAAAAGGAACTACACTTTTGTGAGCTTTGTCACAGTGTACAGATGCACATTTTGTCTTTGTGTGTTACAGTATCCCTCCAACACAGCCACTCAGTGAATATTGTTTTCACACACATAAGCATACCCTCCCCAATTCTCACTATGATTGTACAGAGTCCTATTCCCTGGTGGTGGAGCAAATCTTAATGACTCGGCCTTCTACGATGTGGGGCACTATATTTACCAGATGGCTATTGAAGTATGTTTAGTGATACACGTGTGCACACACATACACACATGCACCCATGCACACACACACACACACACACACACACACACACACACACACACACACACACACACACACACACACACACACACACACACACACACACACACACACACACACACACACACACACACACACACACACACACCTCCATTCCCTCCCTCAGGCCAATGACAACGGTGACTACTTTCCATTGTGGGGAACTTGTCTTGGCTTCGAGCTCCTTGCTGTCCTCACCTCTGGCACTGACACTATCCTCGGTTATGTGGATGCAGAGAACCTTAGCCTGCCTCTGGACTTTGTACCAGGTGAGGGTGGAGGAAAGTGTGGGTCACTGATTGATTTCATTGGTTACTCTGCATGTGTGGACAATTTGGCTGTGTGGCTGACCTTCCATCCTTGCCTCACAGTCTCACCTGTCATCCCTGTATCCCCCCCCCCCCCCCCGTCTCCCCTACCCTCATTGCCTCCCCCCCCCCCCCCGTACACCCTGTTTCTAAATCCTCCACTTCCCCCTGTCTCCCCTGGCCTCACTGTCCCCTCCCCCCCCATCTCCCCTGTTCCACTCTGTCCCCCCTCCTCCCATCCACCCTGTCCCCTCCTTCCCTCCTTGCATACCCTCAGGGTATGGTCACAGCCGCTTGTTCTCAGCGTACAGCCTTGATGAACAGCTGTGGCTACACAGGGAGCCCCTCACAATGAACAACCATCAGCGAGGGGTGCTCACAGAGGTACAGTGGGACATGCACATTAGCCCTTCAATCACCAAAATGGACTATATGTAATGTTCACTTAGTGCAAACAATTGGCCATTGTATGATTTCACTGAGGAATTTCTTGTGAGCTTCAGCTCCTTTACTCGAGCTCACTGTCCACAGTGTATACCTCGTTGTTCTTACTATGTGTCATGTGACCATCATATGACCATCATGTCTGTTGCTATTAGTTGAGGTATTCATTAGAAGGGGATGATGTTACTCTGTCTGTTTTCAAGGAGGATTCTCTGTGGCTCAGTGTTTGAATGTTGTTTCTCACAGGCTCTACATTGTATAATATGTGGCTATGTACTGTCCTTGTTACTTGTTATCCTCATCTTTCTTGCCTGATAGACCTTCCACGCTACTCCTTCGTTGAACACATTCTATAACCTTCTCTCTACCAACAAAGGTCGACAAGGAAAGGAATTTGTGTCAACAGTGGAAGGTGTGTAGGGGGGGAGGGGGGGGGGGATATCATGTGCATGTCTGTGTGTCTTCACTTGCTTGAATGCCCCTCTGTATGACTGTTACCATAGTAACCATCACCTCCTGTAGCCTATAAATATCCCATATATGGCTCCCAGTGGCACCCTGAGAAGAATATATTTGAGTGGACCACTAAAGAGGGGATCAACCACAGTGAACACGCTGTCATCATCACACAGACAGCAGCTAACTTCTTTGTCAGTGAAGGTGAGTGCACTTGTGTAGTCATTACTGCATCTTCGATTACAGTAAGCATTGGCTAACCCACTGTGATTTTGTAAAGGTTAACTGATGTAGCATGGTATTGGTTGATAATTTGCTGGCTGATTGGGGGCAAAAGAGTTTATTAAGATTGCTGCATTTTAATCTAATGGCTGATGTCAAGGTTGCACCACCCACTAGCCGTCATGTGTTTGTAAGTTTGCAGTTAGATGAACATTCACAGAGGGAAGTGCTAAAGATTACATGGCAGTGGCAAGAAATGGGAACTTTTGTTGGCATAAAGCATAACATGTTTACCAGGGTTAACTGTAAGCAGTATATACAGCTTATGCTCAAAAGTGGTAAGCAGCCTGGGTCATGAGACACAGTGATTAATGATATTCATATGCATAATGTAGTATATAAGCACACTTCCACTGCTTTTCCAAGAATCAGAGCTGTGTATAGCTTATATAAACTGCCCGTGGTACTCCAGAATTTTTTGCTGGCTAGGTAAACTAATGAACATTGCCTTGAAGCTCACAAAGGAACAAGAATCACCCTACCTTTTAGACTGTGTGGGTGTGTGAGTGTAGGAGTACATGGGAGGGCATGTGTCTGTGTGTGGAAAGTGTATCTGACTGTGTGTATGTAACTCCCTCCCTTCCCCTCCCTCTCTGGTGCAGCCCGTAAGAGTGCACACAAGTTTTCTTCAGAGGAGGAAGCTGACAAGTGGTTGATCTACAACTACGACATGGAGTACACTGGGAAGGAAGGGAGCGAGATTGAGCAGGTATACTTCTTTCAGGAATGACTTTATATAGCAACAGTGATAAGTGCTCAGTGCATGGTACAACTTAAGCCACTGGATAATGAAGGCCATTTCCTGACAGAATTGATTTTCATTTATTCATTGCAATCATGCTGACAGCTGTCTAATCTTTGTTTCACTCGAATCATTTAATTTATGAGGTGAGTTGACTCTTTTATATACTAGCGTCTACTGTGTACACATGTGCATGTATGGGCATGGCATGCTTAGCTTGTTATATGAGCTGAGTCATCCTATATATTTCAGCCTGCATGGTCTGCAGGCTTAGATGTAGCTGGTTGATTGATCGGTGGGCACAATGATATTCATTCATGTGCATAAGAGCATGCAGTGACCTCCTGTCACAGTTTTTACTGAGTTGCTGTGTGGCCAGGATCATCTGCTTTTGGGAATCTGGGGGTCCATACTTGTGCTACCAAAAGCCAATGAATATTGCATTGTAGCTCCCAAGAGGACCAACCAGCTTAAGTCATGACTGTAGGGTGGGTGGGTGGGTCTGTGTGTGTGTGTGTGTGTGTGTGTGCCTGAGGGCATGTGGCATAATAATAACAATAATATATATGTATATACCGTAATCATGTCACTGTGATATATAAACCTCTCAGAAAGAGGAATCGGTTCATTCTGAAGTAAGGAAGTAGTAAGTCTGAATAAGAAGGAATTCACTGCTGAGCTAGCCTGACTTCAGTATCTGCATAATTTATAGTTACTATCAAACAGCCATGTGCACATCAATTCGCAACACGTGAGTTCAATACGACAAGTGTTACGGGTTGTTCGTTTTTGCTGGCTGGCTTCTGGACTGTGGCTTGCATGTTCATGGGGTGTTGATGAGCTGTCACATAGCTAAAAGGATGGTTCAAGTAAAACGTTTCAACCACGAGGGTCTTCATCAGTTACAAAAGACTTTTTTTACTTGAAGCATTCTTTAAGCTACGTGAATGCTCATCAACGCCCCATAAACCTGCTAGACAACATAACATGAGCCTCTACCACATTATGTGGCATTCATGTTTAATTCTGAATTTGAAAGCATGTTCAGAAACTGATTGGGGTTAGGGAAACTAAGAGAGGGAGAGAGGAGAAGGTAGGAGGTGAGAGAGAAGGGGGAGGGGAGGTGGGAGAGAGGAGGGTAGGATGGGAGAGTGGAG
>OZ025868.1:3354642-3487142 GCA_964019415.1 Ianthella basta | reverse complement strand
TGCTGTATGGCCTCTCCCAGTTGAATCAGTATGCTGTATACACAGTGTGTCATTCTGTTGTGACCATGACATCATTCACATATTTAGTAGCATATTACATCATCTTCTGATGCATATATAGTATCACTGTGCTATAAAAGCTCTCAGCAAAACAGATTGATTCAGTCTGAGGTAAGAAGCACCTGGTGTGAATACTGCAGGTGGAACTTTGCCAGTGTAGCATTGCAGGCTATTGGTTACTGAGTGAAAGCTCCGTACGTATAACTATTATTCGCTATATATATATATATATATATTATACATTTCTGAAGCTGCATTTAGTGTCACACAGCACAGCCATGGCAGTCTGCAACATGTGAGCTCAACATTGCGCATAATCATATACTTATTCACCAAACATTTACGTATGTACATGCAAGTATTGTATATGATACAGAGAGTCTGTATTACATGTGTGTGCTAATAACTTCCATAGTTCTATTGTGTATAACCTTTTTCTGACTGGCTTGAACATACTGTGCATATATTTATTACAAACATTCACAGGATATATCATGATGTTTATCTCTATCTATTTTTGTGTCAAATATTAATATAGGTGGGAAAATGCGAAAAGAAGCAGCCAGGGCCTGTTGGCTTCTGAAAGACAAGTGAACCAGTGTGAGACTGAGCTTCAAAATGTACGTACACAGGCACAAGGAGAGAAAGAACGCATTGATGGCCAGGTTACTGCTGTTAGGAGAGACGTTCACAGGCTAGAAAGTCGAGTTGGGGGTGCAGAGGGTGAGATTGAGCAGGTGAGGAGGCAAGTTGATGGAGCTGCGAGAGAGACTGCAGAAGTAAAAAGACAGGTTGGTAGTGTTGATGGTAAAGTTCAAGGTGTGAGCAGGCAGGCAGATAACCTTGAAAATGAAGTGAGGCAGATAAAGGCTGAGATGAGAGAAATGGAGCAGCTCCAGCAACAGCAATTGTCAAGACCCATATTCATCAATGCAATTATTGTTAATGATGGTGCCATTCGCATTAACATGCCAGACAATGCAACTAGAGATCGTTGTGCCTTACAGGCACTCGTTACTGACCTGCGGGCACAACTAACACAGTTAAGGCTGGAGAGCTCGAGGCCTTAGTTAGAGAATGAGTATGGCTCAGAATCGGAATCCGAAGACACTGTTCATGAAATGCGTTGTCAGCGATATTGAACAGAAAATATTGACCATTCCAAGAATATGTAGTAATGAATGTTACTTCTTTAACAACACTTGTTTTGTTTGTTCACTTTCAGCAGCTGCAGCATATATACATGCACATTATAGCATTACTGTGTGTATTATGTATATAAATTGTTAGGCTAAACTGATGATTCATATGCATGGAATTAAGAAAGTCATTAATGTCCAGTGACCAATGTAGTTATATTAATAACAGCAGTGTTCAAAATGCTAATACATACAATGGCATTGCATGGACAACTAATAGCACATGATTGTGTGCAGGTGACTTATGTAAGACAGATAAGTAGTTACGTATAGCAAAATAGCCTTTAATGTACAGTAGCACTAATGCTGGACTGTGGATAACTGTAACTGTTCAATTGAGTGTTGCCCATTACAACTGACTGCACGTTGAGGCTCTTGAGGTCACTGTATGTCTGCCCAGTGCCCACAAACACTATGGGCTGGCCTGTGACATATGTCATTGATATGGCAGCTCCCACCTGTATGTATAGATGGTATACAGACAGGCACAAATGAACACACACATGCGCACGTGCGCGTGCACACACACAGAAACATGCATGTACACACATACTGTCCACACTGCACATGTGCACATGTTCATGCACATCTACACACACACATGTATACAAACACAATAATATAATAGACACGGCACAACACTCGATCATCCGCTTCGACACAGTCGACCTGTACCTTATGCATGTGTTGTGTGTGTGTGTGTTGTGTGTGCGTGTTGTGTGGGTGTGTTGTGTGGGTGTGTGTGCGCATGCGCATGTGTGTGTGTGTGTGTGTATGTGTGTGTGTGTGTGTGTGTGTGTGTGTGTGTGTGTGTGTGTGTGTGTGTGTGTGTGTGTGTGTGTGTGTGTGTGTGTGTGTGTGTGTGTGTGTGTGTGTGTGTGTGTGTGTGTGTGTGTGTGTGTGTGTGTGTGTGTGTGTGTGTGTGTGTGTGTGTGTGTGTGTGTGTGTGTGTGTGTGTACTGAATGCACAGACTGCATGCATGCTTCATATGCACTAAAGTACCTTGTTGTCACTAGTATAGTTATATAATATACCAAACTGGGAGAAGTATCTCATCAATGAGGCATGCGTGATTGCATCCAAGTGGGCAAAGGCAATTATATCAAGCCTTACTACAAGCATGTGGTAGCTTGTTTTCAAGGTCAAAGTATTCAGTGAGGGACACAACACTGGTCACAGAGTTGAGAGTGTAGGTAGTTTGTCTCTGTCAATCTATATCAGTGGGATGGGTCTGCACTGTATCACAGGTGGTACCGTCTGTGCCCTCTCCTCCCTTTTAGACAGCTAGACTGCTGCAATACTGTGTGTGTGTGCATGTGTGTAAATGTGTGCGTGTGTGATGGAATAAAGGTGCTTGCAAGCATTATGGTTGCTCTAGTTCAATTGAGTTAGTTAGAAGTTTAAAGTATAGTAGTGGGACGGTAGATGTGTCTGCATTTGACAATAACAAAAGATGTTGATTTGTATGTTTGTACCATGTGGGAATTTTAATCAATTACTGAGTATAAGCACCTGCCCCCTCCACCTTTTGTACCCTAAGCTGGTACTCTATACTGTAAATGATTTAATAATAGGAGTGCTGAAAGTCCACAGCTAGAGCAGTACACAACATTAAAATACATACATATTCTGTCAGAGAGCACTGTCAGATGTGACTAACCAAAGATGACTTTATCATTGGCAGCTGTCTATAGCTATATGCGAAAGACAATGTTGTGAACTACACATGGTAGGGAAGAGAGAGAGGAGGGAAAGAATGGCACTGAACTAGATTATGTCTTTCGTTTGCGCAACCATGGTACGTACATAGACTATCTCTATCAGCATGTGATTTTCAAAAGATTCTGAAAGGTGACCCCAGACTCCCCTCCTACCTTAAATAGTGCACTGATTAATTGGTGTCTGTTTCAAAGTATATGTAGCTAGAGTATGCCCACAGCGGTACTTAAGGAGGGAATGGATCAAGGGCTGTTGGTAGTGACCAGTGGTTCAGCTGCCAAATTAAGGGTTGACTAAAGGTCTGAAGATCGCTGGCCCTGGTCCAGTTCACTGCCGTTTTTCCTCTCCCCCTCACTTTTTTACAATGTGTAAGTTCACAACGTTGCCATTTGTTTGCATAACTGTGGTACACAGACCATCTCTTTGTAGCTATATACTTCCTTCTTCAGCAGTCTACTGAAGAGAGCAGCAGTCGTATATATCTGTGTGCATATGTATATGTGTGTGTTTGTGTGTGTATGCACTTCATATACTGTACATACACATACTCATCCAGGTGAGCTAGTTTTGAGGTTCATAAGAGTGTAAAGTGTACCAGTGGGAGGATAATTGTGTCTGCATTAATAGGAGATATTGATGAGCCTCATGTGGGAACCAACCAGTTCTTTAATTATGGTTGCAGTTGAGTCAGCACCAGCTCTGCCCCTTCTCCCCACCCCCAACCATTTATACTATAACCTAGCTGTTGAAATATCATTCTGATTGATACAATAATAGCAGTAAACAATTATTATACAGCATAAATATTATACAATTCATTCTGTCAGACAGAGTCCGTGATACTTGTCTTGCTCTTCAGCAGAGACACAATTGCCATATGGCCAGGAGCTCAGCTACTTGTAACTTGTGAGTTCTTATGCATATTGATGGATGTTGCCATCTGTAACCTAGCTTTAAATTTGTGATTCAGGTAGCTAGTCTCACATACATAGTCTGGCTCATGTCATGTAGAGATGGCAGTGGTTGTTTGCATGGTGTAATACAAACGAAAAGTCGAGCTACTCCTAAATAGTACCGAAAACCAGCAAACAAAGCTTACTGTGAAGAAGAGGGGACTGAACAGTGCACATAGCTAACATTACATCTCAGCGAAGGTGTGCCTACACATAGAGAGCGCCCTCGACATTTGCCACATTTCGTCTTCTTCTTCTTCTTCTTCTTAGCTATTATTAGTTTAAGTGGAATGACATAGCATGTTCAATATATTATGTTGTATGTACATGCAGTAAAGGACCCTGTAGCCCTGGATATATTAACACTGTGCTACATACCACATAGTGTAGCGTGTTCTGATCTTTTGGTTTTGAATCAAGTTGGCATCCACGTGCATTATGTGCGTAGCAGACTTTTGTTGACTAAATATAAAATATCTATAGTGTATTTGTGTCTTGCTGTCAAACGGGGGACAGGGGGCAGAATTGCCCACAAAGAAATCCTAGTGCATTGATATATGCAGTGTCATATCTACTTTGGCCTGGCCATACTGCATGGGTCATGAGTAGGCACTGTGCCACTTTGTGGGATTATAGCTAGTCCCAAGGGAGCATGTGTGCTCACCATGCAAAAGTGGCCCCAAAATAACATCTGTTAGGTCAATGAGACTGTAGAGGTGGCTTCATGTTCATGATGTTTGTTATACAATTACTACCTGCTATCCTGCTTCGGCAAGATCCTGATCTTGGCCTGTACACCTGTCGCCACAAACCTTAACCTTCCCCTTGCTAAGCTCTGTGGGATAGCGTGGTGTGCCCGTGAAAGTTTGATGGCAAACTGTTCCCGTACTCCTTCGATCTCTTTTTCTTAGGCCAGACTTTCAACTGTGTGGATATTTTAGTAAGACATTTACTGTAAAGCAGGGTCTGGACAACCTGCATGAGAGCTTCAAGTACAATTGTACATTGTTGTACTTCCCTTTCTAGGAATTAATAATACCTCATGTGTAGTGAAAAAAGAGAGAGCATGCATGCTAGTAAGTAGTGGCACCTGTAAAGAATTGCATGCTTGGGTGATAATTAACTGTACATGTTCTGCTACACTGGTTGTACTACATACAGGCAATTGAACTGACAGACACAGGAGATGCCACATCAAGTGCACGAGTTGTTACAGCAAGTGCAGGAGTTGTTACATCAAATGCAGGAGATCTTACATCAAGTGCAGCTGGAACAGGTGTGTGTGCAGCAACTACCAGTAGCTCATGGTCACATGATCAATAGTAACCAACAGTGGCAACAGAGAACTAGCAGTGGAATGGTCACTAGACACACTGCAGTTGTGTCTGTGTTTGTTTCAGACACATATAGGCACCCACACATACACATGTACGTACACACACACACACACACACACACACACACACACACACACACACACACACACACACACACACACACACACACACACACACACACACACACACACACACACACACACATACACACACACACACGCACACACATACACACACACACACAGAGAGAGACAGACAGACAGACAATTTAAGCCCACTCACTTCCAAAGTCCACCCATGACCATCTCTGTGTGTATCCTTAAGATACATGATCAGTACTGTATCACATTAATATTCCTTCCACAGAAAGCTGATCTCACCCTAAATGTAAAAGGTGAGCCAACAGTGCAAAGGCCATTGCCAATACAGTACATCCCCTAATTTTTGTTCTCTGTATACAATGCAAGTTAATGTCTGTATGCACCAGTATTGTCTTCATGTCGCATGACTATCATGTGATCAAATGCATCTGTCACATGACTGTCATGTGATGCAGTGAAGCGGGCTGACTGCTTGATGGCTCGCAAGGGCCATGGGAAGAGTGACCCGTACTGCAAACTAGCAGTTGTGGGGGCTGAGCAGGAGCAGCTGCCACTGCATGACCTAACAGACTGGAGGGAGAAAGGGACACTTGGGGAGCTGCTAATCTGCCAGACTGATGTACAGCATTACACGCTTGAGCCAGAATGGAACCAAGACTTTTCTATGTAAGTGCTCACATCCTGCATCTCCATCTACGGATGTACGTAGTGTACTTGTGAAAGGAATCATGAATGTAATCCCAGTAGGCACTCCATGGAATTGAAAGGACTGTAGTCCAGAGACTGATAAGTGAACATGCCTAATTGATTACACTGCCTACTGAGATTACACTCACGATTCTTTCCACCCACAACTGATTCTGCACACATCTATCATCCTGTACCTATCTAGCAATGTGGTGTACTAACTTGATATCAGTGGATTGGTAAGTGACAGAGACATTCATCTCATTCCTGCTGTACTTGTGTTTAATTCTTAAGTTGTTTCCATTTGGAGCCCTTCAATGCACAAGAACCCAATCTTAGTGTTGGGCTGTGGCAACTATCCAAACTTAGCTATGTATGAGGTCATTCCTTTGCCTCCTTGTAGCCAACTAAAGGATTCAGGCTCAAATGTCCTGGCTGTTGAGATCTGGTGAGGAATGTGTATATATGCACGGTATTGGTAGTGATGAGCTCATCCCAAGATACCATAGAACTCCACATGCATGCAAGCACTACATGTCAGTGTATGCCTGTGGTGTATATACATTATGGCTATATAGCAAGGGGAATCGAAATGCATGCAAGTTACAATTTGCCAAATTGGTAACCAGTGATGTGTTACCATGAACAACTGTACAAAAGTTGCCATTGTAGCATCTTAATTTAGTCGGTCTAAATCCAATTACTGCAACAAAATATGCATTGTATAAAGTACATAGGAACCAATTGGTTTCCTCAGATGTCTGCCTATCCCCCCCCCCCCCCACTCTCTCTATACTCCTACCACCCACTGTGGCCATGTAATATGGCCTCCTGCTGTGGAGGGATTTTCACCAATGGTCTGAACAGTGCTATTTCTTCCATTGCAGGGACAGTGAAGACAAGATTGGACTGAGACAGGTCAATGGCACGGGAGGGTGGAAGAAGTGAGCTTCTCCCTAGCCACCTTATTTCTTGTCATGTCTCAGTTTATCTGTGCATATTGGCAGTACACATGTTAATCTGGTTACTCTACCTCTGTGACCTGGCTATTAAGACCAGTGGCTGTATTACAGAGGTACAAGGCAATGTGTACTGTTTGGTTAATGCCAAGGAGGATTGGTTGGTAGTTGCCTTATGTGGTGACCACTAAAGAGTCCATTTAAGACAGGTTCTACTGTACTGTGCATCATTCCCTTTCTTGAAACACATCAGTGACCATTTCTCCCTTCCTTCACTCCTGCCTGTCTGCTTGCACCAGTTATTTGAAGGACCTGCGGGGAGGAAACAACTTCCTCGGCAAGACCTACATCAACTTGCAGAATCTCCCAGTGAATGGAGTAGAAGAGTGGTATCAGCTGAAGTCGCACCAAGGACAACCCAGGGGGCAGGTCCAACTGAAATTGCATATTGAAATTGTAAGTGGCCTCAGATAGCAGTTGTGTTTTGATCCATATGATTAGTACCTGCTCCCATTTTATACATGGTGCTTCCCCTTGTAGAAGGGGGTTTCCCACAAGGAGGCCCTTGAGCTCTATGAGAGGCTGTACGAGACCCTGTGTGCCTACAAGTCACTGTCCACTCCGGACTCGGTCAGTGTGGACACACAGGTGAGATTAGCTGGAGGTACGTGTGTAGCTCAGGGACAGCTGTTTCTTGGGCATGGCAATAACATGCACGTACAGTAGATGACTCAGGTGGGATTTAATATATGTATATACGTACTGGCTGCTATGTTGAGGGCATCAGGAAGGAGCTTAAATAATCTGATACATAAAGGTTCATTACCATGTTCAGATTTTAGTTGGGGAAAGGATTCTATATAAGCATTAGCAATGTGGTAAAATTGTTTACTAAAGTAAAACGTTTCAGCCCCAAAGGATTACTTCTTACGTACAGTACGTATCTTGCATTATTTGTGTGCATCCTTGCAACAGAAGGAGGGCCTTTTGACGAAACATTTTTCTTCGATTAGTGAAGGTAATCACATGTTTAATTTGTTTGGCAAAGACACAGCACAGTAGAATTCGTTACTACATACATACACAGTATGTGGTAGTGTGTTGGCTGCTGTCAGGGCTGCGTGTTGTCATAGGTTTACTTCATGTGTCTTTCACCATAGTGGGATAAGGGCAACCCAGACTGGTCTGGTACGATGTCCTCCTCTGTGAAGATGCAGCTCTCCTTGTTTTCCAGCCTATTCAATATAACCCGACTGGAGGTGTCCATTGTGTGAGTTGAACATCAGCAACTGGGCACACATGGTGCAGTCTTCTGTGCTTTGCTGCAGCCCCCCCCCCCCCCCCCCCCCCACCCCACCTCCTTCATGCAGTCATCTTGGCAGAATGCTGCAGTGCCACCGGCGCCGTCGTGTTGACCTGTCTGCGTTCCAGAGCACATATACTGTCATCCTGTCGCTGCAAGATGAACTGGTGCTGGACGGGGCTGCACAGAATGGAGCACCTGCCCAGGACAATGCCAGCCAAAACTGGCTGGTCAGTAGAGGCCGTCCATAGCTGAGCTCAGTCATCATTCTGTCATTGTTTTGACAATTCCACCTAGCCCTTGACTCCTTGTTTGCTGCATACTGTACATATATTCTTCAGTTGTGTGGCAATTCATGCAGTCCACACTTGCTTCTTTCCTCGCATGCACTGCACTGTCTCTACTCCCCTCTCCATTTTCCTCCCTCCCCTCCCTTCCCTGCCTTCCCTCTCTTCTCCCACATGTCCCTCTCCATCCTCTTTTCCCCTCCCTCCCCTCCCTACCTTCTCTCTCCCTTCACACAGGCACAGAAGCTGTGTGCATGCACCAAGTCCCTCTCCAATGAGATCCATGATGTCATTAAGAAGCACTTTGCTGAAAAGGATTCAATGGAGGTTGACAGATTCAGACAGCAAATTGGGTATATATGTCTGGTACTCTGTCCACGATGTGGGTGTGACAACGTCTTGAACTATTAGCACTTCATTGGTGTGTGTGGGTCTGGTCGCTGCTGTCATGGCCACCCTTGTTCTTGTCTGTAACCTCTCTTCCTATATAATATAGCTTATTGAAGGTCCTGTACCAAGTGAAAGTGTTCCAGGCAGTCCTGCCACCTGAAGAAACCAATCTAGCAGAGGTCATTACCATGGAGATCAAGGTACAGTATATGCAGTTGCTAAGGAGATACAGTTATGCATGCAAGATGTGAAATTTCATTAATTTGGGGAACATGTGAAAATGAAAAATTCTGTGTAGCTACAGTATATAGGTTAACAGCAATTAAAGAAGCATAACTCAACACACTATGTAATTAGCCGCAGTCACACCATACACTCCCACTCATGCACACATGCAAACACACACACACACACACACACACACATGTACTTCTGTGTTAAAGATGCCGTCCCTACTCCGAACATTCAGTGTCCTTCCACGACCCTCCCTGGCCCCATTCCTTCTCTTCCTACTCCTCCCTTCCCCTCCACTTTCCCTCCACAGGACAGTTGTGCTCACTGGTACCACTCACTGGAGAAGAAAGCACTGGAGGTGTGTTGCAAGGCATGCCATGGCCACACTTCAGTATCATTTCTCACTACTGAGCACAGCTACTGCCACCTCTCTGTGCATTGCTCCCTTCCCAGGAGTCACCAGACAAGCTCCCTGGGTATGTGGAGTTGGTGAAATGTGTTGTTGGCTTCCTCAAGAATTCAAGAGATTGTCTTCAGAATATCTTCAATGAGTGAGCAGCTGTCAGGCTTCACACACACACACACACACACACACACGCACGCACGCACGCACGCACGCACGCACGCACGCACGCACGCACACACACACACACACACACACACACACACACTCTTCCTAGACTGATTCTGGTGCACTCTGTGAGGTCCAAAAGCACATTTCCGTCATACACAAACTGCAAATTAATGTCACATTTTACTGCAATTGGCAAACATTGGCAGAAAGAGGTGATAGCTTGGATGTTTGTGGGGAAGCTTCCCTTCCCCATCATCATGCCCTTCAGGGCTACAAATTGTAAGGAATTTCAGCTTAGAAAAGCCTAAGTGCTCGATAAACATCCGAAACGTTCAATGGTTATGGAGAACGACCCAGAAAGTGTCCTCCATAGGGGGCGCTTTTAGTCTTTTGGAGTTATCTTTGGTTCTACACTTCCGAAGTTCCGTCGCGGCGGCAGCCATAATTTATTGTCTCTAATCACGTCATAGTTCAACAAAATGGCGGCATCGACCTCGCAACTTAGTTGCGCCCGCAGCTCGCTTGCTAATTCCCAAGTAGTTACTCACTGCAATTGGATCACTCCATTTGAAGGTAGTTAGAGTCTTCAATTCAAGATCTCATTGGAAACTAATAGTAAGTTTCTAACGTTAATTTTAGCCCTAGCAGACAATTTCCTAGCTGGCTCACAAAACTTTGGTCCGGCCATGGCCGGAGTGGCCGGAGCGGCTCCCCCGGCCCTGCACACACACACACACACACACACACACACAACACACACACATACACACACACAGTATGCGTACGTATGGCTGTTGTGTGAAGGCTGTCACCTAGCTCCCTGACCTGTGCTTGTCCTTGTCTTGCTGCAGAGTTGATGTAAACTACCTTGAAATAGTTTATGTAGCAGTGGAAGGACCGGTATGTACAGTATGTCAGGCTGATTGAGTGCATGTGTGTATATATGTTACGCTATACATTGCATTGTCTGCCCTTCAACATTGGGTGGTGCCTGCCACACTTGTCCAACATTGAAGCATTAGATAGATAGATAGATAAATTTTCATTTGAACAGGAAGTACCCCTTCAGCAAAAATGCTGGTCTTCCAGGGGGTCCTGAACATTTACAGCTGAGACTTATTGACAATGTGCCTATATAACTATGGCTAATGAGGAAAAAGGGAAACATAAGTCATTTGCAAGCTTAAAATTACTTAAAATGAAGATTTCAATCAATAAATCTAATCTTTCTCTTAAATTCACTAGGATTGTGTTAGTCTCTTAATTCTCTAGGAAGCTTGTTTCACTCCTGGCTTGCTCTGAAGGTAAACAATTTACAATAAAACTCAGTTTTTCCTTTGGAGGATCAGGTTGAATTTGCCACGTGTTCTGCTATTACCAATCTGGGCATTCATCTTCAGACGTTCACTGATGGTAATGGGGGCTCGTCCTGTCATGCATCTGTGCACCATAGCCATTCTCATCTGCTCCCTTCTCTTCTCCAGTGTCTTCCATCCCAAAACCCGTCGAAGTCTCTCACTGGGGGTTTTGGGAGGCTTTGAAAGTACAATATGCATACTATAGTTCTGGATCCTCTCCAATTCCAGGCGCAACTTCCTTGAACACTCTAACCATACAGTTGAACAGTAATCTAAGTGGGGCAAGACAATAGCATTATAGATGCTCCTTTCAATGGTAGTTGGTAGCACATGCTGAAGGAGCATTACAGGAGTTGGAGCATGAGACATGAACCATACATTACTTTCTATTGCCATGAATCCCAGTACTGTAAAGAAGCATTCTTGCCAATACAATATACTAATTTCAATGCACACACACACACACACACACACACACACACACACACACACACACACACACACACACACACACACACACACACACACACACACACACACACACACACAAACTCTATCAACTGACACATACCCTTGCCCCTACTGTATCTCCCTCATACAGCTTGCCAGAGGGCTGTCAGAAGCTCTATCAGAGAACCTCCCACAGACCTTCTGCACTGCTAACAGCCTGTACCACCGCCTAAAAGAGTTCAAGGCTTTCTCCAGCTTTGTGTCTGAGACGTATGTACTGTAAGCCTTAGAGCTGATTAGCAAGCTACAGTATGTACTGTGCATGATGTGTGGGTACTGCTGTTGAGGGCACTCTCACTGCAAGCGGTGAAGAGTAAAAATGGTTGTACAGGGGCATAAATGCCCAGTCCACACTCTCTGTCTCTCAATCATCATTAATTCATGCCCTGGTCCATATTGCCCCATTTAGAAAACATGAGCAGCTGAAATTGACCAACTACCACACCCACTTCCATGGGATGGTGAACAATTGGATTACCCTGGCTATCCAGCCGTTGAATGAAGGGGTCGTGGATGCAACACAAAGGGCTGTGGAGGTGAGCTCTTAATTTACCATATGTTATCAGCTGGGCCATTGCAGCATTTTAATGCAACTCTAAATGCCAGGAATTTGCCAACTGTGTATATATCTCGTGTGTGAGCATATCCCATACCAGTGAGGAGTGGGTGGCAAGTGTTCATTGGATGATGACAAACACGCCACCATTCTTGCTACAGCAAACTACATGCATGCTTGTACGTACGTAGATGCAATAACACTGCTCACCTGATGAGTGCACGTGTTGCACTGGGTCTGACTCATGGGGAATGCTTGCTGCTAATATGAGTCTCTTGTTATGGCACACTGCATTAACTACATTTGATTGTCATGGCAATCATTGTGGTCACCGTGATGGCGGCTCTCCACTCAACTACCAGCCCATAGCACTGCATATAAACGTAGCTGCCCTGACTGCTATATCACTGTATTCTCATGCCTACGCCAGCTAAGAAGCCCTTCTTCATGTCTCTGTATACTCTGCTTAGGGCCAAACACTGGCCATTATATACAGGATTCGTGCAGAGTACATGACACACATTGACAGTGGCCAATAGTGATGCATACTTTCCCTCCTTCTTCATTCTCCCACCTGCAGGAGGAGACAGTAACGAAAGAGGCCAAGTTCTCTGCCACTGCAAGAGCAGTAATTGGCTTGGTTGTTAGGGTACGTAGATCATGTGACATGCATGTGATTCCTATGTACTGTATGTGCGACTGCCGATGGACTTCCACCTCTGCATTGCTTGTATGTAGGTCTGTACAGATTGGAAGGACTTAGGTTGGCCAGTTGCAACAGAGTCCTTTGAATACCTCACTACAGTTGTCAGAGTAAGGGCTGCTGCAGTAGGCCACTCTCTTCCTCTGTGCTTGCAGCATGCATGTACACTAGCAATAAAGAGGCTTGTACAAGTAGAAGACTGTCTTAAGTTGCTTGCTTCTCTTCTGTCTCCTGCTGTGTAGAGTGTGTGTTCAAGCATGGAGATGTACTCTAAGGAATCCTGTAATAGGTTGAAAGTGAACGGCTTCTTCAGTCCAACTCCTGACACATTCAAGGCAACAAAGAAGGTGTGGCAGCACTTAACATTCCACTCTGAACTGTCTACAGCTAGTAGTGCTGTGACTTCGCATTCTTCCTCATTCTCCCCCTCCCATTCCTCTCCCTCCCCTCCTCCTGTCCTTCCTCTTATCACTCCTCCTCCCTCTCCCCACCCACCCACACACTGCAGCTATACATTGCCCTGAATGACATTGAGCATGTCCGGCAAGGTGTACAAGAGCTCCCTAAGTTCACCAACTGGTCACACTTTCAAGAAGTGTTGGCTGAAGAGGAATCACGTGAGAAAGCTGCCGAGGCTGATAAAGTTCTGAAGGACACCCTCTCTGCCACGGACCAAGCCATTCAGCAAGTACTGACAAGCCTCACTGAAAACATTGCAGAGAAGGTGCGGCAACTATGTGGTGGTGGTGGTGAGTGTGCATGTGAGGTGCTTGGGGTGAGTGTGTGGGGGTGGAAATGAGTGCAGTTTGTGTGTGTGTGTGTGTGTGTGTGTGTGTGTGTGTGTGTGTGTGTTGTACATCTTGTGATAGGTTTGTGTGCACACATGTAATGCAATCATCAGACATACAGTATGTACAGTAGCAACCACTACTGTTTGCTGTCATGTTTCAACACTGTTGGCACCCCACTTCGGGTGTTGTTGACGAGGGACAGTGATGGATGTGATCTTTTCTCTCCTCTAGATGAGGCCTGACATCAAGAGGGGATTGAGAAATGTGATGGTGGCCACCACTCCAGATGCCATAGAAGAGGTGTGTGCCATGTTTCCTGTTGCCGTGGTGTTCAGTCGTCAAAGCAACTCTTGAAATGCTGTGTGAAATTTTAGCTCTGTGTTCCTGTCAACTCCAACAGGTGGTTTCACCTCTCATGACCTATCTCCAAGGTAACATACATGAACTTGGAACCAACCTCTTCAAATCAGTATTCCTGCAGTAAGTGGGTACTCTTCCTAATGTACAGTTTGTGTACGCCAACCAATCTTGCTAAATTACCTAATGTGACTTTTTGTGCACATTCCCAGCAACCAGCGCTGAAAATAGCAATACTTATATTTGACACATTAATTCATACTCTAGTATAGAGCGTAATGATTAAAGGCATGCATAATATACCGTGTAAGCTCTAACCTTTGTGGGACAAAATTTTGCACATCACCTTTAGGAAGGGTAATTTGCAATTTTATTTCCACAAATGGCTGCCTGGTTATATATAATGGTAATTATATGAAGTGTATTTACGTACTAGAAGCGTAAAGCATGAAATTTTTGTAAGAATATAGGTATTTTGTGACTGCCAACTGCCTTGCAAAATTTGCAAATACAAAGTTCTACGAAAATTAGAGCTTACACAGTGGTATGGCTGAATGTTTGTAGTCACATGACTGACATGTAACTTGCTTCTACCAATCAGATTGCTGACCCACATTTGGCTTATTTTGATGGGGGAGATGCAGACGTATACTGACAGTACACGCAAAGAGGTGAGTCTGCATACCAGCCAACAAGGCCAGCTGAGTCATCCCTGTACTGGGTGACCTGTTGACCTGTGTGTATCACTGTTCCTCCCTCAGACTGTATCCTTCTGCCTCCATAGCCTACTCAATGTGAGTCAATTTAAGCAGCCTGTACAGTTCCTTGATAGTCTCCTCTGTCTAAGGTGTACTCCAAGGTCAACTTCAGTGATACCTATGCATTCCTTTAGCTTTCTTTCTTTCTCCTCTTTTCACTCTTTCAGAAGCTCTTTGGATTCTTCCATGCTGAGGGAGATGGCCTTGCCAAGGAGGTGCTGGAGACCGAGCAATACACTGTGAGCAATTGCCTACCACAGAGCTGGCTTGTGCTTTCTCCCTAATTTTGACTGTATTCTCCCCTCACCATTCACCCCCCTCTCCTTCCCTCCTCACTCCTGTTCACATCTGCCCTGCCCAGCTCCTTCATGAGAAGTTGAGTTTAAGAGAGATGACAACTGAGAAGGTGATCCAGCGGTACTGCGAGACTCTGGCTGACTTCCAGGCCACTGCCCCCACCACCAAGGTGACCCTCACCGTGATGGTTGGGTACATGAAGGAGAAGCAAGCTGTGGAGCTTAAATGTAAACACACACACACACGCACGCTCACACACACACACACACACACACACACACACACACACACACACACACACACACACACACACACACACACACACACACACACCACCTTAACTTGTTGAGTTGTATACTTAGCATGCAGTTACTGTGTCAATGCATCCATATTTTCCACTGCAGTGATCAGAGCTACCAACCTCCCTTCGGTGACTGTCGCCAATTCTTGTGTTGCCTACCTGAAGATGAGCCTCCTCTCGCCAGACAACCACTTCTCCACTGCTGAGAGGCAGAAAAGCAAGGTCGACAAGCCGTCACTGAACCCTGTATTTGATGCCACATTCTTGTTGTGAGTACACATATGAATTGTCTCTTTGAAGCTGCTGACCTGCTAATTGACATCATGCAGTACACAGTGACACAGCTGGTGTTTGTTTGAAGACAAACCCCTATGGGGCACCGTCTGGGTAGAACCAATCTTGAAAATGGGATCTATAAAAATCTGGATATATTCAGATGTATACAATATACATCCAGATGTATAATTTATATATCCGGATCTATAGTATACATCCGGATGTATATTATATACTGTACATCTGGATATAATATTATAATATATATCCAGATTTTTATAGATCTCATTTTCAAGATGGTTTTACCCAAACGGTGCCCCATAAACACCAAGTGCACAGATGTGTGTATAATTTGTACCTCAGTTTGCAGTAAGTAAGCTCTGTGAGTACACGCCATCTATACATTGGGTTGCCATGATTACTCCTTAAACTATAGCTAGTTCCATGCTTGGCAATCATGAAACCCATGGTTACCCCTTAGTTCTATGCTGGGGGCTCTTGACCTGCCATGGTTACTCCTTACTAGTCTCATGTTTCACTCTTTCAGCTACCATAGTTACTCTGTTGACTCTCTTCTCTTGCCCTCTCCTCCTTCCCCTTGCTTTAGTCCCACAACGAGGGTGGAACACCTTCAAGTGCAGGGTGCTGTTCTATGCATCGAGCTGTACAGCTATAACAAACTGCGTTCACACACACCAATCGGAGTGGTAGTCATCAGGTGCAAGGATATTCCCATTCTGGCCCCAAATACAGTCCCAGAGGGCAAAAAATTGGAAGTGGCAGCTCCACAAATGTAAGACTGAGCCACCCCTTTCCAGCAATCACATGTACCAGTAATACCCAGCTTCGTACAACTTGTTTCTTCGCACCTCTCTCCAGGAAGACCATGACTTTAACCATCGTTGCACCTTGCGACTCCCAAGCACTGACTGAGCTCAGTGAAAGAAGCAAAGATGCCACTGCAGTTGCCTTTGCAAGGAGGATAAAGAAGCTGAAGGAAGGACATATTGCCAACCTGCATGATGGCTGTGCAGTCACTGCATGCACTTGTAACCATCTGAACTAGCTGTTGTGCTTTATGGCACTTATTGCACACTGTGTGCAACCTTTTGCATTATTTTACACACTTGTTGCTTCTGTTCTGTCGAATATGCAAATTTTGATGCCCATGGGTGCTACACATACTTACATGTAAACAATTATTAAATTTGTGCATCTTTAAATTAAGTGTGGATACAGCAAAATTTGTATCAATCAACACACAACTAGTGTACTGTGCTAAATTGGCAAACTTGAAGCACTCTACCAAGTACTGCCATATGCATACTGTATAAACTGTACATTAGCAAAACGTGACAACTACCAGACAAATTGCACGGATCTGAGGGATTCTGTGATGATAGGTAGTTTCATACAGAAATTCCTGCTAATTGCAGATGATGACGATGATGATGATACCCAGAAAAGGCAGTGGAATATTGTTGCTGATTGCAGCAAATTGCCGTTTGAGAATACACACATGAATGTATGAACATTACATGCATCATTGCACATATATACACACATGATGCATTTAAATTCATTGAGTGATGTACTGTATGTAACTACCCATTGCTTGGACTTAGAATGACCAGAATAAAAACAGACCACTCGAGCCACTGCTATCACCTTAAAAGGGAGCATACTGTGATCCAACATGGCCCTGGGTGTGTGGTTTGAGCGGGTGGCTGAGAAAAGGTTGTAAGTCTGTGGTAGATTGCCACTGTCCCTGTTCATTGTTGTAATCTCCGACCTGATGTGCCATGACTCAAGTGAGCATCTCTGGTGGTAGCGTGGGTGTTTGTCCACCACGCACCTCAGCCTCATCCCACTTGATGACATGTGACTCGTGGACTGCATGCCCCAAACTGCCAATTGGCTAGACCTGTCAGACATTAAACCACCGGCTCAAGGAGCATAGAACAGCACTGACCAGTGGAAACCTGGCTCAATTGGCAGTTGGGGGCATGCAGTCCACGAGTCACATGTCATCAAGTGGTTTCCACATGGTCAGTGCTCTTCTATGCTCCTTGAGCCAGTGGTCTAATGTCTGACAGGTCTGGCCAATGTATATACATGCACCTTGAGGCAGGTACAGAGATCTTGTAGACTATATACACCCACCCATTGTTGTATATAGCAGGATATGGTTCTTCAGGTTCATCAGAGTCTGCCGTAGGGTGCGGTGTGGGCGAAAACAAGTCTGGATCTCCAGTGAACTGAGGATCTGCCAAATGGACTCAGAGACATGCATATCGGACATATGGGATCACCACTGTAGCTTTGGGTGTGAGTGGCTCCGAAGCTTGGCTTTTGACATGATGAATGTCATTATCAGTGTGGTTAACAGTAATAAATGTAAGTGGTTAACAAGGAACATATCAATTAGTATGTAACTCCAAATAAGGGAATTGGATCATAGTTTTATTCATGATCAGTTGAGCAGTGCCTGTAACACTTGACTTCATATTGAGGTTTTTGATGTCACTGTAGGTTGACTCCTTATTCCTTCATCTCCCTCCCTCTTCTGGCACAACTATATATCTATAGAAATATGTAATTAGGTGCATGATCTAATGCACAGCAATGCGGGGGACGCCTGAGTGAGCACAACGTACATGCATGTGCAGAGCATGATTGTGACCTACACAAGGACAAGTCATGTAACTCGCTTTGGCTTGCCCCAATAACCTTGCCACATAAGCTCACTTAATTTGGTGTGTGTACAGTAGCTTGTTTTGAGAAGCAATCCAGTTATGACCAGTTACTACAAGCTAGGTCATAGGTCAAGGTCATGACTATAACAGTGGGGGGGCACACTACCACAAGGGTGATCATGAGAGGGGTGCTGGGTCTGACTCTGTAATCAATCTGTGGGTGCACACAACCAGTGTAAACAAGGTATGTGCAGCCTCCCTCTCCTCCCTTATAGACATTGAGGCTGTTGCAATAGTAGCCTGGTAGCTATCCAGGCCATCTTGGGGGGGGGGGGGGGGGGGGGAGGGGAGTGAGTGGAGAAACATTCTTCTCCCTCACAAATAAATTAACTGAAAGGGCTTAGGCATGAGGCTACCTGCAATAGCCAATGTAAAAGTGTTTCTGACTCATGCACAAATACAGCTGGCTGGATTGAATTAATTGTGTGGCCCAGCACAGTACAATCAGTGTAACTATATTTACAATCAGAGTATATATGATCAGCCATAACCTCTGCTCATCTCTTATAGCAATGTTGCTTTTGTGATCACACAGTAGTGTGCTTGGTTGGTGCATCTGCATGGCTACTGCCTCCTTATATTATGTATGCATGTGGCTTCCTTGATCCATCAAGCCGGCACTGTAGTGTCACTGTATGTACTATATAATTATGTGTACACGCTGCATAGAACAACCTGTGTAGTGTGTGTATGCATGTGTGTATTGTGTGTGCGTGAGTGTGTGTACGTGTGTGTATTGTGTGTGTGTGTGTGTGTGTGTGTGTGTGTGTGTGTGTGTGTGTGTGTGTGTGTGTGTGTGTAGGGGATCTAGGCCTCGTTTCGAAAGCCAGTTAAATGTCGGGGTGAGTTGGCTGGACTCACACCCCTAACCCTGGGTAGGGTAGCTGCTGGGCGCCGTGGCCCTTCTAGGCCGTGGCTGGTCGCCCATTCTTCGGGGTGCCGTGACCATCAGAGTTTGTTACTGGTTGCACACACACAGACATACACACACACACACACACACACACACACACACACACACACACACACACACACACACACACACACACACACACACACAATTTAAAACACATACAGTCACAAAGCACACACATGCAATAAGGTGACTATGCAAGCGGAACAGGTCAAACATGTCTAAGCAGACAATCATGCACCATGGAAGATACATGCATTGTCAGCAATACAGTCTTCATATTCTGAGCATTTCCCCACATGCACAGTGACATTAATTATGAATGCAGGGTCCTTAGGAGTGTGCTCCGTTGTACTGCCTGCTGCATGTACTGGGTGGGGAATCATGTGTCTGTTGCGGTGGAAGACCCATCTACTGTACTACAGGGGGTACATCTGGATCCAGCGGAGCATGACTGCTGAGCTGCTGGTGCTGTGTGAAGAGTGTGCTTTCATTACTACATATGTAGTGGGTGAGGAATGCACTATTCTAAACTACATAGAGCTGAATCATGTTGCACTGGCTTGCTGAGTCAATTGTTTTGCAGTAAAAGGTATATATGCACAGTATGTGCACACTGTGTGTCTTGTGTGAGTGTGTATGCATGATTATATGGAAGAATAGGATTGTAAGTACATTACAATAATTATTAATGCCAAAGAGATGCATGCTTTAGGGTTATGAACACCCCCATGCACAGTGTCCTATCCTTTGTTTGAAGAGAAGTATACATTTATACAAATCCAACAGAGGTACGTGCCATTACAGCAAGAGGACAACTTATAAGACAGTGTAAAATTTAATGGGTAATGTAAATGAGGGCTATAAAGGAGACAAGAAATCAAACTAGAACGTGCATGACAATATATGAATGGTCATGATAAACTTGGGAAAAGCATACTTATGTGAATAACAATTAATGCATAAGTGAAATGGTTCTAATGCGGTCAGCATATATATATAGACGATAGTCCGTCTAACCTATAAAATGATAATAGTTGATCATCTTCATTGCATAATACAGTGATGTGCACTGATGCATGTGTGTGTGTGTGTGTGTGTGTGTGTGTGTGTGTGTGTGTGTGTGTGTGTGTGTGTGTGTGTGTGTGTGTGTGTGTGTGTGTGTGTGTGTTGTGTGCTATGCATAACTATATTTGATTCGTAACCTACCATCTACATCAGAGTGATGCAGCAGTTACAATGGAGCAGAGGCAACAAAGGAACAATACTGTGGACTAATGGCCAGCGGCATCTACACATCATGTGTATGCACTCTTCTTGCACTGAGTGTCTTGCCATTATAGCTTACAGTGGCTTCTTACTGTGGAACGTAGCCGGCCACGCTGGCTCCACATGTACATCGCGGTCATCCTCACAATCAGGCATTTGGTGTATGCAATAGCTGATGTATTCCTCTTGACTGCAATGCTTACCAAGTGAAAGCATGATACTGACTAGAGGGACATACAGCAGTATAGGTAACATGGCGTATGCAATATATACAGCGTATGATGGCTGATTTAGTACTGCAGCTGGCCGGCTACGTTCCACAGTGAAGAAGACACTGTAAGATATAATGGCCAAGACACTCAGTGCAAGAAGAGTGCCTACAAGATAGGATGTGTAGATGCGCTTGGCACTTAGTCCACAGTATTGTTCTTTGTTGCCTCTGCTCCACTTGTAAACTGCTGCACTCACTCTGATGTAGATGGTAATGCTAACTGTAGCCAGTTTAGCAAGTGCTCCTGCTGCTGCAAGTCCTATACCGAAATCAAATATAGTTATCGCATAGCACACAAACTCTATTTCTTCCAGCTCAGTGCTGTTGTATGCGGCACAGTCCACAGGCAAACTGTCCCAAGTGTTGTTCGAAGAGTTAATTATGTAGCAGTAAAGATCTCGATTCTTGTCATCGCTTTCAAAGCATTCCCCACTAATAGCAACTGGGAAGTAGCAAAAGAACACTAGCATTGCTAAAACACATATACAGAATGCCAAAACGCAGAACCAAGCTATGATTTTGAAATTTTTCTCCACTCTTCTGTCCAGAAACAGTATGAACACTCTTGTTGCAGTACCATTGTTACTTCTGTCCTTGTATCGGTCCTTGTGCTCCTTAAAGAGACTGGGAAACATTGCTACAAATATTTTTCTGTATCCCAAGGTGAATGCTTGATCAAGGAGTGCTTGCAACTTCAGTAAACAATAATTGCGAGGTGTGCAAATTGCAGCTCTCCGTCTCCTGCAATAAGCTATTAGACCCGTTGCAAAAAGGGCAAATAGTGGTAAAATCCAAAGGATATTACCAAATATATATGGAATAATGAAAAACCCTTGTGGAGCAGACCAATGTGTTCCTGGCAAAGTTGGCACTGGCATAGCTGCAGTATCTCTGAACCTGTTGTGAAGTGACAGACAAGACTAGTAAGCACAAAATTCCATCTGCCATATCAATGGCTAGAAGGACACTGTACACAGTATATATCTAGCTATAGCTAACGCTTCTTTACTTGCCTTAAACAACTTGAGTCTTCAGTCCTTATTACCACAAATCAGGTCAGTCTGCCGCATTTTCCCCTCCTGCAAGACTATATAATGGGCCACTAATGAAGTTAAGCTGCAAGCCTGTTTGCCACACCCACTAGCAAAGCATGTCCATAAAAGGGAAGGTATGCACACCTTGGAGCAGACAACAGAAGTCAGAGAAATGGCCCATGTCATGCGGTTCTGTCCAATTACACTTCAATCTTACATGTACTGATATCTCCATGCAGTTTGTAAAGACAGCATTACACACAAGTACAGGTATGTGCATAGACGAGTGACCAGGTTAGCCATGCATAAGTCCCATGTGCTTTGATACTACAGTGAAAGCTGTCTAAGACGGCCACCTGTATGTGGGCCAGTTCTAACTGACATTTATAGAGAGGAGGCAGATTGCAATGTTTTAGTGTGCTATTAATTTGAGGCCAGTGCACTGTTAAAAATGGGGAGTGATGATCACACCCAAAATTGGTGTGAATTGGTTGCCACTGTGAGCACACCCATTTGCAGTGTGATGTTCACTCCAACCATGCAGTACACAACATACCATTTATGTGAACAGTTTGTAAGAGACTAAGCACTTCACGGTACATTTTCACTACAGATATGGTACACAACATACCACCTGGTGGGACTGTTTGTGGGTGATACGAAGTACCTAATGGTACATTAAATTGCACACTTAGTTTGACGAGGTCCTCCCACTGTGCACAACATACCATCAGGCTAAGCTGTATCCTGGGTAGCTATATATGTACTTAGATAGCTCGTAGGATTCCAAGTAAACTCTCATCTTTGCGTGTAAATTACTTCAGAGTCTTTTAATCTATCAGAAATGATTTGAACAACAGTGTGGATACTGGTGTCAGTGTGAATGTCACACTAAAGTAATAGTGTGAATGTCACACTAAAGTAATAGTGTGACTGATCACACCCTTGGTGTGAGCACTAAGTGGTGTGATGGTCACACCATATTTTTAACAGTGTGAGGTTGGTTGCATGCTTAAGAGAGATGGCTGCCTTACACAGTGACCCCCTTACATAACTTACATACTTACATAAAATTGCTAATTAATTAAGCTTAATCCAGTATGTGTGCATGATATCATGTGAATTGAGTAATATTATTACATATATGTTTACCTATATGCCTGCCAATGTGATCTGTCTGATCCACGCGATTAGACCGATCTCGCGAAGCGTAACATAAATATGGCTCTTGTCCCTTTAATTGCCATACCACTCGTGGTATACCTTTAGTGACTACTATAGGGGTTGAGTGGGTTATGGGATGATCCAAACACAGGCGGGACCACGGTGTCTCCGCATGGTCCGCTGTCTAGTAAAGTCTCGACGGGCAGCTGCCAGGCAGGTACGCGTAGGCGGTTCAGTAAGCCTCAATAATCCGCCCGAAGGTGGATAAGGGAAACTGCTGTCGCTGAATGTGTGCTAGTCCTAAAGGCAGCGCAGATCCGATCTGTCTCGTCACTTATGGACAGGTTAATTCGAAAAGCCTGAAGATGGTGTTGCACAAGTGCTCTCCCGTGTAAAGTCTAGGGAGAAGAGTGGTATATGCAACATGAAATCGTGCTGGGTCAGCTAGTCTACCCAACGAAGTGTCAGTGCTAGTCGTGAATGCAGTCCATCCAACGAGACTGCTGCACTTGACAAAGGGGAATATGTGCGAGAAGGGAATGCAAGTCGGGTGTGTTGCACTGTGCGTAATTATAAGCACAGTTGCCCCCTCTCAATCCACGCAGTAGTAGTAAACGAAGGCACGACCGTGATCGGAATGGCAGCCATATAGTCTCGCGTATAGCCAAGCTCCTTTTTTGTTTTCTGTTTGTTGAGCAAGGTTTGGCTAGGCGAGACAAGAGGGCTCATGGTCGAGAGCGAGGCAAGCGACGTAATGGAAAGTGTCGTACATGCACGTCAAATTGTTTAGACCGCCCTACGCATGCACTGTTTATGAGTCAGCGTGGTCCGTGGTCGAGTACAGCCCTACGCATGCACTGTTTATGAGTCAGCGTGGTCCGTGGTCGAGTACAGCCCTACGCATGCACTGTTTATGAGTCAGCGTGGTCCGTGGTCGAGTACAGCCCTACGCATGCACTGTTTATGAGTCAGCGTGGTCCGTGGTCGAGTACAGAATCGACGGAATGCTGCCAGGCAGATACGCGCAGGCGGTTCAGTAAGCCTCCATCCAACCGAAGGGGATCAGAGAAACTGCTGACGCTGAATGTGTGCTAGTCGAAATGGCAGCCTAGACAGTTCCGATCCTGTCTCATCGCGTATATGGGACAGCCGAGAGATGGTAACCAGAAATGGTCAGCTGGGGTGAAGTGGTAGCTGACTGACTGAGACAGTCAATGTTGGGTACAAAGCATTGACTGATCCAAACCAAGTGTGGTTGGGTTGGATTTGAATGAGATGTGTCCCTGTTGTAAGCTGTCAGAGTTGCCAAAGTCAATGTTGGGTACAAAGCATTGACTGATCCACATCAACTGGGGTTGGATTTGAATGAGAAGTGTCCCTGTTGCAAGCTGTGAGAGTTTGCAAAGTCAATGTTGGGTACAAAGCATTGACTGATCGACACCAATTGTGGTTGGATTTGAATGAGAAGTGTCCCTGTTGCAAGCTGTGAGAATTGCAAAGTCAATGTTGGGTACAGAGCATTGACTGATCCACACCAATTGTGGTTGGATTTGAATGAGAAGTGTCCCTGTTGCAAGCTGTGAGAGTTTGCAAAGTCAATCAATGTTGGGTACAAAGCATTGACTGATCCACACCAACTGGGGTTGGATTGAATGAGACATGTCCCTGTTGCAAGCCGAAAGATGGTAACCAAGAATGGGGTGAGTTTGTATGTTTGTGATATGTTTCTATGTTGTATTTTTGTGGAGTGTTGTGGTCTATGTTACGGGGTGAGGCAAGTTGAACAAGTGGAAAGCTGCATGGGTTATGTCTGTAGGCCTGCGGAGATAACGTGTGTAGACAACTGGTCTTCAACTTGCCTCACCCACTGTGTGATGTTACATCCATCAGGTCACAACAACTGGTGTTACCTATGTCCAAAAGGTCGTAGGAAGCAGTCATGCGCTCACAACCAACCATCCCTATGTCCACACCTTCCACGGGCCCATGGAGATCTCCTACGCAGACCACTGTGGATGTTGCATCCAAGAGTGACCGTCACAACAGCTAATAATGCAGGAGGCAGTCGTGCGTGCACACACAACCAACCATTCAGAGATCCACACCATCCATTGGCGAGTGACAAATGGGAGAGAAGCATTCCAGGCGGGGTGTGGACATACATCCTGGAGCATGTGCAGTAAGGCCCTGCAACGTTCGTGTAGTTGTCACAGCACGAATGAACAGCATCTGCTTGCAGGTGATACTAATTATATATAATGATTGTCAGTATAATATATTATGTCATGAATAAATTAGTACTTACGTATATTATACTGCTTCCGTAACAGTGCGCTGGCTTCAGTGACTCAAAGCGTGTAGAGATATCAAAGTAATACTTCAATGAACTGTCTAAGACAGCCACCTTTAGGCCAGTTCTAACTGTAGTGACCTTTATAGAGAGAGGTGGCTGCATTACAGAGGTAGATTGCAATTATTAGTGCTAGTTGGGGCCAGGTAGACTAGCTGGCTGTTTTAGAGAAATGGCTGTCTAATATAACACAGTGACCATCTTCAACATGTTCCACTGTACATACTAGCAGGTTATACATTATTACGGCAGACTGTGCTGAGAACCAAATTGTTAAGCTAGTTTTTGATATTGTAATGAAGGTCAAATTTGAATGGTATCTGACTGAAGAGCCTACAGTTGCCATTCTGACTTGGATTCTGCACAATTGTATCTGCTGTACAGCCTATGTCACTCCTAAGAGGGTGTATGGCTCCTGTTGATTTCCATCAAATTTTAATTATGCATAATGCAATCAGTAATGTATGTGTCCCCTCGTCCCAACTATCAATACTATAGCAAGTGAGGTGCTGTGTGAGTATATACATTGCAAGTTATATTACAATATACAGCACTAATCTAAAGTAAATAATATAATATAATATAATATAAATAAATAAATAATTCCCAGGGGGGTTGTTGGCCCTAATTATGATATATATAATTGCGAATGATGTAATGTTGATATGTAGCTTACAATAAAACCTGCAGAGCAAAACAACACATCCAGTCTCAGCTGCTAGAGATCCAGAATCTTCCGCTGGTAAAAGTGAACAGAAATTATTGTGTTTGTGTTACAGTTTACTGGCGATACTGCTGTGCCTTACTTTGGATTGCACCAACTCAACTGGCAACAATGGCTGAAGCAGTTGGTGATTTGTGAGTTTTCTTTGCACTATGTAGTGTAACTAACCAATTGAGGTGAACTTTAGAATAGCTTACGATTATATACACAGACAACAGTTTGTCTCACATGCATGCACTCTGGTGCATGGACTGGATGGGCAAATGGAACTCTTCTTTCCATGTGCACATTTTAGGTTTGGAAATGTAGTAATAGCTACTGAAGGACCAACTGAAGGCTTCTAAAGAAGTAAGTCATTTTGACGATCAAGCTGTGAATGTGTGCGTGCGTGTGTGTGTATGCATGTGTGTGCATTCCCAATCTTCTTGCAACATGCATGCACCTGTGTCAGGTGACGTATCCCCCCGTCTGCACATTCACACATGCATGGGATATTTGCCTACGCCAGCTAGCTAGCTAGAGTGCTTAGCTCACTCATTCTCTACGTGTCATGAAGCAGTGGCAGCATATGGATACAGGCTCTATGTAGGTGTGCTCTGTTGTCCTATAGCTCAGCATGTATAACATGTACTGGTGTGGGGAATGTTGCACCTACTGTGTTAGCACAGCAGGTGCAACACTCACACACACACACACACACACACACACACACGCACACACACACACACACACACACACTCATACACACATTCATGCACACACACACACACACACACACACACACACACACACACACACACACACACACACACACACACACACACACACACACACACACACACACACACACACAAGGTACAGGTCAACCATGTTGAAGCCACACTGTATGACATAATGCCAAAGACACCCAGTACAAGAAGAGCTAGTGACTACAAGATAGATTATGTAGATACACTTGGCACTTAGTCCATGGTATTGCTTATTGCTGCCTTGGCTCCACATACAAATAGCTGCACTCACTCTGATGTAGATGCTAATGCTCACTGTAGCCAGTTTAGCAAGTGCACCTGCTGCTGCAAGTCCTATACCGAAATCGAATATAGTTATCGCATGTGTCTGTTGTGGTAGAAGACCCATCTACTGTACTACAGGGGGTACATCTGGATCCAATGGAGCATGACTGCTGAGCTGCTGGTGCTGTGTGAAGAGTGTGCTTTCATTACTACAGATCTTATTCTAAACTACATAGAGCTGAGTCAGTCGTTTTGCAATAATATTAATGGTTTATAATATTATTATTATGCATAAACTGTACAGTATGACATTGTGTGCACTGTGAGTCTTGTGTGAGTGTACGTGTATGCATACAGGAGATAGCATAGTGAGTGCATGAACATTTAATGCCAAGAGATGCATGGTTTAAGGTTAAGGAACATCGCACAACAACATACAACACACATAGTCCTGCTCTTGGAGAGAAGTATTCATATATTCAACAGAGGTATGTGCCATTACAGCAAGAGGACAACTTATAAGACAGTGTAAAATTTAATGGGTAATGATAAGAGGGCTATAAAGGTGACATAAAATCAACCACAAAAGTGACAATATAAGAATGGCCGTGAAAACTTACAGAGATAGGGGAAAGGCACATATACTTATGTGAATACCAATAAATGCATAATTGAAATGGTTCTTATATATAAATTATGTGGTCAGCATAATTATATAGACGATAGTTCCATCTAACCTAATAGTTGATTACATCCTCAGCACAAAACATGATGTGTACTGGTGTGTGAGTGTGTGCTTGTGCACGCATGTGTGTGCATGTGTGTGCAATTTTTTCTTTAAACATGCATGCAGAATGCAGTAATTGTTACACTTTGCTCATCTTTACAAAACTGACTCAGTTGTAAACGTACAATATGAGGTGGTGTTATCATTGTTGGCTACAAGTCGTGTTCCCTCTGCTTGATCAGGAGTTGAACTAAGCCTGTCTGCCTCAACTCCAAGGCCAGATTGCACGGGTTCTTCTTGGTCATTCATTGGCTCCACATGTACATTGCAGTCATCCTCACAATCAGGCAATTGATGTATGCAACAGCTGATGTATTCTCTTGACTGCAATGCTTACCGAGCCAATGATGAAAGGTAGAGGGACAAGCAGCATAAAGGGTTAACATGGCGTATGCAGTGTAGACAATGTATGAAGGATGATTTAGTACTGCAGCTGGCCGACTAAGTTCCATAGTGAGGAGCACACTGCAACATATAATGCCAAAGACTAAGTAGACTAAGTGCAAGAAGAGTGACTACAAGATAGGTTATGTAGATACGCTTGGCACTTAGTCCACAGTATTGCTCATTGCTGCCTTGGCTCCACATACAAATAGCTGCACTCACTCTGATGTAGATGGTAATGCTCACTGTAGCCAGTTTAGCAAGTGCACCCACTGCTGCAAGTCCTATACCGAAATCGAATATGGTTATTGCATAGCACACAAACTCTATTTCTTCCAACTCAGTGCTGTTGTAAGTGGCACAGTCTACAGGCACACTGTCCCAAGTGTAGTACCAAAAGTTTGCATTTGTGTAGCAGTAAAGATCTCGATTCTTGTCATCCCTTTCAAGGCATTCCCCACTAATAGCAACTGGGAAGTAGCGAAAGAACACTAGATTTGCCAAAAAGAATACAAAGATTGCCAGATGGCAGAAGTAAGTACTTAGTGCAATTCCAGATCTATTCTCTACTCTTCTGTCCAAAAACAGTACGAATACTCTCGTTACAGTTCCATTGTTATTTCTGTCTCTGTATCGCACTTTGTGCTCCTTAAAAATGCTGGGAAACATCATTACAACTATTTTTCTATATCCCAAGGTAAATGCCTGATTAAGGACAGCTTGCAACCCCAAGGTCAGTGAATAAAAACAGCAAAAACAACAATAAAAGCAAAAATGGCAAGGTGTGCAAAGATCCTTCCAGCTCCAGCTCTCCTGAGGGTATAAACCATTAGACGAATTAAAGTAAGGGCTAATGGCAAAGTAAGTGTGAAGGCACTACACATCCGCAAAAAAGAAAAACCCTTGTGGAGCAGGCCAATGTGTTCATGGCAGAGTTTGTACTGGCATAGCTGTAGTGTCTCTGAACCTGTTGTGAAGTGACAGACAAGACTAGTTAGCACATTATATTCCATCTTGCCAGATTGATGGCTAGAAGAGCACTGCACAAAGTATATATCTAACGCTTCTTTGCTTGCCTTAAACAGCTTGAGTCTTCGGTCCTTATCACCACAAATCAGGTCAGTCTGCTGCACCTTCTCCCACAAGACTATATAATGGGCCATTAGTAAAGTTAAGTTGTAAGCCTGTTTGCCACACCCACTAGCAAAGCATGTCATTAAAAGGGAAGGTAAGCACTCCTTAGAGGGGACAACATTAGAAGCCAGAGAAATGGCCCATGTTGTGTGGCTCTGCCCAGTTACACTTTAATCTCACATGTATTGATATCTCCATGCAGTTATCATTATACGCAAGTACGTATGGGTATGTGCATAGACAAGTGACCAGGTTAGCCATGCATAAGTCCCATTTGCTTTGGTACTACAGTGAAAGTTGTCTAAGACGGCCACCTGTATGTGGGCCGGTTCTAACTGACATTTATAGAGAAGAGGCAGATTGCAATGTTTTAGTGCTATTGATTTGAGGCCAGTGAGGCTGGTTGCATGCTTAATTAAGAGAGGTGGCTGCCTTACACAGTGACCCTCTTAGACATGTTCCACTGTACTGTGAATATATGCGTACTACATTGTTTACATCATTTACTTTCATACAGGGGTCCCAAGATTCCCTTCCAGAGAACATCAGGAGTATTCACCCACTACTGTTTTTAAGAAAGCTACAAAACAATCATCATAGACAGCCTCTCCTAGAAACCATGCATGGATGAAGCAAAGGAAGATTTCACAGTGAGGAGTGATGAAGCTAAAGCAGCCTTGCATGGTATTATCACTTGCTTCTTTAGAACTACCATATTCTATCTATCATTAACTCTTTTTTTTTTTTATATACGATAATGCAAACTATTACAAGGAGTGAGCTGATGATAAGGACAGAAACATGCAAAAGTCTAGTTCATAATACAATAACTGAATGAATGTGATAGTGATTGGGAGAATATATAAAGTTAAGCAAGAAAATAGACAAAGTACATAGTCAGTTTATTTACTTATTTCTCTTTGTAATTGTCTCCTACAAGCTACCCAGTCCGGTTTGTCATCTTTAAGGCGATCTGAATTCATCTTATTCCATATTTCAGGAATTCTTCCTCGGTAGCTTCTTTTAAAAACCTCTAAGGATTTAGTAGTGATATAGGATTGTAATTGATGGTCGTGAGACTTCGTTGGTGCTACTCTGGCTGATCTGCAAGGCTTCACTTTGCTGCAGTCTTCAAATTCAGGGGTAAGTGATTTCAGTGGAGTCTTGATGTCTCCATGCAGAAGTTTGCATGTAAGACCTACTGCAGCCGCTTGTCTTCTCTGCTCCAATGAACTGATGGGGAGTTGATCAAACATGTTGTGTGCCTGCTCTTGGACTCTGTCCAATTTGTCCAGATTGGTCTTTGCTGCACTCCAGTACACAAGGTTCCCATACTCTAGCTTCGGGCGGACAAATGCTGTGTAAGCTGTGTGGAGGCCATTATCATCAAGGTACCTTCTCGCTCGTCTTATGGCTCCTAGTCTTTGCCTTGCCTCAGTTGCAATTCTGTCAACATGAGGTGACCATGTTCCTTTGCTGTCCAAGGTAAAACCAAGAACTTCCAATGTCTCATTCTCACAGATCACTTCTCCTTCCATAACCAAAGGCACATTCACTACATCCCTCTTTTTGCTGATGGTGATTGCTTTTGTCTTCTTCGCTTCAAATTCGAGAAGCCATTTCTTACCAAACTTCAAAATCCTTTCAATGTCCGAATTCAGCAACGCAGCACTTGTCTCTCTTTCACCTGTTGGTATTCGCATTACAAGGGTAACATCATCAGCATAACATAGCATTGCTGCATGCCGGGCTTCCTCAGGCAATCTTCGGATAAACACATCAAAAAGCAGTGGTGACCATATTCCCCCTTGGGGAACACCTGAGCGGATTTGACAAACCTCAGACTTCTCTCCATTGGTGGCGACCACAAAAGAGCGATCTGAAAGGTAGCTCTTCAGGAGAGCAAGTGCTCTTCCTCTAATGCCTATTGACTGCAAGTGTGCCAGTAGACCTCTCCACCATACACGGTCAAATGCACCTCTGATGTCAAGTGCTACTACTCGGAGTTCTTCACGTGCTTCAAGTGCAGTAGCAACCTCATCAGCAATGATGACTCCAACATCAGCAGTTCCTGTTCCTGGAACAAATCCAAATTGCTCATCTGGGATGTACGGCAGGAGACAACTTCTTAGTTGAGGAAGGAGGACCCTTTCAAATGTTGTTGAGAGGGTGGGCAGCACTGATATTGGTCTATAGTTGGAAGGCAATGTTGATGGCCCCTTCTTATGGATCGGGGTGACACGAGCAATTTTCCAGGATTTTAGAAAAATCCCGGTCCTCACGATCTTCTGAAATAGTCGAGTGATGGGCTTCGAGAGTGGGCCGGCACATTGCTTAAGCACTCTAGGGCTTACTCCGTCCAATCCAACTGATTTACTTTCATCCAGCTTCTTCAAAACAGTCCGGATTCGATTCTGTTTCACTCTGAAGGTCTTCAGCACAGATTCAAATTCTTCATCAGGCAGATCTGGCAGCTCAGCAGATTCTTCATTAGGTATGCAAAATTTCTCACTGAAGAACTTGGCAAGGGCGTCTGCTTTGGGGGTCACTGTTTGCTTCTTAGGTGCAAAGCCTGTGATGTCTTTTGTCATCTGCCACCAGTGCCTGGAGTTGGTGCCTTTTGCCAGTTTCTTCCTGATTCGATTCTGGTGTTGGCAAAGAGCTTTGTTGTACACATGTGTGGCTTTCTTGCTCAATTTTGCATAGCTGGCCATGTCATTCCTTCTCCACGCTGCTTCTTTCTTTGACCATGCTTCCTGGCATCGTATGTCCCACCAAGGAAAGGGCCTGGTCATCATTGTGCTGGATCTTGGAACGAACTTGTTGGTAACAAACACTATCTTTTCAGTAACAAATGCCACTGCTTCCTCAGTTCCGCTTGGAAGATCCCAACTAGTTGATCTGAACTCCCCAATCATGCGATTCCAGTTGGCCTGCTTCCAGTGATAAACAGTTCTTTTTGGTGCTGCAATGGGCAATTCTAGGATTCTGGTCAAGTTCACCAGCAGGGTCTGGTGATCGGATGAGCCACAATGTGGAAGGTGGGTGACTGAACCATCATACGGGCCAATGACCAGATCTAGAATTGCCTCACCTCGGGTAGGCCTCGATACCAGTTGGAGCAAGCCCCTGGCCTCACAAAACTCACGTGTAGCCTTGCCAGTAGCATCAGTTTTGGTTGATTTCAGCCATTCCTCCTCGTGTGCATTAAAGTCTCCAATCATCAGTACTTGTTGCTTTTTGTCTTTAGTGATTTCGTCATACAGTAATCCTAGTTGTTGAATCAGGGTTGTGTCAGAGGCAGAGGGTTGGGTGTAGACACAAACCAGCGTTGTTGGACTGTCACCCGGGATGGTTACCGCGCACATTTCAGCCTTTTCGCGTACATAGTACTTCGATACTGGGTAGTCGTCACACAAGATGTCTTCTCGCGCCATGATGATGACTCCTCCACCGTGCTTGGTGCGATCTACCCTCGCCTTGACAGTATATCCTGTAGGTGCGATGCTGGCGTCTGGTTCTGTGTCTAGGTGAGTTTCCGTTAGGCACAAGAAGTGGGGTCTGCCGCGTTCAACCGCCATTGCTCCCAGCTCCCCACATCCCTGGCGAAGGCCTCGAATGTTGGTTGTAAGAATCGTCAGCTCATCTCCTAGCATAGTTTGCCGTCCTCGATCCGGTCTATCTCCTCCATACTCGCCAAGCTGAGCGCTGACGTTGCTGGGATCCTCGGTAGGTGCGGTGGAGGAGCGCGATTCCGCCATCTTGACGATGACGAAACCATTTATATGGCTAACTAGGTTCTATTAGTCTCTGTCAACTATACATGCTATGTACATGTAGCCAGTGAACTGTTTCACTTTCATTATTAACCCATGCATTGGACATATTATTCATCTCCATCTTGCATGCAGTGCTGCATTGGACCTTGTGGTGTTCTATAGTGCCAACTGGTATGGTGCACTTTAATAATGAATTGAATTGAATAATATTATTACATATTTATTATTATTATTATACAGAGTTATTATGAAATGAGCAACGATAATGTAATAATAGTAAATGATAATAGTAATAATAATTATTATAAGACAAAGAGAGAAAGACACAGATACGCATTGCATTAATTGAACAATCATACTGAACAATTAAATCAAATAAAATCAATCAAATCAATTCAATTAAATCAATCAATCAATCAATAGACTGGAGTCCTGGCAGCTCCAAAGTGCCCTGCACAGAGGCAGAGTTCCCCATCTGAATGGCCACGGATAGTCGCTGGAGCAGGTATGTGAAGGACTGGGGCTCACCTGTGGCTGACTTCAGCCTGCGGTCTAGGTTTCGGAGGAAGCTCATTGAATCCGGACCTATTGAGCCGCAGGTTTCCACTGCAATAGGCTGGAATACATAGGACCTGTCAAGGTGAGCGTACTTGCTCAGCTTGTTTTCTCCGCGGCGGCTGCGGCCCCTCCTGCTTCCCTGGACGATCCCCGAATGCGGGAGTCACAAAAAGAGTCCACGCATGTTGCATCCCACACAAGGAATTTTCCTTCCGTCCATGGGATTAGGGTAACACCATCTGGGCGCTTCCCATCAGCTCTGTGAAGGCCAGATGGTTCAAGTCTGCTGGGGATGTTGGCTGAAGCTAACGAGTGATAGATGGTGTTATTCAGCATCTGATGGCGGGGGATTCTGCCTTGGCTCATCCTGCAGCTAAGACCATGAAGGCCAAACTTGTCGACAGGTCCTCCACAGAAACTGCAGGAGTGGGGTAGGCATATGGAGGCGCCCACTCTGAGACCAATGGCAATACGGATGGCCTCGTTAGGCATGCGAAAACCCAGTGAGGAGATAGGTGGGGCGTTCAACCATGCTCCTGACTCGAATGAGCCAGCACCAAGCAGCCGTGATCTTGAGATCTCATTGGTGCAGTGCTCCAGAAGGGTGTCGAACATGTGCTGGACTACAGGCTCGTCCCAGGATTTCTGGCGGTTTACGGCAGAAGGGGCCAGTGTGTCTTCAGGCAGTGCCTGTTTCCATCTAGACAGAGCCAGGTCCCTGTCAAGGTATGGGGTAGATGACAGGTGGTCAGGGAGGAGCTGCTGCAATAGGTCTGAGGCCCCACCAGCAGATGCCAAAAAGGCAGATGGTGCAAGAGTGGAGGCACTTCAAAACCCAAGGCCACCTGATTTCACAGGGAGGGTTGCCTGGAGCCATGAGTCTCCCTGATCAAAATCGATGTTGGTGATCCTCGAAACAATGGACTCCAGATGGTGGTCCCAAGACTCAAGGAGTGGGGACAAAAAGGCTGGTGACGTTCGTAAGATGTGCAAGAGCTTCGGGATGGAAAGAGAGTGTCGCAGGATAGTGATGGCATCGTGCATTTGGAGGTGGCAAAGTCGTTCCCCCATCACTTTCAACTGGCGACATTGTTCCTCAATGCAAGCCTGCAGTGCCTCCTTTCCTAGGGGAGAACCCAACAAGATGGCACGGGAGGCATGAACATACTGCAGACCTGGAAAAGCTGACAAAACAGGGCTAACTGAGGACTCACTGTGAGACAGTACTTCAGACTTATCTACGTTTAGGAATAGCCCTAATGCCTTCCCCTGATTCTCAATTTTCAATAGGTCTGATTCGATGTCCTCAAAACTCCCGCCAATTGTGCCGTCGTCAAGGTAGAACACTGTGAATTCTGATGACAGGCTGGATACCAGGTTGTGAATACCCAGGCAAAACAGCATTGGGCCCAGAGGGTCCCCCTGCTGTATGCCCTCAGCAGACGACACTTGCACATCGTTCCACAAAAGAATGGAAGGAGAACTATATATATATTATATCATATATATATCATATATTATTACATAAAATATTAATGTTACCTAATGTTAAAAATGTTACCTATGTTAAAAAATACCTAAATGTTACCTATTAATGTTACCTATATGCCTGCCAATGTGATCTGTCTGATCCACGCGATTAGACCGATCTCGCGAAGCGTGACATAAATATGGCTCTTGTCCCTTTAATTGCCATACCACTCGTGGTATACCTCTAGTGACTACTATAGGGGTTGAGTGGGTTAGGGTACCGGTATGATGCAAACACAGGCGAGACCACGGTGTCTCCGCATGGTCCGATGTCTAGTAAAGACTCGACGGCCAGCTGCCAGGCAGATACACGCAGGCGGTTCAGTAAGCCTCTATAATCCGCCCGAAGGTGGATAAGGGAAACTGCTGTCGCTTAATGTGTGCTAGTCCTAAAGGCAGCGCAGATCAGATCCTGTCTCGCGCGTATGGACAGGTTGATTCGAAAAGGCTTGAAGGGGCCGATGTTGCACAAGTGCTCTCCCGTAAAGTCGAGGGAGATGAGTGGTATATGCAACATGAAGTCATGCTGGGTCAGCTAGTCTGCCCAACGAGATGTCAGTGCTAGTCATGAATGCAGTCCATCCAACCAGACTGCTGCACTTGACAAAGAGGAATATGTGCGAGAAGGGAATGCAAGTCGGGTGTGTTGCTCTGTGCGTGATTATAAGCACAGTGACCCCTCTCAATGCACGCAGTAGTAGTAAACGAAGGCACGACCGTGATCGGTATGGCAGCCATATAGTCTCGCGTATAGCCAAGCTCCTTTTTTGTTTTCTGTTTATTGAGCAAGGTTTGGCTAGGCGAGACAAGAGGGCTCATGGTCGAGAGCGAGGCGAGCGAGTAAATGGAAAAGTGTCGTACATGCACTTCAAATTGTTTAGACCGCCCTACGCATGCACTGTTTATGTTGTCAGTGTGGTCCGTGGTCGAGTACAGAATCGACGGATTGCTGCCAGGCAGATACGCGCAGGCGGTTCAGTAAGCCTCCATCCACCCGAAGGGGATCAGAGAAACTGCTGTCGCTGAATGTGTGCTAGTCGATATGGCAGCCTAGACGGTTCCGATCCTGTCTCATCGCGTATATGGGACAGCCGAGAGATGGTAACCAGAAATGGTCGGCTGGGGTGAAGTGGTAGCTGACTGAGACAGTCAATGTTGGGTACAAAGCATTGACTGATCCAAACCAAGTGTGGTTGGGTTGGATTTGAATGAGAAGTGTCCCTGTTGCAAGCCGTAAGAGTTGCCAAAGTCAATGTTGGGTACAAAGCATTGACTGATCCACACCAATTGTGGTTAGATTTGAATGAGAAGTGTCCCTGTCGCAAGCCGTGAGAGTTGCAAAGTCAATGTTGGGTACAAAGCATTGACTGATCCACACCAATTGTGGTTGGATTTGAATGAGAAGTGTCCCTGTTTCAAGCTGTGAGAGTTGCAAAGTCAATGTAGGGTACAAAGCATTGACTGATCCACACCAATTGTGGTTGGATTTGACTGAGAAGTGTCCCCTGTTGCAAGCTGTGAGAGTTGAAAAGTCAATGTTGGGTACAGAGCATTGACTGATCCACACCAATTGTGGTTGGATTTGACTGAGAAGTGTCCCTGTCGCAAGCCGTGAGAGTTGCAAAGTCAATGTAGGGTACAAAGCATTGACTGATCCACACCAATTGTGGTTGGATTAGACTGAGAAGTGTCCCTGTCGCAAGCTGTGAGAGTTGCAAAGTCAATGTTGGGTACAAAGCATTGACTGATCCACACCAATTGTGGTTGGATTTGAATGAGACGTGTCCCCTGTTGCAAGCCGAAAGATGGTAACCAAGAATGGGGTGAGTTTATATGTTTGTGATATGTTTGTATGTTGTATTTTTGTGCAGTGGTGTGGTCTATGTTACGGGGTGAGCCAAGTTGAACAGCGGAAAGCTGCATGGGTTATGTCTGTGGGCCCACGGAGATAACGTGTGTAGACAACTGCTGTTCAATTTGCCTCACCCATTGTGTGATGTTACATCCAGCAGGTCAGCAGTCATGCGCTCACAACCAACCATCCCTAAGTCCACACCATCCATGGGCCCATGGAGATCACCTACGCAGACCACAGCTGCACAACTTGACCCACCCACTGTGGATGTTGCATCCAAGAGTGACCGTCACAACAGCTAATGATGTAGGAGGCAGTAATGTGCGCACACACAACCAACCATTCAGAGATCCACACCATCCATTGCCGAATGACAAATGGGAGAGAAGCATTCCAGGCGAGGTGTGGACATACATCCTGGAGCATGTGCAGTAAGGCACTGCAACATAGTTGTCACGGCACGAATGAACGGCATCTGTTTGCAGGTGATACTAATTATATATAATGATTGTCAGTATAATAATCGTGAATATATTAGTACTTACGTATATTATACTGCTTCTGTAGTAGTGCGCTGGCTTCAGTGACTCAAAGCGTGTAGAGATATCAAAGTATTACTTCAATGAACTGTCTAAGACAGCCAACTTTAGGCCAGTTCTAACTGTAGTGACCTATATAGAGAGGTGGCTGCATTACAGAGGTAGATTGCAATATTTAGTGCTAGTTGGGGCTAGGTAGACTAGCTGGCTGTTTTAGAGAAATGGCTGCCTAATATAACACAGTGACCATCTTCAACATGTTCCACTGTACATACTAGCAGATTATACATTATTACGGCAGACTGTGCTGGGAACCAAATTTTTAAGCTAGTTTTTGATATTGTAATGAAGGTCAAATTTGAATGGTATTTGAAGAGCCTACAGTTGCCATTCTGACTTGAACTCTGCACAATTGTATCTGCTGTGCAGCCTATGTCATTCCTAAGAGGGTGTATAGCTCCTGTTGATTTCCATCAAAAGTTAATTTAATTTTTGCATAATGCAATCAGTAATGCATGTGTCCCCTCGTCCCCAGCTATCAATACTATTACCATAGCAAGTGAGGTGCTGTGTGAGTATAATTATGATATAATTGTGAATGATGTAATGTTGATATATAGCTTACAATAAAACCTGCAGAGCAAAACAACACATCCAGTCTCAGCTGTTGAAGATCCAGACTCTTCCGCTGGTAAAAGTGAACAGAAGTTATTGTGTTTCTGTTACAGTTTACTGGCAATACTGCTGTGCCTTACTTTGGATTGAACTTTTGGCACCAACTCAACTGACGACAACGGCTGAAGCAGTTGGTGATTTGTGGCAGGCAGTACCTCATATACTGCACTGTGGGTCACTCTGTCCTCTCTCAATTGAGCAGTGCCTGTACCACTGACTGCACGTTGAGGCTCTTGTAGGTCTGTCCAGTGCATAAACACTATAGGCTGACCTGTGACATATTTATGCCATTGATGTGGCTGCTCCCATGCACCTGAATCTGTGAGTTTTGTTTGCACGCTTTGTACGGACATGGCCATGTCAGGTTCTAATGTGCAAATGCAGGCAACAACAATATTCACAGACAAATGCACATACACATGAACAGGCATAGAAATGCACACACACACACACACACACACACACGCACGCACGCACGCACTAGTGCTGTTAGGAACATAGACCACCTGGGAAAAGACCATCCATGCTATATACTAGTGCTACTAGGAAACGACCACCAATGCTATTAGGAAAAGTACCACCAGTATAGGAAAAAGACCACCCATGCTACTAGTGCTACTAGGAAACGACTATGAACTGGTGCTATTAGGAATTAAACCACCAGTGCTATTGGGAAATTGCGCGAATTGCTGGCTTGCAGCTACACCTTGGGTCATGGTTCTAAGCGGATTTCTGACAGTTTTATAGTCCTGTTACGGGTGGTGTTTCTATGGCTATAAACATGGGCTTGTGGTCTATGCATAGATCTGCAGGAAACCCAGTGTCGTAAGTGCGTATCAGTGAGAAGCGGAGAGCATGATCGAGTCTCACGTGTATTGTACAGCTGCTTCTGACTGAGTCGGTCTGACATGTACAGTGACTGAGCATAATGTGCGCACATAACTCCCAAGAGGATATATTCCCATCCCTACCCCACCGGGGTCGGATCGGATGGACTATTAGTATTGCTGACTCATTGTGAATGACCCATGTTCCGCATCCCACTCTCGTACGTCCTCCGCGGGGCGATGACGCTATTTATTAGTGACGTGCTGAGTCATCGGGAATGATGCAATAAGTTGTTATACGTACGCTTGCGGAAACTCCTCAGAGCAAGATACCGCATTCGATCAGTTTCAGCAGAGATCCGCCACCTGCCACTAGCTGGTGCAAGTGAACAGCAGTTCGCTATCTTGTAACAGTCTCTTGGCGGTACTGGGCCGGTACTGCGGTGCCTTGCTTCGGTGGAGTTCAGCTGATCAACTCTACTAACAACAGTGGCAATGGCCACTTATGCTAGGAATCTGTGAGTTGTGTTTGCACGCTTTGTACGGACATGGCCATGTCAGATTCAGGCCATCTCTGTAGCTAGCTATTCGCGTAACCACTTACGTAGCCTCAGGCCGTGTTGATAAAGAACTTAGGTACACCAACCATAGACTAACGATCGAAACGTTTGTCTATGGTTGGTGTACCTAAGTTCGAAACGTTTGTCTATGGCTGGTGTACCTAAGTTCGAAACGTTCGTCTATGGCTGGTGTACCTAAGTTCGAAACGTTTGTCTATGCACCAACTTAGCCTCGACTGTTGTTGCAAGTTGGCGTTGGGCCGTCTCGACATTGAACTTACTGAATTTGTCCCCCGTTAACCCTATTAAATGCTAATAAATGCTAGTTTATGTACTAAGTTCTTTATAGAGATGGCCTGGGGCTACATTGTTTTATGGCCAGCTCCAGTGCTCTACTGATTGGATTGCTATCGGTGCTCAGGTATTCATCCTTCACATAATTATGCATGACTGTGATTCCTCATTCCAAGTGAAACAGCATGCACTTGGAACAGACAATTTAGGAGTGTGCCGCTGGATTTAATAAAGACCATTCGGTTACCAGCCTTTCTTCCAAGATTAGACGAAGTTTGCTCATTACCCACACTCCCTCAGGCTCACCCCACAATGCTTTGCATTCACTAGAAATGGTGCCATGCATGCAGCCCAACACATGCTATAGACGGTAGTTTGACCATACGCATAAATATATTGTACTCTGACGTACAAGTAAGTAGTGTTTGGTCTTCTCCTCTCCTCGTGCACAACCCAGTTTTAGGAATACATTGAAAGGTGCTAGAGGGCCACTGGCTTCTACTGAAGAAGTAGACCGTGTTGGTGATCATGTGGGCAGAGTTGGCAATGATGTTGCAACATTGCAGACATGGGGTGGCCATGTTGAGAGTGAAATGGATGAGATGAGGGCAAGGGGTGTTAGTAATTTAAGTTACATTAGCCGTGTTGAGGGTGATGTTGAGAATGTGAGGACGCAGGTCGGTGCACTTGAGGGTGCAGTAAATGGGCAAATTGGCCGTGTTGAGGGTGAAGTTGGAACTGTGAGGATGCAGGTCGGTGCACTTGAGGGTGCAGTGAATGGGCAAATTAACCGTGTTGAAGGTGACGTCGGAACTCTGAGGATGCAGGTTGGTGCACTTGAGAGTGCAATGAATGAGCAAATTGGCCGTGTTGAGGGTGACATTGGAACTGTGAGGACACAGATTGGTGCACTTGAGAGTGCAGGGAATGAGCGAGTTGACCGTGTTGAGGGTGACATTGGGAATGTGAGGATGCAGGTCAGTGCACTTGAGAGTGCAGTGAATGAGCGAGTTGACCGTGTTGATGGTGATGTTGGAACTGTGAGGACACAGGTCAGTGAACTTGAGAGTGTGGTGAATGGGCAAATTGGCCGTGTTGAGGGTGACGTTGGAACTCTGAGGACGCAGGTTGGTGAACTTGAGAGTGCAGTGAATGAGCAAATTGGCCGCGTTGAGGGGGACATTGGAACTGTGAGGACACAGATTGGTGCACTTGAGAGTGCAATGAATGAGCAAATTGGCCGTGTTGAGGGTGACATTGGAGCTCTGAGGACACAGATTGGTGCACTTGAAAGTGCAGTGAATGAGCGAGTTGACCGTGTTGAGGGTGATGTTGGTAGACTGAAGAGACGAGCTGCCACTCTTGAGAGCGACATGACGGATGTGAAGAGACGGCTTGTTGTGCTCGAGAATGGTATGGGAAGGGTGGAGACACAAGTTGAAGGTAATCATAGGCAGGTCAATGAACGAGTTGACTGTGTTGTGAATGAGGTTGCAGACGTGAGGGATCGAGCTGAACATGGAACCAGGCAGGTACATGAGCGGGTTGATGGTGTTGAAAACGCATTTCAGCTGGTGATGGAGCAGCAGCGCCAGATGATGACGGAAATACTTGATGCGTTGAGACCTTCCCGTGACCACAATGGTCAACCTAGCACCAGAGGCACTGATCAGAAAGGCATAAAGGCTACTCTGTATGGTCTGTGGAGACGAGTCACGGGAAATCAGGCCAACAATGAACCCCCAGAGGTTGGGGCCATATAGAGAAGTGATACAGCAGAAAACTCCCAACCTAACCTATGCATATATACATACAGTATAGCTAGCACTAGATTAAGCAGAATTGTACAACATTGTAATGTACGCATCTTATTGATTGCATAATTTTAATTTGTGGTTGTGTTTGTTGCATTCCTGTAAACATCTGTATCAGTATGTGCATTTAATTACTGCATTGACAGACACTTTGTGAATCTGTTTGACAGTCTTTTGCTTAAGGACTGAGTAAGAATTCGACAGCGTGTAATCAACTTTGTTTGCAATAATTACAAACAGTATCAATGTTCAGCTATGATTATACATTTTGTGGGTCTCCCTACACAGCAAGACATTGCACATTACACTGCATTAGCCTGGCATGTTTGCATAGCTTCACCTTTGTCTCTATTATATATACGTACATATACAAACAATGCATAGTTACAGTACATAGTGTGATGGGGGGGGGGGGGGGGGTCAGAGATGGTGGCGTAGTGAAGACTTGATTGAGAGAAGAATCAGCTGCAGGAGGATGACAGAGTGTGATGGTCAGTGGAGAAACCTGGCTGAGAACACACTTCACAAGCAGTTAGACATTTGCAGGGATCCTTGCCTTAAAAGGGTTAATAATAATGATATGCATATGATTGTGCTGCAACATACTGGTTGCAGCCCTAAAGCATCAACACATACGTACATATGTACTGTGCTGGCAACACTCACAACACAATGGGCTGACAGTGAAGTGTGCAAACATTGATTTACTTCACTGTCAAGTAGTGGAGGCTGGCATATGATAGCAGGCAGACCCAGCCATGGAAGTGTGACCTAGTGTAATGACAGGCTGCAGCTGCTAGCTGGAATGCACGGCATGTTTTCATAAATACATCTGCAGCAGGTGATCATGAGGGATGCTCCTCTCCAGATTGCATGGCAGAGTGCATGATGTGCATGTGCTGCATGGCTTGCTGAATCATGCAGCTGTTACATAACATGTGTATGTCTTTCATACATATGTGCACGTGTTGTGTGGCATGCTCATGTGATCTCAGGAAAGTATAATCGTAGTCACTGACTGCATAAGCACAGAGACATTGAATTGTCTCATGCATCAGCTCACACAGATGTACAGTACCTCCATGAATTAACAGTATAACTCATACAGTATATATATATGTTCTTCAAATACAACAAACACAAGCCTCCTTATGTTGTGCAGAGCTACAGTACAATCCTAATGCAGTATCTCAGTTGTACATACACACACACATATATATGTTACGCGCATACCTCCAACCTATATATAAAAATAATAAATAAAAATATATATATATAAGCACTTTGCAAGAACTAAACTACCAGCGTTCACTACTAGGCTAGGTTTTAACCTTGTATTTTGCACTGTAGATCACTCTGTCCTCTCAGTTGAGCAGTGCCTGTACCACTGACTGCACGTTGAGGCTCTTGAAGTCATTGTAGGTCTGTCCAGTGCCCACAAACACAGTGGGCTGGCCTGTGGCATAAATATGTCATTGATATGGCAGCTCCCACCTGAATGGGTTCACACATGTACACATTATAGGTAGACACATATGTACATACACATGTAACAGTCACAATCACAGACAAATGCACACACACACACACACACACACACACACACACACACACACACACACACACACACACACACACACACACACACACACACACACACACACACACACACACACACACACACACACACATTCACGCACACACACACACACACACACACACACACACACACACACACACACACACACACACACACACACACACACACACACACACACACACACACACACACACACACACACACACACACACACACACACACACAGTTTTATAGGCCTATGTATATATGGATGGTGTTTCTATGGCTATAAACATGAGCTCGTGGTCTGTGCAAAGATCTGCAGGAAACCCGGAGTCCACAGCACGCGTCATAGCTAAAAGCATGAGATGCAGAGAGCATAAAATCCCACATGTATTATACAGTTGCTTCTGACTGAGTTGGTCTGGCATGTACAATCACTCAGCAATATTGTGTGCACACAATTCCCAAGAGGATATATTTCCCATACCTACCCCACCGGGGTCGGATCGGATGGACTATTAGTATTGCTGACTCATTGTGACTGACCCCATCCACTCCCGTCCCCCGCGGGGCGATGACGTTATTTATTAGTGACGTGCTGAATCATCGTGAGTGATGCAATAATTATTATTACTACGCTTGCAGAAACTGATCAGGGCAAGATACCGCATTCAGTTTCAGCAGATCTAGAGATCCACCACCTGCCACTAGCTGGTACAAGTGAACAGCTGTTCGCTATCGCGTAACAGTCTCTTGGCGGTACTGGGCCGGTACTGCGGTGCCTCGGTGGAACTCGGCTGTTGTATCAACTCAACTGACAACAGTGGCAATGGCCTCTTATGCTGAGAATCTGTGAGTTTTGTTTGCACTCTTTGTACGGACATGGCCATGTCAGATTCGGGCCGTCTCTGTAGCTAGCTATTAGCCTCTGGCCATCTCCCTAATAATTTACGTAACCTCCGGCCGTCTGTAACCACTTAGCTAGCCTCAGGCTCAGGCCGTGTTGATAAAGAACTTAGGTACAACAACTTGACCGTTGGTACCCCGTGCGATTGCGCAAGGGGTAAGGTGATCGGTTCTGTCGTCATTGTCGTTGCCGTCGACACAATTATCGGCAGATCTCAACATCCAGGCAGCTGCGCTACTTGTAAACTCCACGAAAGGGTTGACACTGGTGGAAAACTGGCTCCAGACCCTCCAAATCGATTCAATACCACTGGTGTTCGCAGCATTTGCCGACTAAGTGATGCTTTCTGGTCATCGACTGTTCTGCCCAACATACAAATAGAAATACACCACTCACACTACTGCTGTAGCTAGCTATAGCTAGACAGCTTATCCTTGACATAGCTACCTGGCATAGCTAGGTCACTGCATTCTATTGTTACTTGCACTGTATTAACTATATATACTGTTCCATGCATGTCATACATTATATACACTTTATGCTTTCATTCCTATCTCCTTGTTAACGCTTTTGCTTCTATAGCTAGTGCTAGATAGCTATAGCTATCCTGTGCGGGGTATGTACTCTATGAGTGCTCTAGTTGCAAGTTAGCATTGGGTCATCTTGATATAGAACTTACTGGAATTTGCTCCCCGTTAACCCTATTAAATGCTAATTTAAGTAATAAGTTCTTTATGGAGACGGCGCAGGGCTAAGTTGTTTTAGGGAGATGGCCAGCTCCAGTGCTGTACAGATTGGATTGCCATCGGTGTTTAGGTATTCACCCTTCACATATGCATGTGATTCCTCATTCCAAGTGAAACAGCATGCTACTTGCACTTGGGCACAACTGTGAAACATGTTCATGCCCAAGTTCAAGTTGCAGTGTTGCTGCATCCCACTCCAACTTGCGTTGATCGATGCTGGTGCCCAGCTGCCTGACCTTATAGCAACTTGCACTGGTGGTGTTTTCCTTCCATCAACTAGCGCGAACACTCTACATGTATTTGGTGACTGTATGTTGTGTGTTTATTGTGGGTAGAAAGTGAATTACCGTATATGTCCAAATAGAGGCCCAGGCCTCCATTTCTTTCAAGAGGTTTTGGACCCGGCCTCTATTCGAGCCCGACTTCTGTTTGAGCCTGGCCTCTATCAGACAGCACGGTAGTGCTGTCTATGTAGGGATGGTGGTGGTTGTTTGTATGCTGTAATACAAATAAAAAGTAGCGCTACTCCTAAACAGAAGTAAGAACCGGCGAAAGAAACCGTCTATGAAGATGGGAGGCTGTACAGTATTCAGAGCTAACCTTACTTCCAAGCGCAAGTGCGCCGTTGGATAGAAAGCGTCGTCGTCATTTTCCGTGTTTCATCTTCTTCTTCTTCTCCGTCAGCTGTAGCTCACGAACGACAAGAAGTAAGACAACAATTCATTCGCAGTTCTTCTTGCCCCCTTCCTGGCTAGTGCCTTTTGTAGGTTAGGGAATGCTGCGACGTAGTATGCCTTGTGACAATTCTCCGGTCTACGGTGCCCATAGCTATGAGTCACCATTTTCCCATGACGTAATTGGCAACCGGTTGCAACCGGCCTGCATTGTTAGTTCTCCAGCTGCCGAATCCTTTCAGTTGCATTTCAATCGTTAGTTCCACAATGCAGTCAGATGTTCCAGGGTGCATACGGGATATGCTTCGGCCACCATTTACCCACGCACTATTTTAGAGGTTCTTCGCAGTCATGCCATTTGGCAGCCATTTTCACTTACTGCGCGATTGCTTCCAGCCGCCATTTCCGCGTTTGTTTGGCAGTGCAAAGCTAGCTGTCACTTCCGGTTCCATTCCACAAGCATCCTGCATTCAAGGGTGTAGGTACAGTACAGTTCTTTCGTATGCATGTAGAGACGGCCTGTGGTGTGGGTATATACTTAGCTATAGCCAATATCCCTCCAAACAGCGAGTCAGAGTGGCAGCGAAATATGTTTGGGATTGTGGGAGTTACTCCGTGACCAAGCCAGTCTTGCCTACCGTCACGATTTCCTGAAGCAAGTAGTTTTGGGGGGCTACAGCCCCCTAGCCCTCTGTTCTGCCGTCCTAGCCTTATTACAGCTAACTCTGCAACATGATAGCCTATCCAAACAGAAGTAATGCATCTTGCACCCACCCACCACAGCTTACCCTAGGTTGCCCACCCAGGCACATCCCACAATGTGCTATACACCCTGTCATGCATTCAGGGTACATTGATTTCTTTGTTGCCACCGTAGTTTGGAAGCCTTTCAAGTAGACCAGCCGTTGCCCATCTGAAATTTGCATTCCATAAAAAGTCGAAAAATAAGGGTGTGTAAAAATGTTTCCTCCAAAAACAAGGGCAGATGTAGGGATGGTGCAGTGTGTCTCTGGAGGGCATGGCAAACCAGCTGGCAGAAAAAACGTAGGAACAAGGAGGGCCGGTCCATGCAAAGAGGAGGGCCAGCCTGTCCACGCAAAACCCAGATCATTAACATTCGCTGACTTTGAATACATTTGCACCATCCCTAAATCTGGCAACATTTTGCTGTGCTTGCGGTCTTGCTACCATCCTCTTTTTCTCCGCCTGCATATTGTCATGCAATTATGAGTGTGCAATAACAAGCTAAAAGGCTACTACATGCGACTAAAATTGTATGCCTATATTCCAGCTATGCATCGTCTCATGTACACATCACCAAGCTGCATGCATACACCCACGTACGTGACTAAAGTGCTGATGATAAAAGGCTGTACAGCTATATAGCAATATTGCAGAATCTGGTACACAGTGGTGCATGCATATGTACAGGTGTGTTCTGATATACTGTACAACACTAGCTACCTGGATATACATATTATGAAGGTTGAATTTTACAAACGTTGGCAGTGAAGTGTACAATGTTTGTGCTGGCCTAGAGCTAAACAGTGTGGGCATGAAAGTGGGTGTGGTGGTTTGCAGACAGCAATGTAGTGAACAGCTATGGTAAGTATTGCCACTGCAGTTGAGCTTAGTGGTTTGCTGGGGGTCTCATGGCAGAGCAAGATGGCTACATAAGAGATGATCATGAACCCAAAGAATATGGAGCCTGCAACTGATACTTACATGGAAACACATAAAGAATTGGAAGAGTAGGAGGTCCTAGATTCTAGAGCACAGCAATGTAGATTGAGTAGCAAGCAATTTGCAGGGACCACCTAGTGGACAGAGAAGATAGTGCACAGCAAAGCAGAGAGATGCATGGGCAAATTGTAAGGCTGTACCTGTAGGTGTAAAAGGGAAACTGAATAGTCGGAATGGTTACGCAGTAACTAGCAGGAAGCGTGGCAAAATGTTGCCAGATGTAGGGATGGTGCAAATGTATTCAAAGTCAGCGAATGTTAATGATCCAGGTTATGCGTGGACAGGCTGGCCCTCCTCTTTGCATGAACCGGTCCTCCTCCTTGTTCCTACAGTTTTTCTGCCAGCTGGTTTGCCATGCCCTCCAAAGACACACTGCACCATCCCTACGTCTGCCCTTGTTTTTGGAGGAAACATTTTTGCACACCTTAAAAATGAACTGATTCCTGGCCATGTTTCCTATATAAAATCTCTAATAATACATGGCTGCCGTCGATCTGCATGCGCTGAGAAGGTGTGAGTTCTCAGAAGTCGCCAAGCTCGTACTTCGGTTTCATCTAGCGACTCCCATCTCCCTCACATCAGCTTCATTCGTGGCTATGCTACATTCGCTCCATAGCTACCTTTAGCTGCAGGAAGAATTAGCTAGCTACCCGGTGTGCTTCTCTACAGACTTGGACATCGCTACTGCAGCGGGAACTTCAGTAAGTCACTATGTGTCACACTGAGTTCGTACCTAAAGAGTGCACCTCAGATGCTGAAGAGTGCCAGTATGTGAATTCCAGACCCGGCTTCTATTCGGACCCTGCCTCTATTAATGAATCGCTGCTCGAACCCCCGGCTTCTTTTTGAACCCTGGTCTCTTTTTAAGCCCGGCCTCTATACGGACATATACGGTAAGTACTAAGAGTAGGAGTTGAATTGTCACGCAAAAAGAGAGGGGAAATGGGTGAAGTAGGAATTGAACCCTGCACCATACAGATTGTCAGTCAACTGTGCTAATTAAGCTACTGCATAGGTGAGGCTTACTGCTAATTGTTGCTGATTGATGCTGTAATTAGACTGCCCCCTATATCTCAGCCAGCTTGAGGTGAATTGTGCAATCATGCACATGACATGGGTCAGATGGACCACCTGCTCATGCCCTTCACAGTTCGTGACTGCATGGGGGTTCTTTGTTTTGAATACTAAACTTTACCATGAATCAATATATATGCACAGTGCACCTCACACAAGAACAAAGGCCTAATTAAAACATGTTTATACTTGTAAAGAGACATTTGTTAGCTTTAATATCCCACCAAGCATGCACTTTTCCACCAGGCCATCACTGTTGCCCAGACATAAAGTCAGTATTTAGATTTTCCCTGTATATATCTGATCAAGCTTGGGTTGAATTGCACAATCATGCCCATGGCCCAAATCAGTTATATGGCTTCAACCATAGTATTTTGTAACTTGCAATGTATCAATGTATATATACAGACGTGACCGAACGCTTAACCCTGCTGTACATACTGCGCATAGGGTAATTAAAACAGGTAGTTGCAGTAGGAATTGAACCCTGCACCTCAGGATTGAAAGTCAACTGTGCTTAGCTAAGTATAATAGAAATGGTGCCAGTCCAACACATGCTATAAACAGTAGTTTGACCATACACACAAACTTATGGATGTACTCTGATGTATAAGGAAATGGCCAGTGTTTGGTCTTCTCCTCTCCTTGTGCACAATCCAGTTTCAGGAATACATTGAAAGGTGCTGGAGGGCCACTGGCTTCTACTGAAGAAGTAGACCATGTTGGTGATCATGTGGGCAGAGTTGGCAATGATGTTGAAGCATTGCAGACATGGTGTGGCCATGTTGAGAGGGAAATGGATGAGATGAGGGCAAGGGGTGTTAGTAATTTAAGTTACATTAGCCGTGTTGAGGGTGATGTTGGGAATGTGAGGACAGAGGTCAGCACACTTGAGGGTGCGGTGAAAAAGCGATTTGACCGTGTTGAGGGTGATGTTGAGAGTCTGAAGAGAGGGGCTGCCACTTCTGCACATGACATGACGGAGGTGAAGAAACGGAATGTGAGGGTGGAGACACAAGTTGAAGATAATCGTAGGCAGATCAATGCGCAAGTTGACAGTGTTGAGGCTGAAGTTGGGAATGTGAAGACAGAGGTTGGCACACTTGAGGGTGCGGTGAAAAAGCGATTTGACCGTGTTGAGGGTGATGTTGAGAGTCTGAAAAGAGGGGCTGCCACTTCTGCACATGACATGACGGAGGTGAAGAAACGGAATGTGAGGGTGGAGAAACAAGTTGAAAGTATTCATAGGCAGATCAATGCGCAAGTTGACAGTGTTGCAAAGGAGGTTGCAAACGTGCGGGATCAAGCTGAAAATGGAACCAGGGGTGTAAATGAGAGAGTTGATGATGTTGAACATGCATTTCGGCAGATGAGGGGGCAGCTGCAGCTGATGGAAGAAAAACTTCATGCAATCGGACCCTCGAATGACCACAATAGTCATCCTAACAACCAAAGGACTGATCAGAAAGGCAAAAAGGCTACTCTGTTTAGTCGTCTGTGGCCATGGAAATAGTTCATGAGAAATCAGGCTGACAATGAACCCCCAGAGGCTGGGACCACATAGAGCAGTGATAAGGCTGAAACGTCTAACCTTACATATACATAGCTAGCAAATAGATTAAGGAGAATTTTAGAAAGCTGTACGTGTCTACAAATGATTGTAAAACTTTATATTATGGTTGTTTTTATTGCATGCCTGTAACATCTGTATATCAGTTATGTTAGTATGTACATGTAATTTAATCACTGCATTAACAGACACTATGGTTATCTGTTTGATTGCATGTCTTTAGCTTAAGGACTAAGTAGAACATTGACTGTGTACATGTATTATGAACTTCTTTGCAATACCGTAATGATTCGTTGTTAAGCGCATGCACTTACAGCTCTGGCAGGCAGAAAATATGCGCCTAATATATAAAGGATATGCGCTTAACAAACGAATGGTTGAAGAAATTGAAATAATATGCAAACGTCATATTAAGATGGCTGCCCCGTAGAACAGTTATCATCAGAGTTCTCATTCAAGCGTTATTTTTACTAGCTTATAGTCATTATTACACTTCAAGCAAGTGGCTAGGTTACCAGGGAGTCCTTTTATGCGCCAATATATGGCATCTCCCACCTGTATGTATGGGTTCACACATGTACAGACATAGGTAGACACATATGTACACACACATGAAGCAGTCACAATCACAGACAAATGCACATACATGTGCACACACACACAACACACACACACACACAACACACACACACACACACACACACACACACACACACACATTTGCATTTTGATTATTACTCAACAAGAGTACAAAAACCAAAGGAATCACATAGTCAGACATGTCTACATACAGTAGTTGTCGATGCCATGGCACATGGGAAAACTGACTCAAAGATTTATGCATGTGTGGACTCAGAGTGCATAAGGAACTACAGAAAACGATAGTCAGCTACGGAACTAAACTAGTCACAGCTGTTGCGTCTTGACCAGACCTTGAAAGACTCTGTCATGGCAGTTATAGATAGCAATAGTAGGAGGCTGTTGAAATCTTTGCGTTTGCACTGTAGAACTGATCGAATGGGGTTGAAGCTATCCTGATCAATGATCTGCCGTGAGCCAACTTGCAGTGTGTACAGACTGCACTTGTAGGGTGTAGTGGATGTGATTACGTCCACTAGCTCAAAGTACTCGGTGGTCTTTTGCTCAGCTGCTGCTGAGAAGTTAGTGTCAAACTGTCAGCTCAAGTAAATAGGCTTTGTGAGATGCTGTAGACCACATGATGATGTCAGGTCGAAGGTCTGATACCAGAAACTGAGGTCTGATGTATTCCTCAGAAGGTAGATCAGCTGTAACGCAAAAGCCGTGGGGCATGTGTGAACGAATGAAGTCAGCTATGATCTTCAACACTGCGTCGTGTCGTTGATCAAAACGCCTCTGCTGAAGGGCAACACTGCAACTGTTAAGGACATGAATCAGCAATTGATTTTCAGAGCACAAAGGGCATGCTGACGTCTGTGACTTACCCCATTTGGACAGATTATGTCTATGAGGCAAAGTATCTAGAAGTGCATTTAAGGAGAACTTCATAATGGCATCAGGGACAGAATTGACTGCAGTGGACCAAATGTCAAATGTATCCACTTCCAGCCTGAAGCATTCTCCTTGGACTTGGAGAGATTGGAGATGTTGCAGCCAATTAGATTCATCACTTTCTGATACGCTGCTGGTGAATAGCCCCTTGAGTTTCATCTTTGAGATACATCCATGAGTAACCATGATGCTGTTCACCACAGAAGCAGGTAGGAAAGCCCTGCCAGAAGTGTCACCTTCTTGCTGTAACAGTCTAGTAGCAACAAACCTAACACTGCATCCCTGGAGACACACGCACACACACACACACTGCGGTCAGTAGGTGGTATAGGTCAAATCTTGTCAAAGCATGCACAGATGATCGAGCCTCATGGAAGATGCATTGTCAGCAAAGTGCAGCCTTCATACTCCACTTGAGCACATCCCCAGCTGTGGCTAATAATGAATGCAGAGTCCATACCTTGTTGTGATTTCTATGGCATGTACTGAGTAGGGAACTATGGGCATGCATGCTATGGCAGAAAGCACCATCTACTACAAGAAGGGGGGGGAGAGGGGGCATCTTGTTCCAGTAGAGCATGACTGCAATATTGTTGCTGTGCAACATTATAGTAGTGAGCTTTCATGTTCTAATTGACAAAGAGCTGCATGAGTATGATGTGTTGGTTTGCTGAGTCAGCTGTTTTGAAGTATTGTTTTGTATTGTGTTTTGTGTGAGTGTGTATGCATGGCTCTGTATTCTGTTCAGCTGGTGGATATACTGGGGGGGGGGGGGGGGGGGGTAGCACCTGGGGAACATTGGTGTTTACTAGTGTTGGTAGTCCATGCTGTGCTGTGTCACAGTGTGTCATTGAAGGTGTGGGTATACATACATGCATGTGGGTGGGTGGGTGTGCATGTGCACATGTGGGTGTGTACGTGCGTGCATGTGCTCATGTGACTGTGTGTGCGTGTGTGAGCCACCCCCTTCCAGCAATCACATGCACCATCTCTCCACACTTCTCTCCAGGAAGGCCATGAATTTAACCATCATTGCAGCTTGCAACTCATTGATATGGCAGCTCCTACCTGTAATGGGTTCTAATGTTAACTGTACAAACATATGCAACAGCGATATTCACAGACAAATGCACATACACACGAACAGGCACATATAGAAACACACACATGCACACACACACACACACACACACACACACACACACACACACACACGTGCGCGCACACACACACACACACACACACGTGCGCGCACACACACACACAACAAACACACCACGGTGGTACAGGTCAATCATGTCAAAGCAGATGATCAAGCGCCATGGAAGGTGCATCTTCAGCAATACAGTCTTCATAATCTGTGCATTTCTACAGCAGTGGCATTAATTATGAATGCAGGGTCCTTAGGAGTGTGCTCTGTTGTGATGCCTGCTGCATGTACTGGGTGGGGAATCATGTGTCTGTTGTGGTAGAAGACCCATCTACTGTACTACAGGGGGTACATCTGGATCCAGTGGAGCATGACTGCTGAGCTGCTGGTGCTGTGTGAAGAGTGGGCTTTCATTACAACAATTTAGTGGGTGCAGAATCCCAATTCTAAACTACATAGAGCTGAGTCATGATGCACTGGCTTGCTGAGTCAGTTGTTTTGAAAAGTTTATATTGTACTATACAGTATGTGCACACTGTGAGTCTTGTGTGAGTGTGTTTATGCATACGGGAGGACAGCATAGTGAGTGCATGAACAATTAATGCCTAATTGAGACACATACATTAGGGTTAGGAACACCCTCATGCACATATGCACATACTCCTGCCCTATATTTGGAGAGAATTATGTAAGTATACATACCAATACAACAGGTGCCATTACAGCAAGGGGACAACTTATAAGACATTGTAAATGGGTAATGTAAATGAGGGCTATAATATTAAAGGTGTGACATGAAATCAAACAAGAAATTGACACTACAAGAATGGTCAAACTTGAATGAATGAACTTATAAAGAGATGGGAAATACTTATATAAACATTAATGTGGTCAGCACCTATATAGAATATACTTCCATGCATGTCTGTGTGTGTGTGTGTGTGTGTGTGTGTGTGTGTGTGTGTACGTGTGTGTGTGCAATTTCATCTTTAAACATGCATGCAGAATGCAGTAATATTAATGTTACAGTTTGCTCATCTCTACTGAATTGACCCAGTTGTAAACGTACAATATGACGTGGTGTTATCACTGTAGGCTACAAGCTGTGTTCCCTCTGCTTGATCAGGAGTTGAACTACGCCTGTCTACCCCAGGTTCATGGTCAGATTGCACAGGTTCCTCTTGGTCATTTGTTGGCTCCACATGTATATCGCGGTCATCCTCACAATCAGGCAATTGATGTATGCAATAGCTGATGTATTCCTCTTGATTGCAATGCTTACCAAGCAAACACATGATAAAGAGTAGAGGGACAAGCAGCATAAAGGGTACAATTCCATATGCAGCATATACAAGGTATGATGGATTATTCATTAATGCAGTTGGCCGCTGGCTATATTCAATAGTGAGGAGCACACTGCAACATATAATGCCAAAGACAAGCAGTGCAAGAAGAGTGAGTACAAGATAGATTATGTAGATACACTTGGCACTTAGTCCACAGTATTGCTCTCTATTGCATCGGCTCCACATGCAAATAGCTGCACTCACTCTGATGTAGATGGTAATGCACACTGTAGCCAGTTTAGCAAGTGCACCTGCTGCTGCAAGCGCTACACCGAGATCAGTTATAGTTATCGCATAGCACACAAAGTCCATTTCTTCCAGCTCAGTGCTGTTGTATGTGGCACAGTCCACAGGCATACTGTACAAATCCGATAAGTAGTTATGAAAGTATGAATAAGTTAAATTTGTGTAGCAGTAAAGATCTCGATTTTTGGCATCTCTTTCAAGGCATTCCCCACTGACAGCAGTTGGGACGTAGCGGCAGAACACTACTACTGCTGCAAAGAGTATACACAAAACTATATAGTAGAAGCCTAAAATAAGCCAGAAATTATTCTCCACTCTTCTGTCCAAAAACAGTATGAATACTCTTGTTATAGTTTTATTGTTACTTCTGTCCTTGTATCGGTCCTTGTGCTCCTTAAAGAGGCCAGGAAACATTGTTACATATGATTTTCTGTATCCCAAAATTATTGCCTGAAGAAGAATAGTTTGCGATTTCAGTAAGCAATTTGTGCAGTTTGACCTTGGAGGAGAATTACTTTGAGAGCTCTCAAGCCCATTATTTTCATTGCTTCTCTTCTGGTTACGCTGGTAGGTAAAAGCCACTGAGCCCATAAAAAGCAAAAAGAAAATTACAGAAAAAGCTGTAGTTATACTACCTTCCTGCAGAAAAGCAAAAAACACTCGTGGAGCTGGCCATTGTGTTCCTGGCAAAGTTGGCACTGGCATAGCTATCTCCACCTAGCTGTTGAGCCTGTTGTGAAGTGACAGACAAGACTAGTTAGCACACTTCCAGATGGTAAGAAGGGCACTTGAACACAGAAAGTAGTGTGGAACCGATCGATGCCTCCTTGCTTGGCTATTGAGCAGCTTGAGTCTTCTGTCCTTGCCTCAATCAGATGGGGGCAATCTGCTACAACTTCCCGTCCACAAGACTCTATAACAAGCCACTAGTGTATGCCACACCCACAAGCAAAGCATGGCCATAAAAGGTAAGGTTGCTCACCTTGTGAAGTCGACAACAGAAACCATAGTAAGGGCCCATGTCATGTGATTCTGCCCAGTTACACTTTCAATCACATGTGCTGATCCAGTTAGCATAAAAGCATTATTATTACAAGTACGTATGTGCAGACGAGTAACTAGGTTATATAGTCATGCATATGTCTCATGCACTTTAGTACTACATTGACTGTGAAACCTAAGACAGCCACCTGTAGCCAGTTCTGACCTTAAATTTATTGCCGAGCCGAAAGGCGAGGCAAGTAATCGTGTACTAGCAGATTATACATTATTACGGCAGACTGTGCTGGGAACCAAATGTTTAAGCTAGTTTTTGATATTGTAATGAAGGTCGAATTTGAATGGTATCTGATTGAAGAGCCTACAGTTGCCATTCTGACTTGGACTCTGCACAATTGTATCTGCTGTGCAGCCTATGTCACTCCTAAGAGGGTGTATAGCTCCTGTTGATTTTCATCAAAGTTTAATTATTCATGCATAATGCAACCAGTAATGCATATGTCCCCTCGTCCCAAGCTATCAATACTATTACTATAGCAAGTGAGGTGCCGCTGTGTGAGTATAATTATGATATAATTGCGAATGATGTAATGTTGATATATAGCTTACAATAAAACCTGCAGAGCAAAACAACACATCCAGTCTCAGCTGCTAGAGATCCAGAATCTTCCGGTGGTAAAAGTGAACAGAAGTTATTGTGTTTGTGTTACAGTTTACTGGCGATACTGCTGTGTCTTACTTTGGATTGAACTTTTGGCACCAACTCAACTGACAACAACTCCCCTCGTCCCCAGCTATCAATACTATTACTATAGCAACTCAACTGACAACAATAGCTGAAGCAGTTGGGGATTTGTGGCAGGCAGTACCTCGTATACTGCACTGTGGGTCACTCCACCAGTGCTATTAGGAAAAGTACCACCAGTATAGGAAAAAGACCACTCATGCTACTAGTGCTACTAGGAAAACCACCAATGCTATTAGGAAAAGTACCACCCATGCTACTAGTGCTACTAGGATAAAGACTATGAGGTGCCAACTAGCTATAGAGGCATTGATCGGCACAAGTTGGAGCGGGATACAGAAAATATGCAACTTGCAAGTGGGCATGAAAGTGCTTCACAGTCGTCCCCATGTGCAAGTTGCATGTATACAAGCACATGCAACAACAATATTCACAGACAAATGAACATACACATGAACAAGCATAGAATGCACACACACACACACACACACACACACACACACACACACACACACACACACACACATACAGTTGTTCTTGTACTTGTAAGACACATGCAACAACAATATTCACAGACAAAAGAACATACACACGAACAAGCATAGAAACACACACACACACACACGCACACACACACACACACACACACGTTCTTTTACTTTTAATACCACAGCCAAGACTTGGCTATGTGGACCCCATGAATGGGGTGAGCCAGCAGGTGGCAACAAGACCAGTGGCCAACTCAGGGTCTTGCAACATGCACCTGTGTGAAGTATATAGCTACTATGCCATAGTATCGTTAACACTGTCCTTGAGCCATGGCCAAGTATGGGCATTTCAATCAAGCTACATATGATGCATAGCTGACTGAAGTATTCCATGATTCATGCCTGGGGATAGTATAATTTATGTTCCCCCACTGAATCTGGATGGTGATGGAAAGCCTTGCAGATCCGAAGACCAATGCTCCCTGCTGTGAGATAGTCTCCGGGGACCTTGCTAGGTACGTGGTTCTCCTGTGGTCTGGTGCAGGTGTTACCCAAGCTCTTCAATGAAGTCCAGTGCAGCTTGCAATTGGCAAAGAACAACTGATTCTCAAGTGCAAAGGGCGCGAATTGCTGGCTTGCAGCTACGCCTTGGGTCATGGTTCTAAGCGGATTTCTGACAGTTTTATAGCCCTGTTACGTACGGGTGGTGTTTCTATGGCTATAAACATGGGCTTGTGGTCTATGCATAGATCTGCAGGAAATCCAGTGTCGTAAGTGCGTATCAGTGAGAAGCGGAACTGCTTCTGACTGAGTCGGTCTGACATGTACAGTGACTGAGCATAATGTGTGCACACAACTCCCAAGAGGATATATTCCCATCCCTACCCCACCGGGGTCGGATCGGATGGACTATTGGTATTGTTAACTCATTGTGGATGACCCATGTGTTCCGCATCCCACTCCCGCCCGCCGCGGGGCGGTAACGATATTAGTGACCTGCTGAATCATCGTGAATGATGCAATAAGTTATTATATACCCCGTTGCCATGGCAACCGCGCGAAAATATATCGCGTAAACAAGCCAGCAGGGATATAACAGGAGCTAAGAAGCATATATATGCACAGGGGCGCTTAAATCCTGTTATATCCCAGCCCAAATATGGAAGGTGTGAAAGATAACAAGGATTGTTATTGATAACAACGGTGTCAAATCACACCAAAGCACACACACACAAATGCAGCAACTTGCAGTCAGCTTCAACGTTGCTTCGGGCGAGTCCGCAAAGCATTGAAAAGCCTCATACATCACTCCACCACGCTGCAATCAATGCACACAAGCTAACAACGTAAAGCGCTTCGTAACCGAGCTAGATAAACCATGTACGCGACCCGCACAGTGTACAAACGAGAAACAGCAAGCTCGTGCGCAAACTCGTACGCAAGGGCATTCAAAATTACTGCAGCAGTGGGAACGCACTGTTTCACGGAGAATAGAAAGTCGAGCAGTGAGCGCAAAGAACCCTCAAAGGCCGAGAACGTCGCAGATGCCTCAATCGCTTCACTGGCTTCTTAGAGTGTTGCTCCAGCGACTTAACAAAAGGCAAAACCTTCACAGCACTTGCGAATTCAACAAAACGTTACAGCCGCTCTTCAGAGCTGCCGTCCTGGAAGAAGCCCGCCTTTCGAATAAGAGCCTAGACGCGCTAGGCGGGGTATATATCACTTATACCACGGCGCTTCGGTGTATATGGATTTTAGACGCACTCGCCCTCGGGCATCGTGCGCCTAAAATCCATATACACCTCAGCGCCGTGGTATATCTAATACATATAACGACGTACGCTTGCGGAAACTCCTCAGAGCAAGATACCGCATTCGATCAGTTTCAGCAGAGATCCGCCACCTGCCACTAGCTGGTGCCAGTGAACAGCAGTTCGCTATCGTGTAACAGTCTCTTGGCGGTAGGTACTGGGCTGGTACTGCAGTGCCTTGCTTCGGTGGAATTCACCTGATCAACTCAACTGACAACAGTGCCAATGGCCTCTTATGTTAGGAATCTGTGAGTTTTGTTTGCACGCTTTGTATGGACATGGCCATGTCAGATTCGGACCGTCTCTGTAGCTAGCTATTAGCCTCTGGCCAACTCCCTATAATAACTTACCTATTCTCCGGCCGTGTAATCACTTAGGTACACCAACCATAGACAAACGAAACGTTTGTCTATGGTTGGTGTACTTAAGTTGCTGAGTGCTTGTTGTTTCGTTTGTCTATGCACCAACTTAGCCTCGACTGTTGTTGCAAGTTAGCGTTGGGCCGTCTCGACATTGAACTTACGTACTGAAATTTGTCCCCCGTAAACCCTTTTAAATGCTAACTAGTGAATGCAAAGCATTGTCGGGCGAGCCTGAGGAAGCGCCACGCTGTGAATGTTCAGTGATGCATGCATTAAACAGTAAGCAAAATCATCCTCTTGTGTTCTCTTGTGCTGTCTCTTCTGTGCACCCTTGCTTCTGCTAACTGGGTCAGCTTGGCGGCCTTCCTCTGTTGCCTGGTTCTCTTCTCTCCTGTGCAACCGCCCTCGTACATTGTATTCCACTGCGCGCTGGCCTATGGAGACATTCTCGCGACGTCCGTGCTCTGCCTCCGCCTGGCCCTGTCGCGCTCTCTCCGCACTCGGCACCGTTCTGGCGTTTCTGAGGCACGCCGAGCCCGTTCTCTCTCTCTCCCTCTCTCTCTCTCTCTCTCTCTCTCTCCTCATGTGCAGGCCGTCCTGTCTGTCGTTGGGCGACAGTCTACGATCTGTACAATTGCCCGTGGTGCGATCCATAGCTGTAGCATGCCGTGCGTGCGTAAATAGACAGGATCGACTCACACTGTATTGTCTCTATGCAGTGTGGGCCTGGCCCCAGTGCAGGTATAATGTTGCATGATAGTGAGACCACAATGTTTATGAGCTGCGAAATGGCTGGTATAAATAGCATTGGAATTCGAACTAAACGGTGTATACGTACACCTCGTGGGCGTCGAAGGCCCCTGGCGAAAATGTTCCCCAAACCCCGAGCAAAATATTACGCGAAAACTTCCGTCCGTGGCCCAAACGGACGTACGACACAGACAGAGCCATCGTACTACCCGTAACTAGGCGAATGCAAGCATTGTGGGGCGAGCCTGAGCGAGCGTCACGTACTCTTGCAGTGATCGTGGCCTAGAGAGTGGGCGATGACAGGAATGGAGCACACATGCATGATCATGGGTGTAGGTGAATGAAACAGGTTATAGGAAATGTGGATAGGCCTACTGAGGACGGACACACCTCCATGCACATCAGTACCAAATGCAGAGCATAAGACAGCAAGTTACTGCATTGATACCAGTTTACCTCTAGTATGTGAATGGGTACACCCTGGACAACAGGACTAATCTGTCATGTTACTGCGTTCTGATTGCTGCACCATGATTGTGTTGAGTCACAATGGCATGTTCTTAATTGTATTGTGCATTATATTTCACTTGTTTTGACACAATTATTTCGCATTATAAACTTCAATGTAAAATGGTGGGCAAGATGGTGACTCTCTGACTGTCTTCCTCAGCATAATGTGCTAGACATGGTGATATCATGGAGTGGGGCAGACGGACAACCTATACCCATGTCCACAAATATACTGACAACGTCATTGCATCAGCATGAATGCACTAGATGAGCAGCCTGCTCGAAGGGAACTCGCCACAGACAACTTTGATCGCTGAAGAGATCTGGTCCCTGGCTAGAACAATGGCTGGAGCGCGCTGTCCTTCCAGTGAAGTGTTGACTGTAGCCGCCTGAGCATGAAGTTCACGCAAAAGCCGTGCTGCATCAAAAATCGGCACCCTAGCCGATGTGGGGACCCGCTGCTTTCCCATAGCTACAACAACAAAGGTAGGGGAGAGCGTCCTTGACATAGCGTCGTGAGTGCGAGCGACGTTCCAACGGGGTGTGTGCGGTTGCTAAGGCATCTTTGTTTCGAAGTCTGCACGGTTGGTAAGGCGTCTTTGTTTCGGAGAGTGCGCGGCTGGCAAGCGAACGGCATGCTGCCGTGTTCTTCTACACCGGCGAAAAGACTCGGCTTGGGGCATAGATCTAATGCTTGGGGCTATGACCTAGCCAAAATCGGCCCCGGGGGCCAAAACGGACGTATCATCTATACATAATAATAATAATAATCTTATTATAATGGAGCTAGGCCGATTTTTTGTCCGCACTAATCTCGGGAACCATACGGAGGCTTTGCAGAAAACGCGGTCCGAATGTAGAAGCGCTATTCGGAGGGTGTCTTCGGCTGGGTTTCCCTGCGATAGCTTGCGAAATGAAGGTTTTGCGCCAACTCGCCATACGTTACTATAGGACGCCATTTTTGTTTTACGGAGGAAAGCGAAGTAGATTACGGAATTCGCAGTTAATTCCTTTGTTACACAACTCCTCCTGGGAAGATGGTGCGACGGCTTCTTTGCTATAGTTTTAGCACAATGTAGAAGGCTGTGGGTGATATAAGCTATATAGCGGAAAGCCCCGTCTTACGTGAGTGAAAGCGGCTTGATGGCGAAAGGATTGGCACAAGTTATGCGGGTTTTAGGCTTGCGCAATGATATCATGACGTCATTGTAATACGTTTCTTCCAAACAAAGCAATTTGCAACCGTTGCAGTGCGCATATGCCGAATATTAAGGGCAACACCGGACTAACCAAGAAGTCAAGACATTCAGAGATGATGAGAGCTCTTCAGAATCGACGACAACTGTCAGAACTCTAAGAACATCACTCAACCTTCACTCACAGGAGTCAGCACCAAGGGAAAAGCAGGAGCCAGCTAAAGGGGAGTCAGCTCAAAGGACCAACCAGGAGTCAACTCATGACAACCAAGAATCAGCTCAAAGGGGCCATCATGAGTCAGTTTTGTTTCATTTGGAGGGCAGTACAAGACACTTGACCTTGCAGAAGGTGATTCATGGTGGACGAGGAGTCAGCTGTATGCAACTCTATAGCTAGCTAACTGCAACTGCAGTGTCTATAGCCATTCCTCAGTAGCCAGGTTTGGAAGTGCTTTGCATCAGAAGCACTGGCATTGGAAGCACCTGCGTTGGGCGCCGGAGCAGAGGAGGGCGCCGAAGGCGCCCTTCTCTGCTAGTAATAATAATAACTAGGTGAATGCAAGCATTGTGGGGCGAGCCTGAGCAAGCGTCACGTACTCTTGCAGTGATCATGGCCTAGAGAGTGGGCGATGACAGGAATGGAGCACACATGCATGATGGGTGTAGGTGAATGAAACAGATTATAGGAAATGTGGATAGGCCTATTGAGGACGGACACACCTCCATGCACATGAGTACCAAATGCAGAGCATACGTACTCCTGCAGTGATCGTGGCCTAGAGAGTGGGCGATGACAGGAATGGAGCACACATGCATGATGGTTGTACGTGAATGAAACAGGTTATAGGAAATGTGGATAGGCCTATTGAGGACGGACACACCTCCATGCACATGAGTACCAAATGCAGAGCATAAGACAGCAAGTTACTGCATTGATACCAGTTTATCTCTAGTATGTGAATGGGTACACCCTGGACAACTGGACTAATCTGTCATGTTACTGCGTTCTGATTGTGTGTTCTGATTGCTGCACCATAATTGTGTTGAGTCACAATGGCATGTTCTTAATTGTATTGTGCATTATATTTCACTTGTTTTGACATAATTATTTCGCATTATAAACTTCATTGTAAAATGGTGTGCTAGACATGGTGATATCATGGAGTGGGGCAGACGGACAACTTATACCCATGCCCACGAATATACTGACAACGTCACTGCATCAGCTTGTATGCACTAGATGAGCAGCCTGTATCGAAGGGAACTCGCTGCAGCCAACTTTGATCGCTGAAGACATCTAGTCCCTGGCTAGAACAATGGCTGGAGCGTGCTGTCCTTCCAGTGAAACGATGACTGTAGCCGTCTGAGCATGAAGTTCACGCAAAAGCTGTGCATCAAAAATTGGCATCCTAGCTGACGTGTGGACCCGCTGCTTTCCCATAGCTACAACAACAAAGGTAGGGGAGAGCGTCCTTGACATAGCGTCGTGAGTGCGAGCGACGTTCCAACGGTGTGTGTGCGGTTGTCAAGGCATCCGCAGTCTGCACGGTTGGTAAGGCATCTTTGTTTCGGAGTGTGCGCGGCTGGCAAGCGAACGGCATGCAGCCGTGTTCTTCTACACCGGCGAAGAGACTCGGGTTGGGGCATATATAGACATCTTATGCTTGGGGCTATGACCTAGACGAAATCGGCCCCGGGAGCCAAAACGGACGTACCATCTATACATAATGATAATAATAATAATAATAAAACAGAGACTTCCGCCTACACTCCACGCCAGAGTGGGGCTCGCTCAGGCTCGCCCCAATTATGCATATGATTCCTCATTCCTTGGAACAGACAATTTAGGAGTGTGTCACTGGATTTAATGAAGACCATTCAGTTACCAACTTTTTTCCAGGATCAGACGAAGTTTTCTCATTACCCACACTCCCTCAGGCTCACCCCACAATGCTTTGCATTCACTAGAAATGGTGCCATGCATGCAGCCCAACACATGCTACAGATGGTAGTTTGACCATACGCACAAATATATTGTACTCTGACATACAAGGAAGTGGTGTTTAGACTTCTCCTCTCCTCATGCACAACCCAGTTACAGGAATGTGAAGAAAGGTGCTAGAGGGCCACTGGCTTCTACTGAAGAAGTAGAGCATGTTGGTGATGATGTGGGCAGAGTTGGCGCACTTGAGGGTGCGTTGAATGAGCGAGTTGGCCGTGTTGAGGGTGAAGTTGGGAATGTGAGTGCACAGGCTGATGCACTTGAGGGTGTGGTGAATGAGCGAGTTGGCCGTGTTGAGGGTGAAGTTGGGAATGTGAGTGCACAGGTTGACGCACTTGAGGGTGCGGTGAATGAGCGAGTTGGCCGTGTTGAGGGTGAAGTTGGGAATGTGAGTGCACAGGTTGACGCACTTGAGGGTGCGGTGAATGAGCGAGTTGGCCGTGTTGAGGGTGACATTGGAACTGTGAGGACACAGATTGGTGCACTTGAGAGTGCAGGGAATGAGCGAGTTGACCGTGTTGAGGCTGATGTTGGAACTCTGAGGACGCAGATCGGTGCATTTGAGGGTGCAGTGAATGGGCAAATTGGTCGTGTGGAGGGTAACGTTGGAACTCTGAGGAAGCAGGTTGGTGCACTTGAGAGTGCAATGAATGAGCAAATTGGCCGTGTTGAGGGTGACATTGGAACTGTGAAGACACAGATTGGTGCACTTGAGAGTGCAGGGAATGAGCGAGTTGACTGTATTGAGGGTGATGTCGGAACTCTGAGGATGCAGGTCGGTGCACTTGAGAGTGCAATGAATGAGCAAATTGGCCGTGTTGAGGGTGACATTGGAACTGTGAGGACGCAGGTCGGTACACTTGAGAATGCAATGAATGAGCGAGTTAACCATGTTGAGGGGGACATTGGAACTCTGAGGACACAGGTTGGTGCACTTGAGAGTGCAGTGAATGAGCGAGTTGACCGTGTTGAGGGTGATGTTGGTAATCTGAAGAGACGGGCTGCCACTCTTGAGAGCGACATGACGGATGTGAAGAGACGGCTTGTTGTGCTCGAGAATGGTATGGGAAGGGTGGAGACACAAGTTGAAGGTAATCATAGGCAGGTCAATGAACGAGTTGACTGTGTTGTGAATGAGGTTGCAAACATGAGGGATCGAGCTGAACATGGAACCAGGCAGGTACATGAGCGGGTTGATGGTGTTGAAAACGCATTTCAGCTGGTGATGGAGCAGCAGCACCAGATGATGACGGAAATACTTGATGCGTTGAGACCTTCACGTGACCACAATGGTCAACCTAGCACCAGAGGCACTGATCAGAAAGGCATAAAGGCTACTCTGTATGGTCTGTGGAGACGAGTCACGGGAAATCCGGCCAACAATGAACCCCCAGAGGCTGGGGCCATATAGAGAAGTGATACAGCAGAAAACTCTCAACCTAACATATGCATATATACATACAGTATAGCTAGCACTAGATTAAGCAGAATTGTACAACATTGTAATGTACGTACGCACCTTATTGATTGCATAATTTTAATTTGTGTTTGTGTTTGTTGCATTCCTGTAAACATCTGTATCATGTGCATTTAATTACTGCACTGACACTTTGTGAATCTGTTTGACAGTCTTTTGCTTAAGGACTGAGTAAGAATTCGACAGTGTGTAATCAACTTTGTTTGCAATAATTACAAACAGTATCAACGTTCAGCTATGATTATACATTTTGGGGGTCTCCCTACACAGCAAGACATTGCACATTACACTGCATTAGCCTGGCATGTTTGCATAGCTTCACCTTTGTCTCTATTATATATACGTACATATACAAACAATGCATAGTTACAGTACATAGTGTGATGGGGGGGGGGGGGGGTCAGAGATGGTGGTGTAGTGAAGACTTGATTGAGAGAAGAATCAGCTGCAGGAGGATGGCAGAGTGTGATGGTCAGTGGGGAAACCTGGCTGAGAACACACTTCACAAGCAGTTAGACATTTGCAGGGATCCTTGCCTTAAAAGGGTTAATAATAACGATATGCATATGATTGTGCTGCAACATGCTATTAGCAACCCTAAAGCATCAACACATACGTACATATGTACTGTGCTGGCAGCACTCACAACACAATGGGCTGACAGTGAAGTGTGCAATCATTGATTTACTTCACTGTCAAGTAGTGGAGGCTGGCATATGATAGCAGGCAGACCCGCCCATGGAGGTGTGACCTAGTGTAATGACAGGCTGCAGCTGCTAGCTGGAATGCACTGCATGTTTTCATAAATACATCTGCAGCAGGTGATCATGAGGGATGCTCCTCTCCAGATTGCATGGCAGAGTGCATGATGTGCACGTGCACTGCTTGCTGAATCATGCAGCTGTTACATAACATGTGAATATCTTTCATACATATGTGCACGTGTTGTGTTGCATGCTCATGGGATCTCAGGAAAGTATAATCGTAGTCACTGACTGCATAAGCACAGAGATAGATTTTGAATTGTCTCAAGCATCAGCTCACACAGATGTACAGTACCTCCATGAATTAACAGTATAACTCATACAGTACGTTCTTCAAATACAGCAAACAGAGCCCTGCGCCCGTGCAGAGCTACAGTACAATCCTAATGCAGTATCACAGCTGTACATACACATATATATATAAATAAGCACTTTGCAAGCTAGAACTAAACTATATACCAGCGTTCACTGCTAGGCTAGGTTTTAACCTTGTATGTTGCACTGTGGATCACTCCGTCCTCTCTCAGTTGAGCAGTGCCTGTACCACTGACTGCGCGTTGAGGCTCTTGAGGTCACTGTAGGTCTGTCCAGTGCCCACAAACACTATGGGCTGGCCTGTGACATACATCATTGATATGGCAGCTCCCACCTGAATGGGTTCACACTCATACACATTATAGGTAGACACATATGTACATACACATTTAACAGTCACAATCACAGACAAATGCACACACACATACAACACACACACACACACACACACACACACACACACACACACACACACACACACACACACACACACCACACACGCACGCACACACACACACACACACACACACACACACACACACTTACCAAGCTTACGCATGATACTGACTAAAGGCAGAAGCAACCCAAAGGGTAGACCTGCGTATGTACCATATACAATGTATGATGGATGAGTTGTTAATGCAGTTGGCCAGGACTTGCTAAATTCAAAAGTGAGAGCCACTATACCCATAAAATGAAAAAGGAGAAATAGTAAAACAGCTGTACTCGCACTACCTGCCCACAGAAAACTAAAAACACTCATGGAGCTGGCCAGTGTGTCCCTGGCAAAGTTGGCACTGGCATAGCTGCAGTATCTCGGAGCCTGTTGTGAAGTGACAGACAAGACCAGTAAGCAAATATCCAGATGGTAAGAAGGGCATGCACTTGCGCACACAGAAAGTAGTGTGGAACTGATCGATGCCTCCTTGCTTGCCTATTAAGCAGCTTGAGTCTTCTGTCCTTGCCTCGATCAGATGGGGGCAGTCTGCTACAGCTTCTCCTCCACAAGGCTCTATAATAAGCCGCTAATGTATGCCACACCCACTAGCAGAGCATGGCCATAAAAGGTAGCGGCTTAGGCATGCTCACCTTGCAGAGCGAATGCAGAAGCCAGAGTATCAGCCCTTGTTGTGCCAAGTTAGAAAATTCGATTGCTTACATTATTATATAATCACAATTTTTTATTATGTGCTGATGAGTGACTAGGTTAGTCATGCATAGGACCACAATCCCACATCAGAGTGAGGCTCGCTCAGACTTGCCCCAATAATAATGCACACGCACACACACACACACACACACACACACACACACACACACACACACACACACACACACACACACACATGCACACACACATGCACACACACACACACGCGCGCGCGCGCGCGCGCATTAGTTCATGCATGTTCGAGAGACTAGCATTCGCCACAGTGGCTCATTCATACAAATCTATCTACTGTAAGGTGCCATCACAGCAAGAGGATGCACACTTGAGAGACAATGTATATAAATGAGTAAATGAGGGCTAAAAGTGCATGACATGGAATCAAGTGAGGAAATGACAATACAAGAATGATTGTGACTAGACTTAAGCACACTCCCATATGGTAAGAGGGCACTTGCGCACACAGAAAGTAGTGTGGATTTGATCTATGCCTCCTTGCTTGCCTATTAAGCAGCTTGAGTCTTCTGTCCTTGCCTCAATCAGATGGGGACTGTCTACTATATATACAGCTTCTCCTCCGCAAGACTCTATAATAAGCCACTAATATATGCCACACCCACTAGCAAAGCATGACCATAAAAGGTAAGGTTGCTCACCTAGTGGAGTCAACAACAGAAGCCAGGTTCTGCCAATGCAGTTACAGCTTCACTCACATGCTGATCCAGTTAGTATAAAGACATTATAAACACAATTTAAGTATGTGCAGACGAGTAACTAGGTTAACATTATAGTTATGCACGTTTCTCATGCACTTTAGTGCTTCAGTGAAACCTGTCTAAGACAGCCGCCTGTGGCACACACACACACACACACACACACACACACACTTCTCCATGCTTGACCTCACCTGACAGGTCACACCTGCAGGGTAGTCATGTGACAGTCGTGTGATAGTCATGTGATAATCGTGTAATATGTACCAATGGTGTGAGTCATGCAACAGACAACTCATCATAATACATACTGTGCATACTGTGGACTACAAAGACGCAGTGCAAACATCAGTCTTTTGATGCTCAATACTTGAAGTCCTCCCCCATCCATAGTCCTTGCCATCCGATACTATTACTATAGCAAGTGAGGTGCTGTGCGAATATAATTACGGCATATTTGGGAATGATGTAATGGCAATAGCTTACAATTAAAACTGCAGAGCAAAACAGCACATCCAGTCTAAGCTGCTAGAGATCCAGAATCTTCCGCTGGTGAAAGTGAACAGAAGTTATTGTGTTTGTGTTACAGTTTACTGGCAGTACTGCTGTGTCTTACTTTGGATTGAACTTTTGGCACCAACTCAACTGACCACAATGGCTGAAGCAATTGGGGATTTGTGAGTTTTCTTTGCACTATGTACTGTAGTATAACTACCCATTGAGGTGAACTTTAGAATAGCTTACGATTATGTATACAGACAAGAGTTTGTCTCACAAATCAGGGTTGGAAATGTAGTAAAAGCTACTAAAGGACCGTTGGTTGCTTCTAAAGAAGTAAATCACTTTGGTGATCAGGCAGTGTGTGTGTGTGTGTGTGTGTGTGTGTGTGTGTGTGTGTGTGTGTGTGTGTGTGTGTGTGTGTGTGTGTGTGTGTGTGTGTGTGTGTGTGTGTGTGTGTGTGTGTGTGTGTGTGTGTGTGTGTGTGTGTGTGTGTGTGTGTGTGTGTGTGTGTGTGTGCGTGTATGTGTGTATGCATGTGTGTGCATGCTCAATTTTGCTACATGCATGCACCTGTGTCAGATGATGTATCCCACCTTGCGCATTCACACATGCATGTGGCATTTGCCTATTATTATGCCAGCTAGCTAGCTAGAGTGCTTACTGTAGCTCACTCATTCTCTACGTGTCATGAAGCAGTGGCAGCATATGGATACAGGCTCCATGTAAGTGTGCCCTGTTGTCCTATAGCTCAGCATGTATAACCTGTACTGGGTGGGGAATATTGCACCTGCTGTGTTAGCTATAGACTACAATGGGAGGTGCCTGTTGGATCCACTGTAACTTCATTAGAGACGGCACCTGCTGGAATGGTGTGTTTTCATAACTACAAATGTAGTTACCAGGCTCTAGACTACACAGGGGCGAGGTCATCATTCCTTGGCTTGCTGAGTCAGCTTACTATACATAGTTAACAAGCTTCTGGGACATGCAGCCATGGATGTACGAACATCAAGCGTAGCTGCCAAGGGAAACTTGCTTGTGCCAGTGATGTCTCGGCACCGGAATTATAGCTATGAAACTGCCTAAGTGTCATAACTAGGCAAGGCTGTACCTCATACATTGCACTGTGGATCACTCTGTCCTCTCTCAGTTGAGCAGTGCCTGTACCACTGACTGCACGTTGAGGCTCTTGAGGTCACTGTAGGTCTGTCCAGTGCCCACAAACACTATGGGCTGGCCTGTGACATACGTCATTGATATGGTAGCCCCCACCTGAATGGGTTCACACTCATACACATTATAGGTAGACACATATGTACATACACATGTAGCAGTCACAATCACAGATAAATGCACATACACACACACAACACACACACACACACACACACACACACACACACACACACACACACACACACACACACACAGCATCATTCACACTGGTCCATCTGGTCCATCATGAGTGCATGGCTAGAGGCAGCAAGCATAAACCCCACATGTAGCTGCAGCTGTTTCTGACTGATGACTCAGCATTTGCAGCTAGGGCAGGCTGTGTATACTACAACTCCCAAGAGGATGCCCAATCTGTATGTGTCCCATGTCCCTCTTCCCACTCCAGTCCCCTGGGGACAGTGCTGTGCTGAATCACCCATGAATGATGCAATAATTATTATTATGTTTGCAACAACTCATCAGGGCAAGATACCGCATTCAGTTTCAGCAGAGATCCACCACCTGCCACTAGCTGGTGCAAGTGAAAAGCAGCTCGCACACTTGTAACAGTCTCTGCCGGTAGGTACTAGGCCTAGGCCTGTACTGGGGTGCCTTGCTTCGGTGGAATTCAGCTGTTGTAGCTACTGTGAATGATTCATGATAATTCATGTCTCCCCCCTGGACGATGATGAAAAGCCTTGTAGAAGATCAATGCTTCCTGTTGAGAGAGGTAGTCTCTGGGGACAATGCTATATATACCTGTATAGGTATGAGGTTCTCCTGTGGCACAGCGAAAACTCTCGATCCAATGAAGTCCATGCAGTGCAGCTTGGCCAAGTACACCTAATGAATCAAGTGCAAAATGTGGTCATGATTCTAAGCTGATTTCTGACAGTTTTATAGCCCTGTTGCGGGTGGTGTTTCTATGGCTATAAACATGGGCTTGTGGTCTATGCATAGATCTGCAGGAAACCCAGTGCAGTAGCACCTGGGGAACATTGGTGTTTACTAGTGTCAGTAGTCCGTGCTGTGCTGTGTCACAGTGTGTCATTGAAGGTGTGTGTATACATACATGCATGTGGGTGGGTGGGTGGGTGTGCATGTGCACATGTGACTGTGTGTGCATGTGTGAGCCATCCCCTTCCAGCAATCACATGCACCATCTGATGAGTGATACCCAGCTTCATTCAACTTGTCTCTCCACACTTCTCTCCAGGAAGGCCATGAATTTAACCATCGTTGCACCTTGCGACTCATTGATATGGCAGCTCCTACCCGTAATGGTTCTAATGTATACTGAACAAGCATATGTAACAGCAATATTCACAGACAAATGCACATACACACGAACAGGCACATATAGAAACACACACATGCACACACACACACACACACACACACACAACAAGCACACCACGGTGGTACAGGTCAATCATGTCAAAGCAGATGATCAAGCGCCATGGAAGGTGCATCTTCAGCAATACAGTCTTCATAATCTGTGCATTTCTGCAGCAGTGGCATTAATTATGAATGCAGGGTCCTTAGGAGTGTGCTCTGTTGTGATGCCTGCTGCATGTACTGGGTGGGGAATCATGTGTCTGTTGTGGTAAGACTCATCTACTGTACTACAAGGGGTACAGCTGGATCCAGCAGAGCATGACTGTTGCTACGTGCATGTGTTGCAGTGTGAAGAGTGTGCTTTCATTACTACAAATGTAGTGGGTGAGGATTGCACTATTCTAAACTACATAGAGCTGAGTCATGATGCACTGGCTTGCTGAGTCAGTTGTTTTGAAAAGTTTATATTGTACTATACAGTATGTGCACACTGTGAGTCTTGTGAGAGTGTGTTTATGCATACGGAGGATAGCATAGTGAGTGTATGAACAATTAATGCCTAATTAAGACACATACTTTAGGGTTAGGAACACCCTCATGCACATATGCACGTACTCCTGCTCTATATTTGGAGAGAATTATGTAAGTATACATACCAATACAACAGGTGCCATTACAGCAAGGGGGCAACTTATAAGACATTGTAAATGGGTAATGTAAATGAGGGCTATAATATTAAAGGTGCGACATGAAATCAAACAAGAAATTGACAATACAAGAATGGTCGAACTTGAATGAATGAACTTATAAAGAGATGGGAAATACTTATATAAACACGGATAAATGCATTTATATGGTACTAATGTGGTCAGCACCTGTATAGACTATAATTCCATGCGCGCGCGCGCGCGCGCGCGCGCGTGTGTGTGTGTGTGTGTGTGTGTGTGTGTGTGTGTGTGTGTGTGTGTGTGTGTGTGTGTGTGTGTGTGTGTGTGTGTGTGTGTGTGTGTGTGTGTATGTGTGTGTGTGGGTGTGGGTGCAAAGCATTGACTGATTCACACCAAGTGTGGTTGGATTTGAATGAGAAGTGTCCCCTGTTGCAAGCCGTGAGAGTTGCAAAGTCAATGTTGGGTACAGAGCATTGACTGATTCACACCAATTGTGGTTGGATTTGAATGAGAAGTGTCCCCTGTTGCAAGCCGTGAGAGTTGCAAAGTCAATGTTGGGTGCAAAGCATTGACTGATTCACACCAATTGTGGTTGGATTTGAATGAGAAGTGTCCCCTGTTGCAAGCCGTGAGAGTTGCAAAGTCAATGTTGGGTGCAAAGCATTGATTGATTCACACCAATTGTGGTTGGATTTGAATGACAAGTGTCCCCTGTTGCAAGCCGTGAGAGTTGCAAAGTCAATGTTGGGTGCAAAGCATTGACTGATTCACACCAATTGTGGTTGGATTTGAATGAGAAGTGTCCCTGTCGCAAGCCTTTTGAAAGTGGTGACCAAGAATGAGTTGGGTTATATGTTTGTGATATGTTTGTATGTTGTATTTTTGTGCAGTGTTGTGTTATATGTTATGGGGTGAGGCAAGTTGAACAGCAGAAAGCTGCATGGGTTATGTCTGTAGTCCTGCGGAGATAACGTGTGTAGACAACGGCTGTTCAACTTGCCTCACCCACTGTGTGATGTTACATCCACCAGGTCACAACAACTGGTGTTACCTATGTACGAAAGGTCACAGGAAGCAGTCATGCGCTCACAACCAACGATCTGTTGATGTTGCATCCAAGAGTGACCGTCACAACAGCTAATGATGCAGGAGGCAGTCGTGCGTGCACACACAAACAACCATTCAGAGATCCACACCATCCATTGCCGAGTGACGAATGGGAGAGAAGCATTCCAGGCGGGGTGTGGACATACATCCTGGAGCATGTGCAGTAAGGCACTGCAACATAGTTGTCACAGCATGAATGAACAGCATCTGCTTGCAGGTGATACTAATTATATATAATGATTGTCAGTATAATATATTATGTCGTGAATAAATTAGTACTTACGTATATCAAAATAGTACTTCAATGAACTGTCTATAAGACAGCCACCTTTAGGCCAGTTCTAACTGTAGTGACCTATATAGAGAGAGGTGGCTGCATTACAGAGGTAGATTGCAATTTTAGTGCTATAGTTGGGGCCAGGTAGACTAGCTGGCTGTTTTAGAGAAATGGCTGCCTAATATAACACAGTGACCATCTTCAACATGTTCCACTGTACATACTAGCAGATTATATACATTATTATGGCAGACTGTGCTGGGAACCAAATGTTTAAGCTAGTTTTTGATATTGTAATGAAGGTCAACTTTGAATGGTATCTGAAGAGCCTACAGTTGCCATTCTGACTTGGACTCTGCACAATTGTATCTGCTGTGCAGCCTATGTCACTCCTAAGAGGGTGTATAGCTCCTGTTGATTTTCATCAAATTTTAATTACGCATAATGCAATCAGTAATGTATGTGTCCCCTCGTCCCCAGCTATCAACACTATTACTATAGCAAGTGAGGTGCCGCTGTGTGAGTATAATTATGATATATATAATTGCGAATAATGTAATGTTGATATATACGTAGCTTACAATAACACCTGCAGAGCAAAACAACACATCCAATCTCAGCTGCTAGAGATCCAGAATCTTCCGCTGGTAAAAGTGGACAGAAGCTATTGTGTTTGTGTTACATTTTACTGGCGATACAGTAACTGCTGTGCCTTACTTTGGATTGAACTTTGGCACCAACTCAACTGGCAACAATGGCTGAAGCAGTTGGTGATTTGTGAGTTTTATTTGCACTATGTAGTGTAACTAACCAATTGAGGTGAACTTTAGAATAGCTTACGATTATATACACAGACAAGCCACACTGTATGATATAATGCCAAAGACACCCAGTGCAAGAAGAGCTAGTGACTACAAGATAGATTTTTGTAGATACACTTGGCACTTAGTCCACAGTATTGCTCATAGTTGCCTCGGCTCCACATGCAAATAGCTGCACTCACTCCGATGTAGATGGTAATGATCACTGTATAGCCAGTTTAGCAAGTGCACCCGCTGCTGCAAGTCCTATACCGAAATCGAATATAGTTATTGCATGTGTCTGTTGTGGTATATAGAAGACCCATCTACTGTACTACAGGGGATACATCTGGATCCAGTGGAGCATGACTGCTGAGCTGCTGGTGCTGTGTGAAGAGTGTGCTTTCATTACTACAGATGTAGTGAGTGAGGAATGCCCTATTCTAAACTACATAGAGCTGAGTCAGTCGTTTTGCAATAAAATTAATGGTTTATAATATTATAATTATGCATAAACTGTACAGTATGACATTGTGTGAGTCTTGTGTGAGCGTACATGTATGCATACAGGAGATAGCATAGTGAGTGTATATAGTGAGTGCATATAGTGAGTGCATGAACATTTAATGCCAAAGAGATGCATGGTTTAAAGTTAGGAACACTGCACAAAAGCATACAACGCACATAGTCCTGCTCTTGAAGAGAAGTATACATTTATACAAATCCAACAGAGGTACGTGCCATTACAGCAAGGGGATAACTTATAAGACAGTGTCAAATTTAATGGGTAATGTATATGAGGGCTATAAAGGTGACATGAAATCAACCAAAAAAGTGGCAATATAAGAATGGCCATGGAAACTTACAGAGATAGGGGAAAAGTATACTTAAGTGAATACCAATAAATGCATAATTGAAATGGTTCTTATATATAAATTATGTGGTCAGCATAATTTTATAGACGATAGTTCCATCTAACCTAATAGTGGATTACATTCTCATCACAAAACATCATGTGTACTGGTGTGTGCGTGTGTGCTTGTGTGCGTGTGTGTGCAATTTTTTCTTTCTTTAAACATGCATGCAGAATGCAGTAATGTTACAGCTTGCTCATCTTTACTGAATTGACCCAGTTGTAAACGTACAATATGATGTGGTGTTACCGTTGCTGGCTACAAGTCGTGTTCTCTCTGCTTGAACAGGAGTTGAACTAAGCCTGTCTACCTCAGCTTCATGGTCAGATGCCTCGGGTTCCTCATGATCACTCTCTGGCTCCACATGTACATTGCAGTCATCCTCACAATCAGGCAATTGATGTATGCAATAGCTGATGTATTCTTCTTGACTGCAATGCTTACCAAGTAAACACATGATGAAAGGTAGAGGGACAAGCAGCATAAAGGGTAACGTGGCGTATGCAGTGTAGACAATGTATGATGGATTATTTAGTGATGCAGCTGGCCGACTAAGTTCCACAGTGAGGAGCACACTGTATGATATAATGCCAAAGACAAGCAGTGCAAGAAGAGTGACTACAAGATAGATTATGTAGATACACTTGGCACTTAGTCCACAGTATTGCTCATTGCTGCCTTGGCTCCACATACAAATAGCTGCACTCACTCTGATGTAGATGGTAATGATCACTGTAGCCAGTTTAGCAAGTGAACCTGCTGCTGCAAGTCCTATACCAAGATCAAATATAGTTATCGCATAGCACACAAACTCTATTTCTTCCAACTCAGTGCTGTTGTATGTGGTACAGTCTACAGGCATACTGTCCCAAGAGTAGTACCAAGAGTTTGCATTTATGTAGCAGTAAAGATCTCGATTCTTGTCATCTCTTTCAAGGCATTCCCCACTAATAGCAAATGGGAAGTAGCGAATGAACACTAGACTTGCCAAAAGGAATACAAAGACTACCAGAAAGCAGAAGCAAAATCTTAGGAAAATTCCAGATGTTTTCTCCACTCTTCTGTCCAATAACAGTACGAACACTTTTGTTACAGTACCTTTGTTACTTCTGTCCCTGTATCGCTCTTTGTGCTCCTTAAAGATGCTGGGAAACATCGTTACAACTATTTTTCTGCATCCCCAGGTGTATGCCTGATCAATGAATTTTTGCAACCTCAAGCTCAGTGAACAAAAACAGCAAAAACAGCAAGGTGCTCTAGCTCTCGTGAAGAGATTAACCAGTGCACCCATTATAAGAAGGGCTAATGGCAAATAAAATGCAGAGGTACTACACATCCGCATAAAAATGAAAAACCCTTGCGGAGCAGACCAATGTGTTCCTGGCAGAGTTGGCACTGGCATAGCTGCAGTATCTCTGAACCTGTTATGAAGTGACAAAAAAGACTAGTAAGCACAATATTCCATCTGCCATATCAATGGCTAGAAGAGCACTGCACACAGTATATATCTAACGCTTCTTTGCTTGCCTTAAACAGCTTGAGTCTTTCGGTCCTTAAGCTTATTACCACAAATCAGGTCAGTCTGCTGCACCTTCTCCCGCAAGACTATATAATGGGCCACTAATAAAGTTAAGTTGCAAGAAAGCCTGTTTGCCACACCCACTAGCAAAGCATGTCCATAAAAGGGAAGGTATGCACACCTTGGCGGAGACAACATTAGAAGCCAGAGAAATGACCCATGTCATGTGGTTCTGCCCAATTACACTTCAATCTCACATGTACTGATATCTCAATGCAGTTAGTAAAGACAGTATTACACACAAGTACGGGTGGGTAAGTGCATAGACGAGTGACCAGGTTAGCCATGCATAAGCTCCATGTGCTTTGGTACTACAGTGAAAGCTGTCTAAGACAGCCACCTGTATGTGGGCCAGTTCTAACTGACATTTATAGAGAGGATGCAGATTGCAATGTTTTAGTGCTATTAATTTGAGGCCAGTGAGGCTGGCTGCATGCTTAAGAGAGGTGGCTGCCTTATATACACAGTGACCCTCTTACATCTTACATAAAATTGCTAATTAATTAAGCTTAATCCAGTATGTGTGCATGATATCATGTGGGCCTCTTCAAACACAGCTTACATTAATTGTGTGTAAGGTGGAGTGGTTGAGGATGTATGCCACTGGTTATTACATTGCTCTGCATGGGATCATCACAGACAGCCTCACCTAGAAACCATGCATGGATGAAGCAAAGGAAGATTTCACAGTGAAGAGTGATGAAGCTAAAGCAACCTTGCATGGTATTATCACTTGCTTGTAAGAACTATCATATTCTGTCTATCATTAACTCTATGTGGCTAACTAGGTTGTATTAGTCTCTGTGAACTATACATGCTACGTACATTTAGCCAGTGAACTGTTTCACTGATTAACCAATGTAGTTTCATTGGACATACTATTCATCTCCATCTTGCATGCAGTGCTGCATTGAACTTTATGGTGTTTTAGTGCCAACTGGTATGGTGCACTTTAAATGAATTGTATCGAATATCATTCCATATGTTCACCTATATGCCTGCCATGTGATCTGTTCGATCCACGCGATGAGAACGATCTCTGGAAGCGTAACATAAATATGGCTCTTGTTCCTTTAATTGCCATACCACTCGTGGTATACCTTCAGTGACTACTATAGGGGTTGAGTTGGTTAGGGAATGATGCAAACGCAAGCGGGACCACGGTGTCTCCGCATGGTCCGTTGTCTAGTAAAGACTCGACGGGCAGCTTCCAGGCAGATACGCGCAGGCGGTTCAGTAAGCCTCTATAATCCGCCCGAAGGTTGATAAGGGAAACTGCTGTCGCTGAATGTGTGCTAGTCCTAAAGGCAGCGCAGATCCGATCCTGTCTCGCGCGTATGGATAGGTTAATTCGTAAAGGCTTGAAGGGGCCGATGTTGCACAAGTGATCTCCCGTAAAGTCGAGGGAGAAGAGTGGTATATGCAACATGAAGTCGTGCTGGGTCAGCTAGTCTGCCCAACGAGATGTCAGTGCTAGTCGTGAAGTCCATCCAACCAGACTGCTGCACTTGACAAAGGGGAATATGTGCGAGAAGGGACTGCAAGTGGGGTGTGTTGCTCTGTGCGTAATTATAAGCACAGTGCCCCCTCTCAATGCACGAGTAGTAGTAAACGAAGGCACGACCGTGATCGGTATGGCAGCCATATAGTCTCGCGTATAGCCAAGCTCCTTTTTTGTTTTTTTGGTTATATATTCAACAAGGTTTGGCTAGGCGAGACAAGAGGGCTCATGATCGAGAGCGAGGCGAGCGACGTAATGGAAAAGCTTTTCCATGAAGCTTTTCCATTACGAACAATTTGACGTGCCTAGTGTCGTACATGCACGTCAAATTGTTTAGACCGCGCTACGCATGCACTGATAAATTTATGAGTCAGTGTGGTCCGTGGTGGAGTACAGAATCGACGGATTGCTGCCAGGCAGACACGCGCAGGTGGTTCAGTACGCCTCCATCCGCCCGAAGGGGATCAGAGAAACTGCTGTCGCTGAATGTGTGCTAGTCGAAATGGCAGCCTAGACGGTTCCGATCCTGTCTCATCGCGTATATGGTACAGCCGAGAGATGATAACCAGAAATGGTCAGTTGAGGTGAAGTGGTAGCCGACTGAGACGAGACAGTCAATGTTGGGTACAAAGCATTGACCGATCCAAACCAAGTGTGGTTGGGTTGGATTTGAATGAGAAGTGTCCCTATGTCCAGTGCCCACAAACACTATGGGCTGGCCTGTGACATATGTCATTGGTATGACTGTTCCCATGGATCTGATTGGGTACGTTTTAATGTGCAAATGCAGGCAATAATGATATTCACAGACAAATGCACATACACACGAACACACACACACACACACACACAGGAACATAGACCACCAGTATAGGAAAAAGACCACCTGTGCTACTAGTGCTACTAGGAAACGACCACCAGTGCTATTAGGAAAAATACCACCAGTATAGGAAAAGACCACCCGTGCTACTAGTGCCACTAGGATAAAGACCACCAGTGCAAGCAGCAGATGTTACGCTGCTAAACCAGCGAAGTAGCATTGATCGGCACAAGTTGGAGCAGGATGCAGGAAGTAATGCAACTTGCAAGTGGGCATGAAAGTGGTTCACAGTTGTCCCCATGTGCAAGTTGCATGTTATTTTACCAATGGACCAATGCAATTCATGTATGAGGAATTACATGCTTGTATACCTATGTAAGTGCCAATGGCAATCCAATTGGTACAGTGTTGGAATAGACTGTCATTTGAATAGTCACTACAGCAGGTCTGGATCTCTGCTGAAGCTGTATGTGCTGTACACGTGCACGTGTTAACAAGCATAATTCAGCACATCACTTGCTGTGCGTGTTAACAAGCATAATTCAGCACATCACTTGCTGTGCAAATAATATATATACAAACACAAGGTACGGGTCAACCATGTTGAAGCCACACTGTATGATATAATGGCAAAGACAATTAAGCAGTGCAAGAAGAGCTAGTGACTACAAGATAGATTGTGTAGATACACTTGGCACTTAGTCCGCAGTATTGTTCATTGCTGCCTCGGCTCCACATACAAATAGCTTGCAGAATGCAGTAATGTTACAGTTTGCTCATCTTTACTGAATTGACCCGGTTGTAAACGTACAATATGATGTGGTGTTACCATTGTTGACTACAAGTCGTGTTCTCTCTGCTTGAACAGGAGTTGAAGTAAGCCTGTCTGCCCCAGCTTCATGGTCAGGTTCCTCAGGTTCCTCATGATCACTCTCTGGCTCCACATGTACATTGCAGTCATCCTCACAATCAGGCAATTGATGTATGCAATAGCTGATGTATTCCTCTTGACTGCAATGCTTACCGAGCAAACGCATGATGAAAGGTAGAGGGGCAAGCAACATAAAGGGTAACATGGCGTATGCAGTGTAGACAATGTATGATGGATGATTTAGTGATGCAGCTGGCCGACTAAGCTCCACAGTGAAGAGCACACTGCAACATATAATGCCAAAGACAAGCAGTGCAAGAAGAGTGACTACAAGATAGATTATGTAGATACACTTGGCACTTAGTCTACAGTATTGTTCATTGCTGCCTTGGCTCCACATACAAATAGCTGCACTCACTCTGAAGTAGATGGTAATGCTCACTGTAGCCAGTTTCGCAAGTGCACCTGCTGCTGCAAGTCCTATATGTACCAAAATCAAATATAGTTATTGTATAGCACACAAACTCTATTTCTTCCAGCTCAGTGCTGTTGTAAGTGGCACAGTCTACAGGCATACTATCCCAAGTGTAGTACCAAGAGTTTGCATTTATGTAGCAGTAAAGATCTCGATTCTTGTCATCTCTTTCAAGGCATTCCCCACTAATAGCAAATGGGAAATAGCGAATGAACACTAGACTTGCCAAAAGGAATACAGAGACTACCAGAAAGCAGAAGCAAAATCTTAGGAAAATTCCAGATGTTTTCTCCACTTTTCTGTCCAATAACAGTACGAATACTCTTGTTACAGTACCTTTGTTACTTCTGTCCCTGTATCGCTCTTTGTGCTCCTTAAAGAGGCCAGGAAGCATCGTTACAACTATTTTTCTGCATCCCCAGGTGTATGCCTGATCAAGGAATTTTTGCAACCTCCAGCTCAGTGAACAAAAACAGCATGGTGCTCTAGCTCTCATGATGAGATTAACCAGCAGGCATTGATCGGCACAAGTTGGAGCGGGATACAGAAAATATGCAACTTGCAAGTGGGAATGAAAGTGGTTCACAGTCGTCCCCATGTGCAAGTTGCTATTTTTCTGCATCCCCAGGTGTATGCCTGATCAAGGAATTTTTGCAACCTCCAGCTCAGTGAACAAAAACAGCATGGTGCTCTAGCTCTCATGATGAGATTAACCAGCAGGCATTGATCGGCACAAGTTGGAGCGGGATACAGAAAATATGCAACTTGCAAGTGGGAATGAAAGTGGTTCACAGTCGTCCCCATGTGCAAGTTGCATGTATACAATCACATGCAACAACAATATTCACAGACAAATGAACATACACATGAACAAGCATAGAAACGCGCGCACACACACACACACACACACACACACACACATACAGTTGTTCTTGTACTTGTAAGACACATGCAACAACAATATTCACAGACAAAAGAACATACACACGAACAAGCATAGAAACACACACATACACACACACACACACACACACACACATACACACACACACACACACACACACACACACATACACACACACACGCACACACACACACACACACACACACACACACACACACACACACACGTTCTTTTACTTTTAATACTACAGCCAAGACTTGGCTATGTGGACCCCATGAATGGGGTGAGCCAGCAGGTGGCAACAAGACCAGTGGCCAACTCAGGGTCTTGCAACATGCACCTGTGTGAAGTATATAGCTACTATGCCATAGTATCGTTAACACTGTCCTTGAGCCATGGCCAAGTATGGGCATTTCAATCAAGCTCCTACTAACTATCCTATTAACTATTTTGCATAAGATACACTATGAGCTTTGTGTTCCATCAAAGTGTTAGTGCCTCATGTGAAAAAAGTGAATTTCAATCAAGCTACATATGATGCATAGCTGACTGAAGTATTCCATGATTCATGCCTGGGGATAGTATAATTTATGTTCCCCCACTGAATCTGGATGGTGATGGAAAGCCTTGCAGATCCAAAGACCAATTATCCCTGCTGTGAGATAGTCTCCGGGGACCTTGCTAGGTACGGGGTTCTCCTGTGGTCTGGTGCAGGTGTTACCCAAGCTCTTCAATGAAGTCCAGTGCAGCTTGCAATTGGCAAAGAACAACTGATTCTCAAGTGCAAAGGGCGCGAATTGCTGGCTTGCAGCTACACCTTGGGTCATGGTTCTAAGCGGATTTCTGACAGTTTTATAGCCCTGTTACGGGTGGTGTTTCTATGGCTATAAACATGGGCTTGTGGTCTATGCATAGATCTGCAGGAAACCCAGTGTCGTAGGTGCGCATCAGTGAGAAGTGGAACTGCTTCTGACTGAGTCGGTCTGACATGTAGAGTGACTGAGCATAATGTGCGCACACAACTCCCAAGAGGATATATTCCCATCCCTACCCCACCGGGGTCGGATCGGATGGACTATTAGTATTGCTGACTCATTGTGAATGACCCATGTTCCACATCCCACTCCTGTCCGCCCCAGGGCGATGACGCTATTTATTAGTAGAGACTGCAGGCTCAAATATGCTTTCAGTTTTGACAATATGTTGGTAGCATTTTCGGATTCACCTACCTTTTGCGATCTGTATGAGACTTTTTTCATCCAATTCCGTTCGGTAGAAGCTGAATTACAAGCTTCTGAATATTGTTACCGTACGATTTTTTTCTGACACGTAGTAATAGGAATTACGGTATGTACGAATCACGCGCGCATGACGTCACTGAATAACGCAGTCACGTTTAGTAGAACAAGAACATTCGTCGCTTGCGAGCAGTAACCGAGCGCTTGGCATCGCACAGCGATGACTGCGATTCGACTCCCGTATAGCTAGTTTCGCGAAACTGCAGGTTTCGCCGTCGCATAAGTTGAGTTGTCGGTGAGTGCGAACATTTTAAAAAGAGTACATCTTTGCCCACAGGCGCAATAGCATCAAAGCTTCCAAAATTACCCAAAGTCCGAAGCCTTTTCAACTTCGCTTAAGCAGGACACCATTTAATAGCGAATAAGCGTTGTTGAACATTCAGATTCGACCCTACGCCACTGATTACAGCACTTTCGCGTTCCTTCTAATAGCCAGCTGGCTGAAAGGTGGCCCACACATTACCATAGAAACTGAGCGCCCATTACTCAAAGCCAGTACTATCAGTCAACATTAAAGTACTAAGGTCTGATAGATCTGCCAACGATCTTTCGTTTGATACCAAGTTTGCTGAGTTTCGTTTCTTCTGGTACCAGCGGCGAGCTCTTTAATTTGACATACCACGCGGTATTATCGAATCGGTCAGACATTTTTGCTGCGATTGCGCAAGACGTCTGCAATATCTATTATTAGTGACGTGCTGAATCATCGTAAATGATGCAATAAGTTGTTATACGTACGCCTGCGCAAACTCCTCAAAGCAAGATACCGCATTCGATCAGTTTCAGCAGAGATCCGCCACCTGCCACTAGCTGGTGCAAGTGAACAGCTGTTCGCTATCGTGTAACAGTCTCTTGGCGGTAGGTACTGGGCCGGTACTGCGGTGCCTTGCTTCGGTGGAATTCACCTGATCAACTCAACTGACAACAGTGGCAATGGCCACTTATGCTAGGAATCTGTGAGTTTTGTTTGCACGCTTTGTATGGACATGGCAATGTCAGATTCAGGCCGTCTCTGCAGCTAGCTATTAGCCTCTGGCCAACTCCCTATAATAATAACTTACCTACTCTCCGGCCGCGTAACCACTTACGTAGCCTCAGGCCGTGTTGATAAACTTAGGTACACCAACCATAGACAATTGACGACATTGAACTTACTGAATTTTTCCCTATTAAATGCTAATAAATGCTAATTTATGTACTAAGTTCTTTATAGAGATGGCCTGGGACTACGTTGTTTTATGGCCAGCTCCAGTGCTCTACTGATTGGATTGCTATCGGTACTCAGGTATTCACCCTTCACATAATTATGCATGACTGTGGTTCCTCATTCTAAGTGAAACAGCATGCACTTGGAACAGACAATTTAGGAGTGTGCCGCTGGATTTAATGACTATTTAAGACCATTCGGCTACCAGCCTGTTTTTCAAGATCAGACAAAGTTTGCTCATTACCCACACTCCCTCGGGCTCACCCCACAATGCTTTGCCTTCACTAGAAATGGTGCCATGCATGCAGCCCAACACATGCTATAGGCAGTAGTTTGACCATACGCACAAATATATTGTACTCTGACGTACAAGGAAGTGGTGTTTAGTCTTCTCCTCTCCTCGTGCACAATCCAGTTTCAGGAATACATTAAAAGGTGCTCGAGGGCCACTGGCTTCTACTGAAGAAGTAGACCGTGTTGGTGATGATGTGGGCAGAGTTGGCAATGATGTTGCAACATTGCAGACATGGGGTGGCCATGTTGAGAGTGAAATGGATGAGATGAGGGCAAGGGGTGTTAGTAATTTAAGTTACATTAGCCGTGTTGAGGGGGACGTTGGGAATGTGAGGATGCGGGTCGGTGCACTTGAGGGTGCAGTGAATGAGCGAGTTGACCGTGTCGAGGGTGATGTCGGAACTCTGAGGGTGCAGGTTGGTGGACTTGAGAGTGCAGTGAATGAGCAAATTAGCCATGTCGAGGGTGACGTCGGAACTCTGAGGGCGCAGGTTGGTGGACTTGAGGGTGCAGTGAATAGGCAAATTAGCCGTGTTGAGGGTGACATTGGAACTGTGAGGACACAGATTGGTGCACTTGAGAGTGCAGGGAATGAGCAAGTTGACCGTGTTGAGGGTGACATTGGGAATGTGAGGATGCAGGTCGGTGCACTTGAGAGTGCAGTGAATGAGCGAGTTGACCGTGTTGAGGGTGATGTTGGAACTGTGAGGACGCAGGTCAGTGCACTTGAGAGTGTGGTGAATGGGCAAATTGACCGTGTCGAGGGTGACATCGGAACTCTGAGGACGCAAGTTGGTGGACTTGAGAGTGCAGTGAATGAGCAAATTGGCCGTGTCGAGGGGGACATTGGAACTGTGAGGACACAGATTGGTGTACTTGAGAGTGCAGGGAATGAGCGAGTTGACCGTGTCGAGGGTGACATTGGAAATCTGAGGACACAGGTCGGTACACTTGAGAGTGCAGTGAATGAGCGAGTTGACCGTGTTGAGGGTGAAGTTGGTAAACTGAAGAGACGGGCTGCCACTCTTGAGAGCGACATGATGGATGTGAAGAGACGGCTTGTTGTGCTCGAGAATGGTATGGGAAGGGTGGAGACACAAGTTGAAGGTAATCATAGGCAGGTCAATGAACGAGTTGACTGTGTTGTGAATGAGGTTGCAAACGTGAGGGATCAAGCTGAACATGGAACCAGGCAGGTACATGAGCGGGTTGATGGTGTTGAAAACGCATTTCAGCTGGTGATGGAGCAGCAGCGCCAGATGATGACGGAAATACTTGATGCATTGAGACCTTCACGTGACCACAATGGTCAACCTAGCACCAGAAGCACTGATCAGAAAGGCATAAAGGCTACTCTGTATGGTCTGTGGAGACGAGTCACGGGAAATCCGGCCAACAATGAACCCCCAGAGGCTGGGGCCATATAGAACAGTGATACAGCAGAAAACTCCCAACCTAACATATGCATATATACATACAGTATAGCTAGCACTAGATTAAGCAGAATTGTACAACATTGTAATGTACGTACGCACCTTATTGATTGCATAATTTTAATTTGTGGTTGTGTTTGTTGCATTCCTGTAAACATCTGTATCAGTATGTGCATTTAATTACTGCATTGACAGACACTTTGTGAATCTGTTTGACAGTCTTTTGCTTAAGGACTGAGTAAGAATTCGACAGCGTGTAATCAACTTTGTTTGCAATAATTACAAACAGTATCAACGTTCAGCTATGATTATACATTTTGTGTGCATTAGCCTGGCATGTTTGCATAGCTTCACCTTTGTCTCTATTATATATACGTACATATACAAACAATGCATAGTTACAGTACATAGTGTGATGGGGGGGGGGGGGGGTCAGAGATGGTGGCGTAGTGAAGACTTGATTGAGAGAAGAATCAGCTGCAGGAGGATGACAGAGTGTGATGGTCAGTGGAGAAACCTGGCTGAGAACACACTTCACAAGCAGTTAGACATTTGCAGGGATCCTTGCCTTAAAAGGGTTAATAATAATGATATGCATATGATTGTGCTGCAACATACTGGTTGCAGCCCTAAAGCATCAACACATACGTACATATGTACTGTGCTGGCAACACTCACAACACAATGGGCTGACAGTGAAGTGTGCAAACATTGATTTACTTCACTGTCAAGTAGTGGAGGCTGGCATATGATAGCAGGCAGACCCAGCCATGGAAGTGTGACCTAGTGTAATGACAGGCTGCAGCTGCTAGCTGGAATGCACGGCATGTTTTCATAAATACATCTGCAGCAGGTGATCATGAGGGATGCTCCTCTCCAGATTGCATGGCAGAGTGCATGATGTGCATGTGCTGCATGGCTTGCTGAATCATGCAGCTGTTACATAACATGTGTATGTCTTTCATACATATGTGCACGTGTTGTGTGGCATGCTCATGTGATCTCAGGAAAGTATAATCGTAGTCACTGACTGCATAAGCACAGAGACATTGAATTGTCTCATGCATCAGCTCACACAGATGTACAGTACCTCCATGAATTAACAGTATAACTCATACAGTATATATATATGTTCTTCAAATACAACAAACACAAGCCTCCTTATGTTGTGCAGAGCTACAGTACAATCCTAATGCAGTATCTCAGTTGTACATACACACACACACACATATATATGTTACGCGCATACCTCCAACCTATATATAAAAATAATAAATAAAAATATATATATATAAGCACTTTGCAAGAACTAAACTACCAGCGTTCACTACTAGGCTAGGTTTTAACCTTGTATTTTGCACTGTAGATCACTCTGTCCTCTCAGTTGAGCAGTGCCTGTACCACTGACTGCACGTTGAGGCTCTTGAAGTCATTGTAGGTCTGTCCAGTGCCCACAAACACAGTGGGCTGGCCTGTGGCATAAATATGTCATTGATATGGCAGCTCCCACCTGAATGGGTTCACACATGTACACATTATAGGTAGACACATATGTACATACACATGTAACAGTCACAATCACAGACAAATGCACACACACACACACACACACACACACACACACACACACACACACACACACACACACCATGTATGCACACACACACATTCACGCACACACACACACACACACACACACACACACACACACACACACACACACACACACACACACACACACACACACACACACACACACACACACACACAGTTTTATAGGCCTATGTATATATGGATGGTGTTTCTATGGCTATAAACATGAGCTCGTGGTCTGTGCAAAGATCTGCAGGAAACCCGGAGTCCACAGCACGCGTCATAGCTAAAAGCATGAGATGCAGAGAGCATAAAATCCCACATGTATTATACAGTTGCTTCTGACTGAGTTGGTCTGGCATGTACAATCACTCAGCAATATTGTGTGCACACAATTCCCAAGAGGATATATTTCCCATACCTACCCCACCGGGGTCGGATCGGATGGACTATTAGTATTGCTGACTCATTGTGACTGACCCCATCCACTCCCGTCCCCCGCGGGGCGATGACGTTATTTATTAGTGACGTGCTGAATCATCGTGAGTGATGCAATAATTATTATTACTACGCTTGCAGAAACTGATCAGGGCAAGATACCGCATTCAGTTTCAGCAGATCTAGAGATCCACCACCTGCCACTAGCTGGTACAAGTGAACAGCTGTTCGCTATCGCGTAACAGTCTCTTGGCGGTACTGGGCCGGTACTGCGGTGCCTCGGTGGAACTCGGCTGTTGTATCAACTCAACTGACAACAGTGGCAATGGCCTCTTATGCTGAGAATCTGTGAGTTTTGTTTGCACTCTTTGTACGGACATGGCCATGTCAGATTCGGGCCGTCTCTGTAGCTAGCTATTAGCCTCTGGCCATCTCCCTAATAATTTACGTAACCTCCGGCCGTCTGTAACCACTTAGCTAGCCTCAGGCTCAGGCCGTGTTGATAAAGAACTTAGGTACAACAACTTGACCGTTGGTACCCCGTGCGATTGCGCAAGGGGTAAGGTGATCGGTTCTGTCGTCATTGTCGTTGCCGTCGACACAATTATCGGCAGATCTCAACATCCAGGCAGCTGCGCTACTTGTAAACTCCACGAAAGGGTTGACACTGGTGGAAAACTGGCTCCAGACCCTCCAAATCGATTCAATACCACTGGTGTTCGCAGCATTTGCCGACTAAGTGATGCTTTCTGGTCATCGACTGTTCTGCCCAACATACAAATAGAAATACACCACTCACACTACTGCTGTAGCTAGCTATAGCTAGACAGCTTATCCTTGACATAGCTACCTGGCATAGCTAGGTCACTGCATTCTATTGTTACTTGCACTGTATTAACTATATATACTGTTCCATGCATGTCATACATTATATACACTTTATGCTTTCATTCCTATCTCCTTGTTAACGCTTTTGCTTCTATAGCTAGTGCTAGATAGCTATAGCTATCCTGTGCGGGGTATGTACTCTATGAGTGCTCTAGTTGCAAGTTAGCATTGGGTCATCTTGATATAGAACTTACTGGAATTTGCTCCCCGTTAACCCTATTAAATGCTAATTTAAGTAATAAGTTCTTTATGGAGACGGCGCAGGGCTAAGTTGTTTTAGGGAGATGGCCAGCTCCAGTGCTGTACAGATTGGATTGCCATCGGTGTTTAGGTATTCACCCTTCACATATGCATGTGATTCCTCATTCCAAGTGAAACAGCATGCTACTTGCACTTGGGCACAACTGTGAAACATGTTCATGCCCAAGTTCAAGTTGCAGTGTTGCTGCATCCCACTCCAACTTGCGTTGATCGATGCTGGTGCCCAGCTGCCTGACCTTATAGCAACTTGCACTGGTGGTGTTTTCCTTCCATCAACTAGCGCGAACACTCTACATGTATTTGGTGACTGTATGTTGTGTGTTTATTGTGGGTAGAAAGTGAATTACCGTATATGTCCAAATAGAGGCCCAGGCCTCCATTTCTTTCAAGAGGTTTTGGACCCGGCCTCTATTCGAGCCCGACTTCTGTTTGAGCCTGGCCTCTATCAGACAGCACGGTAGTGCTGTCTATGTAGGGATGGTGGTGGTTGTTTGTATGCTGTAATACAAATAAAAAGTAGCGCTACTCCTAAACAGAAGTAAGAACCGGCGAAAGAAACCGTCTATGAAGATGGGAGGCTGTACAGTATTCAGAGCTAACCTTACTTCCAAGCGCAAGTGCGCCGTTGGATAGAAAGCGTCGTCGTCATTTTCCGTGTTTCATCTTCTTCTTCTTCTCCGTCAGCTGTAGCTCACGAACGACAAGAAGTAAGACAACAATTCATTCGCAGTTCTTCTTGCCCCCTTCCTGGCTAGTGCCTTTTGTAGGTTAGGGAATGCTGCGACGTAGTATGCCTTGTGACAATTCTCCGGTCTACGGTGCCCATAGCTATGAGTCACCATTTTCCCATGACGTAATTGGCAACCGGTTGCAACCGGCCTGCATTGTTAGTTCTCCAGCTGCCGAATCCTTTCAGTTGCATTTCAATCGTTAGTTCCACAATGCAGTCAGATGTTCCAGGGTGCATACGGGATATGCTTCGGCCACCATTTACCCACGCACTATTTTAGAGGTTCTTCGCAGTCATGCCATTTGGCAGCCATTTTCACTTACTGCGCGATTGCTTCCAGCCGCCATTTCCGCGTTTGTTTGGCAGTGCAAAGCTAGCTGTCACTTCCGGTTCCATTCCACAAGCATCCTGCATTCAAGGGTGTAGGTACAGTACAGTTCTTTCGTATGCATGTAGAGACGGCCTGTGGTGTGGGTATATACTTAGCTATAGCCAATATCCCTCCAAACAGCGAGTCAGAGTGGCAGCGAAATATGTTTGGGATTGTGGGAGTTACTCCGTGACCAAGCCAGTCTTGCCTACCGTCACGATTTCCTGAAGCAAGTAGTTTTGGGGGGCTACAGCCCCCTAGCCCTCTGTTCTGCCGTCCTAGCCTTATTACAGCTAACTCTGCAACATGATAGCCTATCCAAACAGAAGTAATGCATCTTGCACCCACCCACCACAGCTTACCCTAGGTTGCCCACCCAGGCACATCCCACAATGTGCTATACACCCTGTCATGCATTCAGGGTACATTGATTTCTTTGTTGCCACCGTAGTTTGGAAGCCTTTCAAGTAGACCAGCCGTTGCCCATCTGAAATTTGCATTCCATAAAAAGTCGAAAAATAAGGGTGTGTAAAAATGTTTCCTCCAAAAACAAGGGCAGATGTAGGGATGGTGCAGTGTGTCTCTGGAGGGCATGGCAAACCAGCTGGCAGAAAAAACGTAGGAACAAGGAGGGCCGGTCCATGCAAAGAGGAGGGCCAGCCTGTCCACGCAAAACCCAGATCATTAACATTCGCTGACTTTGAATACATTTGCACCATCCCTAAATCTGGCAACATTTTGCTGTGCTTGCGGTCTTGCTACCATCCTCTTTTTCTCCGCCTGCATATTGTCATGCAATTATGAGTGTGCAATAACAAGCTAAAAGGCTACTACATGCGACTAAAATTGTATGCCTATATTCCAGCTATGCATCGTCTCATGTACACATCACCAAGCTGCATGCATACACCCACGTACGTGACTAAAGTGCTGATGATAAAAGGCTGTACAGCTATATAGCAATATTGCAGAATCTGGTACACAGTGGTGCATGCATATGTACAGGTGTGTTCTGATATACTGTACAACACTAGCTACCTGGATATACATATTATGAAGGTTGAATTTTACAAACGTTGGCAGTGAAGTGTACAATGTTTGTGCTGGCCTAGAGCTAAACAGTGTGGGCATGAAAGTGGGTGTGGTGGTTTGCAGACAGCAATGTAGTGAACAGCTATGGTAAGTATTGCCACTGCAGTTGAGCTTAGTGGTTTGCTGGGGGTCTCATGGCAGAGCAAGATGGCTACATAAGAGATGATCATGAACCCAAAGAATATGGAGCCTGCAACTGATACTTACATGGAAACACATAAAGAATTGGAAGAGTAGGAGGTCCTAGATTCTAGAGCACAGCAATGTAGATTGAGTAGCAAGCAATTTGCAGGGACCACCTAGTGGACAGAGAAGATAGTGCACAGCAAAGCAGAGAGATGCATGGGCAAATTGTAAGGCTGTACCTGTAGGTGTAAAAGGGAAACTGAATAGTCGGAATGGTTACGCAGTAACTAGCAGGAAGCGTGGCAAAATGTTGCCAGATGTAGGGATGGTGCAAATGTATTCAAAGTCAGCGAATGTTAATGATCCAGGTTATGCGTGGACAGGCTGGCCCTCCTCTTTGCATGAACCGGTCCTCCTCCTTGTTCCTACAGTTTTTCTGCCAGCTGGTTTGCCATGCCCTCCAAAGACACACTGCACCATCCCTACGTCTGCCCTTGTTTTTGGAGGAAACATTTTTGCACACCTTAAAAATGAACTGATTCCTGGCCATGTTTCCTATATAAAATCTCTAATAATACATGGCTGCCGTCGATCTGCATGCGCTGAGAAGGTGTGAGTTCTCAGAAGTCGCCAAGCTCGTACTTCGGTTTCATCTAGCGACTCCCATCTCCCTCACATCAGCTTCATTCGTGGCTACGCTACATTCGCTCCATAGCTACCTTTAGCTGCAGGAAGAATTAGCTAGCTACCCGGTGTGCTTCTCTACAGACTTGGACATCGCTACTGCAGCGGGAACTTCAGTAAGTCACTATGTGTCACACTGAGTTCGTACCTAAAGAGTGCACCTCAGATGCTGAAGAGTGCCAGTATGTGAATTCCAGACCCGGCTTCTATTCGGACCCTGCCTCTATTAATGAATCGCTGCTCGAACCCCCGGCTTCTTTTTGAACCCTGGTCTCTTTTTAAGCCCGGCCTCTATATGGACATATACGGTAAGTACTAAGAGTAGGAGTTGAATTGTCACGCAAAAAGAGAGGGGAAATGGGTGAAGTAGGAATTGAACCCTGCACCATACAGATTGTCAGTCAACTGTGCTAATTAAGCTACTGCATAGGTGAGGCTTACTGCTAATTGTTGCTGATTGATGCTGTAATTAGACTGCCCCCTATATCTCAGCCAGCTTGAGGTGAATTGTGCAATCATGCACATGACATGGGTCAGATGGACCACCTGCTCATGCCCTTCACAGTTCGTGACTGCATGGGGGTTCTTTGTTTTGAATACTAAACTTTACCATGAATCAATATATATGCACAGTGCACCTCACACAAGAACAAAGGCCTAATTAAAACATGTTTATACTTGTAAAGAGACATTTGTTAGCTTTAATATCCCACCAAGCATGCACTTTTCCACCAGGCCATCACTGTTGCCCAGACATAAAGTCAGTATTTAGATTTTCCCTGTATATATCTGATCAAGCTTGGGTTGAATTGCACAATCATGCCCATGGCCCAAATCAGTTATATGGCTTCAACCATAGTATTTTGTAACTTGCAATGTATCAATGTATATATACAGACGTGACCGAACGCTTAACCCTGCTGTACATACTGCGCATAGGGTAATTAAAACAGGTAGTTGCAGTAGGAATTGAACCCTGCACCTCAGGATTGAAAGTCAACTGTGCTTAGCTAAGTATAATAGAAATGGTGCCAGTCCAACACATGCTATAAACAGTAGTTTGACCATACACACAAACTTATGGATGTACTCTGATGTATAAGGAAATGGCCAGTGTTTGGTCTTCTCCTCTCCTTGTGCACAATCCAGTTTCAGGAATACATTGAAAGGTGCTGGAGGGCCACTGGCTTCTACTGAAGAAGTAGACCATGTTGGTGATCATGTGGGCAGAGTTGGCAATGATGTTGAAGCATTGCAGACATGGTGTGGCCATGTTGAGAGGGAAATGGATGAGATGAGGGCAAGGGGTGTTAGTAATTTAAGTTACATTAGCCGTGTTGAGGGTGATGTTGGGAATGTGAGGACAGAGGTCAGCACACTTGAGGGTGCGGTGAAAAAGCGATTTGACCGTGTTGAGGGTGATGTTGAGAGTCTGAAGAGAGGGGCTGCCACTTCTGCACATGACATGACGGAGGTGAAGAAACGGAATGTGAGGGTGGAGACACAAGTTGAAGATAATCGTAGGCAGATCAATGCGCAAGTTGACAGTGTTGAGGCTGAAGTTGGGAATGTGAAGACAGAGGTTGGCACACTTGAGGGTGCGGTGAAAAAGCGATTTGACCGTGTTGAGGGTGATGTTGAGAGTCTGAAGAGAGGGGCTGCCACTTCTGCACATGACATGACGGAGGTGAAGAAACGGAATGTGAGGGTGGAGAAACAAGTTGAAAGTATTCATAGGCAGATCAATGCGCAAGTTGACAGTGTTGCAAAGGAGGTTGCAAACGTGCGGGATCAAGCTGAAAATGGAACCAGGGGTGTAAATGAGAGAGTTGATGATGTTGAACATGCATTTCGGCAGATGAGGGGGCAGCTGCAGCTGATGGAAGAAAAACTTCATGCAATCGGACCCTCGAATGACCACAATGGTCATCCTAACAACCAAAGGACTGATCAGAAAGGCAAAAAGGCTACTCTGTTTAGTCGTCTGTGGCCATGGAAATAGTTCATGAGAAATCAGGCTGACAATGAACCCCCAGAGGCTGGGACCACATAGAGCAGTGATAAGGCTGAAACGTCTAACCTTACATATACATAGCTAGCAAATAGATTAAGGAGAATTTTAGAAAGCTGTACGTGTCTACAAATGATTGTAAAACTTTATATTATGGTTGTTTTTATTGCATGCCTGTAACATCTGTATATCAGTTATGTTAGTATGTACATGTAATTTAATCACTGCATTAACAGACACTATGGTTATCTGTTTGATTGCATGTCTTTAGCTTAAGGACTAAGTAGAACATTGACTGTGTACATGTATTATGAACTTCTTTGCAATACCGTAATGATTCGTTGTTAAGCGCATGCACTTACAGCTCTGGCAGGCAGAAAATATGCGCCTAATATATAAAGGATATGCGCTTAACAAACGAATGGTTGAAGAAATTGAAATAATATGCAAACGTCATATTAAGATGGCTGCCCCGTAGAACAGTTATCATCAGAGTTCTCATTCAAGCGTTATTTTTACTAGCTTATAGTCATTATTACACTTCAAGCAAGTGGCTAGGTTACCAGGGAGTCCTTTTATGCGCCAATATATGGCATCTCCCACCTGTATGTATGGGTTCACACATGTACAGACATAGGTAGACACATATGTACACACACATGAAGCAGTCACAATCACAGACAAATGCACATACATGTGCACACACACACAACACACACACACACACACACACACACACACACACACACACACACACACACACACACATTTGCATTTTGATTATTACTCAACAAGAGTACAAAAACCAAAGGAATCACATAGTCAGACATGTCTACATACAGTAGTTGTCGATGCCATGGCACATGGGAAAACTGACTCAAAGATTTATGCATGTGTGGACTCAGAGTGCATAAGGAACTACAGAAAACGATAGTCAGCTACGGAACTAAACTAGTCACAGCTGTTGCGTCTTGACCAGACCTTGAAAGACTCTGTCATGGCAGTTATAGATAGCAATAGTAGGAGGCTGTTGAAATCTTTGCGTTTGCACTGTAGAACTGATCGAATGGGGTTGAAGCTATCCTGATCAATGATCTGCCGTGAGCCAACTTGCAGTGTGTACAGACTGCACTTGTAGGGTGTAGTGGATGTGATTACGTCCACTAGCTCAAAGTACTCGGTGGTCTTTTGCTCAGCTGCTGCTGAGAAGTTAGTGTCAAACTGTCAGCTCAAGTAAATAGGCTTTGTGAGATGCTGTAGACCACATGATGATGTCAGGTCGAAGGTCTGATACCAGAAACTGAGGTCTGATGTATTCCTCAGAAGGTAGATCAGCTGTAACGCAAAAGCCGTGGGGCATGTGTGAACGAATGAAGTCAGCTATGATCTTCAACACTGCGTCGTGTCGTTGATCAAAACGCCTCTGCTGAAGGGCAACACTGCAACTGTTAAGGACATGAATCAGCAATTGATTTTCAGAGCACAAAGGGCATGCTGACGTCTGTGACTTACCCCATTTGGACAGATTATGTCTATGAGGCAAAGTATCTAGAAGTGCATTTAAGGAGAACTTCATAATGGCATCAGGGACAGAATTGCATGACTGCAGTGGACCAAATGTCAAATGTATCCACTTCCAGCCTGAAGCATTCTCCTTGGACTTGGAGAGATTGGAGATGTTGCAGCCAATTAGATTCATCACTTTCTGATACGCTGCTGGTGAATAGCCCCTTGAGTTTCATCTTTGAGATACATCCATGAGTAACCATGATGCTGTTCACCACAGAAGCAGGTAGGAAAGCCCTGCCAGAAGTGTCACCTTCTTGCTGTAACAGTCTAGTAGCAACAAACCTAACACTGCATCCCTGGAGACACACGCACACACACACACACTGCGGTCAGTAGGTGGTATAGGTCAAATCTTGTCAAAGCATGCACAGATGATCGAGCCTCATGGAAGATGCATTGTCAGCAAAGTGCAGCCTTCATACTCCACTTGAGCACATCCCCAGCTGTGGCTAATAATGAATGCAGAGTCCATACCTTGTTGTGATTTCTATGGCATGTACTGAGTAGGGAACTATGGGCATGCATGCTATGGCAGAAAGCACCATCTACTACAAGAAGGGGGGGGAGAGGGGGCATCTTGTTCCAGTAGAGCATGACTGCAATATTGTTGCTGTGCAACATTATAGTAGTGAGCTTTCATGTTCTAATTGACAAAGAGCTGCATGAGTATGATGTGTTGGTTTGCTGAGTCAGCTGTTTTGAAGTATTGTTTTGTATTGTGTTTTGTGTGAGTGTGTATGCATGGCTCTGTATTCTGTTCAGCTGGTGGATATACTGGGGGGGGGGGGGGGGGGGGGGTAGCACCTGGGGAACATTGGTGTTTACTAGTGTTGGTAGTCCATGCTGTGCTGTGTCACAGTGTGTCATTGAAGGTGTGGGTATACATACATGCATGTGGGTGGGTGGGTGTGCATGTGCACATGTGGGTGTGTACGTGCGTGCATGTGCTCATGTGACTGTGTGTGCGTGTGTGAGCCACCCCCTTCCAGCAATCACATGCACCATCTCTCCACACTTCTCTCCAGGAAGGCCATGAATTTAACCATCATTGCAGCTTGCAACTCATTGATATGGCAGCTCCTACCTGTAATGGGTTCTAATGTTAACTGTACAAACATATGCAACAGCGATATTCACAGACAAATGCACATACACACGAACAGGCACATATAGAAACACACACATGCACACACACACACACACACACACACACACACACGTGCGCGCACACACACACACACACACACACACACACGTGCGCGCACACACACACACAACAAACACACCACGGTGGTACAGGTCAATCTTCAGCAATACAGTCTTCATAATCTGTGCATTTCTACAGCAGTGGCATTAATTATGAATGCAGGGTCCTTAGGAGTGTGCTCTGTTGTGATGCCTGCTGCATGTACTGGGTGGGGAATCATGTGTCTGTTGTGGTAGAAGACCCATCTACTGTACTACAGGGGGTACATCTGGATCCAGTGGAGCATGACTGCTGAGCTGCTGGTGCTGTGTGAAGAGTGGGCTTTCATTACAACAATTTAGTGGGTGCAGAATCCCAATTCTAAACTACATAGAGCTGAGTCATGATGCACTGGCTTGCTGAGTCAGTTGTTTTGAAAAGTTTATATTGTACTATACAGTATGTGCACACTGTGAGTCTTGTGTGAGTGTGTTTATGCATACGGGAGGACAGCATAGTGAGTGCATGAACAATTAATGCCTAATTGAGACACATACATTAGGGTTAGGAACACCCTCATGCACATATGCACATACTCCTGCCCTATATTTGGAGAGAATTATGTAAGTATACATACCAATACAACAGGTGCCATTACAGCAAGGGGACAACTTATAAGACATTGTAAATGGGTAATGTAAATGAGGGCTATAATATTAAAGGTGCGACATGAAATCAAACAAGAAATTGACACTACAAGAATGGTCAAACTTGAATGAATGAACTTATAAAGAGATGGGAAATACTTATATAAACACGGATAAATGCATTCATATGGTACTAATGTGGTCAGCACCTGTATAGACTATACTTCCATGCATGTCTGTGTGTGTGTGTGTGTGTGTGTGTGTGTGTGTGTGTGTGTGTGTGCGTGTGCAATTTCATCTTTAAACATGCATGCAGAATGCAGTAATAATAATGTTACAGTTTGCTCATCTTTACTGAATTGACCCAGTTGTAAACGTACAATATGATGTGGTGTTATCACTGTAGACTACAAGCTGTGTTCCCTCTGCTTGATCAGGAGTTGAACTACGCCTGTCTACCCCAGGTTCATGGTCAGATTGCACGGGTTCCTCTTGGTCATTTGTTGGCTCCACATGTACATCGCGGTCATCCTCACAATCAGGCAATTGATGTATGCAATAGCTGATGTATTCCTCTTGATTGCAATGCTTACCAAGCGAAAGCATGATGGGGAGTAAAGGGAGAACCAGCATAAAGGGTGCAGTTCCATATGCAGTGTATACAATGTATGATGGATTATTCATTAATGCAGTTGGCCGCTGGCTACATTCAAAAGTGAGGACCACAATGTAACATGTAATGCCAAAGACAAGCAGTGCAAGAAGAGTGAGTACAAGATAAATTTTGTAGATACACTTGGCACTTAGTCCACAGTATTGTTCATTGTTGCTTCGGCTCCACTTGTAAACAGCTGCACTCACTCTGATGTAGATGGTAATGATCACTGTAGCCGTCGATTGCCATCCAGTGCTTCGTCAGCATGGCTTGCTATCCCTTTGAATTCTTTCTGACAGCCAGTGAAAGCAGATTACAGTTCTATTGCCCAAAATGTACTTGCCCTGGCCGAGTTACGCTCATGCACTGTACTTTACTGAAATAGCTAGCTATATACATTCAAGCGAGGCTGGTTGCATTTTAATGTATGCACTAGTATAGGTATGGAGAGGTGGCTACTCTACACAGGTAGATTATACAATGCTTTAGTGCTGATTGGGGCTATAGGGAGATAGGCTGGCTGTACGTTTTAGAGAGGTGGCTGCATGCCTTGCACATGCAGTGACCATTCTAGACATGTTCCACTGTAATGTGAATGTAAACATACATGCACTATGATTGTATAAATATCATTATATTGCTTGCATGTGAAAGGTGATTCTTAAGTGACTGTACACATAACTAAGAGGTGCTCCCGAGCTCACTGGGGGTTGGGAGGAAAGAAAGGGATATTATTAGCCACACAGCCAGGAATTGAGGGAGGAGAGGAAGGGCAAATACAGTCACTGCCAGAATAAGTGCAACTGAAACTGCACGATCGAGCGTAGGTCCAGGTTTTATTTGCAGCTGCAGCTGTGTGGCAATTTCCTTTTATATACTTCGACCCTCTCACTCTGAGCTGTCCTAGTGAACACACCTTAGTGCTACTGGTTAATGGTGTACGTAGAGCTTTAGCAGGTGGAGAATGAATGCTTCCCTCCAGCTAGATTGCATGGCAGCGCTATGATTGATCAATGTTGAATCAGCTGTGGGCTGCCTGTTTAATGTGTGTTTACATGCGTGGCATCATTGTGCACACTATAGCTGTATGCATGCAGGCACTACACAACTATGCTACACAAGTACCGGTATATATGTATACCAACTTATACAGTACTTTCAAAGTGTAGCAAGCTATAGCCTCCTTATATATTGTACAGATATTGAGTATAATCGTAATGCAGTATCACAGCTGTACATATGTAAATACATAATATAGCAGTTTACAAATTACTTAAACTATATAAACTATCAGCATTCACCACTAGGCTAGGCTTTAACCTTGTATGTATATTGCACTGTGGGGCACTCTGTCCTCTCAGCTGAGCAGTGCCTGTACCACTGACTGCACGTTGAGGCTCTTGAGGTCACTGTAGGAGGTCACACACACACACACACACACACACACACACACACACCTTATCATCAATGGTGTCAAACTTAGTGAGGAGTATCCCATCAATGAGCCAAGGGTCCTGTGCATCAGAGTGATCCGCTAGAGCACGATTGAACTTGGAAAGCTGGTCTACAGCCTCATTGCCCACCAGAGCCTCTCCAACAAACAAGACCAGGTCAGGAACATTGACTTGGATAAGCTGGAGGCAAACATTAGTGGGTGAGGAAGAGGAAACTTGAGTAGAGGGTTTGTGAGGATGACAGCGATTGACACACAGCACTGTAACCTCACAATGAACACACTGCATGTGAGCATACTCTTCAAACCTCTATCATGGCATTATCGCAGAAGGGGTACAGTGAGACCTGTCAAGACAGCCACCTGCTGGCCAGTTCTAACTGACTCAATAGGGAGATGGCCTGCTTTACAGAGGTAGATTGCAATGTTATAGAGCTATTTGGAGGCAGGGAGGCTGGCTGTTTTAGAGAGGCGGTTGCATGATACAGTGACCAGCTTAGACAGGTTTCACTGCACTACTCTGACCACAACACAACACACCTTACCACACGCACTTACTAATGCTCCAATCTCTACTAATGTGAGTATACGTGCTTAGCCCACACACTCGCACTAGCCACTGTACCTTTGCCAGTGCCCTCATGAGTGGCTCGTTGTCCTGCATTCTGCCAGCAGTGTCCACCAACACCACATCAATGCGTTGCTGACGAGCTACAGTGCACATGACCAGAGATGGATTTCATTAATGGAACAGGACCAGTGGTACAGATGTACATGGTGTGTGTGTGTGTGTGTGTGTGTGTGTGTGTGTGTGTGTGTGTGTGTGTGTGTGTGTGTGTGTGTGTGTGTGTGTGTGTGTGTGTGTGTGTGTGTGTGTGTGTGTGTGTGTGTGTGTGTGTGTGCATACCAGAGTGAATAGCTGACATGGCAATCCCAGCTGCATCCTTCCCGTAGCCTTGTTCAACAAGAACCACCTGTGGTGGCCCTGTGGGTAGTCTTTGGAGGGTGGAGGGAGGAGAGGTGCTTTACGTGGGTCCGCAACTGCTGCACAGCCCCAGAGCGGAAGGTGTCACAGGCAGCCATCATCACACGAAAGTTGTTCTCCAACATCCAAATGCACACCATAGGAGACAGAGGATCAGAGAAAAGGACAAGTGCTCAAATTCCTCCAAACAGCACAGACATATGTACAGTATGTACTGTACATGAATACAAAAAATGCAGCAAGCAGAAGCACTGTCCTGCACACACACACACAACACACACACACACACACACACACACACACACACACACACACACACACACACACACACACACACACACACACACACACACACACACACACTTCTCCATGCTGGACCTCACCTGACAGGTCACACCTGCAGGGAAGTCATGTGATAGTCATGTGATACTCATGTAATATGTACTAATCGTGGGAGTCATGTAACAGCCAACTCATCGTATACGTACCGTGCATACTGTGGACTACAAAGAATCAGTCTTTTGATGCTCAATACTTGAAGTCCTTGAAGTCAATTGTATCTGCTGTGCAGCCTATGTCACTCCTAAGAGGGTGTATAGCTCCCGTTGATTTCCATCAAAACTTAATTATGCATAATGCAATCAATAATGCATGTGCCCCCCCCGTCCCCAGCAATACTATAAATACTATAGCAAGTGAGGTGCCGTGTGAGTATAATTATGGCATATTTGTGAATGATGTAATGTTGAAAGTGAACAGAAGTTATTGTGTTTGTGTTACAGTTTACTGGCAGTACTGCTGTGTCTTACTTTGGATTGAACTTTTGGCACCAACTCAACTGACCACAATGGCTGAAGCAATTGGGGATTTGTGAGTTTTCTTTGCACTATGTAGTATAACTACCCATTGAGGTGAACTTTAGAATAGCTTACGATTATATACACAGACAAGAGTTTGTCTCACAAATCAGGGTTGGAAATGTAGTAAAAGCTACTAAAGGACCGTTGGCTGCTTCTAAAGAAGTAAATCACTTTGGTGATCAGGCAGTGTGTGTGTGTGTGTGTGTGTGTGTGTGTGTGTGTGTGTGTGTGTGTGTGTGTGTGTGTGTGTGTGTGTGTGTGTGTGTGTGCGTGTATGTGTGTGTGTGTGTGTGTGTGTGTGTGTGCGTGCATGTCTCTGTGTGTGTGTGCATGTGTGTATGCATGTGTGTGCATGCTCAATCTTGCAACATGCATGCACCTGTGTCAGATGATGTATCCCACCACTCTTGCGCATTCACACATGCATGTGGCATTTGCCTATATGCCAGCTAGCTAGCTAGAGTGCTTAGCTCACTCATTCTCTACGTGTCATGAAGCAGTGGCAGCATATGGATACAGGCTCCATGTAAGTGTGCCCTGTTGTCCTATAGCTCAGCAAGTATAACATGTACTGGGTGGGAAATATTGCACCTGCTGTGTTAGCTATAAACTACAATGGGAGGCGGCATTACTAAACGCGGAATACGGAATAACGGAATAGCGGAATAGCGGAATAACGGAATAGCGGAATAACGGAATTAGATAATATTAAAATGGCGGACGACTCGTATGCAAACAAGTCTCGCTGGCGTGTGCTTCTGCCCAGAAAGGTTCGAATTTCGAACGGAATGAAGGGAAATGAGTATATTGACAACTTTTTGGAAATTTTTTGCGCATAAATGCTTCTTTGAATGTAAACAGCAGCTAATCGCAGTTTCCTCGCACAAAAAACTCGTACAACCCACTATCCAACGGCAGAGCCTCTGTCGCTCGCCGAAGTAGAGATTCATCCTATCTTATGTCCCGACGCAACGATAGCACGTGCATACCACATATCCCGTTCCCACACCCAGCACCAGGTAGGCTTTTGGTAGGGGAGGTGGAGGGATCAATTGAAGGTTTGTGTGTGTAGGGGGGGGGGGGGGGTGAATTGCCCTTCCACCTTGAAGATTGTGTGGCTCTATTCTGCCCCCCCCCTCACACACACAAGTACACTAGCATTTCACAGAGCCATTCTATGCATGTAGCTATTGGTACACTCATGCAGTGCATGTCACTGTGCTTGTGTGTGAGCATGTGTATGGTGTGTGCATGTGTGTGTGTGTGTGTGTGCGTGAGTAAGTGTAATGTGTGTGATGCATGAGTGGAGTGTGTATGTGATGTGTGTGCGTACGTACATGTGTGTGTGAGTGGAGGTGTAGTGTGTGCATGTATGTGTGTGAATGAGTGGAGTGTGTGTGTGTGTGTGTGTGTGTGTGTGTGTGTGTGTGTGTGTGTGTGTGTGTGTGTGTGTGTGTGTGTGTGTGTGTGTGTGTGTGTGTGTGTGTGTGTGTGTGTGTGTGTGTGTGTATGGGAAGGAGTTTGGGGGGGAGCAATACCAAAGGTTTTTGTCCCCACACCCACCAAAGGCAGGTCTAGGCAAGTGTGGGAAGAACGTGTCTGTCATTGCCTTCCCCCATACTCCCTCCCACGCATGCATGCACACTACACCTCCACTTTCACAAATGCACATATGCACGCATCACACACACTCCACTCATTTGCGCATGCACGCGCACACACACACACACACACACACATCACACTCCACTCACTCACACACAGTGACGCACATGCGCATGCACACACCACTTTTATGTATAATTTTAACAATTGTGTGAGTGTGTGTATGTGAGAAAGAGTCTCCTCTTAGTTGGGAATCAACCAATATATGGCTGCTGAGTATATAAGCACCTGCACACCCTCTCCTACTCCCTCCCTCCACCTTTCTACTGTATACTGGTACTCTGATGATTCAGTAACTGTAGTATGGTGAATAGTAAACAGCCCACACCATTACATCATCTGCTACACTGTGCTATAAATAGCTCTCAGGAAGCTATTACAGCTACGTATATAAAGCCAATATTTTTCACTGCAGTGCATCGCTGCACCTACGTAGTGAGACTACCTATACAGTCTTCTTGTCTATTAACTTCAAAATAATTGTCTGTCACAGCAGCTAAGGCAGCTAAGGCAGGATTCAGCAACATGTGAGTCTACTGCACATACAAATGCTGTATTTTAACATGTTGTACGTTATCCCGCATGTTTCATTGGTAATCATTACTGGCTGTTATCCTGCTGTTCATTATTAGGGCCAGGGACATCCAGCACAGCTCACAACATGGACTTGTTATGGTTAGTAATACCTCAGGAGCAGAAAGAAATACCAAGGATGAGAAACAGGTTGCCACAACAATATCTATTGGCTTCAACAGTGAAGTCGAAGTGGGTAAAAGATATCGCCATGACGGGACAGTAGATTGTACGTACTGCAAGATGACAGTGCCTAGACAAGTTACTGCGGAGATGACTAGATCCATGCAGAAAGTGGTGCAAAATTTAGCTGATGATGATGATAATGAATACCCACGAAGAGCAGTGGAAGATCGTCGCTGATTGAAGCAAATTACAGGACAGTCTGAAAATACAAGCGTGAATGCATGAACATTGCATGAGTCATCGCACATAAGTGTACATGATGCACTCATTGAGTGATGTACTGTGTATAAACTAATCATTGCTTCGACTTAGAATGACAAGATTCAAAGCTGATCACTTAAGCCACTGCTACCACCTTAGAGGTATTATGGTTTAAACATTTTTGTAACCCTTTAATTTTGTGCACAGTAAAGGCAAATGTTAGCGCACGCACGCACACACGCATGCACGCACACACGCACATGCACACACACACACACGTGCACACACACACGCGCACACACACACGTGCACACACACACGCGCACGCACGCATGCACATTTAAACAAACTGGATCCGTGAGCTCTTGCAACAAGTTCACAGCATCGTTTACAAAATGCATCAACACTTTCACCCCAAGGTCCCACCCCCGACACCATTTCGGACTTTTGGAAGATGACTTGGGACCACAAACCCACTGTGACTGTCATTCTAACAATGGTTCAAGAGGATGGAAAGATCCAGCTAGTGTATGCAAGCGTAACATTTCCTGCATTCTAGACAGTTCCCCATTGTTGTTCACATGAATGCTGTGTATACCAGGTATGTTACAAACTGGTAATACACAAGTTGAAAGTCTTTAAAACACGAAATATGGAATAACGGAATATCATGTTAAAATGGCAGACGACTCTGAAGTGAGTTTCTGCCTAGAAAGGTTCGAAGTTTAAACAAAGCAAAGGGAAATGGGTATATTGACAACTCTTCGGAGGTGGTTTGCGCAGAAATGTTTCTTCGAATGAAACAGCAGCTAATTGCAGTTTCCTTGCAGATTAACTCGAGAAAGCCACCGTACAACCCACCATAGGCTCCGCCTCTATGAACCCACCACAAGTCTTGCCCAAACCCAACACCAGGCAGGCTGTTGGTAGTGGATTCGGAGGGGTCAATTGCCTTCGCACCTTGAAGATTGTGAAGCTCTATCCTCCCTCCCCCCCCCCCCCCCACACACACACACAAGTATTCAATGTGTGTGTAGTCGTACAGGACTCAAAATTCACGGATCAATGAGTTAGCTTCTTCTCAATTCACAGCTCAACAAAAAAGCAAGGTTCAATACATCAGTTCTTATATAGGTTAGCTCTAAGAAAGTTCTAGATCATACATGCAGCTATCATCTCCTGTCATGTTGTAGCTGTTTTGCCGCTTGACAATCTTGCAGGTTCATACCCCAAACATGAAACTGTTACATTCGCCCCTCTCAGTACAATCTCGTCTCGAGCTATAGCTGAAGGCGGTCAGGGGGCCTACAAATGCAAGTGGGGTACCGTGGTTCTGGGGGAGGGTCATCACTAGCAATGTCAAGATGAAACAGTGGTGGTTGCCAGGTAGTGATGAGTTCTTGGCTGGGGGTTTTAGGGTCTGGTTGAATGCGGCGTTGCAATTGGTTCACATGAACAGTCTTGCTTCTTTTGCCATCAGTGATGCTATATGTTGTTGGGCCTTGGACAGAGTGTACTGTATGACCCACCCCCCTTCCCATCAGGGATCCAGTTTGCCAGCTGTGGGGATAATAGTTGGATGTGTGTAAAGGTGTAAGAAATGTCAGGAAAGCAAAGCATGCAAAACATGTAGCAAAACATGTTAAATTTGCAATAGTAATAATTGCAGCAGTAGGACATTTTGACCATGCACAAAGGTGTACAATCATATGAAGCATGACTTGAGTGATCGCACGTGACGATAGGTCTATTATGACCATGAATACGTAGCTATAATGCCTAAACCATTTGTGGACCGTTATAGTCTAACTTATCATGAAACCAATTAAAGCTATGCATTATACTGGCTAATGTATATACGAAAATGGTCTTGGTATACCATATACACACAGGATGAAAGGGACTCTACCATACACAGAGCCTTCATGGCTGCACGTCCTGTGAATTTGACCTTGCTTGCACTATATACACGCCACGAAGTTCCCTTATGGTCCCCTAAACCATACATCTGTGTTGCCTCATATATGTAAGCAGAAAGTACACCCATGCATGTGCCGTGTGCACGTGCAATATATGTATGTGTGTGCATATACACACACATAATTGAGGCATGCAAGTATGAGTACTAGTGTTAACATACAAGGCTGTGTTGAATCATAACTTTTACAACTAATAATTCACAATATCCATATTGTAAAATATACAGCTACAACTAGTATAATATTATAGTTTCTTCTATGCAATTGCAAGACTAGTCACATGAGGCACTAACACTTTGATGGAACACAAAGCTCATAGTGTATCTTATGCAAAATAGTTAATAGGATAGTTAGTAAGATAGTTAATGAAATTGATCCTCAGCAAGCTGAAGGTCAATGGACTCCATCACTGGGTGGAGGTGGGATGATCTGGATCCTCTGATGCACATGATGGAGCATCGGAGCAGGGCAAAACTCAAACGGCAGCGAAGCCATCCCATAGTCTTGCTGTAGGGGACATCCCTCTTCTCGCTAATCATTGAAGCCAGCCGTTTGTAGAACACCGATGCTGCCTTTCCCATTCCTCCTGTGGATGACAACACTAATGGGGTGAAAGTTGCATGTTCCACTTCTCTTATCCGTTGTTCATACTGGCGTTTCTTCTCCAGTTCATGTCACCTGTAGACGGACTGCAGGGGGGCTTGCCGGTTCGATCGGGCGCTCGGGTTGAATACCCTTATGTCAAGGAATGCCTTCTCAAATCTGCCTCCCCAGAAACCCTGTACTGCAACATCCAGTCTTGCACCATCCTCCACATTAGCTGATCGATGAGTCATTGCCTCTCCAGTCATGGGTTGTAGGTGTGGTTCAGTGGACACCCCATGACAAACCTCTGTTAGTAGGGATGCCGTCATGTCTCTCACCTCATTATGCCTAATGGAGGGGAACCCTCCAGTTGGGCAAGACAGAGCATGCTCCACACTGAATGGTTGGCCACAGCTGCAATGGGATGGCGAGTTCTCCAATGGCCAATCATATCGGAGTGACAGCGCATCCTTGAAAGCCGCCTTGTGCAGCGCAAACCCATGGCTGTCGATGGGTAGTGCAGAAAGCCAAGTTGATGCTCCTTTCTCTTGTGCCAGTTCCATGCAGCGTTGGAGGTTGGCAGGGAGCCGTTTCTGCAGCCTTGAGGCCTCTTCTTGCTGGTTGACTCGTCTTTTGAATTGCACTTCTACTTTGGCACGCTGCTGGACCACATGGCAATCTGACAGTTGATGATCTTGATGCACAACTCGGTCTACCAAAGGAGCACTGATCATCTTTGAGGCCATGTGTATCTGCGAAGAGGATGTCTTTGGATTGATTAGCCCGAGTCCACCCAAGTGTACTGGAAGTGCAGTCAGCTCCCGCATCAAGTCCCCTGGAGGGTTTTGGCCAGTCAATGCGGGGATGAGCTGTGACCGAATTGTGCACTCCAGTGGCTGTAGCAGCTCAGAGGCTGACAATGCTTCCAAGTCCATAAGACGCAGAAGGTAGTTCCATTTGGAGGAGAGGCCATGAGTAAATGCCGCATAAGCGGCATGGGGCTGTGTTCTGGCAAATACACTGAGGGTTAATACTTCTTCTGTCCACTCTTCTACCTTCTTCTCGACAAAGTCTATTAGGAAAGGTGTTGTGCCAATAGCACCTCCTAGGTATCTACTACCCTCTGTGGAGATCTTGACACCGGTGCCCTGGAAGACTTCCTTAGCAGTCTCAGCAACTTCCTGCTTCACTAGGATTCCAGTCTTGGAGCTTTTGGGGAAGTATCCATATAGTGGGCCAATCTCTTTTAGCCTGTCCCACCATGCCTTAAGTCTGTCTATACTTGACCCTGCGGCAGAGTCGTCAGCATACCAGACCTGCTTAGCAATGCCATCAAGTCTGCATATCAGGGGTTGGGTTCCAATTGCATACATGGCCGTGGCCAAGGGATCGCCTTGGGTAGTACCTTCCTTAGATAGCATGAGCTCACCATCCACAAACAACCAAGAAGGTTCGCGGTAGGTGTTGATCAGGACAGGGGCAAGGGTTGGGCAGACAATTTGAGTGTTACGCAGAGCAACTTGTCTATTCAGTCTATTGAAGGCATTTGCAGCATCAACGAAGATCATTGCTTCTGTGTCATCTTGAGCGAAGATGTGGGCCATAGCATGGACAGCTGCTTCGCAGCCTGCATCTTGTCCTGTGCACAGTTGGAGAGAGCCCACAGCCCGCTGTAGGTCCTGCTTAGCACACTTCATGATGACCTTCCCAATGATCCTGCGGCAAACTTCACCAATCCCAATTGGCCGTACGCCAGGACATTTGTCCAAGGGGATAAGCCTGGAGGCTGTGTAAGCCTTCAGGCTCGATGGGTCAAGATAGGTGGTACTAATCTTCCTGGCAAAGGCAGCCAGGGAATGACAGAGATCGTTAGAGCTTTGACCAAAAGCAGTGCATAGGCGCCTCCAGCTCATGGTGTCTAGCCCCGAAGGGCCGGCAGCACCCTCTGTACGTAGAGCAGATGCTCTAATGTCTTCTGCTGTTATGCTGTCGAATAGGATTGGATGGAACTTGTTGCTTCCAAGCTCTTCATTGGGCATACTGAGGATGGCATCAGCAGAGGCAGGGGCAGCATCAGGGTGTTTGTCCTCGAGGATCTCTCTGACCGTCTTCGTGGACGAAGAGGTTGTATCTTCAGTCATGAGTTGGTCTAGTCTGAGGAGTCCTGCATGTTGTCTCTTGGATAGGTACCGGAGAGCGGCCTTGACCCTTCCCTCCATCATAAGTTTAGAGAACCTGCGTGCAATTCGGGCTTCCTCCCTCTCATCTCTGCATGATCGAGACCCTTGCAATTGTCTTTGGATTGCCAAGCCTTCCCTGACCAGTTCCGGTATATCTCCCTTCTCCCATAGGTCGAATCTACGTCTTAGGCAGTTCACGTGATCAGCTGATTTGGACTTAACACTTGGCCTTTGGAGTAAGAGTGCTGGCATGGTCATGGCTGCTTTGATTGCAAAGGCTTCAATTGCAGATTCATCTACCAGGGCATTGAACAAGCGTGCAAGCTCACCAACAAATCTCTTGCCCTGTGATCCAGATGGTACCATGAACAGATTGTGTTTCCAGTGAACAATCTGGGAATAGGCGTCATCAATGGCATCAGAGAATTCCTTGCCTGATCTGGATTGCCAAGAGGCATTATCACACGACATCGGGTTGAAGAGGGGGAGAGATCGAACTTGCTCTGGGGTCTGACTGGTCTGTAGCTGCCGAATGTCGGAGGCAGGCGTCTGTCCCTCCTGAATGGTTGACTCTCTGGAATCGCTGTCAGATTCGGGCGTCTCCTGAGAGGCATACTCTGTGGGATCCAGATCTGAAGCTATCGCGGGTTCCTGTCGAGAGTTCTGTCGAGTGTTCTCGCAGTGTCCTCTTCGAAGGGGCAGACAGTCCGTACACGCAGACCCAGAGCGAAAGCATGAGCATTTCTTGCATTTGCCGTTGCCGTTGCACCGACAACAAGTAGGCATAATACAGGGCTCAGACGTTGACGTTTCGAATCTCCCAAATCTCAATTGAAGTTTCAAATGAAGTTCAAATGAAGTTTTGAATCACACAGATCTCCCATAACTGTCCGCCATCTTGTCATCATCCATTGTATAATATTATAGTAGTACGCAGTGTATAGACAATCAATTACATAATTGTATGGTAGTATTACCTCATTATTCCCAACAGTACATTAACTACACATACAAGCACTTCAGTTGCAAGTGTCAGAACTTGTAAGTGCGTGTATGAAAGAAACTTAATGATGGATGAATATAAGATCGATATTATAAAGAGAAAATGTTAATTGTTAGTTCATGTGGAGTAGCTCTAAGTGTAAACTTTCTTGCACACTGAACACTGGCTGGCCCCTTGCTCCGCCATGCTGGGGTCGTTTATACGCTCCATCATCATCAGGTCCTCGAGGTTGGCAAGCCAGAAGCTGATATCCGAGCTGTAGAAGTGGCAGCCTTTGACATTGCACTCCACAAATGGGAAGGTGGCAAATATGGGGAGGCAGGACCCAGTTGACTCTAATCTCTGTCCACTGCCCTCAGCGCCTCCTCCAGTGTTCTGTAGGAGGGGGAAGGGGAGGGGACAGGATGATATTGTGCAGGTGTGTGCGTGCGTGCATGTGTAGCACTGTAATCACATTCTAGCCTGTATGTTTCCCACACAGTTCTTGTAGGAATGCCCTATTCAGAATTAACCTCACAAAGGGTGTCTAATAATAAATCACCCACAAAACTTCCCACTTCCCACTCAATTTACTTCATTCCACATAGAAACACTCACCACTATATCAAGCTCTATTTCATAACAGTTACACACACATACTACATGCACACACGTACACACACACGTACACACACACACACACACTGTACACACAAACACACACACACACACACACACACACACACACACACACACACACACACACACACACACACACACACACACACACACACACAGTACACATCATTTTTGTAATCAACTATTAGGTTAGATGAAACTGTAAGTAACTGCATTATAGAGAGACCGCACCTGCTGGAATGGTGTGTTTTTATAACTACAATTGTAGTTAACAGCCTCTAGGCTACACAGGGTGGAGTCATCATGCGTTGGCTTGCTGAGTCAGCTTATTATAGATAGTTAACAAGGCTCTGGGGCATGCAGCCATGAATGTACGAACATCAAGCGTAGCTGCCAAGGGAAACTTGCTATTGCTAGTGATGTCTCTTCTTATTACCAGCATTCATCCTCTTCATTGATTTCCAGAACTTCTTTGGGCATTTGAGTTCTTGCTCTAACTTGTCCCGCATACTTGATATGACCTCTTCACCCTTCTCACTGCTTTCAAGTAAGTTCACCTCATCTCCAGATACTTACTCCTCATCTGCTTGCGATCATCCCCCGCTTTACTTTGCAACCACTTAGACTCACTACAATGCAGCTCCTTCCTCATGGTTGCCAATTCCTTGGTGAACCGCACTTGGCCATTCTTCTGCTGGCCACAAGACACTTCCTTTAGTCCCGCTTTCAAACCTGTTACCAGTTCATCATACACCACATCCAGTCTACACCCATTGCGATTCCGGAATTTCAGAATTCTGGAATTCCGCATTTTGCCATAGGTCGGTAGCATTGCAATCGCATGAATGCCAAAGAGATGCACACTTCAGTGTTATGAACACCCCCATGCACACAGTCCTGCCCTTTTGGAGACTGTATATGGGTCTGCTTTCTGTTCAGCTGGTGGATGTGCTGAGAGGGAGCACTCTGGGACCTTTGTTGGTCTGTGCTGTGCTGTATCACAGTGTGTCAGTGAAGGTTGTGTATACACAGATGCATGAATGTGTGTGGGGGGGTGTGGGTGTGGGTGAGTGTGCGTATGTGCACATGTGGGTGCATACTGTACGTTTCTCAGTGTGCAAACCGTAACTAAAAATTAAGATGGTCTATTACCATGGTGACACGAATGAAAGACAACGTTCAGAACTACACATGGTAAGGAAAGAAGGGGGGGAATGAGAAAATGGCAGTGAACCAGACCAGCACCGGCAACCTCCATATCTTTAGTCGACCCTTTAGCAGCCGGGTCACAGGCCGCCACCAACAGCCACTGATCCATTCCATCCTTATTAACCAATGTGGGCGTGCTCTATCCAGAGCCTCCTTTGAACTCCCACACCGGGCACTGACTAATCAGTGACATTCGGAAATGCTAATGAAGATGGTCTAGCTATGCACCATGGTGACACGAATGAAGGACAACGTTCAGAACTACACACGGTAAGGAAAAAAGGGGAGGAAGAAGAAAATGGCAGTGAACCAGATCAGCACCGGCAACCTCCAGATCTTTAGCCGACCCTTCAGCAGCCGGGTCACTGGTCACCGCCAACAGCCACTGATCCATATTCCGATACCCGATTCGAACGCAACGGTTGAGAATTCGCTTTTGGTCGAAACGATTTAGATATATACGTCGATGGTGGTCCTACATTACTTCCGTTTATCGGGACACGCTACCAACAGAGAGCTAGTGGATCGAAGTGAACAGAGTTATAGTGCAGCAGTCTATTCGGGGTGTACTCCTGTTTTTATCAATTCCGCTGACATGACGTCTATAGCTAAGAATCTGTGAGTTCTCTTTGCACATTGTGTAATTTGTACGGATATAGCTACGGGTGTAGAGGACTTTTAGCTTCTTGGATTCGAGCTGTCCTTTGTACAGCCTCTGGCCAACCCAGTATGATACTGTTCGAATGCTTGTAGCTAGTTCTTGTTAGTAGATACTGCAATGCACAACGGACCATGTATAATAATATAATGTTAGATATCGTTCCCGTTCGCAGGGCGACTAACTAGTTGGCGTCGCCTTCCGCTTGTGTTCGAAGGAATAGCTTCTCACTACTTCAGACATCACATTGACTCCTGCGAAAACTGCCAGTACAGAAAAGAAAGGTGTTCTACTATATACGTGAAGGCGAACGCGGCGCCGTGTGTTCGGAAACGCCGCCAAGCTCGGAATCCTCCTACCCTACGCGGCTACGTACACTGCCACTGGTTCAGTTTAGCTACCAGTGCCATGTGAACGATAAACAAACCTAGTCTAGCCGCTACTAGCCTAGCCCCTATAGTTACCCCACGCGCGATAGCGCAGGGGGTTAAGTGATTGGTTCACTCTGTCTGTCTGTCTGTCTGTCTGTCTGTCTGTCGGCAGTTCTGACATTTGCCGCTCGCACGGCCGATGTAGAACCTTATGCGGCCCCACGCCTGAGACAATAATGGCAGCGCGTCATTTGGTCCCGTCTGTGGACCTGGATTAGAAGTAGCGGATTCTCTTGAGTATTGTCGGAAGGCAGAGACCTGTTCCTGCCATTTTTGCAGCTTCTCAAGCTCCCTGAAGCAAGACCGACAAATGTATCCACTTTGAGGCCTAGTCAGGCGTCGCGTAACGTGACATCTGACAATTTGTGGTCTTGCTTCATTAAGCTGACACTCCGTAATACTGTAGCTATCTTCTTCCATCACAGTACGGCAGTAACGCCCAACAATGTCACACAGCAAGAGCAGAATATGTTGTATGCTGGGGCTCCCTATGAAGCGTCGTTCTCTTTTCCACCACCCACTCCCACACGCAATGCCAAAGCAATTTATTGTGAGGCCTCATTCCTTAGGTGACGAGGTCACGACCCGCGTAGACTACGGAAATGTTGCACAAGAGTTTGACCACAACTATGCGTGCATTAAACATTACTCTTACTTTATTCCTTTACCCATACTTCCAATTTATGCTACAGTTACTTCTTTCTTATTCTTATTTTGTCATAGAGGCAGTGCGCATGTGTGCCCACAAATTAAAAAGAATTGTATTAATTTTATTCTTATAAATGTAATACTGAATAAACACACATTAGCTACGCAATAAATCTACATTCCTCTGCCACAACTAGCTAATGGGCTGGCTCGCGAGACTAATATATAGTTACTGTGTCATCATGCCTTCATTAACCCTCGGTGGCGCATAGCACAGCAAGGGGTTACGGTACTTTGTGTCTGTGTGTGTGTGTGTCCGCACCTAATCTGGCACTGCAGGCTACAAGGTGCCTTATGAGCGATACCAGTGGAATCAGAACAATAAAGTGGGTAGTTAAAAAGGCGATTGTCTCAAAAGGACTGCGTTCGAGAGATATGGTAGTCTCGTACCCAGCCCTATCTCCACGGTTCCACCATTTTAGGGAGGAGCGTCCTCCAAAATGGCGGAACAGAGGAGATGGTTCTGGGATGAGACTAGAGATATGGCGTGGAAACAGCGAAAAGGTCAATATGCGGCTTATACTCTTTCCAAGAATGACTAAATCGCGCTCAATGGCGGGATTTAAGCGAGAGGTGTCGAGTCCAGCGTTCTACTCTAGCAGTGCTAGCCCTTGGTGTGGCGTCTGATGGTAGACCGCCAGATCCGATTTGCAATGCGTACCACATGGTAGAATGCTGTATGTAGTTTGCGTAGAGTTGAGAAGCACTTCTCTGTAGTTCAAGAGGATCCACACCTCGACGGAAATGGCGTCCATTTCAGAATGTTAATTTAGCCAGCAATGTTTGTTTGCAAACACGCCAAGGGTTTTGCCATTTAGTGCTTCATATTAAATTAGAAATGGTACTGGTCCAACACATGCAGCAGACAGTTGTTTCTTTCATACACACGCATGCACTCTGAAATTTAAGCAAGTGATGTTCGCCCTTCTCCGTGTGCACAATACAGTTTCAGTAATGCAGGGAAATGTGCTAAAAGGGAATTGGCTACTACCGAAGACATAGACCAGGTCAATGATCGTGTCAACAAAAATGAAGGTGATGTGGAGGAGATGAAAACACATGTTAACAATAATTATTTTTCTGTGAGCGATGTTCGTGTTGATGTTGACAATATGAAGACAAAGACTGCCACACTTGACGGTGAGGTTAGGAAGCTGAAGAGACAAGCTGAGGCAACTGAAACTCTTCCGAGTGAAATGACAAAGGCAAAGAAACAGCTTGTCGAAGTGAATGAAAGGGTGGAGGATGTTGAAGACAAAGCACAGCGTATGGAGGAAAAGCAGCAGTCTTTGGTTGAACAGCAGCAGGCCTTTCAGGAGCAGCAGCGCCAACAGCAGCAGGCCTTTCAAGAGCAGCAGCACCAACAGCAGCAGACCTTTCAAGAGCAGCTGCAGGCTACTCAGAAGCAGCAGCACCAACAGCAGCAGGCCTTTCAGGAACAACAGCGCCAACAGCAGCAGACCTTTCAAGAGCAACAGCGCCAACAGCAGCAGACCTTTCAGGAACAACAGCGCCAACAGCAGCAGACCTTTCAAGAGCAGCAGCACCAACGGCAGCAGACCTTTCAAGAGCTGCAGCTCCGACAACAGCAGACCTTTCAAGAGCTGCAGCATCGAGATGCCAGATGCAGGCTATTCTGAATGCATGGAGACCAGTCACAAGGTTATTATCAGGCCAATGTTTAAATTGTGCATGCTTGTGCATGTGTATTGACCTGCTCTCTTAGACTAGCTGTTTCCAACAGTAACTACACATTGTGTTTTGATTCTCTGCTAATTATTAAAGCAAGTGTGACAGTTTATTGGCTTAGCCAGCTATAGGAATGCAGACTTGCCGTTCACAGAAAGGGGCATTGTCAGCCTGCACGCATGCATACTATAGCTAGAATAGTACAAATCATATATAAAGATGATGGAATGTGCAGCTTGCAAGTGTGCTTACGCAGCTATACTTACGCATGTAGCTATAGATTTGGCGAGCTGATCTATCACCTGACTGCATGCACTCCAGGGCCTCTCCAACAATCAAGACCATATCTGTTGTTACTAAACAGCTGGGGGTAAGAGATGGTGGGGTATTCAGGCGTAGCTGATCATGATTTCATATAGGAATCAGGAGGACGACAGGCTGTGACATTCATCATGATCTGGCTAAGAATTAACACACTCCACAAGAGCTCGAGGTTAGACGTTGCTTTGGTCCATGTCTTAACTGTGCTGCAGCATATAATATATATTTGCACACCCAAAGGAGGCCGCATATGTAATGTATATGTAATGTTTATACATAATTATGTCAAAGCTCAACACAAGGGACTGACATGGAAGCTTAAGTGTGTCAAGTATGTATACTGGTGGCATAATACCGCTGTGTCCATGGAGGTGTGCCCTGTTGCGCTATATACGTACACATAGCTCATGGTCCACTTGTTTAAACATGTACTGGATGGAGCATACTGTACCTGTACTGTCAGCAGTACAAGGGGAGGTGCATGCATGCAAGACTCAGTGTAATAGCTTGCAGCTGTGGTGAGTCTTCATAACTACATGCAATTGTTGTATAACATAGGTGAGGGATTCTCCTCTCAGGACTATTATTATATGCATGGCAGAGCCATAATGTATGCTGGCTTGTTTCAAATTTCATATGACATTGTATATACACATAATATTGTTTTCATAATATTGTGTACAGTGACTGTATGCATTACGTATGTGTATAGGAGGTCTCAGGATAGTGGTGACTCGATCAACTGCATTAACACAGAGATGTTTATTTATCTTATGCATGCATCAATCGATGGTTGCTCAATTGAAACACCTGCACTCTACCCCCTACCCATTCCCTACCAATGCAACGTACACCACACTAGCTAACTTGGCAAAATGGGAGCACTCCACTACTGACATACATACACTAGTCTTGCATAAGCATGACAGTCATTTTGATACAAAACAAAATAACGTCTTGGATACACAAGACTATTCACATAATTGCACAAACAGTAGATACACATCTGCTCACACAAACAGATGTACTTTCCAATAATGCATTTCAGTGCTAACTCATACAGTACTTTCAAATGAAATGCAGCAGACACAGCCTCCTTATATTGTACAGAGCTTGAGTATAATCTTAATGCAGTATCACAGTTGTATGTATACATATAATTAAGTGGTCTGCAAGCTACAACTACCAGTGTTCACTACTAGGCTACACGGCTATAACCTCGCACTGTGGATCACTCTGTCCTCTCAGTTGAGCAGTGCCTGTACCACTGACTGCACGTTGAGGCTCTTGAGGTCACTGTAGGTCTGTCCAGTGCCCACAAACACTATGGGCTGGCCTGTGACATACGTCATTGATATGGCAGCCCCCACCTGAATGGGTTCACACATGTACGTACAAATACATGCAACAATCACAATCACAGACAAATGAACACACACACACACACACACACACACACACACACACACACACACACACACACACACACACACACACACACACACACACACACACACACACCTTATCATCAATGGTGTCAAACTTGGTGAGGAGTATCCCATCAATGAGCCGAGGGTCCTGTGCATCAGAGTGATCCGCTAGAGCACGATTGAACTTGGAAAGCTGGTCTACTGCCTCATTGCCCACCAGAGCCTCTCCAACAAACAAGACCAGGTCTGGAACGTTGACTCGGATAAGCTGGAGGGAAACATTAGTGGGTGAAGAAGAGGAGACTTGAGTAGAGGGCTTGCGAGGAGGATGACAGTGATTGACACACAGCACTGTAACCTCACAATGAACACACTGCACATGAGCATACTCTTCAAACCTCTATCATGGCCAGGCATTATCACAGAAGGGATACAGTGAGACCTGTCTAAGACAGCCACCTGCAGGCCAGTTCCAACCGACTCAATAGGGAGATGGGCTGCTTTACAGTGGTAGATTGCAATGTTATACAGCTATTTGGAGGCAGGGAGGCTGGCTGTTTTAGAGAGGCGGTTGCATGATACAGTGACCAGCTTAGACAAGTTTCACTGCACTACTCTGACCACAACACAACACACTTTGCCACATGCACCCACTAATGCTCCAATCTCTACTAATGTGAGTATACGTGCTTAGCCCACACACTCGCACTAGCCACTGTACCTTTGCCAGTGCCCTCATGAGCGGCTCGTTGTCCTGCATTCTGCCAGCAGTGTCCACCAACACCACATCAATGTGCTGCTGACGAGCTACAGTGCACATGACCAGAGATGGATTTCATTAATGGAACAGGGCCAGTGGTACAGATGTACAGTACAGGCAGTGTGTGTATATCAAAGTACTATTATCTTCCCCTCTGTTAACATGCTGTGTGTGTGTGTGTGTGTGTGTGTGTGTGTGTGTGTGTGTGTGTGTGTGTGTGTGTGTGTGTGTGTGTGTGTGTGTGTGTGTGTGTGTGTGTGTGTGTATCCCTCAACATGCTGTGTGTGTGTGTGTGTGTGTGTGTGTGTGTGTGTGTGTGTGTGTGTGTGTGTGTGTGTGTGTGTGTGTGTGTGCATACCAGAGTGAATAGCTGACATGGCAATCCCAGCTGCATCCTTCCCGTAGCCTTGTTCAACAAGAACCACCTGTGGTGGCCCTGTGGGTAGTCTTTGGAGGGTGGAGGGAGGAGAGGTGCTTTACGTGGGTCCGCAACTGCTGCACAGCCCCAGAGCGGAAGGTGTCACAGGCAGCCATCATCACACGAAAGTTGTTCTCCAACATCCAAATGCACACCTTAGGAGACAGAGGATCAGAGAAAGGGACAAGTGCTCAAATTCCTCCAAACAGCACAGACATATGTACAGTATGTACTGTACATGAACACAAAAAATGCAGCAAGCAGAAGCACTGTCCTGCACACACACACACAAACACACACACACACACACACACACACACACACACACACACACACACACACACACACACACACACTTCTCCATGCTGGACCTCACCTGACAGGTCACACCTGCAGGGACGTCATGTGACAGTCATGTGATAGTCATGTGATACTCATGTAATATGTACTAATCGTGTGAGTCATGTAACAGCCAACTCATCGTATACGTACCGTGCATATATACTGTGGACTACAAAGAAGCAGTGCAAACATCAGTCTATTGATGCTCAATACTTGAAGTCCTTGAAGTCAATTGTATCTGCTGTGCAGCCTATGTCACTCCTCAGAGGGTGTATAGCTCCCATTAATTTCCATCAAAACTTAATTATGCATAATGCAATCAATAATGCATGTGCCCCCCCCCCCCCCCCCGCATCCCCAGCAATACTATAAATACTATAGCAAGTGAGGAGCCGTGTGAGTATAATTATGGCATATTTGTGAATGATGTAATGTTGAAAGTGAATAGAAGTTATTGTGTTCGTGTTACAGTTTACTGGCGGTACTGCTGTGTCTTACTTTGGATTGAACTTTTGGCAACAACTCAACTGACAACAACAGCTGAAGCAATTGGGGATTTGTGAGTTTTCTTTGCACTATGTAGTATAACTACTCATTGAGGTGAACTTTAGAATAGCTTATGATTATATACACAGACAAGAGTTCGTCTCACAAATCAGGGTTGGAAATGTAGTAAAAGCTACTAAAGGGCCATTGGCTGCTTCTAAAGAAGTAAATCACTTTGGTGATCAGGCAGTGTGTGTGTGTGTGTGTGTGTGTGTGTGTGTGTGTGTGTGTGTGTGTGTGTGTGTGTATGTGTGTGTGTGTGTGTGTGTGTGTGTGTGTGTGTGTGTGTGTGTGTGTGTGTGTGTGTGTGTGTGTGTGTGTGTGTGTGTGTGTGTGTGTGCATGTCTCTCTGTGTGTGTGCATGTGTGTATGCATGTGTGTGCATGCTCAATCTTGCAACATGCATGCACCTGTGTCAGATGATGTATCCCCCCCCCCCCCCCCCCCCCCATTTGCGCATTCACACATGCACGTGGCATTTGCCTATATGCCAGCTAGCTAGCTAGAGTGCTTAGCTCACTCATTCTCTACGTGGCATGAAGCAGTGGCAGCATATGGATACAGGTTCCATGTAGGTGTGCCCTGTTGTCCTATAGCTCAGCTTGTATAACCTGTACTGGGTGGGGAATATTGCACCTGCTGTGTTAGCTGTAGACTACAATGGGAGGTGCCTGTTGAATCCAGTGTAACTTTATTATAGAGACAGCACCTGCTCGAATGGTGTGTTTTCAAAACTACAAATGTAGTGAACAGCCTCTAGACTGCACCGGGCGGAGTCATCATTCCTTGGCTTGCTGAGTCAGCTTACTATACATAGTTAACAAGGCTCTGGGGCATGCAGCCATGGATGTACGAACATCAAGCGTAGCTGCCAAGAGAAACTTGCTTGTGCCAGTGATATCTCGGCACCAGAATTATAGCTACGAACTGCCTAAGAGTCATAACTAGGCAAGGCTGTACCTCATACATTGCACTGTGGATCACTCTGTCCTCTCTCAGTTGAGCAGTGCCTGTACCACTGACTGCATGTTGAGGCTCTTGAGGTCACTGTAGGTCTGTCCAGTGCCTACAAACACTATGGGCTGGCCTGTGACATACATCATTGATATGGCAGCTCCCGCCTGTGTGGGTTCACACACATACACATACAGTCACAATCACACACACACACACACACACACACACACACACACACACACACACACACACACACACACACACACACACACACACACACACACACACACACACACACACACACACACACACACACACTATGGTGAGTAGGTGGTACAAGTCAAATCTTGTCAAAGCATGCACAGATGATCAAGCCTTGTGGAAGATGCATTGTCAGCGATGTGCAGCCTTCATACTCTACATGAGCACTTCCCCAGCTGTGGCTAATAATGAATGCAGGGTCCATGGAGGTATGCCCTGTTGTGATTTCTATAGCATGTGCTAGATGTGGAACTATGGGCATGCTGCGGCAGAAGGCCCATCTACTACAAGGAGGGAAGCATTTTGTTCCAGTACAGCATGACTGCAATATTGTTGCTGTGCAGTAGTAGTGAGCTTTCATGTTTTAAAGGACAAAGAGCTGAGTCATGATGTGTTGGCTTGCTGTGTCAGCTGTTTTGTAAAATTGTTTTGTAATGTGTCTTGTGCGAGTGGGAGGCTGTATTATGCGGGTAGCGGAATAACTTTTAAAGCGACACACACACACACACACACACACACACACACACACACACACACACACACACACACACACACACACACACACACACACACACAGACACACACACACACACACACACACATTCACACACCATGTACGTAGCTACGTACACCTGCATGCAACGTCAGAAATCTATAATTTATGCCCAGCTGCTCCAAACAGCCCCACAGCTTCACTCAGTCCACCTTGTCATAAGCTTTTGCAACTGCATGAATGCCAAAGAGATGCACACTTCAGTGTTATGAACACCCCCATGCACACAGTCCTGCCCTTCTAGAGGAGACTATATATGGGTCTGCTTTCTGTTCAGCTGGTGGATGTGCTGAGGGGGGAGCACTCGGGGACGTTGGTAGTCTGTGCTGTGCTGTATCACAGTGTGTCAGTGAAGGTTGTGTATACACAGATGCATGAATGTGTGTGTGTGTGTGTGTGTGTGTGTGTGTGTGTGTGTGTGTGTGTGTGTGTGTGTGTGTGTGTGTGTGTGTGTGTGCGTGCATGTCTCTGTGTGTGTGTGCATGTGTGTATGCATGTGTGTGCATGCTCAATCTTGCTACATGCATGCACCTGTGTCAGATGATGTATTCCACCCCTCTTGCGCATTCACACATGCATGTGGCATTTGCCTATATGCCAGCTAGCTAGCTAGAGTGCTTAGCTCACTCATTCTCTACGTGGCATGAAGCAGTGGCAGCATATGGATACATGCTCCATGCAGGGGTGCCCTGTTGTCCTATAGCTCAGCTTGTATAACCTGTACTGGGTGGGGAATATTGCACCTGCTGTGTTAGCTGTAGACTACAATGGGAGGTGCCTGTTGAATCCAGTGTAACTTTATTATAGAGACAGCACCTGCTCGAATGGTGTGTTTTCAAAACTACAAATGTAGTTACCAGGCTCTAGACTCCACAGTGCAGAGTCATCATGCGTTGGCTTGCTGAGTCAGCTTATTATACATAGTTAACAAGCATGGTAACAAGCTGCTGGCCACAAGACACTTCCTTTAGCCCCGCTTTCAAACCTGTTACCAGTTCATTATACACCGCATCCAGTCTACACCCATTGCGATTCCGGAATTTCGGAATTCTGAAATTCCACATTTTGCCATAGGTCGGTAGCATTGCAATTGCATGAATGCCAAAGAGATGCACACTTCAGTGTTATGAACACCCCCATGCACACAGTCCTGCCCTTCTGGAGGAGACTATATATGGGTCTGCTTTCTGTTCAGCTGGTGGATGTGCTGAGGGGGGAGCACTCGGGGACGTTGGTAGTCTGTGCTGTGCTGTATCACAGTGTGCAGTCAGTGAAGGTTGTGTATACACAGATGCATGAATGTGTGTGTGTGTGTGTGTGTGTGTGTGTGTGTGTGTGTGTGTGTGTGTGTGTGCGTGCATGTGTGTGTGTGTGCGTGTGTGTGTGTGTGTGTGTGTGTGCGCGCGTGCATGTCTGTGTGTGTGTGTGTGCATGTGTGTGCATTCTCAATCTTGCAACATACATGCACCTGTGTCAGATGATGTATCCCCCCCCCCCCCCCCCCCCCCATTTGCGCATTCACACATGCACGTGGCATTTGCTTACGCCAGCTCGCTAGCTAGAGTGCTTAGCTCACTCATTCTCTACGTGGCATGAAGCAGTGGCAGCATATGGATACAGGTTCCATGTAGGTGTGCCCTGTTGTCCTATAGCTCAGCTTGTATAACATGTACTGAGTGGGGAATATCGCACCTGCTGTGTTAGCTGTAGACTACAATGGGAGGTGCCTGTTGAATCCAGTGTAACTTTATTATAGAGACAGCACCTGCTCGAATGGTGTGTTTTCAAAACTACAAATGTAGTTACCAGGCTCTAGACTCCACAGTGCAGAGTCATCATTCCTTGGCTTGCTGAGTCAGCTTATTATACATAGTTAACAAGCATGGTAACAAGCTGCTGGCCACAAGACACTTCCTTTAGCCCCGCTTTCAAACCTGTTACCAGTTATACCAGTTATACACCGCATCCAGTCTACACCCATTGCGATTCCGGAATTTCGGAATTCTGAAATTCCACATTTTGCCATAGGTCGGTAGCATTGCAATTGCATGAATGCCAAAGAGATGCACACTTCAGTGTTATGAACACCCCCATGCACACATTCCTGCCCTTTTGGAGGAGACTATATATGGGTCTGCTTTCTGTTCAGCTGATGGATGTGCTGAGGGGGGAGCACTCGGGGACGTTGGTAGTCTGTGCTGTGCTGTATCACAGTGTGTCAGTGAAGGTTGTGTATACACAGATGCATGAATGTGTGTGTGTGTGTGTGTGTGTGGGTGGGTGGGTGGGTGGGTGTGGGAGTGGGTGAGTGTGTGTATGTGCACATGTGGGTGCATACTGTACGTTTCTCAGTGTGCAAACTGTAACTAAAAATTAAGATGGTCTATTATCATGGTGACACGAATGAAAGACAACGTTCAGAACTACACATGGTAAGGAAAGAAGGGGGGAACGGGAAAATGGCAGTGAACCAGACCAGCACCGGCAACCTCCATAACTTTAGCCGACCCTTTAGCAGCTGGGTCACAGGCCACCACCAACAGCCACTGATCCATTCCATCCTTATTAACCAATGTGGGCGTGCTCTATCCAGAGCCTCCTTTGAACTCCCACACCGGGCACTGACTAATCAGTGACATTCGGAAATGCTAATGAAGATGGTCTAGCTATGTACCACGGTGATACGAATGAAGGACAACGTTCAGAACTACACACGGTAAGGAAAGAAGGGGAGGAAGAGGAAAATGGCAGTGAACCAGACCAGCACCGACAACCTCCAGATCTTTAGCCGACCTTTCAGCAGCCGGGTCACTGGTCACTGCCAACAGCCACTGATCCATATTCCGATACCCAATTCGAACGCAACGGTTGAGAATTCGCTTTTGGTCGAACGATTTAGATTATACATATAACCAACTGGCGGAAAAATCGTAGGAACAAGGAGGAGGGCTGGTCCATGCAAAGAGGGGGGCCAGCCTGTCCACACAAAACCCATGCAGGTCATTAACATTCGCTGACTTTGAATACATTTGCACCATCCCTACATCTGGCAACATTTTGCCGCGCCTCCTAGTAGCTACTACCACACAACCATTCCAGCTATTCAGCTTCCCTTTTGCACCTACAGGTACAGTCTTACAATTCACCCATCTCTCTGCTTTGCTGTGCTCTATCTTTCCTTTCCACAAGGTTTATCCCTGCAAATTGCCTACTACCCAATCTACTTTGCTGTGCTCTAGAATCTAGAACCTCCTACTCTTCCAGTTCGTTATGTGTTTCCATGTAAGTATCAGTTGCAGGCTCCATATTCTTTGGGTTAATTCATCTCTTATGTAGCTATCTCGCTCTGCCATGAAACCCTGCGGCAAAGCACTAAGCTCAAATGCAGTGGCGATACTTACCATGTTCACTACATTGCTGCCTGCAAACCACCACACCCACTTTCATGCCCACACTGTTTAGCTCTAGGCCAGCACAAACATTGTACACTTCACTACCAATGTTTACGAAGTTCAACCTCCATACACGTACATATATCCAGGTAGCTAGTGTCTTACAGTATATCAGAACACACTAATACCTATGCATGCACCACAGTGTACACCAGATTCTGCAATTGCTATATATATAGCTGTATCCTCATCGGCGCTTTAGTCATGTACATGGGTGTATGCATACAGTTTGGTGATGTGTACATGGGAAGATGCACAGCTGGAATAGGCATGCAATCTTAATGGCCTGCATGTAGCAGCTCTTTAGCTTGTTACTGCACACTCACAATTGCATAACAATATGCAGGTGGAGAAATAAGGGATGGTAGCAAGACCGCAAGCGCAGCAAAATGTTGCCAGATGTAGGGATGGTGCAAATGTATTCAAAGTCAGCGAATGTTAATGACCTGCATGGGTTTTGTGTGGACAGGCTGGCCCCCCTCTTTGCATGGACCGGCCCTCCTCCTTGTTCCTACGGTTTTTCCGCCAGTTGGTTTGCCATGCCCTTCAGAGGCACACTGCACCATCCCTACATTTGCCCTTGTTTTTGGAGGAAACATTTTTACACACCCTTGTTTCTTGAGTTTTATGGAATGCAAATTGCACATGGGCAACGGCTGATCTACTAGAAAGGCTTTCAAACAACAGTGGCAACAAAGGAATGTGCTCCAAATGCATGGCAGGGTGTGTAGCATTGTGGGATGTGGCTGGGTGGGCAACCTAGGGTAGTCTGTGGTGGGTCGAATGTTGGGCGAAGCATATCCAGTATGTACCCTGGCACAGTCGTTTAACCGCGATGTGGAGCTATTGGATGGTGATTGTATGAGGAATAGGCGGAAGACGGTGTCAGAAACGTGTAGCGCGTCAGGGTAAAATGGCGTCTTTCTCCCAGGTACGGCTCCTCAAGGCCTGGAAACATCCATTTGTGAACTTGCACGCGGAGTCGTCAAACCTACAAAAGGCACTTACAGGTCGAAAGCGGCATAGAACTGCGGGCAATTTATTCTACTCCATATGGTTCGGGAGTTACAGCTGACGAAGAAGAAGAAGAAGACGAAACACGAAAAAAGCGTCGACGCTTTCTACACGACGGCGGGCTTGTGAGTGGAAGTAAGGTTAGCTCTGTATACTCTACAGCCACACCTCCTCGTAGGCAGTTCCTTGTGGCGGTCCTTACTACTGTTCGGGAGTAGGGATACTTTCCGTTTGTATTACAGCATACAAACTACCACCACCATCCCTACATAGACAGCACTACCGTGCTGTCTGATACGTCGATGGTGGCCGCACGGTAGGTCCTACATTACTTCCGTTTATCGGGTCATGAATATTGTTTGGACACGCTACCAACAGAGAGCTAGTGGATCGAAGTGAACAGAGTTATAGTGCAGCAGTCTATTCGGGCGGTACTCGGCGGTTTTTATCAATTCCGCTGACATGACGTCTATAGCTAAGAATCTGTGAGTTCTCTTCGCACATTGTGTAATTTGTACGGATATAGCTACGGGTGTAGAGGACTTTTAGCTTCTTGGATTCGAGCTGTCCTTTGTACAGCCTCTGGCCAACCCAGTATGATACTGTTCGAATGCTTGTAGCTAGTTCTTGTTAGTAGATACTGCAATGTGCACAACGGACCATGTATAATAGTATAATGTTAGATATCGTTCCCGTTCGCACGGCGACTAACTAGTTGGCGTCGCCTTCCGCTTGTATTCGAAGGAATAGCTTCTCACTACTTCAGACATCGCATTGACTCCTGCGAAAACTGCCAGTACAGAAAAGGAAGGTGTTCTACTATATACGTGAAGGCGAACGCGGCACCGTGTGTTCGGAAACCCCGCCAAGTTCGGAATCCTCCTATCCTACGCGGCTACGTACACTGCCACTGATTCAGTTTTGCTATATATACCAGCGTCGTGTGAACGATAAACAAACCTAGTCTAGCCGCTACTAGCCTAGCCCCTATAGTTACCCCACGCGCAATAGCGCAGGGAGTTAAGTGATTGGTTCACTCTGTCTGTCTGTCTGTCTGTCTGTCGGCAGTTCTGACATTTGCCGCTCGCGCGGCCGATGTAGAACCTTATACGGCCCCACGCCTGAGACAATATCGGCAGCGTGTCATTTGGTCCTGTCTGTGGACCTGGATTAGAAGTAGCGGATTCTCTTGAGTATTGTCGGAAGGCAGAGACTTGTTCCTGCCATTTTTGCAGCTTCTCAAGCTCCCTGAAGCAAGACCAACAAATGTATCCACTTTGAGGCCTAGTCAGGCGTCGCGTAACATGACATCTGACAATTTGTGGTCTTGCTTCATTAAGCTGACACTCCGTAATACTGTAGCTATCTTCTTCCATCACAGTACGGCGGTAACGCCCAACAATGTCACACAGCAAGAGCAGAATATGTTGTATGCTGGGGCTCCCTATGAAGCGTCGTTCTCTTTTCCACTACCCACTCCCGCACGCAATGCCAAAGCAATTTATTGTGAGGCCTCATTCCTTAGGTGACGAGGTCACGACCCGCATAGACTACAGAAATGTTGCACAAGAGTTTGACCACAACTATGCATGCATTACACATTACTCTTACTTTATTCCTTTACCCATACTTCCAATTTATGCTACAGTTACTCCTTTCTTATTCTTATTTTGTCATAGAGGCAGTGCGCATGTGTGCCCACAATTTAAAAAGAATTGTATTAATTTTATTCTCATAAATGTAATACTGAATAAACACACATTAGCTACGCAATAAATCTACATTCCTCTGCCACAACTAGCTAATGGGCTGGCTCGCGAGACTAATATATAGTTACTGTGTCATTATGCCTTCATTAACCCTCGGCGGCGCATAGCACAGCGAGGGGTTACGGTACTTTGTGTGTGTGTGTGTGTGTGTGTGTGTGTGTGTGTGTGTGTGTGTGTCCGCACCTAATCTGGCATTGCAGGCTACAAGGCGCCTTATGAGCGATACCAGTGGAATCAGAACAATAAAGTGGGTAGTTAAAAAGGCGATTGTCTCAAAAGGACTGCGTTCGAGAGATATGGTAGTCTCGTACCCAGCCCTATCTCCGCGGTTCCACCATTTTAGGGAGGAGCGTCCTCCAAAATGGCAGAACAGAGGAGATGGTTCTGGGACGAGACTAGAGATATGGCATGGAAACAGCGAAAAGGTCAATATGCGGCTTATACTCTTTCCAAGAATGACTAAATCGCGCTCAATGGCGGGATTTAATCGAGAGGTGTCGAGTCCAGCGTTCTACTCTGGCAGTGCTAGCCCTTGGTGTGGCGTCTGATGGTAGATCGCCAGATTCGATTTGCAATGCGTACCACATGGTAGAATGCTGTATGTAGTTTGCGTAGAGTTGAGAAGCACTTCTCTGTAGTTCAAGAGGATCCACACCTCGACGGAAAATGGCGTCCATTTCAGAATGTTAATTTAGCCAGCAATGTTTGTTTGCAAACACGCCAAGGGTTTTGCCATTTAGTGCTTCATATTAAATTAGAAATGGTACTGGTCCAACACATGCAGCAGACAGTTGTTTCTTTCATACACACGCGTGCACTCCGAAATTTAAGCAAGTGATGTTCGCCCTTCTCCGTGTGCACAATACAGTTTCAGTAATGCAGGGAAATGTGCTAAAAGGGAATTGGCTACTACCGAAGACATAGACCAGGTCAATGATCGTGTCAACAAAAATGAAGGTGATGTGGAGGAGATGAAAACACATGTTAACAGTAATTATTGTTTTGTGAGCGATGTTCGTAGTGATGTTGAAAATATGAAGACAAAGACTGTCATACTTGACGGTGAGGTTAGGAAGCTGAAGAGACAAGCTGAGACAACTGAAACTCTTTCGAGTGAAATGACAAAGGCAAAGAAACAGCTTGTCGAAGTGAATGAAAGGGTGGAGGATGTTGAAGACAAAGCACAGCGTATGGAGGAAAAGCAGCAGTCTTTGGTTGAACAGCAGCAGGCCTTTCAGGAGCAGCAGCGCCAAGAGCAGCAGGCCTTTCAAGAGCAGCTGCAGGCTGCTCAGAAGCAGCAGCACCAACAGCAGCAGGCCTTTCAAGAGCAGCTGCAGGCTACTCAGAAGCAGCAGCACCAACAGCAACAGGCCTTTCAAGAGCAGCTGCAGGCTACTCAGAAGCAGCAGCACCAACAGCAGCAGGCCTTTCAGGAACAACAGCACCAACAGCAGCAGACCTTTCAAGAGCAACAGCGCCAACAGCAGCAGACCTTTCAAGAGCAGCAGCACCAACAGCAGCAGACCTTTCAAGAGCTGCAGCTCCGACAACAGCAGACCTTTCAAGAGCTGCAGCTCCGACAGCAGCAGACCTTTCAAGAGCAGCCGCGCCAACAGCAGCAAGCCTTTCAAGAGCAGCAGCATCGAGATGCCAGATGCAGGCTATTCTGAATGCATGGAGACCAGTCACAAGGTTATTATCAGGCCAATGTTTAAATTGTGCATGCTTGTGCATGTGTATTGACCTGCTCTCTTAGACTAGCTGTTTCCAACAGTAACTACGCATTGTGTTTTGATTCTCTGCTAATTATTAAAGCAAGTGTGACAGTTTATTGGCTTAGCCAGCTATAGGAATGCAGACTTGCCGTTCACAGAAAGGGGCATTGTCAGCCTGCACGCATGCATACTATAGCTAGAATAGTACAAATCATATATAAAGATGATGGAATGTGCAGCTTGCAAGTGTGCTTACGCAGCTATACTTACGCATGTAGCTATAGATTTGGTGAGCTGGTCTATCACCTGACTGCATGCACTCCAGGGCCTCTCCAACAATCAAGACCATATCTGTTGTTACTAAACAGCTGGGGGTAAGAGATGGTGGGGTATTCAGGCGTAGCTGATCATGATTTCATATAGGAATCAGGATGACGACAGGCTGTGACATTCATCATGATCTGGCTAAGAATTAACACACTCCACAAGAGCTCGAGGTTAGACGTTGCTTTGGTCCATGTCTTAACTGTGCTGCAGCATATAATATATATTTGCACACCCAAAGGAGGCCGCATATGTAATGTATATGTAATGTTTATACATAATTATGTCAAAGCTCAACACAAGGGACTGACATGGAAGCTTAAGTGTGTCAAGTATGTATACTGGTGGCATAATACCGCTGTGTCCATGGAGGTGTGCCCTGTTGCGCTATATACGTACACATAGCTCATGGTCCACTTGTTTAAACATGTACTGGGTGGAGCATACTGTACCTGTACTGTCAGCAGTACAAGGGGAGGTGCATGCATGCAAGACTCAGTGTAATAGCTTGCAGCTGTGGTGAGTCTTCATAACTACATGCAATTGTTGTATAACATAGGTGAGGGATTCTCCTCTCAGGACTATTATATGCATGGCAGAGTCATAATGTACGTATGCTGGCTTGCTGAGTCATACAGCTGTTTCAAAATTTCATATGACATTGTACACATAATATTGTTTTCATAATATTGCATACACTGTACATGCATGTCTTGTGTGACTGTATGCATTACGTATGTGTATAGGAGGTCTCAGGATAGTGGTGACTCGATCAACTGCATTAACGCAGAGATGTTTATTTATCTTATGCATGCATCAATCGATGGTTGCTCAATTGAAACACCTGCACTCTACCCCCTACCCATTCCCTACCAATGCAACGTACACCACACTAGCTAACTTGGCAAAATGGGAGCACTCCACTACTGACATACATACACTAGTCTTGCATAAGCAAGACAGTCATTTTGATACAGAACAAAACAGTCTTGGATACACAAGACTATTCACATAATTGCACATACAGTAGATACACATCTGCTCACACAAACAGATCGATGTACTTTCTAATAATGCATTTCGGTGCTAACTCATACAGTACTTTCAAATTAAATGCAGCAGACACAGCCTCCTTATATTGTACAGAGCTTGAGTATAATCTTAATGCAGTATCACAGTTGTATGTATACATATAATTAAGTGGTCTGCAAGCTACAACTACCAGTGTTCACTACTAGGCTATACGGCTATAACCTCGCACTGTGGATCGCTCTGTCCTCTCAGTTGAGCAGTGCCTGTACCACTGACTGCACGTTGAGGCTCTTGAGGTCACTGTAGGTCTGTCCAGTGCCCACAAACACTATGGGCTGGCCTGTGACATACGTCATTGATATGGCAGCCCCCACCTGTATGTATGGGTTCACACACATACGTACGTAGTACAAACATGTGCAACAATCACATTTACAGACAAATGCACACACACACACACACACACACACACACACACACACACACACACACACACACACGCGCGCGCGCACACGCACACACACACACACACACACACACACACACACACACACACGCACACACACGCGCACGCGCACACGCACACACACAAACACGCACGCACGCACACGCACACCTTATCATCAATGGTGTCAAACTTAGTGAGGAGTATCCCATCAATGAGCCGAGGGTCCTGTGCATCAGAGTGATCCGCTAGAGCCCGATTGAACTTGGAAAGCTGGTCCACAGCCTCGTTGCCCACCAGGGCCTCTCCAACAAACAAGACCAGGTCAGGAACATTGACTCGGATAAGCTGGAGGGAAACATTAGTGGGTGAGGAAGAGGAAACTTGAGTAGAGGGTTTGCAAGGATGACAGTGATTGACACACAGCACTGTAACCTCACTATGAACACACTGCACATGAGCATACTCGTCAAACCTCTATCAAGGAATTATTACAAAAGGGGTACAGTGAGACCTGTTTAAGACAACCACCTGCAGGCCAGTTGTAACCGACTCAATAGGGAGACGGGCTGCTTTACAGAGGTAGATTGCAATGTTATAGAGCTATTTGGAGGCAGGGAGGCTGGCTATTTTAGAGAGGCGGTTGCATTACACAGTGACCAGCTTAGACAGGTTTCACTGCACTACTCTGACCACACCACACCCGGCCCCTTGCCACACGCACCCACTAATGCTCCAATCTCTACTAATGTGAGTATACGTACTATCTACTAATGTGAGTATACGTGCTTAGCCCACACACTCGCACTAGCCACTGTACCTTTGCCAGTGCCCTCATGAGCGGCTCGTTGTCCTGCATTCTGCCAGCAGTGTCCACCAACACCACATCAATGCGCTGCTGACGAGCTACAGTGCACATGACCAGAGATGGATTTCATTGATGGAACAGGACCAGCGTTACAGATGTACAGACAGTGTGTGTGTGTATCAAAGTACTATTATCTTCCCCTCTGTTTACATGTTGTGTGTGTGTGTGTGTGTGTGTGTGTGCATACCCGAGTGAATAGCTGACATGGCAATCCCAGCTGCATCCTTCCCATAGCCTTGCTCAACAAGAACCACCTGTGGTGGCCCTCCCGCAGTCTTTGGAGGGTGGAGGGAGGAGAGGTGCTTCACGTGGGTCCGCAACTGCTCCACAGCCCCAGAGCGGAAGGTGTCACAGGCAGCCACCATCACACGAAAGTTGTTCTCCAACAGCCAAAAGCACACCTTAGGAGACAAAGGATCAGAGAAAGGGACAAGCACTCAGAATCTTCCAAACAGCACAGACATATTACATACTGTATGTGAACACAGAAAAATGCAGCAAACAGAAGCATTGTCCTACACGCACACACACACACACACCTTGGCCAGGTTGGTGGACTTGCCCACTCCATTGACTCCACAGAAGGTGATGACGTAAGGCCTCTGCTCCTCTTTACTCTGCATGACGTCCCTCAAGATGTCCACTCTCCTCTTCGGGGTGAGGATCTTCACCAGACTCTCCTCCATGCTGGACCTCACCTGAGAGGTCACACCTGCAGGGAAAGTCATGTGACAGTCATGTGATAATCATGTGATAGTCATGTGATATGCACCAATGGTGTGAGTCATGCAACAGCCAACTCATCATTATACATACTATGCATACTGTGGACTAAAAATAAGCAGTGCAAACATCAGTTTTTTGATGCTCAATACCTTGAAGGTCCAGAAGTGATCGATGCAACTACATGCAACCCAAGCACGAATCTCGATGCTTATTGTGTAAGACTATCACACAACTGAAGATGACCTTACCAGTGAATGTTCCGATGACCTTCCCATTGAGTTTGGCAGCCACAGAGTCACACAGCTGACCAGCGATGTCCACAGCTACATTCTTAGCTGGAAGGACAGCAAGGAAAAGGAAATGGGTACATACGTACCATGGGGTGACAAGTACATATATATGGACAGGCCGTACGCAGTTACGAGACTGGGGGGGCTCTTCTACTCTCAAAGTGGAACTCATCACATAGATTAACACGTAGCACAATTCTGGTGTCCGCAAGGAGAATGTCCAGCTTGTGCTCACTAGCAGCTAAGCTGGTCTTTTCAAGCTTAACAGTGTTTTGAGTGGCACTGTCCATTGCAGGAATATACTGTATAGTACGTAGTACAACTCAGATTCTGTATAGCTAAAAAGTTATAGAAATTGCTTCTCAGACAGACCTCCTAGGCAAGTGGGGAGTTCTTTCAAACCCCTCGAACCCCCCTCCCCCCCCCCCCCCCCCTGCGTACAGGACTGATGGATGCCATGATGAATGACTATACAGTAAAAGCCCTAGTAAAGGACAGCCTGGAATCATGACACCTCTCTAATAATGACAGTGCCTACTGTCTCGAGCTATGTACTTAAAGATGCGTACAACTACCTCTGAAATATAAGACCACCTCTCTAATCAGGACACTTGGGCTTGTCCCAACTGTCCCAGAGGTGTCAGTAAAGGAGACTTTTCAATTTACAGAGTGTTTAAGTAAATAGTCCAAGAAGGTTTTCAGCTATGTATGTAACTTGGTCACATGACTGGACTCACCAATCAGATGTTCCTTCATCTTCTCAAGGATAGGCTGAAGTGTCTCCATGGTGATGGTCTTCCCTCCGGAGAGTGCCTTGAAGAAGCCAAACATGCCCCCTCCTCCTGATGAGGAAGGTTGCTTTGTGCTGTTACTAGAGAATGTGTCTAGGCCAGCTAGTTCTCCTTTCATTGAGCCAACCACAGACATCTGGGAAGGTAGACAGTGAAACATACATACACATGTCCATGCTTGCATGCATGCACACACCACACACACACACGCACGCACGCACGCACACACACACACACACACA